>OX104117.1:34202890-35402890 GCA_944474755.1 Limnoperna fortunei | reverse complement strand
TGGAAAAGTTTGTTCTAAAATTCATGTGTGCTTAGCTTGTGCAAAGAAAGGTTTATGTTTTCCTCATCCGGAGAGGAATTGCAGGAGGCGCTGACTATCTTTAAAATCTGCAAAAGTTGTTGGTGATGTAAATAAGAAATTTTATTCTGGAAAATTTGAGAAAAATGAGCATAGTGTTACACGTAATTGTGAGCATATTAATTTCAGCAATGTAAATATTGTTAGCAATGCATCAGAGCATGTGTACAGTATTGAGCAGTCCGAGCAATTGTATAATATCGAGCAATTTGAGCAGTGTGTAGAAATGAGCAATGAGCATACTGAGCAATCTGAAGGTGGAAATTGCAGTATAATTTCTAATAATACATCCACACCTAAAGTGTTGTATAGAGCTACCAGTGTTTTAAATTCAAATGTTATTCCGAGCAAGTGTATGCACAAAGCAAGGGTCAAATTTTGTGATTATATGTTAGATATGCATGATAAAGTATGGAATAGTGGAAATTATAATTTTTTAGGTGCTTGCTTAGATGTTCCATCTTCTTTTAATATTGCATTGTGAGAAAAATTATTATGTAAATATGATGATAATATAGTTTGTAAATTTTTGAGATATGGGTGGCCTATTAATTTTTCATATGAATTTTTGCCATATAAGATTTATGATAATCATTCTTCAGCCTTGGTTTATGAAAAAGTTGTAGATCAGTACATTTCTAAGGAACTTAATCTTCAGGCCATTGTTGGACCTTTCAGGCATAGACCTTTTAATGATTGTTTAGTAGTTTCTCCTTTACAAACTGTGCGTAAAGATAGCAACTCAGATAAAAGGCGAATTGTGATGGATTTGAGCTTTCCACCAGACTTTTCAGTTAATTTCGGCATTGCTAGAGATAGTTACTTAGGTGAACCTTATCATTTAGTGTATCCATCAGTGGATAACTTGTCAAAATTAATACACAGAAAAGGACAAGGGTGTTATATGTATAAACTCGATCTTAGTAGAGCCTACAGACAAATTCCTGTTGATCCGCATGATTTTATCCTTTTAGGGTTGCGGTGGAAAGAACATTTTTATATAGACACAAGATTACCTTTTGGTCTGGCATCCGCGGCTATGGCTTGCCAACGAACCACTAATGCGGTTGCGTTTATATTCAACAGAGATTATCAGGAACTTATAAATTATCTTGATGATTTCGCATCAGCTGAGGCAGAAAAAGAAGCGGCTTACAAGGCATTTTTGGATCTACGGGCATTATTGAAAGCACTTGGTTTGCAGGAATCGGAAGATAAGGCTAAGGAACCAAATCAGATAATGACTTTCTTAGGTGTTTTGTTTAACTCTATAACGATGACAATCGAAGTAACTCCAGAGCGTTTAATTTCAATTAAACAAGAACTAAAGTTATGGCTTGATAAAAGATCTGCGACTCTCCGTGAGATACAAAGTTTAATTGGCAAGTTACAGTTTATTGCAAAGTGTGTAAAGCCTGGCAGGATTTTTATTGCCAGGATGTTAGATACATTGAGGCAGATACCAAATAGTAGAGTTAGTGTTAAACTTGATAAACAATTTAAAATGGATATCAACTGGTGGAAAACTTTCTTAGACATTTATAACGGTGTTTCACTTTTAAGTGAACCATATTTTTCTGCTCCAGGAGAAAATTTTCAAACAGATGCTTGTTTAGAATCTTGTGGCGGAGTTAGCGGCCACTTCGGTTTTTCACGAACTTTTCCCAAAAGTATTTTGGAGCAAGAGTTGGATATTAACTCGTTGGAGTTACTGACTATTATAGTTGCTGTAAAACTATGGGGAAAAAATTGGGCAGGAAAGCGAGTTCTCGTTCAATGTGACAATATGATTTCTACAAATGTGATAAACAATGGTCGTTCAAAGTCAGCATTTTTGAATCAATGTGCTAGAGAGCTTTTATTTATAGCGGCTAAGTGTGACTTCGATATTAGAGCCTCACATATTAGTGGTGTGGCTAATGATGTAGCGGACGATTTGAGTCGCGGTAACATTAAAGCAGCTTTAGACAAGTATCCAAATATGGTGTTGCAAACTGTTACAGATGATATGTTTTCATTTTTGAATAACTGGTAAATTCGTCGTGATTACTTTTTTAGAATTATGGTCAGAACTATTGTTGAATATGGTAACCATGTACTGACAGTAGGATTGTATGTATTTTGTAGGTTGTTCAGCTCAGTGGGAATTTTTACAGTTTGAATTAAATCAGACACAGCACCAGGCTTTTTCAAGTGGAACAGTTAAAAATTTGTTAAGTCATTGGAAATCTTTCCTGACATTTTGTAAATACTTTAGATTAGCGACTGTTCCTGCTACACCTAACACCATAGCTAGTTTTGTACAGTTCATGGCTAGAACATGCCATTCATTCACATATCTTCGTTCTTTGGTTAGCAGCATCAAACTTTTACACCAATGCTATGGTATTGATTTCGAACCTACTAAATTTTTACAAGTCAAAACTGCTTTGTCTGGTTTACATAGGTCTATTTGTGTCCCTCCTGCGCCTAAACTACCAATTACCCCAGAGATTTTATTGCGTCTGAAATCAGTCATTAATTTCGATAATCAGCTACATTTGAACTGTTGGACCATATTTCTAGTCGCATTCTTTTCCTTTCTTAGGAAGTCCAACCTCATCCCTGACTCGGGCAAACAGGTGGCAAACAATTCAGGACATTATTTACGTAGAAGGTCTGTTCACATATTATCTGATGGTGTGCTTATTTCTATTGAGTCTTCCAAAACAGACAACTTTGGAGAAAACAAACAGGTCATTCCTTTTATTAGAGCTAGAGAGAATCCATTATGTCCTGTAACAGCTATAGATAAATTAGTACAAGCTATTCCAGCTGAACCTGATGACCCCTTTTTTGTCCTGAGATCAGGGACGAGTACTTTTCCTGTCACATATCCAATGGCATGTAAGCTTCTCAAATCCTTATTGCTGTCTTTAGGCTATGACCCTAGCAGATATGCATTGCACAGTTTTAGGCATGGGGGGTGCACATTTGCACATGAGTCTGGTATTGATACTGAATGTCTGCGCATTCATGGTAACTGGCGATCTAATGCATATCAAGCTTATATTAAACCTAATTGTGAACAACAACTGAAGGTGTCTAAGACCATGCTGGACAATATTAATTGTAAATTTATCTTATGAATGTGAATATTGGTGCAAGTGTTTAGTATAAGTATTTTGTATGCTGGAATTTTTTGACATTATTGATTCTTAAAATGTTGTTACATGTTACTGTTTTAGTTTATAATATATCGTATGCTTTAATTTGATTGTTAACAACTACATTAATAAGTTTTGAGGATAAGTTTCTTTATTATTTGCAAATATGACTCACCCCCTTTTTCCCCCCTTTTTCTTTGGACATGGATTGGGGTTTATTGGTTGTCCTTGGGGTTATTTGTCAATTTTTATTTGATACATTGTATTATACTGTTCATATAATGATGTTTTGATAATGTTTATGTAAATAAATAATTTCTCCCAATCCATGTTTTCCTGCAAGCCATCGGTAATTGTGAAATTTTATCCGGTAAAATTTAGTAATTACAAGGGCGATAATTTTAGCTCTTTTGTTAGGAGGTAATTTTCTTAGCGATGTTTTGGCGCATTTTTTGAGCAGAAGTTTTCCCCACCCACCCACCCTTTTTATAACGTGTATTTTTGCTTCTTTGTTTTTATATTATTGCTTAATGATTAAAGCGGGGTTATTTGTCAATTTTTATTTGATACATTGTATTATACTGTTCATATAATGATGTTTTGATAATGTTTATGTAAATAAATAATTTCTCCCAATCCATGTTTTCCTGCAAGCCATCGGTAATTCCATTTTGTAATTTAAATGTTGTTTACTTTGATATTTGTGTTAGATTGGGTAGTATTTCACAGCCAAGCCTTACCGAACCATGCTTGTTGATCTCCCTGAACTTCTATTGCCAGCCCAAAGTCTGCTAGTTTAACCGCCGCTCCCTTAGCTTTACTTGCTAATAATAAATTTTCAGGCTGAAAAATAAAGAACATCAAAATGCTTAAAAACAAGGAAGACCATCAGATATATTGCAATTTGTTTAAGTGTTTTTGTCAACTTTCATTTTTTTTAACTAATTTTCTTTGCTTCATAATAGAAAATCTGACTGACTAATCCTATATCAACTATACAAACGGTGCACAGATTCTGATAAATGGGTGACCACCTTTTCACAAGTTGGTATATAATATGAGAGAATTCACTGCAGTCTTTTTTAGTGAAATTGTTTAGAATTTACTGGAATCTTTCAACAATTACAACTTACATCTCAACAAATTTTATTCATTTTATAATTGGCATAGGTGCCACAAACAAATTATGTGATGAGAATTTTATTATTCTCAATTTCATCAATCAAAACTTTTGATTTCCTCTGTTTGTCATGGAAATTGAGAAAATTCTCATGCTGAGCAAAACACTTTTACTAAAAATGTTGTATGACTCAGGGGCCTGTTTAATTAAGTCCATGTATAAAAGATTCATAGGGCAAACTAGTACACAATCTTATTGTATTAAATGAATAAAGAAACAAAACCTTTTTTTTTCTTTACTGAGAGCATCCAATTAATCTGAATTAGTCAAAAGAACAAATTATCTAATTATCTAATGTTTATTATTATAAAAAGGTCTATAAGTACAGACACCCAGTGCTGCCAATGAAATCCTCTACGATATTGAAATGAGAAATTGTATATCACTTATATTTAATTTAAAATACTATGACCCGTCAGGTAACTTTTACTTCTAACTTGCATTAAACCCTATGGCAATTTCTCCAGTAAAGTTACCCGAGTCATGCATGAATAGCTGCAATTTAAATGTCCAGCTCTTTCTGAGTAAGAGCTTTAAAGAAAACAGATTGAAGCAGTTTTCTAAACACTGTTATCTACTTAAATTGATTGAGCAATAGGTAGAAAATAACTGACAGGTCATAGTACTTTGACTATAATAAACAAATCCTGTAAGAAGTAATTTAAAAAATTTTTTATTAAACCTTGCAATCCTTATTAGAAAACCTTGCAATCCTTGTCAATTAAGTTCAGAACTTCAGCCTGCCCAAGGTAAGCTTGAATTAAAAACCTCAGTAAAAAATCAAAATACAAAACACCTCAGTCACAACAGAAAACACTTAACATACCTGAACAAATTCCTCCAATGTTAACAATTATAATATTTCAACATTGGATGTTACATAGACTATGATTGGACAATTTGAATTATTTCATGGCATTAATACAATTGATACTGTCTGACATTTGATGGTCACTAATATCTTAATGAGAACTCATTCTGTGACCAACAAATCATCAATTGATGCTGACAAATCTGGACTAACTGAATTGCAATTGTGTAAATAAATTACCTGTCAATTTCTAGGTCAGGTGAAATTGATTTCAAATTTTGTAAATGACAAGAGCAGGAAATCTGTTTCAATAAGAAAATGTATTTGCAGAAAAAATGTTTTGAAAATTGTCCAAATGCTTATATGCTGTTTAGTCACTGAAGTGGAATAAATTGTCAGTTTATTAAATGAAGTGTAAATAAATTAACAAAGTTAAAAGCAATCTTGACAATTCTACTGCTACAATAGACATGATAGGAACTCTAACAAACTATTACTGATCCTAACACAGCTAAGCAAGGTATGTAATAAAAAAGCATTTCAGGAAATCTCAGGTTTTTTTTCACATTAAAGTTCAAGTTCTTCTACACAACTATCTCTCAACAAATTAGCAAACCTTCCTTAAATTGTAGAATAAAATACAAGGCTGTGTTTTGTGTTGTTTTTTAAAGCCAATAAAACCATACAAGGGTATGAGAAACATTCATTTTTTTAAACAAAACATAATAAATTTCCCTCTGCAATGCCAATCAAACGTTATAACCTATGTGATCCAAAGGAATACACAACTCCTATAAATTAAGAGCATGTAAAGTCTTGACACAAAACTGAAAGAAACCAAGAAGACTAAGTGATTGATGACATGAACATGTCACCAGGCTACAGGACAATCAATAAAACACAAATATCTCTTCATCGAGTTCTACAAACAAGCACTTCCTTTTATCCTTCCATTACAAAAATATAGAATGTTGACAGATACCAAGTAATTATCTCACAGCCCAACACTTTTGGCATCAGATGGAACTTTCCTGAAACCACATCTTTACCTGTATTTAAACAATAATATATCTGTGTCATATTCTTGAATCATAATGTTTCAGTGTGGTTTCAGCCAAAAAGCTCTAAATTGCATAAAAATATGTTGTCAAACCATCTAACAGTTGTTCATGACAATGAACTATTCTTAACACTCTGTGTTTATTGACACTAATCCTAATGTGTTGGACAAAGACTGTTAATTCTTTTGGCACTAATAGCATTCCACTGAATTATAGCCCAATACACAATAAATTAACTAACACATCACTATTAACTTCTTAAGATTAGCATGACATAGTACTGTTTTAATTCATGGCTGAAACAAAAAAGGTTGTACATTATATTTTGCAAGGTCAATGATTGAGAAATTGCAATACCTCTATAGAGACCACCATCTATTGAAAGAACTCTAAAATATGTCATGATTGCCAACAACCAACTAGCAGTATTTCAGCTATATTCAGGACAAGCTTTTTATCAATTCTTGCAAGGGAATGGGGACTTTTTTTTATCTTATATGAATACATTCTGTATTGTCTAAAATAAAACAACCCTGAATACAGAATCACCATTGAATGTATCCTAGCCAAATACAAAATAACATCTGCTGAATTATCACCAACCAGTAAATCACAGTAGTAAACAGACCACAGACAGCCACAGTAGAAAACAGACCACAGACAACCACAGTACTAAACAGACCACAGACAGCCACAGTAGTAAACAGACCACAGACAGCCACAGTACTAAACAGACCACAGACAGCCACAGTAGTAAACAGACCACAGACAGCCACAGTACTAAACAGACCACAGACAGCCACAGTAGTAAACAGACCACACAGCCATAGTAGTAAACAGACCACAGACAGCTACAGTAGTAAACAGACCACAGACAACCACAGTAGTAAACAGACCAGACAGCCACAGTAGTAAACAGACCACAGACAGCCACAGTACTAAACAGACCACAGACAGCCACAGTAGTAAACAGACCACAGACAGCCACAGTAGTAAACAGACCAGACAGCCACAGTAGTAAACAGACCACAGACAGCTACAGTAGTAAACAGACCACAGACAGCTACAGTAGTAAACAGACCACAGACAGTTACAGTAGTCAACAGACCAGACAGCCACAGTAGTAAACAGACCACAGACAGCCACAGTAGTAAACAGACCACAGACAGCCACAGTACTAAACAGACCACAAACAGCCACAGTAGTAAACAGACCAAAGACAGCCACAGAAGTAAACAGACCACAGACAGCTACAGTAGTAAACAGACCACAGACAGCTACAGTAGTAAACAGACCACAGACAGCCACAGTAGTAAACAGACCACTGACAGGCTACAGTAGTAAACAGACCACAGACAGCTACAGTAGTAAACAGACCACAGACAACCACAGTAGTAAACATACCAGACAGCCACAGTAGCAAACAGACCACAGACAGCTACAGTAGTAAACAGACCACAGACAGCTACAGTAGTAAACAGACCACAGACAGCCACAGTAGTAAACAGACCACAGACAGCCACAGTAGTAAACAGACCACAAACAGCTACAGTAGTAAACAGACCACTGACAGCTACAGTAGTAAACAGACCAGACAGCCACAGTAGTAAACAGACCACAGACAGCCACAGTACTAAACAGACCACAGACAGCCACAGTAGTAAACAGACCACAGACAGCCACAGTAGTAAACAGACCAGACAGCCACAGTAGTAAACAGACCACAGACAGCTACAGTAGTAAACAGACCACAGACAGCTACAGTAGTAAACAGACCACAGACAGTTACAGTAGTAAACAGACCAGACAGCCACAGTAGTAAACAGACCACAGACAGCCACAGTAGTAAACAGACCACAGACAGCCACAGTACTAAACAGACCATAAACAGCCACAGTAGTAAACAGACCAAAGACAGCCACAGAAGTAAACAGACCACAGACAGCTACAGTAGTAAACAGACCACAGACAGCTACAGTAGTAAACAGACCACAGACAGCCACAGTAGTAAACAGACCACTGACAGGCTACAGTAGTAAACAGACCACAGACAGCTACAGTAGTAAACAGACCACAGACAGCTACAGTAGTAAACAGACCACAGACAGCCACAGTAGTAAACAGACCACAGACAGCCACAGTAATAAACAGACCACAAACAGCTACAGTAGTAAACAGACCACTGACAGCTACAGTAGTAAACAGACCACAGACAGCTACAGTAGTAAACAGACCACAGACAGCTACAGTAGTAAACAGACCACAGACAGCTACAGTAGTAAACAGACCACAGACAGTTACAGTAGTAAACAGACCAGACAGCCACAGTAGTAAACAGACCACAGACAGCCACAGTAGTAAACAGACCACAGACAGCCACAGTACTAAACAGACCACAAACAGCCACAGTAGTAAACAGACCAAAGACAGCCACAGAAGTAAACAGACCACAGACAGCTACAGTAGTAAACAGACCACAGACAGCTACAGTAGTAAACAGACCACAGACAGCCACAGTAGTAAACAGACCACTGACAGGCTACAGTAGTAAACAGACCACAGACAGCTACAGTAGTAAACAGACCACAGACAACCACAGTAGTAAACATACCAGACAGCCACAGTAGCAAACAGACCACAGACAGCTACAGTAGTAAACAGACCACAGACAGCTACAGTAGTAAACAGACCACAGACAGCTACAGTAGTAAACAGACCACTGACAGCTACAGTAGTAAACAGACCACAGACAGCCACAGTACTAAACAGACCACAGACAGCCACAGTAGTAAACAGACCACAGACAGCCACAGTACTAAACAGACCACAGACAGCCACAGTAGTAAACAGACCACAGACAGCCACAGTAGTAAACAGACCACAAACAGCCACAGTAGTAAACAGAGCACAGACAGCCACAGTACTAAACAGACCACAGACAGCCACAGTAGTAAACAGACCACAGACAGCCACAGTAGTAAACAGACCACTGACAGCTACAGTAGTAAACAGACCACAGACAGCCACAGTAGTAAACAGACCACTGACAGCTACAGTAGTAAACAGACCACTGACAGCTACAGTAGTAAACAGACCACTGACAGCTACAGTAGTAAACAGACCACAGACAGCCACAGTAGTAAACAGACCACAGACAGCCACAGTAGTAAACAGACCACTGACAGCTACAGTAGTAAACAGACCACAGACAGCCACAGTAGTAAACAGACCACAGACAGCCACAGTAGTAAACAGACCACTGACAGCTACAGTAGTAAACAGACCACTGACAGCTACAGTAGTAAACAGACCACTGACAGCTACAGTACTAAACAGACCACAGACAGCCACAGTAGTAAACAGACCACAGACAGCTACAGTAGTAAACAGACCACTGACAGCTACAGTAGTAAACAGACCACAGACAGCTACAGTAGTAAACAGACCACAGACAGCTACAGTAGTAAACAGACCACTGACTGCTACAGCAGTAAACAGACCACAGACAGCTACAGTAGTAAACAGACCACTGACAGCTACAGTAGTAAACAGACCACAGACAGCTACAGTAGTAAACAGACCACAGACAGCTACAGTAGTAAACAGACCACTGACAGCTACAGTAGTAAACAGACCACAGACAGCTACAGTAGTAAACAGACCACTGACAGCTACAGTAGTAAACAGACCACAGACAGCCACAGTACTAAACAGACCACAGACAGCCACAGTAGTAAACAGACCACAGACAGCCACAGTACTAAACAGACCACAGACAGCCACAGTAGTAAACAGACCACAGACAGCCACAGTAGTAAACAGACCACAGACAGCCACAGTAGTAAACAGAGCACAGACAGCCACAGTACTAAACAGACCACAGACAGCCACAGTAGTAAACAGACCACAGACAGCCACAGTAGTAAACAGACCACAGACAGCCACAGTAGTAAACAGACCACAGACAGCCACAGTAGTAAACAGACCACTGACAGTTACAGTAGTAAACAGACCACAGACAGCCACAGTACTAAACAGACCACAAACAGCCACAGTAGTAAACAGACCACAGACAGTTACAGTAGTAAACAGACCACTGACAGCTACAGTAGTAAACAGACCACAGACAGCCACAGTACTAAACAGACCACAAACAGCCACATTACTAAACAGACCACAGACAGCCACAGTAGTAAACAGACCACAGACAGCCACAGTAGTAAACAGACCACAGACAGCCACAGTAGTAAACAGACCACTGACAGCTACAGTAGTAAACAGACCACAGACAGCTACAGTAGTAAACAGACCACTGACAGCTACAGTAGTAAACAGACCACAGACAGCTACAGTAGTAAACAGACCACATACAACCACAGTAGTAAACAGACCACTGACAGCTATAGTAGTAAACAGACCACAGACAGCTACAGTAGTAAACAGACCACAGACAGCTACAGTACTAAACAGACCACAGACAGCCACAGTAGTAAACAGACCACAGACAACCACAGTAGTAAACAGACCACAGATAGCCACAGTAGTAAACAGACCACTGACAGCTACAGTAGTAAACAGACCACAGACAGCCACAGTAGTAAACAGACCACAGACAGCCACAGTAGTAAACAGACCACAGACAGTTACAGTAGTAAACAGACCACAAACAGCTACAGTAGTAAACAGACCACAGACAGCTACAGTAGTAAACAGACCACAGACAACCACAGTAGTAAACAGACCACTGACAGCTACAGTAGTAAACAGACCACAGACAGCTACAGTAGTAAACAGACCACAGACAGCTACAGTAGTAAACAGACCACTGACAGCTACAGTAGTAAACAGACCACTGACAGCTACAGTAGTAAACAGACCACTGACAGCTACAGTAGTAAACAGGCCACAGACAGCTACAGTAGTAAACAGACCACAGACAGCTACAGTAGTAAACAGACCACAGACAGCCACAGTACTAAACAGACCACAGACAGCCACAGTAGTAAACAGACCAGAGACAACCACAGTAGTAAACAGATAACAGATAGCCACAGTAGTAAACAGACCACTGACAGCTACAGTAGTAAACAGACCACAGACAGCCACAGTAGTAAACAGACCACAGACAGCCACAGTAGTAAACAGACCACAGACATTTACAGTAGTAAACAGACCACTGACAATTACAGTAGTAAACAGACCAGACAGCCACAGTACTAAACAGACCACAGTTCCAGAAGATTCAGTTAAATACATTTTAGTAGAATTTTTTGTTGTGCAATGCCATAATTTGATTTACAAAATTTGATTCCCCATTGTGTAAGGATAAGTATCTGTCTGACATGGATAATTAATAGAGATTGTCCAAAGCACTATACAGATATAACCTAATCACCAGGGTATTTGATTATTTCATCAAATTTATAATGTGTATGTACTGTATTGATCAATTCAACACAGAAATAGATGCTGTGCTGCAAAATAAAATTATCCACATCACCATGACATTTGCAGCTTCATGAATACTTTCTATAATATTGCATTCCCAAGAAAGAAGAAATCTAAATTTGATAAACTATTATTTCTGAAACAAATAAGGTATATAAAATGTATACATAATATATAAAATATCGTTTATTTAACTGTGCATTGTAAGCCTGGGCAGTTTGAATTGATACTTAAAGTTTCAGAGGTCAAGCTGCCCTGTATGTCCCCAGGTAGAAGATAGAGAAACCCCTCTCGTTGGGGGTTGTCAGGTTATAAAGCCTGACACAGCAGACTGTGGTGGGTAACATGTTTGGAAAGTCCACATATTTTACAGATAAAAGACACCTTTTGTAGCTTTCAAATAAAGAGTACCGATAGGCTCCTTGTAGCAGCCACAAAAGGCTAAATGCTCTGCCTCAACTAAATACTCTATGCTTTCCCACTGGCAATCAAAGTTTTGTTCTTGATATCGCATTATCTTCCTTTTTATTGCTGATTTATTGTTAACTTGTTCTGGTCTTGAATATAGCTGAAATATTGTTTGCTGGACGTTGAACAAACATTTAATGAATCAATCAAAACTTATAATGTACAAAAATATTTCTACTTATAAACAGCAAAAAACAAGTGTGGACTGTGAGCACGCTTACAAAGCTATACCCCCCGCATTGCTTTTAAGACCAATTATCTCCCCATAATGATAATCGAGGCCAATAAAAATGCTTCATGCACATCTACATATAATGTACTTCCTTTATGCTAAGTTTTATTAAATTTCATTAAGCGGTTTAAGAGGAGTTTCGCTTACAATGGATGTGGACAGACGGACAGACAGGGTGATTCATATATATCCCCCCAAACAAGTATGTGGTGGTAAAAATTTACATCAAAATTATATATAAACTAGAGGCTTGAACCCTCACCTGAACCTAAAACCAATTGAATGAAAATTTAGTTCTTCTACTTTATATTGCCTTTCTTTTATGTAAGGAACACTTCTGCAAAAATCATTTATTTTGACATTTCAAGAGAGATAACTCCTATAAGTCTTCCAACAAATATGCACTGAAAATCATTTTTGTAGTAGATCTTGATAAGCTAAATAATATTGTACTAAAAAAGGTTTTCTTTAGCTCTTACGTTTTCAAGATATTAAATGAATTTAGATGATTAAGGGGCAATAACTCCTATAAGGCATCATCATACAACTCAATTGTGAGTTTTGTAGAGCTTTTGATGCTTAGGAAAGATGGTCACTTTGAATTTCTTTATCTTTTATACTTTTTTTACCTATAAGCCAAAAACTATATCTTGACCCTGCTGTTCTTTTTTTAGCCATAGTGGCCATGTTGGTTGGTAGGTTTCAACGGTTTGTGCAATTTTGGTAAAGGACATCTTAAAAATCAAGTGTGCAAAGTTTTGAACCAAACCCTTTTGCAGTTTTTGAGAAGAAGCTTTTTAGAGAAAGGTAAAAATTAGGTGAAAAACAGGGCCACAACTCTTAATGAGGACATTTAAATCTAAATGAGCTGAAAAATTTTGCAATGTTATATTTTTCTCTAGTTTTATCAATTTTCAAGATTTAGAGGAAAAACAGCAAAAATAATCAATTTTGAAAATTAAAGGACAATAATTCCTACCAGTGGTTGTCGTACAACTACTCTATGGAGAGTTTTATACAGCTTTTGATGATGAGGTAGGAGATTTGCTTCAGTTTTTCTGTATCCGTTATATTATTTTAACTATAAGCCAAAAACTTATTTTGACCCACCTGTTCTATTTTTAGCCATGGTGGCCATGTTTGTTGGTCTGCTGTCATGATTTGTGAAGTTTCAAAGCAATCCTTTCAGTGGTTATTGGAAGAGTATATTTTTTAAGAAAAAGTTAACAACGATGGATGCCAAGTAATGGCAATAGCTTACATGACCCTTTGAGTTAGGGAAACTACAAACAGATATTGAGTACCTGATAGATTAGTTCTTGTAATAATTTAAAAAAAAAATCCTGTGAGACTGTGTGACAAATTACTTGTCATTTTAACCACAAGGAAGATTTAGGAATCCAAACTATCTTTAAAGCAAAAACTAGAGTAAAAACACCTGTGAGCAATGCTCACCATTGATACCCCCCCCGCTTCACAATTACTTTGAAAATTCAGGTGTTCTTAATTATGAAATTGAAACTTTATCTAGTTAAACGTGAAGGCGAAATTGCAGATAATACATGTAACCCTCCCCAATCCCCCAAAGAATGGCATCCCCTATGTCAATGACAAAGTCCATGTTTTTCTATGGGAAACCAATATCATTCCGATCAAAATGTTAAATATCTCCTGCACAATGGCACTATGTGACATGGATTCTGTGTAAGTTTCAACAAATTCCATTCAGTGGTGTAGGAATGAGTTGCACATAAGAGATGGGTATCCCTTATGTCCATGACAAAGTCCATGTTTTTCTATGGGAAACCCCAAATATCATTCCAATCGAAATGTTATATATCTAGTGCACAATGGCAATATGTGACAACATTCTGTGTAAGTTTCATCAAATTCCATTTAGTGGTGTAGGAGGAGTCGCACATAAGAAATGGGTATCCCCTTATGTCAATGACAGTTCGTGTTGTTCTATGGGAAACCCCAAATATCATTCCGATCAAAATAATAAATATCTCCTGCACAATGGCACTATGTGACAAGGATTCTGTGTAAGTTTCAACAAATTCCATTCAGTGGTGTAGGAGGAGTTGCACATAAGACATGAGGACCCCCTTAGGTCAATGACAATGTCCATGTTTTTCTATGGGAAACCCCAAATATCGATCCGATCAAAATGTTTAATATCTCCTGCACAATGGCACTATGTGACAAGGATGCTGTGTAAGTTTCTTTAAATTCCATTCAGTGGTGTAGGAGGAGTTGCACATAAGAGATGAGGACCCCCCTTAGGTCAATGACAATGTCCATGTTTTTCTATGGGAAACCCCAAATATCGATCCGATCAAAATGTTTAATATCTCCTGCACAATGGCACTATGTGACAAGCATTCTGTGTAAGTTTCATTAAATTCCATTCAGTGGTGTAGGACGAGTTGCACATAAGAGATAGGGACCCCCTTAGGTCAATGACAAAGTCCATGTTTTTCTATGGGAAACCCCAAATATCATTCCGATCAAAATGTTAAATATCACCTGCACAATGGCACTATGAGACAAAGATTCTGTGTAAGTTTCATCAAATTCCTTTCAGTGGTGTAGGAGGAGTTGCAAATAATAGAAAGTGTAACGGACGGACGGACACCATGAACACTATATACCGGGGGGGGGGGGTGTATAATAACAATAAGTGCCCAGCTCCTTGATATAAAATATATTTAAATTTACATTACTGATCTTTGTATATTTTCATTTCAATTCATCTTTGACCTTGTGTGACCAGGAAACATCAACTCTTATCTTGGCAATGAACATTTTTGCATTTTTAGAGTATATCTCCCACAGTACTGTTTAATCATATCAATTTCTGAAAATGATTCTCAGATTGGTAGTATGAAGCTTGCAATAAATTTCATGGAAATTCATTGCGAAATGACACTGTCAGTCTTAACAATCTGTGATAAATCAGCTGACAGTTGATACTATGTCTAGAATTTCTATCTCAAGTATCATTATGTGTTGAAGGACTATCAAATAATGTTTCATTGGAAATGAATGCTGTTGATGTTTATATTAGTCTCCTACATACATTTACAATGTAATACACACCTGAATGAAGTCCCAGACCACTGATTGTGATTACCCATATGTAACTAATTATATATTAACTAGTTTGTACAGAAATCAAATATTGGTAATAAAGTCACATTAATTATATAACTATGTTAATATTTATGTCCACAAAAATAATTTTCTCATATTTCATTAAAAAAAATTGTTTTCCCCACTTTATTGATAAGAGTGAAACTTGACAAAAAGTTTCACAACATTTCACAGACTCTATTACAGCAGAAAAAAGTGAGTAGGCTTTTACATAAAACATTGTCTAATTTGAGGTACTAAAATTTCAAAAATTATTTAAATAAAAACAAGACAGCAGCACACTGTGGTCACTAGCATATTATTAAGGAGATGGCAACTACATGGATATAAAAAGCCATTCCTAGACAATCACATGTAAGAATAGAATACGATACATAACACCAGTGAACTTTGGCCCCTAGTTATAAGAGCTGGACTCCGTACATGGTATTTGAGACTTTATTTGTATAAAATGAAGCCTATTTGTCACAATTAACGTCAAGAAATGCAGTCCAGCATACTTTCACTATTGATTTTCATCATATTTACTACAAAAATATAAGATAATGATTAGAAAAATAGACAGTTTTCAAGATTAATTATAGAGCTGTGAATTTAAACAATGTCTAGATGACAGACTATATTACGTATTGAATGCTATCAGAATTAGTGATGGAGCTTTACACAGCTGTGAAGATACAGAATATATATTGAAATTACAACAATCAATAAGCGCAGGAGTCATGAGAAAAATGTCGTACATGACCTTATGGTGCTAATTTTTAATGACTGCACTCCCCACACCAGCAGTTTCAGGGACCAAGCATTTTTCACCTTTCACCAAAAAACCTCACGACATTAAAAAAATCTTGTTTGTTAAATAATTCCTTAGCACGATGAACCCAGATAAAATACATGTACCAACAGGTCAAACATGAAACAAACAATCCAATTGAAATGCACAAATTTATCACCAATAGAATCTGACTGCAAGATTGACTAGGATTACTTTATATGGACAAAGTTCATGCTTTCCCTTAGAGTTTAATGTAGAAGGAATAATGAGTTGAAGCCAGTGTAGAGCAAAACCCAATCATTGAATTAAATGTTTAAAAACTAATAAATGAGGTCCACAACTGTAGGTACATCCAATGATTTTTACACAAACTACTAGGGGTAAACGTGCCCTCTTTGACACCCAAGAAACCATGTTCATCTCTTTGATATTGTCAATCTATTCAGTAGGCACAAATGTCTAGCCTGTCATGCACTGTTTGAAATGGACATGGTGTTTTCTACTACTTTATCATAAATTATCTCTAACAGCTGCTTTCAGACACAAATGGCACAAAACAGACATTTCAAAAATAACCCACTATAATTTGTAAATAAAGTCTAAAAAATATCCATGTTTATGCATTATAACCTCACGTGGACCAATTATAATCAACAGATTATCTATTCTAGTAATTGTTGTAAAAAGCAGATCATTTACTTCTGATATTAATCTTAAACCCCAACAAACTGCATTTATTTCAATATTCAAATATGTACATGTAATAGAGTATTTCATTCAATTGACTATAAAAATGATTGCTGAATAAGTCCGCAATATAATTGTTCCAGAAACAAAAGTAACAACTTATATCCATTACCGTTAAGTTGTTGAGTATGTTTTCTGGTCAGTTGAAAAATAACAATGTAAGCAGTTTGATGCAGAAAAAAAATTTAAAAGACACAAAAAGTCCCATCATTATGCAAAAAAAAAAAAAAATTGGTGTTTTTTTAAATTTGAGCCAATCAGAATGCATTAGAAGCCATATTGAATTTGCAATTGGCTGGAAAAACTCAAAATAATAAGATAACTATCAAACCATCATTTCTTCATAACTTGGCTTCATTGTATGGAACAGTTTCAGAGAAGAAGTGATTTGCAAGTTTTTCTCATAGGGTCCTATGCTAAAGTAAGTCCTGAGATTGAGGCCATCTTGGATTTTGGATCGCCACAAAAAACTCAAACTTTGTTGAGGACCATCTAAGGTACATTTCTGCAATATTTCAAAACAATCTGCCAAGCAGTTTATGACAAGATTTTTTAATTTTAGCCAATCAGAATGCATTAATGGCCATGGCAGCCAATGTGTTAAATATATCTGATCAGCACCAAAAACGCAAACTTTGTAAAGAACCACCAATAAACATTCCTGCCAAGTTTGATTCCAATTGGCCAAGTGGTTTTGGAGAAGAAGACTGAAATGTAAAAAGTTTAAGGACGAGGATGACGACAACTTTGACGAAAGCAGTTTGATGCAGAGAAAAAAATGTAGTTATATGGGAAACTGGCACTGATTGTGATTGCAAAAAACCCCCCAGAAACTGGGCAAAATAATGGCCCTGGCAGCCATGTTAAAGATCTGATCAGCACCAAAAACTTAAACTTTGTTATGAACCACCCAACAAACATTTCTGCCAAGTTCCAATTGGCCAAGTGGTTTTAGAGAAGACTGAACTATGAAAAGTTTATGGATGGTGATGGCGACAACGATGACAAAAGCAGTTTGATGCAGAAAAAAAAAATGTAAATGTCAGCTATGTGGGTTGAGCACTGTAAAACCTTACAGTATGGTCCCAGCCAACATACTCATACACACAAACCATAATGATAGGTTTCCTTTTTAAACTATCAAATCGGCTTATGTTTAAGATTGCATGACTAAGAAGATGCTTTAAACTAAATAATTGATAAAAAAATCATATATAACTGTCCTAAACAACACTGAATTTTTTTTTTTGTTTAATGTGACAAAGCTTCCTTTTATACAAAAATCTAATCAATGCCTCTCCAGTCTAATGCAAATGCCATCAGTCAAGATTTAATTGGCTGTGAGCTTGTCATTTATTGTACTGTAATTACATGTAAATCTAAGGACAGAAAAAGATCTCTGGTAACTTCATTTAAGATGTACAAAAGCCACCTTAATCGGAACATCAAACACAACTGCTCCATTGATCACTATGTAAACATAGATGTAATACTTGTACATTTCATTGTCAATAAAATTGCATGAATAATTTAATTTCATCAGCACTATCAAACTGTATTAACTACAGAAATATTAATCGTACAACCTATAGCTGATCCAAAAAACAAACTGTTAAAACACTGTGCCGTGGTACAATTACGACATTCGGTAATCAATAACAGCATAGAGTTAATACACAATTTCCTTTGGGCACAATTTCTTAGGACAACCAAATCTTATAATCTGCCATTATCAAAGAGTTATGTCAACAGCCATCTTGAAGAGTTACCTAATTGGTACTAGTATTATAAAGGGATAATTCAGGTTTAAACAAAAAACCTGAGTTTTCTTCTGAAACGAAAGGTTGTTTTATCAAGACATTATTGATCTGGGTAAACCATGTGACATCAATTTGTTCCCAGACTGTCATGTTTATCTGATACTGTCTACATGATGACACTTAGAAACTGTTAGCTTGAAAATTGAATTATCACTAATGTTCTAATATTTTGTTATGAATATATTATCATGTAGCTCCCCATATGATTAGGTGTCCCTGTACATTCTAGGAATGCATGTTGCCAACTCATTCATTAAACTGAAATATGTAAAATTAAGGAAAACTGCTAATTCCATTAAACAATTATTGTAATAATTACCTGTACACATAAATTTTAGACAAGTGAGTGATTTGTAGGCCTTGCCTTGCTGATCATTTTGTAATTACAGTTTCAATCAAGCTGTTATAGCATTTAAGTTACATAGCAAAAACTACAAATTTCCTTAAAATTTTTTACAAGGGCAATAACTCCTATATGGAGTCAACATATAATTTTCAGACAATTTAATGATTTGTCGGTCTTGTCCTTCTGATTATTATTGCTATTTACTGTTTTACTCTAGGTAGTATAGTTTTTTTAATTTCTAACACAAAAACTGGTAATTTTATATAAAATTATAATAAAACGACTATAACTCCTATAAAGAGTCATCTGACAATTCAGATCAATAAAATGAATTGTACTGCTGATCATTTTTGCAATTTACAATTTCTCTCTAGCTCCTACAGCTTTTAAGCTACAGGGCAAAAATGAAAAATTCATAAAAACTTGTCATTTGAGGGCAATAACTGTATAAAGAGTGATGAGAAAATTTTGGAACAACAATTGGATTGGTAGGCATCGTCTCGCTTATCATTCTAGCAATTTACAATGTCAATCTGGCTCTTACAGGTTTTTAAAGGTATACTGCAAACATGAAAATTTTGTCAAACATCATAATATAAGGGCAACAACTCATACAGGAAGTCATTACAAAACTTCGGACTAATAGTAATAAATGTCAAGCTTAATATTATGATTTTGTTTGTTTGTTTGTTTGAATGGTGTTTTAACGCCACTTTCAGGAATTTTTCAGCTATTTCATGGCGTCCAGTTTTTATTGGGGAGGAAGCCGGAGTACCCGGAGAGAACCCCCACGTAGGAAAACTGGCAATCCTTGTCAATTAAGATTGCAGTCGAGTACACCCTGCCTGTAATGAGAATCGAACCTGCAATCTCAGTGTTGACACTTAATATTATGATCAATTTCAGGTAATTCTATAGATACTGACATAAAATGTGTTGAACACGTCGACAATTTTTCTTTGATTAGCACCCCTGATACAAAAATTTGAAACAAGGTACCCTAAGAATGTAAGTTTTAAACAAATTTTCCAATTGGTTTCAGAGGAGAAGATTTTTGAAAAGTTAGGATGGATGCCAACTAAAAACGAAAGATAGTACACAGTTCCACTTAACAGAAATCCACAAAAAAAAATAAAATAAGATTGTGTCCATAGGTAATGGATGCCCCTTCACTGGCAAATTAATATAAGTGAAATTTTAACGAATTAATATTTTGTGTTTCCTATAACATTTTCAAATTTAAATTGATTTGGTGAATGTTTTCTCACTTTACTATTTTTTCCCCACAAAGTAAAATTTGTCAAACTCAATCTCATTTACGGGTCACCCAAAGTATTTCCAAAAATGTTTTCAAGTTATTATGCGAAAATCAATTTTATATGATACATACAGGACCAAATTTATATGCCTCTTTTACAAACCAAAAAAACTGAGTGTATTAGATTTGTTTAGTGTACAATTCTAAATATATACCACATTGACCCCTTCTAGAAAATAGAACACAACTTCTAAATGTGGATTTCTTGTAACGTTCCCAGACATCCAAGAATGAAGCCAAAACAATACGAACAGAAGTATTGTCATCTCACAACATAATCAGCCAACAATTACGTAAAGATAAGTCATTCACATTCCTTGATAATGATGGCTGTGCTATTAACACATTGACTCTCTAGTGTCATTTGTAATTATATTTCCAGCAGTTCATACCGATGGCATTATATAAGAAAGCCTGTCTTGTAATCCAACAGCTGCTATTACAATTGTACCATGCATAACAACCTAACTTGTATACTGTATCCTAATAATGTATGTATTTCAGCAAGTCCACCTTGCAGTTTGAGAGTTTTAATGAATAAACAAGCTGATATTGTTTACCAGAAAATACTGTTTGTTTTCCAGTGATGCCTCAAGATTTTTCAATCAAACCAACAGCCCTGTAATTGATCCCTTTTGTTACAATTTGAGAGAACCTGTTTTCTCCTCAGATATTTTTTTTAATTAACCCAGGATTAAACAAAACTTTAATATTACTCTGGCCATTTCAGTTTTATGTAAATTTACATCAATATTCCTTTTCTGTCAACTCATGGTTTATTGTGGCTTTAATTTCAGCCAGCTATCATAAATCACTAAGGAAAAATCAAAGATTTTTTTTTATTTGTGTGATCCAGTCTGAAGCTTGCTCCTTTATAAACAATTATTCACCATAAAAGCAGACTATATTGCAATCCATTAGTTGTCTGACAAGATACAAGAAAGTGACACTTAATGTCAGTACTGATACAATTTTTACAGAGAAATATTATACTTCATCTTAAAACGGGTATACATTTGCAGTACCTATGAGAATTTTACCAACAAAGTACAACTGAATTATGAAACCAACAGAAATATGATTATATCAATGGCTGCTAGTTATAATTAGACCAAAACAACTAAATGGGAACTATGATCCAAACAAGTTTTTTTTACATTCTAATTTTGTTATCAACTTTTTTCTTTTTCTTAGGAATTTTGTATTATTATGTGACTGAAAGATATTTCAATTAAGCAATGTCACAAAAATATTTGAAATGAATTTCATTTAATTAACCTGTAAGAATATAAGTTGTGACAGCAATTTACACAATATCTACCAACTAGTGTTTTCTATAAATAATACAGCTTCCTGTTGTACTGAATTACCATCACCAAATAGTGTGTTTATAAAAAATGTGCTTATAATATCACACACGAACTTTTATACATAACATAAACACAACATTCATGGACAAAATATTGAATGGACTATCACATAAAAATAATCTTACCTTTAAATCTCGATGGACTATTCCATGATCATGACAATAGTTAACACTCTCTAAAATTTGCTGCATGCAGTGACTGAAAGAATAAGGTTCCAAAATGACGAACTACAATGTTACAATGGCTGAAAGAGGCCATGCGGCCTAAACTATCGTCAGCAGATACATCTACAATATTGTCCTTATTTTCATTCATTTCATTTTCACTACAAAAAAGTCTGAGAAATTTTGGATTTTAGCATCAGCACAGTTTTGAAAATTATCTCCATAATAATTGTGACAAACTGAAAATTTCAAATCAGATAAAATTAGAAAAAAAAAAATTCTTGATTCTCTTATTTTTGGGAATTGTTCATAAAAAAAAATAAGTAGATAAAACTTCTTTTTTTTTGTTTGTTAAAAACTGTAATTTTCAATTGCTTCAACTGTGCATTCAAAGGCACATTTTAATTGTTTAAAAATCATTTCTGTAGTGGAAATAAAACAAAAGAAACAACAGCTGAAAATAATGTTCATTACACTAGGTTAAGGCACATTCATTTGTTAATTGCCATATGATTTCTTAATCCTTATCAATTTTATAATGTTAACTTCAAGAGTTTACATTCAATTCATTGCCATGAAATAAAATCAATACTTTCTGATAAGAAACATACATTATGAGAAAAATATATAAAGAAAGTTATCCTAAAGGTAACAAATGTTTAAGGATAACTGTTTTAATGTAAACAATTTCTGGACAGGCTTACATCATATGCAATTACATTAAGCTTGCAAACATAGCTCTGGCAAGACACAGTACCATCTATTCTAAAGCTCTGCACACATTTTTTTTCAAATAAAAATTCCAGATGCTGAACACAAAAATATGAACTAGAGACCCTACAGAGCCCGTAATCGCTATTAACCTGAAAGACAACTGACATCAAGCTCTATTTACAATGAGGATGTCAGATGAAGCATTGCTTGACTTGCTTGCTGAGTTGTGAAAAATCAAAGATATATTCATTTAAGGGCAATAATATTTAGGCCAATTGACAAATTTGTGAATTATTTGTAAATATTGTCTTGATAATTCATGCTGTTCAGTTTCTATTTATTTACATAAATAATAGTTTTGTAGATGATAGCAAAGAATGCAGAATAAATTAGGCAAACAGTCATTAACAGACAATAACACTTAAAATTTAAAATTTTGACCATGTTTAACTACATGTAGATCTTGTCTTGCTAATCATTTTTGCAGTTAAAAATTTCTATCTATAACAGTTTTCCTGATAATAGAAAAGAAAGTGTAGCAACATAAACACCTATAAGGAGTTGATTGACAGTTTCAGCCTTATTGACTTAGTTATTTAGACTGCTTCTATCTGTTCAGTTCTCAGGTAGTATCACAAAACTGTACATGTAAAATTGTCACTAAAGGTAATCATAACACAATTTTTGACCAAAATGAACAGATTTAGATTTTGGGTTTCTGATGATTTCCTGCATTTCACAATTTCTATCTATCTGTTACAGTTTTAAGTTATTTGAAAAAAGGCAATTATTAAAAAAAACATTGCCATCAAAGGGTAATAATTCCAACAAGAAATGGACAGACGCCAAGTAAAGTCAAAAGCTCAACTGACCTGTGAGCTAAAAATGGTTTAAAAATCAGGAAAACTTTGTAAAATTGTCACTAAAGGTAATCATAACACAATTTTTGACCAAAATGAACAGATTTAGATTTTGGGTTTCTGATGATTTCCTGCATTTCACAATTTCTATCTATCTGTTACAGTTTTTAAGTTATTTGAAATAAGGCAATTATTAAAAAAAACATTGCCATCAAAGGGTAATAATTCCAACAAGAAATGGACAGACGCCAAGTAAAGTCAAAAGCTCAACTGACCTGCGAGCTAAAAATGGTTTAAAAATCAGGAAAACTTTTAATAGGAAACCTACCATTTAAAATAATATTTTTCATGAAGAGAAAAGTTTTTCGCACAGCTATATCATTTCTGAATTTTAGTATTTGAAAATTTTAGTTCCCTAAATAATTTGTGAACACAAGTCATCATTAATTCATAAAAATTCTAAGCAATGTAAACTTGAAAAGCTTTGAAGCCTTACAGATAATATGACATTGATTAAATTTCCTCTAGTTCCAAAATAATAGAAAAGTAGTATCAACAAGAATCTATCAATATTGTCCACAGACAGTCGGAAATATCAATTACACAATCATGTTACCCAAATATGTTCTTTTATCAAACTCCTATTTCCAACTATTAATCGGCTTTCTACAGTATTGATCAAATGTATTGACCAGTATTGGGGTAAAAAAAATTAACTAGCTGTGAATTTCTAATTGCTTTTGTGAGTTTAAAAAATTTACCCACAGCTTTAAATGGAGATATCTGAGATCTGTTGAGTGTATAATATCCTTAAACTTCCATAAGAGAAATGTTTGTATATCATTTTTGAAGAAATAAAATTTTCTGATAAAAAATTTCCTGAAATAACTTTTATTTTGTTAAGTTCTGATTTCATCATCCTTCAAAGTAAAACATATTCTAAGCATTAAGAAATCATATGACTATGTTAAAACTGGCCGGCAGGAACATGCAACACGAACAGGAGAGACTGCGGCTGGCAAAACCCACCTTTAAATCTCGGTGTATTACATAATTTTGGTGACAATGGTTAACACCTTCTAAGATTTGCTGAATGCAGTGACTGAAACAATCAAGTGAAATTGAACAAAATAAAATCACATGTACAATAACATCTGTCGGAATAGACAAATAGACGTTTCAAGTATCACACTTGGTTATAATCAGTAACAAAAAAACATGAAGCTACTGAACCATGTAAACAATGGCCACACTTTCATATAGTCTTGTTAATTATAAATACAATGAGCATTGACCACACTTGGTTATAATCAGTAACAAAAAAACACGAAGCTACTGAACCATGTAAACAATGGCCACACTTTCATATAGTCTTGTTAATTATAAATACAATGAGCATTGACAGACATATTTGTCTTGTCCATGTTTTTATTGGATGCAATGTATCCCATATCTAACTATAAATCATTAAGAGCCCTATAACCATTTTAAGATGAAGGACAGCAATTAGAACATTGTTCACTTTACTCTGGCAGGTATTTTCCATATATTTAAGGCTTCAGATTCTATTGTAAGGTTATGCCTTATTCAATTTTCATAATTTGTACACCAAATTAATGGTTAGATAAGCCATGCTTGTTAAAGAAATATGTGGGTTGGAAATGGATTGAGAAACTATTTTCTTGAATCATTACCAGAACCTTCTACTAGAATTACTGAATTTAAATTGCAGAATAATTGTATATTCTATATTAACACTGTCTGTCTTCAATTGAGAGTCATTATTGAAGACTTTGTGTCAATGGTTGTGATAAACTTAACCTTAGTGCCAATTTTAAATGGCAATGATATCAATATTAATAGCAGGTGAAAATAAAGCAGAAATTGTACTGTTTTCCTGCCAAATGCTGGGGTTTTAACCTGGTACCCAATCTTCCTTACTTAATAAAAACATGGCACCATGATATAGCAGAAGAAATGATAACAGCAGGGTAAAACTACCTTTGAATAGACAAACAAAAAACTTCTTGATTGTACATTGCAGTTTATTTTTTAATATACTTATCAAAAAATTGTTTTTATATCAGAAAGTCACACAAGTCTGGTGAAGTACGGAAATTAAAAACAAAACCAAATAACAAAATTTAATGTTTTTTTAAACTTTCAGCCAAAAACATACCACTGATGTATATGCTTTAAACTCAAATTTTATTGTATTTTTAACTGTGATGATTACCAGAACAAAACTATTCCTTGTCTTTGACTCCACTGTAGATGGTGCACCATACAGGTACCTGACAAGTTAGAGAAATTCCTACAGATCTGTTTACAACATATGAAAATGGTTCTTCAAGGATAAGAGATCTGGTTAACCACAAATTACTGTGTGATTACAATATTTTGGCAGAGCGTGTGTTAAAAAAAATCTCCTCTGGAAAACTCAATCAATTTTCCACATTTTAACTTACATCTTAAGTAATCTGGTTTTACCCACTGTTAGAATTACCATTAATCTACTGTCAAAACCTCCAGTTGACAAAGTGAAATTGATTTTCTATTCTTTTTTGGGTCTTAAGTATCAGAAACAAATCATTGTTTTTCAATTTCACATTGTAAACCTTGAATAGTGCTTCAAGAGATAATGAAATGTTAACAATGAAAAGAGACAAATTTGTAAACAGTATAAAAGGGTCATTATAACTTAAAACTAGAGGCTCTTAAGAGCCTGTATCGCTCACCTGACTTACAAAAAAACTTTTTAAGACAATACTTTTCTTGCAAATTTTGATATTAAATGCTAAGAGTTTATGTGAAGATGCTGTTTCTATGAATGTTGCCATGTTGAATTTACAATCAGCAGTAGGAGTGTTTCTGAGAAGAAGCAGTTTTTGTTTTTTCATAGGTTAGTATGTTAAGTGATGTTCCATAGTGGCAGCAATCTTGTATTTTGGATCGAAACAAACAACTCAAAATTGGTAGAGAACCATACAATATCACATATCCTAAAATCTGCCAAGCTGTTTGTGAGAAAACGAATTTTAAAATCTCAGCCAGTCAGAACGCATTTGCAGCTCTAGCAGCCATGTTGAATTTCCTATCGGCTCGAAACATACTTAAAATAATAAGATTACTATCACTTCTGCATTATTTGGTTAAATTGTGTGGAACTGAGTTTCAGAGACGAAGCTGTTTGTATGGTTTTCCCATAGGGTCCTATGTTAAGCTGTGTTCCACCGTGGTGGCCTCTTGGAATTTAGATCGCCACAAAAAACGAGGACCATCTAAGGTACATTTGTGCAATATTTCAAATCAATCTGCTAAGCGGTTTGTAAAAAGAAGATTTTTGAAATTTCAGCCAATCAGAACCCATTAGTTGCCCTGGAAGCCATGTTCAATTTGCAATTGGCTCAAAAAACTCAAAATAATAAGATAAATATCCATTAATCATTTCTTCATAATTTGGCTTCATTTGTGTGGAACAGTTTCAGAGAAGACGTTGTTTGTATGTTTTTCCCATAGGGTCCTATGTTAAACTATGTCCTGTGATGGCGACCATCTTGGATTTTGGATCGGAACAAAAAACTCAAACCTTGTAGAGGACCACATAAGGTACATTTCTGCTATATTTTAAATCAATCTGCCAAGCAGTTTATGAGAAGAAGATTTTTGAATTTCAGCCAATCAGAACGCATTAATGGCCCTGGAAGCCATGTTGAATTTGCAATTGGCTGGAAAAACCCAAAATAATAAGATAATTATGCAACCTTCCTTTCCTTATTAATTTGGCTTCATTGTGTGGAACAGTTTCAGAGAAGAAGTTGTTTATATGTTTTTCCCATAGGGTCCTATGTTAAACTGTGTCCTGCGATGGCGGCCATCTTGGATTTTGGATCGGCACAAAAAACTCAAACTTTGTAGAGGACTATCAAAGGTACATTTCTGCTATATTTCAAATCAATCTGCCAAGCAGTTTATGAGAAGAAGATTTTTGAATTTCAGCCAATCAGAACACATTAACGGCCCTGGAAGCCATGTTAAATTTGCAATTGGCTCGAAAAACCCAAAACAATAAGATAATTATGCAACCTTCATTTCCTTATTAATTTGGCTTCATTGTGTCGAACAGTTTCATAGAAGAAGTTGTTTATATGTTTTTCCCATAGGGTCCTATGTTAAACTATGTCCTGCGATGGCGGCCATCTTGGATTTTGGATCGGCACAAAAAACTCAAACTTTGTAGAGGACCATCTAAGGTACATTTCTGCAATATTTCAAATCAATCTGCCAAGCAGTTTATGAGAAGAAGATTTTTGAATTTCAGCCAATCAGAACACATTAATGGCCCTGGAAGCCATGTTGAATTTGCAATTGGCTCGAAAAACCCAAAACAATAAGATAATTATGCAACCTTCATTTCCTTATTAATTTGGCTTCATTGTGTGGAACAGTTTCATAGAAGAAGTTGTTTATATGTTTTTCCTATAGGGTCCTATGTTAAACTATGTCCTGCGATGGCGGCCATCTTGGATTTTGGATCGGCACAAAAAACTCAAACTTTGTAGAGGACCATCTAAGGTACATTTCTGCAATATTTCAGATCAATCTGCCAAGCAGTTTATGAGAAGAAGATTTTTGAATTTCAGCCAATCAGAACACATTAATGGCCCTGGAAGCCATGTTGAATTTGCAATTGGCTCGAAAAACCCAAAACAATAAGATAATTATGCAACCTTCATTTCCTTATTAATTTGGCTTCATTGTGTCGAACAGTTTCATAGAAGAAGTTGTTTATATGTTTTTCCCATAGGGTCCTATGTTAAACTATGTCCTGCGATGGCGGCCATCTTGGATTTTGGATCGGCACAAAAAACTCAAACTTTGTAGAGGACCATCTAAGGTACATTTCTGCAATATTTCAAATCAATCTGCCAAGCAGTTTATGAGAAGAAGATTTTTGAATTTCAGCCAATCAGAACACATTAATGGCCCTGGAAGCCATGTTGAATTTGCAATTGGCTCGAAAAACCCAAAACAATAAGATAATTATGCAACCTTCATTTCCTTATTAATTTGGCTTCATTGTGTGGAACAGTTTCATAGAAGAAGTTGTTTATATGTTTTTCCTATAGGGTCCTATGTTAAACTATGTCCAGCGATGGCGGCCATCTTGGATTTTGGATCGGCACAAAAAACTCAAACTTTGTAGAGGACCACATAAGGTACATTTCTGCAATATTTCAAATCAATCTGCCAAGCAGTTTATGAGAAGAAGATTTTTGAATTTCAGCCAATCAGAACGCATTAATGGCCCTGGCAGCCATGTTTCATATTTGATCAGCACCAAAAACTCAAACTTTGTTAAGAACCACCCAATAAACATTCCTGCCAAGTTTGGTTCCAATTGGCCAAGTGGTTGTGGAGAAGAAGATTAAAATGTAAAAAGTTTACGGCCGACGACGACGAAGACGACGACGACGACGACGGACGCAAAGTGATGAGAATAGCTCACACTGACCCTTTGGGTCAGGTGAGCTAATAAAAACTTTACTAGAAAAATTACAAAGGCTGCATAAGTTTATTTTTTACTATCCTATTCTCCTGAGGTCAGTTATTGAATATTTTTTATTTCTAAAGAGGCTTATGGTTGGTCTCGGTTTTTTTTTAATCATTACAACATCATTTATAACAAATACTATTACAGTCGAACTTTGATGGCTTGAACTCGATGGGGCCAATTTAAAGTGTTCCAGAAACAAGGTCTTGTAATATCCATAAATGGTTTATGAGCAGACTGGAATCGATATCGGTTTATATAGTTTAATTAATATCCTGTAACATTTAATAAATAAAATTGTGTTTATTTACTGTATTGGATATATTGTTTTTACCTATGTATTTATGTTCTTGCTCAAATAAAAATGTTTACTCTAATTGTTCTTCATTAAATTTGTGATAGTGTTGACATGATGTGTACATTATTATAATTGACCTCGATAATAAGATGTTTTGGCGATTTCTTAGCATATATTATATCTAATTGTCAACATTTTTCATGAGTTTGCAAAGTGCACTATAGGGGGGGAGGGGGTTTCAATTTCAACATTTTTTCCGTACATTGTTTTTTAACTTCCGGGTATTTAAGCGATCCGAGTTCGAACTACTGAAGTTCCAGTGTAATAGAATAAACTAGAGTAAAAAAAAACTGTGAGCAATGCACACCATTGATACCCCCTGCTTCATGATTTCTTCAAAAATGCACATGTTCTTACTTATAAAAATGCACATGTTCTTACTTATGAACTTGAAACTTTATCTAGTGTAGGAAGAGTTGCAGATAAAACATGGGAACCCCCATCCCTCCCCCACCTCAAAGAATAGCAATGTCCATTTTTTTCTGTGGGAAAACCCAAATATCATTCTGATCAAAATGTTAAATATCAGGTGCACAATGGCACTATGTGACAAAGATTCTGTTTAAGTTTCATCAAATTCCATTCAGTGGTGTAGGAGGAGTTGCACATAAGAGATGGGTATCCCCTTAACACACGTCTTAACGTCAATGACAATGTCCATCAGGTATTCTATGGGAAACCCCAAATATCATTCCGATCAAAATGTTAAATATCTCCTGCACAATGGCACTATGTGACAAGGATTCTGTGTAAGTTTCATCAAATTCCATTCAGTGGTGTAGGAGGAGTTGCAAATAAGAAAAAGTGTAACGGACGGACGGACGGACACCCCTATCACTATATACCCCCCCCCCCACTTTTCAAGCAGGGTTTATAAAAAGAAAAATATCTGTATGATTATCCCTCATGTCAAAATTGTAAGCGATACCCGACTCAATTATGTGCAGCAGAAGGGAAAAACTTATTTAACCAAGACTGATACTAAACTCTCTTTTATATTGAAAAAGTTTATTTTAAAAAAAGCAAACACTATTTTTAACAATCCTTTCAAAATAAAATACATGTAAATAATGAATCATCAGAGAAAACAAATTACCTATTGTTTGCTTTTTAGTTTAGAAATAGATTATTAGTAGCATTGTATATTCATGTTTGCTTCTGTATGTTGACAGTCAAGAACTCAGATACTTAAAGTCACCAGATCTGGTCATAGTCTTAGTTATAAAACCAAATAATATATAACTTATAGTCCAAGGCTAAATGTCTTATGAACTCAAGTGAAAAGGTTAGGACATAGTCATGCTATTAGTGAATCTGCATAAACAGTCTGAATGTTCTAGAGTACACCAGCACACAGTCATGCTAACAGTAAAGCTGTATAGAGACAGTCTGAATGTTCTAGTGTACTTCAGTCAACACACTAGAACACAGTCATGCTTACAGTAAATCTGTATAGAGACAGTCTGAATGTTCTAGAGTACTTCAGTCAACACACTAGAACACAGTCATGTCAATAGTAAATCTGTATAGAGACAGTCTGAATGTTCTAGAGTACTTCAGTCAACACACTAGGACACAGACATGCTAACAGTAAATCTGTATAGAGACAGTCTGAATGTTCTAGAGTACTTCAGTCAACACACTAGGACACAGACATGCTAACAGTAAATCTGTATAGAGACAGTCTGAATGTTCTAGAGTACTTCAGTCAACACACTAGAACACAGTCATGCTAACAGTAAATCTGTATAGAGACAGTCTGAATGTTCTAGAGTACTTCAGTCAACACACTAGAACACAGTCATGCTTACAGTAAATCTGTATAGAGACAGTCTGAATGTTCTAGTGTACTTCAGTCAACACACTAGAACACAGTCATGCTAACAGTAAATCTGTATAGAGACAGTCTGAATGTTCTAGAGTACTTCAGTCAACACACTAGAACACAGTCATGCTAACAGTAAAGCTGTATAGAGACAGTCTGAATGTTCTAGAGTACTTCAGTCAACACACTAGGACACAGACATGCTAACAGTAAATCTGTATAGAGACAGTCTGAATGTTCTAGAGTACACCATTCAACACACTAGCACAAAGTCATGCTAACAGTAAATCTGTATAGAGACAGTCTGAATGTTCTAGAGTACTTCAGTCAACACACTAGCACACAGTCATGCTAACAGTAAATCTGTATAGAGACAGTCTGAATGTTCTAGAGTACTTCAGTCAACACACTAGCACACAGTCATGCTAACAGTAAATCTGTATAGAGACAGTCTGAATGTTCTAGTGTACTTCAGTCAACACACTAGGACACAGACATGCTAACAGTAAATCTGTATAGAGACAGTCTGAATGTTCTAGAGTACACCATTCAACACACTAGAACACAGTCATGCTAACAGTAAATCTGTATAGAGACAGTCTGAATGTTCTAGAGTACTTCAGTCAACACACTAGGACACAGACATGCTTACAGTAAATCTGTATAGAGACAGTCTGAATGTTCTAGAGTACACCATTCAACACACTAGAACACAGTCATGCTAACAGTAAATCTGTATAGAGACAGTCTGAATGTTCTAGAGTACACCATTCAACACACTAGAACACAGTCATGCTAACAGTAAATCTGTATAGAGACAGTCTGAATGTTCTAGTGTACTTCAGTCAACACACTAGAACACAGTCATGCTTACAGTAAATCTGTATAGAGACAGTCTGAATGTTCTAGTGTACTTCAGTCAACACACTAGAACACAGTCATGCTAACAGTAAATCTGTATAGAGACAGTCTGAATGTTCTAGAGTACTTCAGTCAACACACTAGAACACAGTCATGCTAACAGTAAATCTGTATAGAGACAGTCTGAATGTTCTAGAGTACTTCAGTCAACACACTAGAACACAGTCATGCTAACAGTAAAGCTGTATAGAGACAGTCTGAATGTTCTAGAGTACACCATTCAACACACTAGAACACAGTCATGCTAACAGTAAATCTGTATAGAGACAGTCTGAATGTTCTAGTGTACTTCAGTCAACACACTAGGACACAGACATGCTAACAGTAAATCTGTATAGAGACAGTCTGAATGTTCTAGAGTACTTCAGTCAACACACTAGAACACAGTCATGCTAACAGTAAATCTGTATAGAGACAGTCTGAATGTTCTAGAGTACTTCAGTCAGCACAATAGAACACAGTCATGCTAACAGCTAATCTTTATAGAGACAGTCAGAATGTTCTAGAGTACTACAGTCAACACACTAGGACACAGACATGCTAACAGTAAATCTGTATAGAGACAGTCTGAATGTTCTAGAGTACACCATTCAACACACTAGCACAAAGTCATGCTAACAGTAAATCTGTATAGAGACAGTCTGAATGTTCTAGTGTACTTCAGTCAACACACTAGAACACAGTCATGCTAACAGTAAATCTGTATAGAGACAGTCTGAATGTTCTATAGTAAGTATTGACGTATTCTGTAGAGGGTTTTTAGCGTGAAAAATTAAAACTGCTTACCGCGTATGGTTCAGCTTATGCTCCTTTTGTAGATCAAGAAAGGTACTTTTTGAAATCAATAATTATTTCCTCGAGATATTCGGCGTTTTGAAATATGACTGTTTTTAAATTTTGAAAGGTCGATTTTCCATACTAAAATTTGACCTCAATTAGAACGGAAGTGTACTTTAGGAACAATCGATTGTTGTCTACTCGAAGTCCTTCGGGTGAAGTCGTCTGCAGTTAAGGCGGGAAAAGTCTCGCGGTTTGTCCGAATACCATTGAACGTCACGAAAGCAGACGAACATTTGTAAACATCGTAAGGTCCCGTTAGAAACAAAAATGGCTGACTTATTATGTAAAATTCCCGTAGCAAAAGTCAAGGACGATTTGTAACAATTAAACAGTAAGGCATATTACAAAACATGGACAGGTTATCGTATCTAATTTTTTTCTATAGAATTTTCGTAATAAATAGGTAAAATAAAGAATAATTAAAAAATGCAAGTAAAAAAAATATTCCAAGGGGGTTTGGTATTTAGTATAGAGTACTTCAGTCAACACACTAGAACACAGTCATGCTAACAGTAAATCTGTATAGAGACAGTCTGAATGTTCTAGAGTACTTCAGTCAACACACTAGAACACAGTCATGCTTACAGTAAATCTGTATAGAGACAGTCTGAATGTTCTAGAGTACTTCAGTCAACACACTAGAACACAGTCATGCTAACAGTAAATCTGTATAGAGACAGTCTGAATGTTCTAGAGTACTTCAGTCAACACACTAGAACACAGTCATGCTAACAGTAAATCTGTATAGAGACAGTCTGAATGTTCTAGAGTACTTCAGTCAACACACTAGAACACAGTCATGCTAACAGTAAATCTGTATAGAGACAGTCTGAATGTTCTAGAGTACTTCAGTCAACACACTAGAACACAGTCATGCTTACAGTAAATCTGTATAGAGACAGTCTGAATGTTCTAGAGTACACCATTCAACACACTAGAACACAGTCATGCTAACAGTAAATCTGTATAGAGACAGTCTGAATGTTCTAGAGTACTTCAGTCAACACACTAGAACACAGTCATGCTAACAGTAAAGCTGTATAGAGACAGTCTGAATGTTCTAGAGTACTTCAGTCAACACACTAGGACACAGTCATGCTTACAGTAAATCTGTATAGAGACAGTCTGAATGTTCTAGTGTACTTCAGTCAACACACTAGAACACAGTCATGCTTACAGTAAATCTGTATAGAGACAGTCTGAATGTTCTAGAGTACTTCAGTCAACACACTAGAACACAGTCATGCTTACAGTAAATCTGTATAGAGACAGTCTGAATGTTCTAGAGTACTTCAGTCAACACACTAGAACACAGTCATGCTAACAGTAAATCTGTATAGAGACAGTCTGAATGTTCTAGAGTACTTCAGTCAACACACTAGAACACAGTCATGCTAACAGTAAATCTGTATAGAGACAGTCTGAATGTTCTAGAGTACACCATTCAACACACTAGAACACAGTCATGCTAACAGTAAATCTGTATAGAGACAGTCTGAATGTTCTAGTGTACTTCAGTCAACACACTAGAACACAGTCATGCTAACAGTAAATCTGTATAGAGACAGTCTGAATGTTCTAGTGTACTTCAGTCAACACACTAGAACACAGTCATGCTTACAGTAAATCTGTATAGAGACAGTCTGAATGTTCTAGAGTACTTCAGTCAACACACTAGAACACAGTCATGCTAACAGTAAATCTGTATAGAGACAGTCTGAATGTTCTAGTGTACTTCAGTCAACACACTAGAACACAGTCATGCTTACAGTAAATCTGTATAGAGACAGTCTGAATGTTCTAGAGTACTTCAGTCAACACACTAGCACACAGTCATGCTAACAGTAAATCTGTATAGAGACAGTCTGAATGTTCTAGAGTACTTCAGTCAACACACTAGCACACAGTCATGCTTACAGTAAATCTGTATAGAGACAGTCTGAATGTTCTAGAGTACTTCAGTCAACACACTAGAACACAGTCATGCTAACAGTAAATCTGTATAGAGACAGTCTGAATGTTCTAGAGTACTTCAGTCAACACACTAGAACACAGTCATGCTAACAGTAAATCTGTATAGAGACAGTCTGAATGTTCTAGAGTACACCATTCAACACACTAGAACACAGTCATGCTAACAGTAAATCTGTATAGAGACAGTCTGAATGTTCTAGTGTACTTCAGTCAACACACTAGAACACAGTCATGCTAACAGTAAATCTGTATAGAGACAGTCTGAATGTTCTAGTGTACTTCAGTCAACACACTAGAACACAGTCATGCTTACAGTAAATCTGTATAGAGACAGTCTGAATGTTCTAGAGTACTTCAGTCAACACACTAGAACACAGTCATGCTAACAGTAAATCTGTATAGAGACAGTCTGAATGTTCTAGTGTACTTCAGTCAACACACTAGAACACAGTCATGCTTACAGTAAATCTGTATAGAGACAGTCTGAATGTTCTAGAGTACTTCAGTCAACACACTAGCACACAGTCATGCTAACAGTAAATCTGTATAGAGACAGTCTGAATGTTCTAGAGTACTTCAGTCAACACACTAGCACACAGTCATGCTTACAGTAAATCTGTATAGAGACAGTCTGAATGTTCTAGAGTACTTCAGTCAACACACTAGAACACAGTCATGCTTACAGTAAATCTGTATAGAGACAGTCTGAATGTTCTAGTGTACTTCAGTCAACACACTAGAACACAGTCATGCTAACAGTAAATCTGTATAGAGACAGTCTGAATGTTCTAGTGTACTTCAGTCAACACACTAGAACACAGTCATGCTAACAGTAAATCTGTATAGAGACAGTCTGAATGTTCTAGAGTACTTCAGTCAACACACTAGAACACAGTCATGCTTACAGTAAATCTGTATAGAGACAGTCTGAATGTTCTAGTGTACTTCAGTCAACACACTAGAACACAGTCATGCTAACAGTAAATCTGTATAGAGACAGTCTGAATGTTCTAGTGTACTTCAGTCAACACACTAGAACACAGTCATGCTTACAGTAAATCTGTATAGAGACAGTCTGAATGTTCTAGAGTACTTCAGTCAACACACTAGGACACAGTCATGTATACAGTAATTCTAGTCTGAATGTTTTAGAGTACTCAAGTCAACAGGCTAGGACACAGTCATGCAAAATAGAAAATATTTATGGAGACCGAGTATTTTATTAAAAAGGTCATCAGGTCACTGTCATGTATATCTTTACTCAGTAATGTCATTATTAATGTGAAAAGTGCATTACAGGTAGCACCACAGAAATGTCACATCAAAACTGTCAATAGTAATTAAAGTATTTACCTTGCATCTGCTTCACTATAAAATTCTCTAGCTACAATATCTTCAAATAATTCACCACCAGTAACCCTGGAAACAAAAATGTTCAAATGTTATTAAATGTTAAATGACCGTATAAATATAGAAAATGTAAAATTACACTATCCACAATAATGAATGGTTTTAAATTTTTACAGCTTTTCTTTGCTAATAAGGAATTGCCCAACACTTCTGCAAAAGTCATTAATTTTGACCTTTTAAGGTAAATAACTCCTATAAGGAGGAGCTTTTGATGCTTTGAGGGAGAAGGGAGGTTCACTTCAAATTTGCTGTACCTTTTTTAACTATCAGTCGAAAACTCTCTTGACTCCCACCCCCCATTTTCTATTTTAAGCCAACGTAGCTATGTAGGTAGTTTGGTGTCATGATTTGCACAATTTTGGTAAAGGACGTCCTAAAGATGATGTGTGCAATGTTTCAAAGCAGTCCTTTAATGGGTTAAAGAGGAGAAGATTTTTAAAATCAGGTAAAATTGATTAAAAAAATGTTCAAGGAGAATAATTCCTAAACGGTTCATCAGACAATCTTGACCCTAAGTCATTTTTGTAGCCCTCATAGAGCAGAACAATTAAGCAATGCTAACTTTTTCTCTAGTTCTAATAATTTTCAAGATTTTGAGGCAAAAATGTCAAAAATAATCAATTTCAACAATTAAAGGGCAATGACTCCTATAAGGGGTCATCATACAACTTTGACCCAATGGAGTGTTTTTTAGAGCTTTTGATGCTGAAGAAGGAAGGTCTCTTTGGTTTTCCTGTATCTGTTATACTTTTTGAACTATAAGCCAAAAACTGTATTTTGACCCCCCTGTTCTATTTTTAGCCATGGTGGCCATGTTGGTTAGTCTGAGGCCATGATTTGGGCAGACTTGGCAGAGGACATTTTACTGATGATGTGTGCAGAGTTTCAAAGCAATCCCTTCAGTGGTTTTGGAGGAGAAGATTTTTAAAGAGAAGTTAACGACGAGGACGACGATGGACGACAAGTGATGGCAATAGCTCACATGACCTTACGGGTCAGGTGAGCTAATAAAAGATGTGTAATTTGAAAGGAAACAAATAAATAAAATACAAGAATAAATAATGGTACTGCACTTGGCTGTGTATACATTGATGTATTATACCCACCCGATGCAATGTTCATACAACAAATGATTTAATTAATTGAACTATTTGACTTCTTGTCTGCGCTACACACCCATGCTAATCTGAAGATTTTTTAAGCAACAAAGTTGGTATTATACACAATCAAATACAGCACACTTCCTTGCAGTAAGTTTATAAATACTAGTGTTTTAATCAGAACATACAAAACTTGTCTAACAAAATAACAAATTTTAAAACCTAAAGATGTTTGCAGGACTTTGATATCAATGTCAACTGATTAATCTTTATAATAAAAACCCTCGTGCTATTCGTGCTATTTCTCCACGCTGAATTCTGAATACCTTTTATCATAGTCATTAAGGCAGAGCATGCACCATATAATACAAAACTTTGAACTAGATGTTCAATACATCAAACTATTGTAATCAATTTCCGATTGTAACTTGTGATGACGATTTAATGAAACGAAATGCCACTATTACGCAGTTTAACAAAATCTTGAAAAAACTAAAATAAAATACAGTCCAGCTATTTTCAACCAACCAATAAGTAAAAGTCTGCAATTTAAAAAAAAATTACTTTAAGAGAGACAATGAGAGTTAAAGGTAAAACTAACCTAGAGTAGTAATCTACAGAGAAAAATGCTCCGATATTTGTGGCACATGAATGTCATGTCAGAACTTTAAATCAGGTAGATCATGCTTTTCTGCCCATTGACAGTGAAGTGGACACAACATGAGGATAACTTCTGACTTGTCTACTCTGCCCACCCTTCACAGTGAAGTTGGCACAAGATGATGATGGCTTCTAACTTGTCTACTCTGCCCACACTTCACAGTGAAGTGGGCACAAGATGAGGAAGACTTCTAACTTGTCTATCTGCCCACCCTTCACAGTGAAGTGGGCAAAAGATGATGATGACTTATGAATTGTCTACTCTGCCCACCCTTCACAGTGAAGTTGGCACAAGATGATGATGACTTCTGACTAGTCTACTCTGCACATCCTTCACAGTGAAGTGGGCACAAGATGATAATGGCTTCTGACTTGTCTACTCTGCCCACCCTTCACAGTGAAGTGGGCAAAAGATGATGATGACTTATGAATTGTCTACTCTGCCCACCCTTCACAGTGAAGTTGGCACAAGATGATGATGACTTCTGACTAGTCTACTCTGCACATCCTTCACAGTGAAGTGGGCACAAGATGATAATGGCTTCTGACTTGTCTACTCTGCCCACCCTTCACAGTGAAGTGGGCACAAAATGAGGATAACTTCTGACTTGTCTACTCTGCCCACCCTTCACAGTGAAGTGGGCACAAGATGATGATGGCTTCTGACTTGTCTACTCTGCCCACCCTTCACAGTGAAGTGGGCACAAGATGATGATGGCTTCTGACTTGTCTACTCTGCCCACCCTTCACAGTGAAGTGGGCACAAGATGATGATGGCTTCTGACTTGTGTACTCTGCCCACCCTTCACTGTGAAGTGGGCACAAAATGAGGATAACTTCTGACTTGTCTACTCTGCCACCCTTCAGGTGAAGTGGGCACAAGATGAGGATGGCTTCTGACTTGTCTACTCTGCCCATCCTTCAGTGAAGTGGGCACAAGATGAGGATGACTTCTGACTTGTCTACTCTGCCCACCTTTTGCAGAAGACATGTTTGGGGATTTTTTTTGCTCTTGACAAAACACAGATGCACTTTTGCCAGCATGCTCACTATGTTTACGATGATGATGACCCAAATAACCCTGGTTTTGAGACTGAACTGAAATTCTATTAACACTGTTTTGAAATCCCATTAACACTGGTTTGATAGAATTGAGACCCCATTAACACAAGTTTGAGGCCCCATAAACCTTAGTTCAATTGATACCCCATTTATGCTGGTTTTAGACAGAATTGGAACTCCATTAACCCTGGTTTTAGGACATAATTGAAACCCCATTAAAACTGGTTTGAAACAGAATTGAGACCCTATTTAAGCTGTATTGAGACAGAATTGAGACCGCATTAATCATTGTTTGAGACAGAATTGAGACCCCATTAACACTGGTTTGAGACAGAATTGAGACCCCATTAACACTGGTTTGAGGCAGAATTGAGACCCCATTTATTCTTGTTGGAGACAGAATTGAGGCCCCAATTACCCTGGTTTGAGGTGGAATTGAGACCCCATTAACCCTGGTTCGGGATTGGAGTGAGGCCCCATTTACCTGGTTTGAGGCAGAATTGAGACCCTGTTTATCCTGGTGTGAACCCCCATTTACCCTGGTTTGAGACAGAATTGAGACCCCATTAACCCTGGTTCGAGACTGGAGTGAGGCCCCATTTAACCTGGTTTGAGACAGAATTGACACCCCATTAACACTGGTTTGGGGGGAATCGAGGCCCAGTTAACCCTTGTTTAGAACAATTAAGACCCTGTTTATCTGGGTCTTAACTTATTCTGGGTTTACACAGTATATGTGTTACATACTCTTGTTGTTACAAGTCCCCATTCACATCCCAAGACCGATGATGTTTAAAGAACCCATTCTGGAATAATGTGGTAAAAAAATTTCATCAGTAAAAGCTAAAGATACCATAATACCCCCCAAAAAAACTAAGAAAACATTAATTTTTCTAAGGTTTTTTTAGTCATCAAAGAAAATCCTTCATTTTGGAGCCAGGAAGTAACATGCATAAAATGGAATAACTTCCTTGAAACAGATTTGCAGCAAAGCAGTTACATGCAACCTGACCTCTGCCTTTTGGAAAAGGTGAATTCTAATCACCGTTATTGAGGAAACAAACGTATCACAATACAAAACCCTAGATGTTAAATACTTCACATCGCTGTAATCAATTTCCGATTGTATTTTATGACTGTGACATTTTCCCAACATACAAGCAAGAATCAAATATTTGTATTATCAAATATCAAAATAAAAAGCCACATATGATTTATCATAAGATAGAACTTCAAAAAATCAATAGGTATACAACGCTTAGAAAATTACAAACCCAAGTACAAACGCCTATTGAAATAGTATTTGCTACCAGTTCTAAAATACTTACAAATCAAAAACTAAATAATGACAACCATCATCTTGTATACTGTCATGTAATCGAACTGAAAATAGAAAATAGAGACATACGTAAATCATTTGTGGACCATTATGACCTTGCTTCGTTTCCATGTTAAAATCTCATATAATGAAAAGTAAAGAAATAGCAGGACCGAGGGCTCTTGCTGTCAAACCTTCAACTTTTGTTACCAGAAGGTCAGTGACCAACGTTATTAGTGACAGAAGGTCTGTGACCTTTTGTCACTTATAATGATAATTGGAACCCTTGTAGATTTCTATGTTAAATCAATTCTTACAATTGCAGCCATCATGGATTTTTGATCCAATAAGCAAACATAAACTTTTAAGAGAACCAAAGGGAAAACATTCATATAATATGGCTTGAATCAGCAAAAGATTCCCCTCCTGTTAAACTTAGACTGATATGATAATGTCTTACTGGCATAAAAAATGTGTAGAGGACCATCCGATAAATATTCCTAATAACTTTTGTTTTGATTGGTTAACTGGTTTCAAAGCAAAAAAAACAAAACATGAACTTTATAGAGGACCATCCAACGATTACTGGTGACGGGTTACATTAGGATAAGTTAACTGGTTTCAAACAAGAAACCTTTTTAAAACTTTTTCCCCATATGGTCCTATGTAAAACAAAGTCCTATGGTGGTGGCCATATTAGTTTTCCACTAAGAATAAAAACACAAACTTTGTAAAGGTCCATCCAATGAACATTCTGACCAAGTTTGGTTTCAATTGGCCAAGTGGTTTCAGAAAAGAAGATTCTTTGGGTCAAGTGAGCTAATAAAAACTGGACCCCAGGATCTATCTGAACCACAAAAAAACAATGCAAACATCTTTTTTGTATCATAAAAGCAATACTAAATTTAAAGTTGACTATCAGTAAAAATTCTTTGAACAGAATATCATTTTTATATTATGACGTTAGAAAATAAAGCTAAATAACCAACAACACTACAATTTTTACTTTCTTTCTCTTAGTCATGACCCAAGCATGGGTGTAAAGATATTTAATAATGTATTAAATAATACATTTACTCCCACACATTATCATGAAAGTTCAGAAAATAATATCTACATATTTACATAATTATGTGTTGTGATTCATTTAGTTTTAAAAACCAGTTTTAATTTCTGTCACACCTATCTGTATCAACCATTGTACAAAAAAACTAAATGAAAATTAACACGCTGGGATCATCCTTTATAATGACAACACGTTTAAGTACCATTCCCTCTGTTACAATTATCTCCTTCAAAAAGCATAAGCAGGGATTTGCCTCAGATTTTAAAACTATTAGTCACTTTTGCATGAGATTAAATTGTCACGTTTCTTTAGTGTACATGTGATTATTCGAGTTGTCATTATTATCATAAGATGAAAAAATATTTATGGAATATTAAAGTATATATATTTTTTTTTATTACAGCACTGTTTAAGTCAAAGTCATAATTAAAACAGGGAATTATTAAAGTTTCAACAAAATATATTGTCAATAGAAACTATTTTTGAATAATTTAGCTCATATTTCTGCCTGTATTGCTGGATTTATTTTTTTGTTTTTGGGGAGGAAAAAGGAAGAAAAAGGGTCAAAGGGCACTTTATGTTTTACACACATCATACAGAATTTTAAAAATAGCCACCGCCCTTAATAAGACATTTCTGAATAGCCCTTATAAAAAATTTCCCATCAATACATAAATCCAACTTCTGATCACCTTTTATCTAAGAGTGTCACTAGTCCTGAATGTACATACGATTTTAAATCTAAGCAAATCTTTAACATTATAGACCTCCTCATACCTACTAGGTTTACTGTTGACATTTAGTCTTTAAAATCATAACAACTTAAAACGATTGGCAGTAAAGATCTACACAACTCAATGTGTGTGTGTGTACTGCTAATTATTAATAATTCAGTAGTACCTATTTTTAAAATCTGCAATGGACCTGGAGAGGAACAAAAGCTGTACTCTGTGTGTACTGCTAATTATTAACAATTCAGTAGTACCTATTTTTAAAATCTGCAATGGACCTGGAGAGGAACAAAAGCTGTACTCTGTGTGTACTGCTAATTATTAACAATTCAGTAGTACCTATTTTTAAAATCTGCAATGGACCTGGAGAGGAACAAAAGCTGTACTCTAACCCAAGAACCTAAATACAAAGCGTTAACTATCCTAAAACTTTCCTCTGACTTCCCTTGATAACGACTGTCATTTCCAAGTCTTTCAAATGCTGACGGTAAGAAAAGGACAATTTTTTTAATTCCCAGCATCTTGTTACTTCAATTTTAGCTATTAGTCCTGACATTATGTAACTACACATGACATTAACACTTAAATGCCAATGACAAATACCACAGAACTATTTCAACTAAATAATTCAGTATATTTTTGCCAGCTACAAAGGCTCCTAATCCAATTTTAAAATTGTATTGATTATAAATCAGCAAACGAGAATAGTTCTCTAAAGCATTTAATAAATTAGGTTAAAACATACAGGAAACTGCATCATCTCTTCGATGTTCTGTGTACTTGGCTAAATTAAATGACGTTAAGTACGATATATAAATTGATTCATGGTATAAACCATACTGATTTCACGTCAATGGAAGACATCCTGTCAACGGAGGCATGGTGTCAGGATCAGATGCTTAAAGATAAATACCGCTGCTGCAGAATTTACATTTTTCTTGTGTAATGTAAAAGGAATTACAGGGACCTGATTGATCACAGATTTGTTCAACTGTTCTAATTTCATTACTACTATGCTGGATATATCAGTACTATTTTTTTCTAAACAAACCCAATACGAGCACCACCTTAAACTGATTTTTTTTTTCTTACTGAACAAAGGCTTATATACCATAACAATTATAAATCATATCCTTATCAATTTTATAGCCCTAATAATACTATTAAATTTAAGCAGTTTGCCATAAAATTAGCTAATAATAAACAAAGTAAATATATTCGTGTCTATTGTTGACACAAGGAGGATACATACCTATATTGGGATGTTTTAATAATCTACATATTCTAGCTTCTCTTTCTAACTTTTGGTGATCTGAAAAAAAAGACATTTTGTATTTGTTTCCAATTTGAAGTGTAAATCCAAAATGCTAATTAATTTTCTTCTATAAAAAAAGCATAGCATTTCAAAGTCCCTTTGAATCCATACTCTGGGTCTGGAATCAATCATCTTATAGGTGGTATTTATATAGTGCATTGTAAAGCAGCGCATCAAGTTTTCTGTTTCTTGTTAATTCAGAGGATTATGAAGTGCTGCAATTGACACAGGCACCAGAACATACGAACACTGTTCAAGGAGCCACAATTTAAAAAAAAATCAATAGATCAGAAACTGTAGATGGATAATAGTTGTACAGTCTTTTTTACTAATTTAAAATATATTTCTTAAAATAAATGGTCATTTAAACATTTTACTCTGTATTAATTTAAAATGTAGAAAATACTTTAACAATTGCAGTACAATAATCAGAATATCTATAATTAGAAAATCTGTGTTAAATTAACATCACAGACATGTCAACCACAATCTATATATGGCTGAAAATATATACAAACTTAAAATAGAAAGGCCTATACTAATACAAGTTTTCAATTCCCTTCTATTCCTGACATTAGTCTATACTGTAGTGGTATTTTATTTGCTATTTTCAAACAAATCAAGAAATACATATACATGTAGCACTAAGTTATATGCATGTATTTCTATTTATAGTGTCCAACTTTTATACTGTATGTGTCTGCTTTAAATGTCATTAAGGGGTAGACATCAATTAGACCTATAGTTCACTAGACTTAATTATATTTCATTTGTTTGGTGTTTTATGGTGTTTTTTAAAGAAATTACACCACTTTTGCATTTTTAGAGCTATATCATGGAATCAATTCCAGTTTTTAAATTGGGGAGAAAAACTGATTAAGAAGTATGAACCCCTGAACTTTTGCCGGAACACTGGCAATCTTGTTAGTTATAAGTTGTGAGTTGAGCAAGCCTCGAGTCAAGACTAACAGCAAAATACATAATTTGTAACTTGCTATAAATTTATTTCTCTGCACAAAGTCTAACACTTTACTTAAGACAGTCTGGTGATATGTGTTATCATCAGAAGTTTTCACTGTAAATGTGTCCTTTTATTTATGCTAACGCCCCCAACTATTTACAGGGGATAAATTCCTGTCATTTGAAAGATTAACTTGCAAATATTTCATGTATCTAGCTCTAAGACTTACAACTATTGACAATTTGAAAAAGTTAATTTAAAATTTTAGCCCAGGGCAGCTCAAGTAACATAACTTTCGCATTGTATAAACACAGAATTAATGTATATATGACTGATATCATATTTTATTGCATTTATCTGATTTTCCAAAGAAAAAAGCACCTGGTTTGCATATAGAAATAGTCTGCATTCTTGAACAACAGCCTGTTGGCTAAAATACCAGTAATCTTTTCTGAAACAATACCTGAGATATTGACACTGCTATTGTACAAAAACATGCCAAAGTAAACAGAGAAAATGACGACACCAGCTGTGTTACTAGATTAAAAACAGCAATACCGTTATTGTAGCAAATTCTTCAAAGATACAAGTTAGGAGGATGAACAGTTCACTTATGGCACAATAGTACCCGGATAATAAAATTTGTAAGCTACAAAAAGTAATATTTTAAATTGTGTATGGTACCTTATACTAAATTTCCCCTACTACAACTTTTTTCCCCCGATACTTGTAAAAGGAAGTCAACTTATTACTTATTCTTCTTAACATGTCAAATGACACTTACCGGTAAGTGTACATGCACATAGAAATGGTTTTAGGGGAATTTACCAAAACTAATCTAGTTTCCTCTTTTACAATGTCTGATACAATCTGTTTATCAAGTCAAGAAATCATATTTCACTTCCTCAATTTATCATATGGAGGTAACCAAATAATGAAATCAACAAAAATATGTTACCAATATCACATACTCTTTTCTACTGTAACTGAAATTTCTACATTATCCCTTGACTATATTTTGGTCATTGAGTTTGATTTAGAAAGCCTTGTATCACATTACTTAGTTTTATTTAAGTTGAGTGTACATGTACATTCATGATCAGATGCAACATTAATTTTTGCTTTAATTATCATGGAGAAAAAAGGGCTACAATTATCCTTGACTTCATACATGTATTTCTATCTAATCTATTTATAACTAGATAGTAATACACTCCAAGAGACCAGTCAGAATGTACCGGTACTTATTTTAATGTCACCGTGTGGACCCACGCCTATTTAAAGCTAAATCCCATCATTCTAATGTGTACATGTATGTCAAAGATAAAGGCAGTCCTGCTTCATAATCCCCAAACACTGACTTGATATAACAAAGATTTTACAATGTAATACAAGTATTTTCTAAACTATCTAAGTACTTTATCTTAATACTACATTCTTATAGTTTTACAATATTCAAAAGACATTCTTCATAAGGCATTACATGTGCTTATAGTTCATACACGGAATTTAAAGAGATTTTTCCTAATCAATATAACCAAGCAATTTCCTACAAAATTGTGATGATAAGTAAAAATCCGCTTATATTGTAAGTCATAATGAAATGTCAATGGTTATTGGACATGGAAATTTACCAAACACATCATCAATTCAATACCTGTCTTACATAATGTGACAAGTCTGATCAAAATCTATTTATAACACATCATCTGGCTATTTTTGCCTCATTTAATATCAAAAATTAAAATTGTAATTGTAATTGTACTAATTGCTATAAATCATTTTATATATTATTTCTAATTAAATCAAAATAAGACAAAGGTAATTTGTTTCATTAGATGTTCCTCACCAACGGCAATCGGCAGTAATTGATATATATTGGATAAATATCAAATTCTTTTCATTATTCATTCAAACCATTAGTCATATTTTATTTACATGATCTCAATTACTGGTATTCAAATTAGGTCAGCTGTGTTTCGATATGATATTGATGATAATTGCATAAATTGTAACCTTACATTGAAAATATTACAAACCCATTTGGGATTAGAAATTTATTAATGTGAACATGAAATAAAGACAGGTACAGATAAGTATATGTATATTACCTAGAGCTGACAGAAACACAACAATAGATTTGTTTGTTTGTTTGAATGGTGTTTTAAATCCACTTTCAGCAATTTTTCAGTTATGGCATCCAGTTTTTATTGGGGGAGGAAGCCAGAGTACCCATAGAAAACTCCTGACCTGGGGTAGGAAATAATAATAAGACAAAAATTATTTGTACAAACTGTACATACTGCAAATCATACCAGAAAAACATGAAATATACATCAGTTTGTATGTGTACAAACAAATGTCAGACTGGTCAGACAGAGACAACCTGACTACCTGAAACCCAGTCAGATCAAGTTTTTAAGACCACTCTGACCATTTTTAAAAACCTCTCGGACCAAACTTGCTAATAATACAAATATTTAATAACTTTAAGATAGTCACTGAACAGGGAAATTGAGGTTAAGGTTAGGTGAATCCTAATAGACGCTCATGTACCTTTTATCATGGCTACTGAGAAAACTGACATAATAAATAAGGTAGTAACTGGACCACACAACTGAGGTCAAGGTCAGGAGACAGGTGACCAACTGAGAAGTACTCAACATAAGCTACTACTGGACCACAAGACTTGAAACAAAATATCAAGTGTTAATGCCAGGGCCAGCAGAAACCTATATTTATGTCTCGCCTCTAGTGACAAAAGTAACAATTAGGACAAAAACCCCATTTACAGGTATTTAGGTCACCCCAAGCCACCAAATCAGAAATTCAAAACTTGGTAATAAAACAAGTGTGGACACAGAAAAATTTCTCATATGTTGTATTAAATTGTCATCATTTAAAATATACAATGCACAGTTGTAGAGGAACTGACATTATCATTAAACAAAAAAACTTAGTCACTGAACTGTGAAACTGAGGTCAAGGTCAGGTGAAACCTACCAGACACTCAGGTAATATTCATCAACAACCTATATTCGTTAGTACATATTGGTACCTATATTCAGCCGTATGCACATACATGAACATAGCAGTATTCTGAGATTTTTTGCTCAGTTTAGGGGCCAAAGAACTGTGATACAAAAATTCCAATTTTTAAAGATTAAACATATTCTTCAACATAGTTGTTGTGGCATGAAGAGAAAATGAACTGTCTGAATCATCCCGAAATTCCTTAATCCATCAGCCCCTCAGAAATGCCTTTCATAAGTTAGGTTTATACTGTACACTATCAATACAAATAATAACATGACAACGATTACTCCGATTAATCTTATCAGTTAATTATGCCATTGATTTCTTGTAATCATTAGATTCTTTGATTCTGTCCATTGGCACTTTTAGTGTTGTAGAAATGACCACGGCAGTTCTGAACATTAACCAGATGTTTATTGTGGTCTTCAATAACACCTTGCAGGCATTATTATACTGTAATATTGAAATCCTAATGCTAAACCAATCATTTAATAATTAATGCTCTATTGATGAACAAATGCTGTGAATTTCACTTTGCTTCCTATTTTAATTTCCAAAACCAAATTGGAATTCTGATAATTTTTCTGTTTTTATGTAAAAAGAGTTTTTTTTTCCATTTAGAATGATGTTTTATACATGCAATATGAATAATATTGTACATCTTGTACAACTGGATACATGAACTTGTATGTAATCTATACATGTACTATGTTCATCACATTTCAGATACATCAAATTTATATGTATATCGTTCCTTACTACAAGCATACATGTACCTGTACATATATATACAATGACAAACTGTCATTTTGTTGTAAGTAGTTGCATGTACATTGTGTACAAATGTAATTCAAGATATTAAAAAAAGTTGATAATAAATAGGTCAACATGTACTGAGTGACATACTGACAAATATTTAGCTTTTGATAGAAAAATTCAGCAAACACTTATAAATATGTGTAAATTAGAACAGTGACATAATTGCCATAAATGTTTCTAATATAATTTCTATACTATTTGTTGAATATCACTACTATAGGTCTCGAACATGTGAATTTTGCGAATTCTACCCTTGGCATGGTGAGAGTGGGTGCATAGTGGGCTGTTCTGTTAACTTGTTTACCTAGTCCACCACCATTGCAGTTGACAAATCGTTTTTTGCCTCTCCTGCAATGATAGTCACTGGAAATGATATATTTGTAATCCAGCTGCAGCGTCGACACTTGAAATTTTGCTTTAAATCTTTATATCGTTGTCCAAATTTGGTCCATTAGTAGCTTATGATGTGAACTTGCAAATCAGAAATCTGTCACCTGACCTTGACCTTAATTTCATAGTCCAGTGTCTACTTAAAATTTTTTGGATTAGAGTAGTTCTTCTGGAACCATGCATGGTAGAATGACAATATTTTGTTTTAGTTGCTGATGAATGGAACATGACTGTCTGGTATGTGTCACCTGACCTTGACCTTAATTTCAGGGCTATCCTCATAAGTCAGGGTTTCTGCGTCCACAAGTGTCCACGAAACCCTGACAAATTTAGCTAGGAAATTCTCTGGCTAGAAGATTTTCGTATGACGTCAATCCTTCAAAATATCAACTAATGAAATTGCTTGAAAGAAGCAAGTGTTCGGCAGTAGTCATTCTTACTCATTCTTGAGTGTGAAGAAAACATAATGCAACTAAATAATAACGGGGTAATAACAAACTATTAACACTACTGTACAAAATACACTGATTTTCACATCTTCTACGCAACACATCCGTTTGGTTTATTTACAATCGACATCTGGATATCCCCAAACCAAGTCGTGAATAAAAGTGAGCATTTGATTGGCTACATTAAGGTATGATGTAGCCAATCAAAATAGTGACTTCTAGCCCAGGAATTTCCTAGCTAAGTTTGTCAGGGTTATGTGGACAAATGTGGACACAGAAACTCTGACTTGTGAGGATGTTTCAGGGCCAAAAGACTTTGTTAAAGATTTTAGATAACTGATGCGGAATGTAGGGGAGACATTTTCTGTGTCCATACTTGTGTAGCTTTTGGTTAATTGAAAAATACGTAAGCATCAACTTTATTTTTTGTAAAAATATGAGGTCAAGGCAACTTGAACATTAGTTGGACAGGTTAAAAAAAGCAAAATTCATTTAAGGAATAGTTGACCCCAAAAGACTGAGACAGTTTCCTTTAATTTAAATGTACAAAGAATATTAACATATATATAGATATGATATACAAGCATGTTTCTTCCATGCGTCTGACATCATTGTATTAAACACAAAAGAAAGAAATGTGGCACATCTGATACACTGATTAAATTATTATATATACTGTATTGTGTATTGGATATATAGCAAATGTATATTATCTACAAAAGCAATTGTAATTTGTGATAAGATATCTGTCTAGGATCAATTGGAATTTGACAGTTCAAAGGCTGGAATAAAGGTCTGGACAAAGTGAAGAAAGGAATTGACTTTAAGTATCAAGGGCTAGTCAACATTTAATTTGAATGTTGTTTCCAACATAAATTTTATCCTTTATTAATTCAATTATTTAAAACTGTTACAAATCAATGAAATGAACCAAGAATAAATGGAGACAAATCGTGATTCAATCAAAAGATGTCAGTATCATGTTACAGATCTGTGGGACCATGGGCATTATATAGATTGTCTGCATAAGATTTAAATTGACTAAGAATAACAATTTTCCTACCAAAGGTTGGGGGTTTTCTCCTGGTACTCCGGCTTCCTCCCCAATACAAACCGGACGACATTGATATAGCTGAAAAATTGCTGAAAGTGGTGTTAAACATCATGCAAACAAACAAACAAACATAAGATCTCAACCAACCAACCATGTAAAAGATACAGGACAGTCATTTTATTAAAAATAATGACAACTTTTTTATAAAAGATATTTGTATACTTCCTCTAAATATTTTTAAATGGTTTCAAGTTCTAGATTTCGAGAAATATACCGACTGAAATTAACTGTTAAATTGAGAAAAGGAGAGATGAAAATGTATATATATTGATGTCAATTTAAATAGGCAAATAAAGCTCTTCTACCCAACTACTAAATCAACCCTAGCTTGCAGTCTTGGGCCCCATGGCAGGGCATCCAGAAGCCATGGATCTGGCATGCAATCTCAGTTCATTAATATGAAAGAAGAAAAACATGTACATATATATATTTTTCAAGTAGATTTGCAAGATGCTGTATGCATATTTAACAATGTACCCCTGAAAATTATGGAAGAGATACAAACAAAACAATCAGAACTATAGAAGCAATCAACATACCTCTAGCTGATAATTTTTTTGTGTTAATTATTTTTGCTGCAAATTCTAATTGTGAATTTTTCTGTATACATCTTCTGACAACTGAAAATGCTCCTCTGAAATAAGAAAAAATATAAAAGATGTCAACAAATACATCAGGAAGATGGATATTATAGCTTCTTCAGTATAGAACAAGGACTGTGCAAATTACATCAACAAAAAATCAAATTATTCTGAAATAAATTGCAGAGAATTGTTTGGCACTGTTGCGGTTGTTGAGTATTACAATTGATACTTGTGGTTGTCTTATCTAATGTAACACAGTATCAAAGGACACTTTGCATCACATGGCTGTGTATTTTTACACTCATTATGTAATGAGGAAAATTAGAAACAAGTTTAATTAGTGTTTTTGCGTCTCTTGTAATTAGTTAATATCGCAATTATCTTCAAGAACATGAATTAAGGATGTTTAATAAATATATGCACATGCATACATGAATATTATACAATTACTGTTTTTTGATGAGGTAAATGTGTGGAGTTACTGACTTTTGAAAAAACTGTTATAACAAAGAGTTTTTTCAAAAGTCAATAACTCCACACATTTACCAAATCAAAAGACAGTTATTTTTTTATTCAATAACTAGAGGTTCCCAGGAGCCTGTATCGCTCACCTCAACCTGAAACCAAACAACCCTTTTTTATCCAGCTTCTCGTTGCTATAAGGAATTGCCCAACACTTCTGCAAAAATCATTAATTTTGACCTTTTAAGAAATAACTCAGATAAGGAGGAGCTTTTGATGCTTAGAGGGATAAGGGAGGTTCACTTCAAATTTGCTGTACCTGTAATACTTTTTTAACTATCAGTCGAAAACTCTCTCGACTCCCACCCCCCCCCCCACCCCCCCTTTTCATTTTTTCTACTTTAAGCCAACATAGCTATGTAGGTAGTCAGGTGTCATGATTTGCAAAATTTTGGTAGAGGACGTCTAAAGATGATGTGTGCAATGTTTCAAAGCAGTCCTTTCATTTGTTAAAAAGGAGAAGATTTTTTAAAATCAAGTAAAATTGATTAAAAAAATGCTCAAGGAGAATAATTCCTAAACGGTTCATCAGACAATCATGACCCTAAAGTCATTTTTGTAGCCCTCATAGAGCAGAACAATTAAGCAATGCTAACTTTTTCTCTAGTTCTAATAATTTTTAAGATTTTGAGGCAAAAATGTCAAAAATAATCAATTTCGACAATTAAAGGGCCATAATTCCTATAAGGAGTCATCATACAACTTCAACCCAATGGAGTGTTTCATAGAGCTTTTGATGCAGATGAAGGCATGTCTCTTCGGTTTTCCTGTATCTGTTACACTTTTTTAAATATAAGCCAAAAACTGTATTTTACCCCCCCCCCTGTCCTATTTTTAGCCATGGTGGCCATGTTGGTTAATCTGCAGCCATGGTTGGTGCAAACTTGGTTGAGGACATTTGGCGGATGATGTGTACAAAGTTTCAAAGCAGTACTTTCAGTTGTTTCAGAGGAGAAGATTTTAAAAAATCAATTAAAACCGATTAAAAAAAACAGTTCAAGGGGAATAACTCTTAAACGGTAAATCAGACAATCTTGACCCTTAAGTCATTTTTGTAGCCCTCATAGAGCAGAACAATTAAGCAATGCTAACTTTTTCTCTAGTTCTAATAAATTTCAAGATTTTGAGGCAAAAATGGCAAAAATCATCAATTTTGACAATTAAAGGGCAATAACTCCTACAAGGAGTCATCATACAACTTTGACCCAATGGAGTGTTTTGTAGAGCTTTAGATACTGAAGCAGGAAAGTATGTTCGGTTTTCCTGTATCTGTTATACTTTTTGAACTATAAGCAAAAAACTGTATTTTGACCCCCCTGTTCTATTTTTAGCCATGGCGGCCATGTTGGTTGGTCTGAGGCCATGATTTGGGCAAACTTGGTAGAGGACATTTTACTTATGATGTGTGCAAAGTTTCAAAGCAATCCCTTCAGTGGTTTTGGAGGAGAAGATTTTTGAAGAAAAGTTAACGACGACGACGACGGCGGACGACGACGGCGGACGACGACGGACGCCAAGTGATGGCAATAGCTCACATGACCCTTCGGGTCAGGTGAGCTAAAAAAGGATATTCACTAAAAATAAAATGAGTTATTCACCGCGGGAAAATGCATGCGATTGTTATTTAAAAAAGGAATAACCGGGATTCTATAAATAACAATCGCATGCATTTTCCCGCGGTGAATAACCATTTTATTTTTTTATTTTTAGTGAATATCCTTTTTTATTCAAATTTTTCAGTCACATTATTTTTATACAAAATGTTTTATATATTATTGAATAAACTTTTTTACTGACCACTGATAAGAAAAAATAGCATGTCAGGCCTTTTTATTTATAAATATTTTGTTGCAGGCTAGACATCTTAAAATATTACTGGTACAAATACTAATAGATTGCATTTTAGAGTATATACATGTAGGATGTACCCTGATTCATTGCCTTTGAAATTCATTCCAGAGATTCATTTCCATCTATATTAAAAAATATCACACAAAAATAAAAGCATCACTTATAATTTTCAGCCCACACAAATACACTAACAACTTGGAAAGAGTAGAAGTCCTGTTTTACTACTATTAACACAATACGGTACATGCATATCAAGTTTCAATTTTGTGGCTGTAGTTGACCTGTTATTGAATACATATATAATGTCTTTATGTGAAGGATGTGCAGGTGGCTAAAAAAGTATATTTCACTATGACATTTCTTATGTCTCATCACCATACCAAAATAAAGTCCTTTTTTGTCAATCTTAACACCTTTTCTATATTATATAAGTAGCACTTAACACCTGTGAGATTACATAAAAGCTCAAAAGGTACCAAACTGAAACATGTACCTGTCATTACTGGGAAAGTTCCAACCACTTATCTAACACACAGAAACATATTGACATTTGAAATAAAATGAAGGCAGTACAAAAAAAAAACATGAAAAATTTGAGATCAGACAAAACCTGTATATACTACTGATTAATACAGTCTGACCTTAAAAAATTATGGTCAAGGTCATAGTGACCAACTTTTATCAACTTTGTTATTCTCTATTTTTTTCAATATACTTTCCCATCAATTTTATCTACATCTATTTATGAAAAAACTAGAAATCATCTACCCCATTTCGTATTCCAAGATTTACTAGAATGTCATTAATAGAGTATTTTTAATGTCTGCCTGAATCGAGAACTTCTTGATAGCAGTCAAGCTGCCTACTTCTAGGAAAGTTCAATCATGAATCAAATTAAAATTAAATCTTTCACTTGCTCCCCACTTTTTGCACATTGTTGTACATGCAGTGGGGGAGGGGAGCAATTCAGCAAGTGAAAGATTTAATTTTAACTAAATTGGAAAAGTGTACTAATAAAATCTGAGAAAGTCTATCTACTGACAAATATTTTTTTAAAGCATAATATGGGTGTAACGATCCCCAATGCACCTACATATATTGTTTATTTTTTTTGCAATCGGCCAATTGATCAACATCTTTGCTAGCCAAGGGTTACCATCTGATCCTCTCATCTTCACCCTTGAAGATGATGTCTACCACAAGGATAAACCTGCTGATTTCAATGTTTTATCACACAATAAAATATTAATATAAATTGGTAATACAATACATATAGTGTACAGTAAAGAACAAACATAGCAGATACTTATGCATTTTATTACATGTTTCAAGTATCACAATGTATTCGATTACTCCCTTAATATCCTGTTATGCATTCTATATGAAAGTGGTATTAAAAACTATATTGTGTTATGATATAAAACATTCCTATGACCACTGCTGTCTTCGAAAGTAGTATTTACAAAAATATGTTGTAACTTAAATTAGTTTATTTTAAAGGTAGCCAATTTTTCATACACTCAGCAACTGGTAACTGCTGGTGACTGGTAGCCAACCAGCAGTTCATTCAATGTTTCACTGGTACATCATAGTGGTTTTATATTTAAAGATATTTCTGACCAAAAAAGGTTATTTAAGTTTTAGAGATTGTTATTTTATATAATTATAATCTGAAGCCATCACAATGAAGCATAATTAAAGATAAATATATGATATCAAGATGCTTAATGTAACACCAGGATTGGATTACGAAAAAAAATTGATTGATTGATGGGTTTGTTTTTTAGAATGTTTAAGGCCACTTTCAGCAATTTTTCAGCTATATCATGGCGTCCAGTTTTTATTAGGGGAGGAAGCCAGAGTACCCGGAGAGAACCCCAGACCTTCGGTAGGAAAACTAGCAATCCTTGTCAATTAAGATTGGAGAAGAGTACACCCTGCCTGAAAGTAAAACTAGAACCCGCAACCTCAGTGTTGACAGACCATGTGATCAATAGTAGACGCACTACCTTAACCACTGGGTCACCAAGGCCCCTTGATTGATGGGACGTTTGCTTTACATCCAGTGAGCAGTATTACAGTTATATTCAGGAGAACAAGTATACAAACAATATGTCAACAGAAAAATGGGTTGGGATGGAACACAGGGAACACAATTTAGACTGCCACTGGAAAAGTTTGGAGTTTTGAGTAGGGGCAAAGAATTTAGCCTTTTGTAACTGCTACAATGAGCCTACTCTTTTTTGAAATCTACAAAAGGGTCTTTTTAGTGCAAGGAGTGCGCTCTCCACACGTTACACACTACAGTCCGTGGCCAGGCTTTCTGTATTGTGACCTGACAAGCCACCAACCATTTGGGACTTCCTACCAAGCGGATAGTCTGGGCTCCTATGTGGGTTGAGCACAGGGAACCCTCCCTGTATGGTCCCAGAAAAAAAAAGATAAAAATACTTTATTTTAAAAAGCAATGTAAAGATTTTACATGAATTGGGGTCATAGGTAATTTCACTGTTATTGGTATTGGTCAAGAAGTTTAGTCATTGTGGCAAGTCTTCCACTTGATAAAAGATAGTTTTTAAAACACATTTTCAGTGGGTTGACATTCTACTCGAAAGGGGGGGGGGGGCGTAAAAAGATGATATCGGAAAAGGAATGCAACGAACAAGGTTTTTATAGTGTTCAGTAACATTTATTTGGTACAGTATATACAACAGAGATATAATAATAAACGAATTAGTACCGTTAATGCATTAATTTATGGCGAGGACGAATGGGGATTACAAAATTCCTTAACCACTTGGCCACCGAAGCCCCTACAAAAACATTTTCCAAGATAATACGTCCATATTTTATATAATGCCTTTTGTGACATGTCACAAATCATCCTTGACTTTTGGTACTGGAATTTTACATTGTAAGTCAGCCATTATTGTTTTTAAAGTGACCTTGCTTTGTTTTTAAAAGATTGTCTGCTTTAGTAATGTTCAATATTACTTGGACATATCATGAGACTTTTTCTGTCTTAACAGGAGAAGACATTACCTGAATGATTTTAAGTAGACAACATTTGACTCTCCATAACATACACTTCCATTTAGAGGTCAAAATTTACTATAAAAAAATTGCCTCATCAAAATGAAAAATTCACTACATTTCAAAACGCTTATTAACTGTGGAAATTATGGTTGAATTCAATTTGCACATTTTAAGGTCTACAAAAGGAGCATGCCATATGCTGGACCAGTAAGCAGTTTTCATTAAATATTCAGCAAAAAAACACAGCACAGACCAGGTGACTTTTAGTAAAGTTTGTTAATTCAACTTAACAAAGACTGGATACAAAAAAGTTGTTTAAGATAAAGATTATGTCTTCTTTTAAGGGAATTGTACAACAATTTAACCTTTTTTTAACATATTTATGAAGATAATGTGTGCAAAGAATAACATATATAATATATAAGGAGTTATTAAAAAAAATATGCAAATAGGAATGGAGGAATAAATAATTTCAAATATATTTATTTATTTTTCAACCCCTCCATCCAAGTTTCACAACTCTTTGTGTTAATCTTACTTAGTGTTGACAAGTCATGTTTGTAAAATGAACATGTATAATAATAGCTGCATATACATGTACTACCGAGAATAATTGAACTTTCAGTGAATCGTTTCACCTCTATTAAACAAGGAGACATTTTAAAACATCATATAGTTTTGTTTGACCTCAAGAAACATATGTCAAACATTTTCAACTTAATTATGTTAAAATGTTTAGTTTGCAAAATAAAATGCATGTAAATTCCCAAAAAGTTGGCATCTGAATTTAAAATGTAAATATTTATTCATCTTTAAAATTAAACTACTAGTAAAGCCAAACTAGAGTAAAAACACCTGTGAGCAATGCTCACCATTGATACCCCCCCCCCCCCGCTTCACAATTACTTTGAAAATTCAGGTGTTCTTAATTATGAAATTGAAACTTTATCTAGTTAAACGTGAAGGCGAAATTGCAGATAATACATGTAACCCTCCCCAATCCCCCAAAGAATGGCATCCCAAATGTCAATGACAAAGTCCATGTTTTTCTATGGCAAACCTCCAATAATATTCTGATCAAAATGTTTAATATCCAATGCACAATGGCAATATGTGACCAAGATTCTGTATAAGTTTCAACAAATTCCATTCAGTGGTGTAGGAGGAATTGCAAATAAAAGATGGGTATCCCTTTATGTCCATTACAAACTCCATGTTTTTCTATGGGAAACCCCAAATATCATTCCGATCAAAATGTTAAATATCTCCTGCACAATGGCACTATGTGACATGGATTCTGTGTAAGTTTCAACAAATTCCATTCAGTGGTGTAGGAATGAGTTGCACATAAGAGATGGGTATCCCTTATGTCCATGACAAAGTCCATGTTTTTCTATGGGAAACCCCAAATATCATTCCAATCGAAATGTTATATATCTAGTGCACAATGGCAATATGTGACAACATTCTGTGTAAGTTTCATCAAATTCCATTTAGTGGTGTAGGAGGAGTCGCACATAAGAAATGGGTATACCCTTATGTCAATGACAGTCCGTGTTGTTCTATGGGAAACCCCAAATATCATTCTGATCAAAATAATAAATATCTCCTGCACAATGGCACTATGTGACAAGGATTCTGTGTAAGTTTCAACAAATTCCATTCAGTGGTGTAGGAGGAGTTGCACATAAGACATGAGGACCCCCTTAGGTCAATGACAATGTCCATGTTTTTCTATGGGAAACCCCAAATATCGATCCGATCAAAATGTTTAATATCTCCTGCACAATGGCACTATGTGACAAGGATGCTGTGTGAGTTTCTTTAAATTCCATTCAGTGGTGTAGGAGGAGTTGCACATAAGAGATGAGGACCCTCTTAGGTCAATGACAAAGTCCATGTTTTTCTATGGGAAACCCCAAATATCATTCCGATCAAAATGTTAAATATCTCCTGCACAATGGCACTATGAGACAAAGATTCTGTGTAAGTTTCATCAAATTCCTTTCAGTGGTGTAGGAGGAGTTGCAAATAATAGAAAGTGTAACGGACGGACGGACACCATGAACACTATATACCCCCCGCTTTTCAAGCGGGGGGGTATAAAGATTTAATACAAACTACATAGCAGTGAGATGGTATTTATCACTGTGGGCCCTACTGTCAATAGGTTCTGATTCGAATATTTTAAGAACAGATAATCCTAAATGAATTTCTCATTTTCGAAAGCAATGATGTGACCTTAATGTCAAAGTTCATGGTCAAAGGTCAATAGCCTTTCTAGGTGAAAATTTGCCTTGAAATGATCTATCCACATGCCAAGTGTCAAAAATGAAAACGCTTTGGCCCATACAGGATTTGTTACAGACGGACAGACAAATTGACTACATGACTATCAGGCATCAACCACTTTTAGTTGCTGGCACTAATTACATAGCATTATTTTGATTTTTTTTTAACTGACCATTTTAAAAATTAAATTTATTTATGCACATGTACATATACAATTGTAATATATACACACTGTAATGCTGAAAATCTGGTTTGTCTTCATTAGGGTTATTTTCCTTGATATGATTGACAAACTTTTTATGTGAGGGTAATATTCATGACCGAGACATTAATTTTGTTAATATCAAAACTGTTCACATAGGGGGGATGATTTTAGCACATTTTATGTATACAGTGATAATTTCATGTTTTAAATACTTGTACATGTACTTCATTATTTATCGTACATATGATATACCTGTTCTTGCCTATTCGTTACTGGGAGAATTAGATGTGTTTATAAAATGAAGGACTCACTGTCCAATATTCCATCCGGAATTTCCAATTTTGCTGTGCCAGAATGCAATCACAAATAGAATGCATGGAAGGGTTATATATGCTTTGTCATAACCATACTGTATCATTATGTACACATCTTTTATTGGTCTCAGAATGCTTTCATTGTTTATAAACATGTATCCTGATACATATCAAATTGACAATCTAATATCAGGAAACACTATATTTTTAAGTGCTAACACAAAATCTTTAAATTATAAGAAAACTATTCTAGAAGGAAGTGTCAGTGTAAAAGAAAACAATTAACAATGCTTTTCACAGCTACTGCTTCATTTCCGTTTTCTTTCAAACCGGTTTTATGCTCTTAAAATAATTGTAATTAAATAATTAGAAACAAAGAATTTTCAATGATAAAAAAAAAGTTTTTCATTTTAAAAAACTATTAGGTGAAATTTCTAAATTGGTGAGAATTTGCCAAAAAACTTTTTTTGCACATGTTTTCAACTCTATGGCAAAGACACAGAATACAAATTTGAAAAGAAAGTTTCTCTCACTTCAGTAATGTCTAGTCTTCTAAATGATGTTTCAGTTCCATTAATTGTATCAAGGTCAGGGCTCACGCTGGGTCAAAAGTATAGGGAGAAGTCACTTCTCTTTTGGGTGGTTGACAGGGAGAAGTGGGTGGACAACAGGGAGAAGTTGCATTATATGTAACGATAGCATACTGTTTTCTTTGTTTTTTTTTAAATAAGTGTTGGCATTTGCATGCTTATTGTTATATGTTTTTTAGCAGTTTAATTTATTGAGGATAAAGCATCAAAGATTTGATTAACTATTCAGTATACTTATTTCACACATTTTCATAAATACATGTATCAAACATAACAATAAAAAAAGAATAAACTGTCACAAAACTGTTCATTAAAATAAATGTTTCCTTGTCATTGGTACACAAATTGATTGAATTATAATGAAGTACTATAAGAACTAGAAGTAGATTGTTTGTTTGTTTGATGGGGGAGGAAGCCGGAGTACCCAGAGAAAACCCCCCACCTGCGGTAGGAAAACTATCAATCCTTGTCAATTAAGATTGGAGTCGAGTACACCCTGCCTGCAGTGAGAATCGAACCCGTAATCTCAGTTTTGACAGACCACGTGATCAATAGTAGACGAACAACCTTGACCACTCGGCCACCGAGGCCCCACTAGAAGTAGAAATTACATCATTGTGACACATATTATATTATGTAAAATTCACTTTTTAAAGTATTTTAAATATTTTTTACTTAAATTTGTTTTTAAAGTAACTGCCAAAATCTTTTTTTATTTTTTACTACGTTTCTGTCAATGCAATACTCAATTCATACCTATCAGCGTAGTACATAAATTTGCAATCTCCAGTACCAAATTCATATCCACTCCGTAAAAAATTTAATATATTTTTGCACTGAACTGGTTTTCTGTCATATTTAAAACCTATGCTTTATATACTTAATACAAATTAAATGGGTACCAGTTGACTTTGTGGCGTGTAAACATAATAAACATTACGGGGTATCAAAAATACGACGATTCTTACCAAAATGGGAATAAAATTTTAAAGGCGACATTAGGCGATTCTACAAAATGATAAGGCGACTTCCCCTAGCTTTGGAAGATGATCGAGGGCGAAGTGTGACTACGATAAAGTGACTTCTTTGCCCAAGTCCCCCTCCAACGCGAACCCTGAAGGTGTTATTATCTCTGACAACACAGGGCCAGGGCCTGAATTCCGCATCAGTAACGAAAATAAATTTCGTCATAAGCATTACGTAAATAGCATTAAATATCAGCAGCGGCCTGTATACAAAATATTGTCATCATACCCTGCATAGTTACAGGGGAACAGTCGAAACCCAAAAACTTTAACGTAGTCACTGGACCGTGAAATTGAGGTCAAGGTCAGGTGGAACCTACCAGACAGTCGTGTACTATTCATCAGCAACCTATATACCAAATATTGTCATCCTACCATGCGTAGTTACAGAGGAACTATCGTAACCCAAAAACTTTAACGTAGTCGCTGGACCATGAAATTGAGGTCAAGGTCAGGTGACACCTACCAGACAGTTATGTACTAGTCATCAGCAACCTATACACAAAATATTGTCATCCTACCATGTGTAGTTACAGAGGAACTGTCGTAACCCAAAAACTTTAATGTAGTCGCTGGACCGTGAAATTGAGGTCAAGGTCAGGTGACACCTACCAGACAGTCATGTACTAGTCATCAGCAACTTATACACCAAATATTGTCATCCTACCATGCGTAATTACAGAGGAACTGTCGTAACCCCAAAACTTGAACATAGTCGCTGGACCGTGAAATTGAGGTCAAGGTCAGGTGACACCTACCAGACAGTCATGTACTAGTCATCAGCAAGCTATACACCAAATATTGTCATCCTACCATGCGTAGTTACAGAGGAACGGTCGTAACCCAAAAACTTTAACGTAGTCGCTGGACCGTGAAATTGAGGTCAAGGTCGGGTGACACCTACCAGACAGTCATGTACTAGTCATCAGCAACCTATACACCAATTATTGTCATCCTACCATGCGTAGTTACAGAGGAACGGTCGTAACCCAAAAACTTTAACGTAGTCGCTGGACCGTGAAATTGAGGTCAAGGTCAGGTGACTGACTGGCAAGTACTCATCATAAGCTACCTCTGGACCAAATTTGATGGACCTAGGGCTTGGGCTTACAAAGATATGAAGCAAGATGTCAAGTGTTTACGCTGCCGCCGCCTCCGCAGGCGAGACAAAAATTATGTAAATCATGTTAAGATTGTTTAGATTTTTGTTAATTCAGCCACTTATTATCGGTCATCGGTCACTGTCAGATATCAAATATATTTCACCTGCTGTGCATCACAGCTAAAAATAGAATTACATCCGGTTGTAAAAGTGTCATTAGGTATGGTTTAGGTAAATGACGTGCTGTTGATTTTAGGGACGCAAATGATTTGACTGCGATGCGTCCCGAGGATGCACGGAATCAAGAAATGGCGCATCCTACACAACTTTGACGCGTCCAGGACGCGTATACGCGTCTTAACGAGAACCCTGAATCTGTTTTATCACTGTTTTGTAACATTGTGATGTCACTGTGTTAGCTTAACGTCTTTGACAGCGAGGATGGGCCCATCTCACACTAGAAGCGTAAAATGGGATACTACCTCACATAAAGATCAAAGAAAAATACTGCAAAACAGCAATGATAGCAGTTAGCATATACCGACAATATTTAATTTTCATTGCATTATTTTGACAGTTATTAAAATTGTTTCAAAAGATTTACAATTTTATGTATTCCAAATGCCAAACTAACATTCATGTTCATAAACATTGCTAAGAACTAAATAATATTTTTTGAATAATTTTGTTTTAATGTAGTAAGAAGAGAACTGTACAAACTATATAAACTGTTAATGACATTTAATGCAACTAAATTATTTTATACATGTACATGTATATACATTTTCAAAATTTTATTTACTTTTTAATGACTTTTTTATCTTGATAAGAACTTCATATAGGATCCCTGGTATGTTTAATCTCATTCTATCTTATGGTATCTTACATTTTTAAAGTTTTTACAGCAAAATGTTTAAATCTTTTATTAAATAAAATGCATCTTTTGTGATTTTCTTAATTATAATAAAGTTATTTTTCTTCCTATTTTCTATTTAATTTTTAAACCGATTTAGACATTATTATTATAAATATACCATTTTCCTGGCTTATTATGTTGGTTTTCATTTTTGCCTTTTAACAAAGTTCAGTATCAGGTAATAAATTGTCAATAACAAATAAGTAATTGCATATATTTAAAATACAATTACATAATAGAAATATCTTGTGCAGTAGATTTTAGGATTTCAAAATCGTTATTCTTAACAATTATTCACAAAACATTAAGTTGTCATCTAAAATAAACCATCAACAAAAAAATTTAACAAGAACAACTTGTCAGGAAAGAATGCTAGTCGATCCGTCCCCACACCAATCCGTCCCCAAGTCGATACGTCCCCGGTCGTTCCGTCCCCAGTAAAACCAAAGTTAGGTAAAATAAATAAAGAAGGTAGGTAAAATATAAAAAAACAACATTCATGAGTAGTATTTCGAAGTATGGTAAATATGGTATTACACGGGAATTCACTATTTTGAATGCCTAGTATGCATGCGAATTTTGTGACCATGATACAGATAATGGTTGCTTTAATTTAAAGCCTTCTGAAGAATATTATAAAGACTTTTTTCATTATGTGGACATGTAATTGTAGAACCAAAGGTAGGTATAATAAATAAAGCAGGTAGGTATAAATATATAGAAAAGTCGTATTTTTAATTATGCCGATTGTGCATGCGAATATGTTAACATGATTTAGGATGATTTTTTCTTTATTTTTATGTATTGTAACTTCTTCCACTACATTATGGTTTTATGTGTATGTTTAATTAAATTGTAATTGTTATTTAGTATTAATCTTTTTGACACCTGTAATTTGTAACCAACATTTGACACGTGTCAGATAATAGTAATAAAACGGTAGACACAGTTTTAATAGTTTTATTTCTTTATTATATTTAATAATGATAACAATAAAAATCATATTTAAAAATAATGTTTATTTAATTATTAAACTAATTTTAATCAACACTTTTTCACTTTTTACACTTAAAAACAGTTAAAATAAAATTAAATATAGTAATATACTTATAAATTTTTTATTGGGGACGGATCGACCAACAAATAGGGGACGGATCGACTAGGGGACGGATCGTCTGGGGCCGAATCGACTGGGGCCGGATCGACCTGGGGACATAACGACCTGTTACCGTCAGGAAAAGGTTCGTCAGGAAGAACCAATTTAATTAATAAAAAATAAATGGGACCAAATAAATAGAATTTTATAAATTTTCATATGTTACACACATTATGCTATTTAGATGTTTATAACATATGTTTCTTCAAAATAATAATTTATCAGACATGTCATATTTACAGAGCAATATGAGGATTGTTGTTTCGGTGTTGACAGGTCAAATGTCATTTTCTTCAAATAGTCGAGTTGAGCTTGTTTACAAGAAAATACGTGTTTGTATGGTAAAATCGTGTTATTTTTTTCAGTACTCTTATAGAATCAGAATACATGTATCTAATTGATTTTGAAAAGCCGAAATGTTAGAAAATTGTCGAATAATCTGTTGTTATTTACGTCCCAGATTATGTCAATCATCAGTGTTTTCTGTCATTTGTCTGGGTGTTGGATGCCGCTTCTACTTGTTATGGATTCGTTTATGGATTTTTTTAATTCAATGACATTTCCGGTTTAATAGTTTGATGTTCTAGTATTTTCATTTGAAACTTACTTTCCTATTTCTTCTTTCATTTCATATAATTCGAAAAACTTCGAATTTGTCTGGGCCGCCATGTTGAATCTGGAAATAGCAGAGTTCTTCTCGTAATATCTCGTTTAATTGGCGAGACTGTTCTATATTTTCTGGTTTCCGATTAAACCAGGTAGAAATTATTTAAACCAGGGGCTCTCGTGTGTAGTCTGTAATCGCATACAATCTACTTCGTCGTTTTTAAAGTTTTAAAACCATTTTTAATACAGCAATTAACACATGAAACATTTAAGGCTCCAGCTTTACTAGGTTTAATCTGGGAATAGTTGATTTATAGATTCCTGGTGTAATACAGAAATATTTGATTGATCCGTGGTAACAACTTTACCCACTGTCCCGCACAGGCACTTGGGGTCAGGATAATTTATTTGGATAGAAGAAAACACAAAATTTTAATGAAATACGATGTAACATAGTGAAGTTAAGTGGTAGTTATCAAGAGAATATTAAACGGGCATAGCTCGTTCGTGACTGGACACTTGGAACAGTATGTTTTTTTAAATAAAACGTGGGGATTCCAGTAAATAAAACTTGAGCTATTTTTAGAACTTGGATAAGATTCATGCCTCTTCTAATGTGTTGGTGACTTCACAAAAAAATGTAAACTTAAAACAAAAACAAAAAAACCATGTTTCAGAGCTAGCAATAAAATTGTCATTTTTGTTTTTAAGTAATGAAATACGATGTAACATAGTGAAGTTAAGTGGTAGTTATCAAGAGAATATTAAACGGGCATAGCTCGTTCGTGACTGGACACTTGGAACAGTATGTTTTTTTAAATAAAACGTGGGGATTCCAGTAAATAAAACTTGAGCTATTTTTAGAACTTGGATAAGATTCATGCCTTGTTCTTATATAATAAAGAAATAAATATTATTTTTCTGAGGTCAATATTACAATGAAACATGTCAGACTAGTAACCAAACGAGTGAATACATAGTAAACGAGTAAACTCATTTATTTGCTTTTTATTCCATACAAAAAATTATCCTGACCCCAAGTGCCTGTGCTCTCCCGGGCACAAAGAGCATAACTGGTTCCAATAGATAACGTCTGTCACACGTCATCCTCCGTTTACTGGACTACATTTGTCGTCTGCCGTTGACGTTTTTAACAAAACGAATGATCTTTGTGAAATAATACACGAGATCTTTATTTTTATGTAGTACATGTATATCTACACATCTATGATAAGTTTTACATTAAAATTACTCTGTTTGGACGCGAAGCTTATCCGCCATGAGAAATATCTCTCATGGCGTAAACCAATGTGTGGCAGAGGTGATTGTGGTTGACAGTAGGATACTCAGAATCCTTTGCACGGGTGGATACAGGATTTTCGAAAGGGGAAGGGCGTAAAAAGGGGATATCGGAAAAGGAAGGCCACGAACACGGTTTTTATAGTGTTCAGTAACCTTTATTTGGTACAGTATATAAAACAGAGATATCATAATAAACGAATTGGTACCGTTAATGCATTAATTTATGGCGCCGGTTGTTAACCTCCATGTTCTCCTTTTTTTCTTTTCCTTTTTTTAAAGGGGGCGTACGCCCCTCCCCCCCCCCCGGATCCGCCACTGCTTTGCGTAGAGACAGACCTAACCTTGTACAACTATAAATATATATAATATGATGTTATCTGTTTTCTTAAAATATAACATTGATATTAACTGCTCTAATGAAAATATAAACCCTGTCTGCTGTTCAAACGTTATCTGTTACTTCTTTTTATTCACCGCTTTTTTAATGTAATCGAGTCTTCCTATAAAAGGAAGGAATATGCATAAGATCCCATACTAGTTACTATGGAAACACTAATTAATGTATGCATTTACACGTCATATTGCCATTCGATGATTTTCTGCTGTTATCGGTCTTTTTTATTTTTGAACTCGCTGTTTTTCTGTTTTTTTTTTAAATGTAAACTGATGTTATCTGTTATCTTAATTTTAAATTTACTGTTATCTGTTTTGAGAATAAGTTAAAAATTGTCAACATGTTAAAGGCCCCCCCCCCCCCTAAGCCAGGAGCTAGACTATGGCAAAAACACGAGAACCATGATTCCTAAGACTCCATTAATTTTACGAAATGGGACATAATATCATATTAATAATATGAGTTTATGCGCAGCGTAAACGCGAGCGTCGTACATTTTATGGTTCATGACGTTACTTCTGAGCACCCTAACAGTTCCTCTGCATTCCATTGCTGACGTGACGTCTTTTTCTAATGTGTTGGTGACTTCACAAAAAAATGTAAACTTAAAACAAAAACAAAAAAACCATGTTTCAGAGCTAGCAATAAAATTGTCATTTTTGTTTTTATTTAAAAAATAAATACTTTAATTTTATCGATCTCGAAATTTATTTTTGTCTCTCTTAAATATAACTTTATTGCTCTTTTACAATATTTTCTTCTGATATCTACTATCTGAAATGGGTTTGTTCATATGGATCACGCGACATTTTGTTTTACACATACGCACGTAACTGTATAGCTCTTATTTACTCGCTATTAGTTTACAAATAAGGATTGTTTGCAACTTAGACTTGTGTGGACCCCCCCCCCCCCCAAAAAAAAAAAAAAGAAAAAGAAAAGAAAAAAAGGACACACACGCACACATACAAAAAAGACCAACTGAAACCAAAGTTTTTCTACAATATCCCCAAATACAAACCCATTCAGACATTTAGAAAATATTGTTTGTATATGCGTCTCATATATTTTATTATTCATTAATATATAATTAAAGGTTCTGAATCGTCGTTTATAATCCTAATGCTTTCTCGTCAAGACTTTATATATTGTCCGTATTCTTACCCTTCAGTATCCTATACATGATCATATTTCCCAGTAATTGCCTTATTATGCTTGGTTTATATACAGGGTTAGGCGGCTTCAGAAATCCACTGATAGATATGTTGTGTATTTGTCGCTATCTTAAACATCTGTACATATGCAGAACTCAGAAACATGCCCAGTTTCCGAACACGCCAAATTTCTCAATTATGACCGATCATTTAAGGATTAATTACAAAAGATATTTTCTCCATCGAGGGATAACAAAATTTCCGTTTTGCACATTGTATAATCAGTGTAGCGGATTATATAAAATGTGCACAACGGGATAAAACGCAGTGACACCTGAATGAGTTAAATTGTTTCTTCTGCTGCGGCGTTTCTGTAGTAGGGCGTGTCATACGTCTTGTCTAGCGCCGTAGTCTGTATCATATGACCCTATGCTGTGTCAAACGTCATGTCTACCACGGCATGTTGTGTCTTACATCCAGTCTTGCGGCTTAGGCTGTGTTAAAGGTCCTGTCTGGTGCCGTAGGCTGTGTCAAAAGTTCTGTCAATACTTGTAGGCTGTGTCAAAGTTCTGTCAATCCACGTTGGCTGTGACATATGTCCGTCGTGGCGTCTAATGCCGTAGTCTGTGTAAAAGGGTTAGTTTATAAAACTAAGCAAGCAACTTGATAGAGCCATCAGTAATGGCAAACCCGAAGGATAACATGAAAATGAAAGCAGCCTCGAGACTAGTTTATATCATTACTAAACATTAACTTTTCATTTAGTAGTTTATTACATAGAATGAAATGCAACCTTAACAACAATATTTAACACGAGGTTGTATTTCATTCTATGTTATAAACTACTAAATAAACATTTAATGTTTTAGTAATGATATAAAATAGTCTCGAGGCTGCTTTCATCTTCATGTTATCCTTCGGGTCCTTCTGAATATATACAAACGTCTAAGTATTGTGACAACCATATAATATATATATATATATCCAACGGATTTCTGAAGCATCAGAAATACAGGGTTAACACCAAAAATTACTGTTATACGTCTACAGATGAAGTACAACACTGGCTCATACTAATAATACCTAGTTTAATACCTACATGTCGTGATGTCTTGTTTGAACCATAATCAAAGTAGTTACAACCAATTTCTGATTCTACATAAATGAAATAAAGAGCACAAGACAATTAAGGTACTCTTAATATTTACAGAAATTCTTGGGTAAAATCAATTTTCCAATCTCATTAGTAGTACTTGTTTTCTATCTCTAAGTGGTTCGTAGTCATATTTCACAGCACAAAAAACCTTGTGCTTTTTTAGCAGAATGTGATATAAACGATGACAATTGTCCAATCCTGACGTCAATACTGGTTCCCGCTAAAAGCCGGCATGCCAGTGTTACACAACTAATCACGCAATTAAAAGATGAAAGAAATAAATTACGTATCAGTGCAGGTAATTAACAGATCAAAGGAGAACACACTAGTAATTAACTGACCATAATCATTATACTGAAGTTATGCGTTAGACAAACGAACTGTTTTACACATGCAGTACGGGTTGAAATTAGAGTTGCACTCTGTAATTGGTTTTCATTTTAACAAAATAAAAAAAATGATATAAAATTTTTGTACGATTTTTTTTTAACAGAAGTTCAGTTAAGACTAAATTGCAAGTCAAATTCAGGGCTCCAAAAATATTTAGCAAATGCAAATACTCTGGTAACCAGTCTTTTTAAAAATCCGACTCCAGACATTTCATTTTATCCACATACTTCTCGCTATTTTTTTCTAGCTGACTTCACCCTAAAACCAGGGACAGTCTATACTATTGAATAAAATGTTTTTGAAATTTAAATTGATATGAGAAAATTCCCAGACAGCAAAGACTATCTAAAACATTTCATGTACTGAATTATATGTGTAGCACACTTTGATTTTTTTATTGCCGAGGTTCATCAACTACTATAAGAAAAGACTTTAGGGTTAGACTTCGACAATGTAAATAGCCCTAAAAAGTCTGCAGCTAGTGATGCTATAAAATTATATTAAAGATCTGTATTCTGTGCAAGACTATATATTTACCTAATGGACGAGACAAAACTATGTTGTTGTGTTGTTGCTGCTAAGAGTAGGCTTTCTAACAGAGATGATCCCTTCATTGCACGCGATAGAGCTCAGTGTTTCTGGTCAGTAACTACTTACTTAAGAGACGATTTCTTCATTATACACGATAACACTCAGTGTTTTTGATCAAAGACAACTTCCAACTACAGAGCTGATTTCTTCATTATACACGCTAGCACTGCAGTGTTTCTGATCAGAGAGAACTTCTAACTACTGAGATGATTTCTTCATTGTACACGCTAGCACTCAGCTTTTCTGACCAGAGAGAACTTCCAACTACAGAGATAATTTCGTGATTGTACACGCTAGCACTCAGTGTTTCTTATCAGAGAGATCTTCAACTATAGAGATGATTTCTTCATTGTACACGCTAGCACTCAGTGTTTCTGATCAGAGAGAACTTCCAACTACAGAGATGATTTCTTCATTATACACGCTAGCACTCAGTGTTTCTGATTAGAGAGAACTTCTATCTACTGAGATGATTTCTTCATTGTACACGCTAGCACTGCAGTGTTTCTGATCAGAGAGAACTTCTAACTACTGAGATGATTTCTTCATTGTACACTCAGCTTTTCTGACCAGAGAAACTTCCAACTACAGAGATAATTTCGTGATTGTACACGCTAGCTATCGGTGTTTCTTATCAGAGAGATCTTCAACTATAGAGATGATTTCTTCATTGTACACGCTAGCACTCAGTGTTTCTTATCAGAGAGATCTTCAACTATAGAGATGATTTCTTCATTGTACACGCTAGCACTCAGTGTTTCTGATCACAGGGAACTTCTAACTACTGAGATGATTTCTTCATTGTACACGCTAGCACTCAGCTTTTCTGACCAGAGAGAACTTCCAGCTACAGAGATAATTTCGTGATTGTACACGCTAGCACTCAGTGTTTCTTATCAGAGAGATCTTCAACTATAGAGATGATTTCTTCATTGTACACGCTAGCACTCAGTGTTTCTGATCAGAGAGAACTTCTAACTACTGAGATGATTTCTTCATTGTACACGCTAGCACACAGCTTTTCTGACCAGAGAGAACTTCCAACTGCAGAGAAGGTTTCGTGATTGTACACGCTAGCACTCAGTGTTTCTGATCAGAGAGAACTTCCAACTACAGAGATGATTTCTTCATTATACACACTAGCACTCAGCTTTTCTGATCAGCGAGAACTTCCACCTACAGAGAAAATTTCGTGATTGTACACGCTAGCACTCAATGTTTCTGATTAGAGAGAACTTCTAACTACAGAGATCATTTCTTCATTGTTTTCATCTAGCACTCAGTGATTCTGTTTGAATTGTGTTTATGCCACATTCAGCAATATTAGGTCATTCAGTTTTTATTACAATATAAAGCCGTTGTTCGTGGAAAAAACACCCGACCTTTGGTAGGAAATCTGGCAATGTTGTCAATTAAGAGTCGAGCACACACTGCCCGTAGTGAGACACGAACCCGCAACCTCAGTGTTGACAGATCATGTGATCCACAGTATATAAAGAAACAACCTTAACCACTTGGCCACTTAGAACAAGAAAACAATATATAAAAAAATAAATTAGTCGGAGATGAAGCAATTCACAGGAAATGTTGCTGCCACTAGATTAGTACAGAGATTTGGGAAGACCAGAGAATTTACCTTTTTTTAGTGGCTACAATAAGCAACCAATATATTGACAACCAATATCTGAAGATCTTTCTCTATCTGCCACATCTGTGGATGTGATTGGCCATATTAAATATGCCAAAAAATTCAAAATCCAAATAGCCATGATCTTAATTAAATACACTGGAACAATTATATCAAATCCAGGAGACACAATGTGAGAAGTAGTTTCACATCTCACTTGAGCATTCTTTGAAAACATAAATGCTAAATAAACAGATAAATGGAACTACATCTATTTTGCTGTTGGTATAAATGACATTATTAAACAGACACATATGAAAACTAAAATAACATTCCATATAAAATATGACAATGAACTTGATCTTTTTCTATTTCTATGGTGACCAGCATCTAAATAAAACTGCAGAACTTCTGAAATCATGTTTTGTTTTGTTGGGTTGTAGCCAAGTTGTTTTCTAGCTTTTTCTATACTAAAGTAGTGAGTCACACCTGTCTTAAACACCTGGAAAACACAAAATACACATAAATTAAGCCCCCAATCTTATAAGGATGCTCTCAACAATTACAATGTTTTACATGATTCATAACAATAATATCCCACTTTCCACCAGAGGTCACCCAGATTTTTAGAGATGAGGGACTACTGAAACTGTTCGATACAATCTTTGGTTTTAATTATAATATCTTGCAAGGATTATTGAATGTGTGCATTTATATTTTTTCCTAATAATTTTATTCATGAGTGACCTTTATTGTGGCTTGCAGTTTGTACAGATCTGGTACCCAAAAAAATATTACTCTGATTACACTTTTCCATATGCTCTATAAGTGTAGTCCTATAAAGGTTTCAAGAAAAAATTAGTGCTAATGATTTTACTCAGCAACAATATAGACATAACCAGGATTTGTCTACATATCACGGCAGCAGAAAGAGAATTGATGTCTTATTCATTAACCTGTTTGAGTTGTACTGGTGCAATATGCCCAGTAAGGGTTGTATATTGCGAGTGCCTTGCAGTAACAAAGTCACCCATCTGGATAAATTAGTGTCATTAATAGAGATTCGTTTCTTCCAACACAAAATATTACTGTAACTTTCATTTGTAACAATTATTAATTTATTTCCTGATGTAAAAGGCATAAAATCAACTCTAGAAATTATATACCATATTTACCAGACCCAACAGTATTACTTGAGGAGCAGTCTTTGAAAGCAGATACTTCCTCGGGGAATTAAGTCAATACAAGTCAATCATATTTTAATGATGCAGAGGTTTTTCATTTATTTACATCAAGCCTTTGTTTATTAATTTGGTGGTTGCAAGATTACACACATTTTGCTATGTCTCTTAACACAAGGTATGCCACTTGTCGGGGAAACTGATTTATATATTTTACTCTGAATTAATACACACAAATTTCTGATAAATGTTCAAACATTCATGTAATGAGTTCTCCAAAACAGCTCCCTCTGGTGTTAGTTAGCATTACTTGAAGAGTAATGAGCCTTTGCAATATATTGTTTAGATAGATGTAAATACCTCAGTTCTGGTAAGTAATGGCTGAAAGTTGTACACTCTGGCTACAAAGAAATGTATCCATTCTGTAAGGAAAGCTGAAAAGAGAAAAAAAAATGAAAATGAGGATATATATAATGTTTACACTTTACAATAACAATATAATACTTAAAGGGAACTTGTTATGTTTTTGGATACCAATACTGATAAGGAAAATAAGACTTGTTATGCTCTTTTGATCCCTCCTAATTCCCAAAGTATTTTGTTTTTGTTTGTTCGAATGCCACTTTGAGCAATATTTCATATATATCATGGCATCCAGTTTTTATTTGGGGAGGAAGCCAGAGTACCAGGAGAAAACTCTTGACCTTCATTAGGAAAACTGGCAATTCTTGTCAATTAAGATTGGAGTCGAGCACACCCTACCAGTATGAGTTGAACCCGCAACCTCAGTTTCGACAGGCACATGATTAATAGTAGATGATTAACTACCTTAATCCCTAGGCCACCGAGGCACCATTCACAACGTCAGCATGTTAAACATGTTTGGAGAGTGCCATGACAAAGACCCCATTGTAGATTTGAAAAAAGTGTAGGCTCAGTCTGACTGCGGGCGGCACATTGTACCTGCTAGAAAAGGCTAAATTATCTACCCTTTGCCCCTTACTATTAGTCCATATTATACCATTGGCATTCAAAATTTTATTCCCAATATCCCATCCCTGTTTTCTGTTGATTTATTGTATATTAACTTGTTCTGGTCCCACATATAGTTGATATATTGCTTGCTGGACATCAAGCAAATATTCAATCAATCCAAACAATCAATTCCATACAGCAAATAGCTATCACATTTTATAGGATATAGCCAGATCAAGAATTAGCACTCGTAAATGTGAAGTCCATTTATTCATGGAAAACTACCATTTTATCGATTAATATATTGAATTCAATATAATGGTGTTTTTGCATATAGATAAAGCCATGATTATATAGGACGTCTTATGACCTATAATCATTTCATTTAATAAAATGTGACTTTGATGTGCCATAAATAGTTTCATTTACTATTACAACTTTTATTTTATTGGGCAGACTTCAGGTGTAAAATAATGTTTTACGTCCGATGGATATGACTGTAATCATTAAATGATAAACCATGAAGAAGAATGAAGCTTAAACTTGTCTGGCAAAAGTTGTCTCTTGAATCGTTAAAGTTTTGGCATACACAGTTGGTGCATGCAACTACAGAAATAAACATGGAATACATGCACTTACAGGCCATGTTACAATTATCTATTTATTAATAAGTTTTTTTAATTGTTTTTAAAGTACAAAATGTAAATGCATGCACAGTTATACAGTTATCCACAATTGTGGCTGAGTGGTTAAGGTAGTTTGTCTCCTGATGATCACATGGTTTGTCAACACTGAGGTTGCAGGTTAGAGTCTCACTGCGGGCAGGGTGTACTTGACTCCAATCTCAATTGACAAGGATTGCCAGTTTTCCTACCGAAGATTGGTGGTTCTCTCTGGGAACTCCGGCTTCCTCCCTCAATTAAAACTGGACGCCATGAGATGAAAATTGCTGAAAGTGGCGTTAAACATCATTAAACAAGCAATTTAAAAAGATAAAATTTCCACCAATAACTCATTCTCTAAGATTTTGTTACTCAAAATTTATATTGGGTTTTTGCCCCACTCTGTAACAAATGTAGTTTTCCTATGAAAATATGGGTAGGGGGGAGAGTTGACTATTTCAGCAGATTTCTACCGGTATATGAAAATTAAGAAAAATTTTATATAGTGTAGTGTATTGAAGTCTTAGGTACAAAAACTATACAGTAATTTGGAAATAAGCTTTCAATGAAATAGATTAGCATTAATTTTACTTTCATTTGCACATTTTTGTCTAAACTGCTTCGATGCAATATCTTTGTACATTTCAAAAGAGTGAAATAATAATCAAATGTACAATTTGTCAACTGAAGACAATAAACTAAAGGCAGATTGCATGTGAAAATAAATTTAGAGTAAAATACATTACAGTTCCTCCAAATAAAAGTTGCCATAAATTTAGTCATAATTACTATTTATTTATAATGTTATGTACCAAAAATAAAACAACAATAAAAAATTTGGGGAGGGGACATTCCTTTTAGGGAATAACTATAAATATCCATCTTTGCTAGCCAAGGGTTACGATCCGATACTCTTATCTTCATGATGATAAATATCAATAAGGTATATTTTACAAAAGTGGCATGTCAACAAATGTGGCTGTGAGTATGATTCTGAATTTAAGTGGCTTGGCTTCATACTTAACTGAAAATGAGTGCATGTTGAAGGTCAAGGGTTCTCAAAAATTAAGTCTTGTTCTTTCCACAAATAAAAAACTGGATGCCATAATATGGCTCAAAATTGCTAAAAAATGGTGCAGTATTAAATATTGATCTTTGTTTCAAGGATTTTTTTAATTGATAAAAGTGTGTCCTCTCTGACGTACCATACAAGACATTATACAACAATAACACAAATTAAATTTATGCGATCTACAAATACCCAACTTTTTCAATCCTATGTCTCTCTAATCAGCTTTACACCCTTCCAATAAATCAATAATGTAATTAATATGAAGCCAATATTATTATATAAGATATGTCACTCCTAACATGGTATGGATGGAATTCTAATTCACTTGAGAAATTATTCACATCACAACACAAGAGTTCAATAAAATTGAATTAATATTTGTTCCCCAGTGACAATGAAAACATTGATTTTTATCATGTTCAAGGATAGATAATTGACAATATGAAATATATCCTTCTTAAATAAATGTCAACACGATTTGTAAAACTAACAATTAAGACTTTCTGTATTTAAGTACACTACTTTCAGCCATTTTTCAGCTATATCAAGGTGTCCAGTCTTAAGTGGGGGAGGATCATGGTGTCCAGTCTTAAGTGGGGGAGGAAACTGTAGTATCTGGTGAAAACCCTGACCTTTGACAGGAAAAGTGACAATTCTACCTTTTTTAAGGAGTCAAGCATACCCTGCCTGTAGTAAGGCTCGAACAGGCAACCTCAGTGTTCACAAGCAAGTGATCAACAGTAAATGACTAACTACCTTAATCACTCTGCGATCTAGGCTCCCTTTTACAGTTTAACACCATTTGCAGAGATTTTTGAGCTATATCATGGTGTCCTGGTTTTATTGTGGGAGGAAGCTGGAGTGCCAGGCGAAAACTCCAACCATTGGCAGGAAAACTGGCAATCTTTTACAAGAGTTGGAGTGTAGTGCAACCTGCCTATATTAAGGCTCAAACAGGCACATGATTAATAGTAAATGACTAAGACCGAGCCTCCCCTACTGTTCTGGAGACATCTTAATAAATATAAATGCAAACTACTGTAGACACTGAATAATTTGTTCTTTAAGGTTTTATGCCTATACATAACCATATATCCAAATACCAGGTGGCCTCTGGTTGAATAAAAATGTTATTTATTTTTGTCGAAAATATTACTTGATAGGTTATCTTTCATCCCCCATAGCATTAAGTGAAGTTGGTTTTGAGAAAAAATATTGAATAAAGACAATGGGATTCACCTATGGCTGCACTTGTTATAACAACAGATAATACTATATGGCAATGTATCCCAATTCTGACAAACAGTCAAATAAGTCTTTATGTTGTTTGTCATGTTGACACACCAAATGAAATGAAACTATAAGTCACTATTTATGTTTCAACAGCAGGTTCTTTGTTTCCAGACAATTAAAAGACAAATGAGAAATCTGTTGCGTTATCTGAATCATTCAAATACCGTATAACCGGTAATTTTTGCGGTGTGAAATTTTTGCGGATTGGGATTGAAATTCTGATATTTTATTTTTGCTGATTTTAATTTTTGCGGTTTTACATCTTTAACCAAAAAATGTCGAGTTTTTATTTCTGTTGTGTATCCTGATTAGCCCAGTGATTTGGGCTATGAGTTATGTTCCACGCTAAAGGAAAATCATATTGAACATGACAAGCTTCTGTTGTTCCCTGATATATTACTTGTGGTGGAATAAATACACCTGTAACCTGTAAGTGTACCTAAAATAATGAAAAAAAGTGCAGAAAAAAATCGGCAAAACAGGTAAAATAAAGTGAGTTTTTTATTAATTAGGATTGCATTGACAATCAATTTCTGATAGAACTTGGTTAATACACGCGGACAAATGACAGGTAAGATGTTTTAATTGGAAATCGATATTTACAGGTAATAATAACGGTTAAATAACGGATTAATCACAGTTTCTTGTATAAACATCCTTTGTTTTATACCTGTAGACAATAACAATAAAGGAAAATTTTTTGGTGTTTTTGTTTCTTGTAAAAACATCCTTTATTTTGTATCTATCTGATGGACAATAACAATAAAGGAAAAATTTATTAGTGTTTTTATAGTGAATATTTTATTAAAACCCCGAAAACGATAAAACTATTCACTTCGCTTCGATAATTTTTATTTACCACCGAGATAATTAATTTAATTAATATCCCGAAAGTTAACAAACTATAGATCGACACAAGTTTGGGAAACTTTACCGTTATTTACGGATAGGAATACTTCATACTTTTTTATGCGATTTTAAATTTTGCGGTCGAGTGTCAACCGCGAAATAACGCAAAAATTAAATTACCGCAAAAATTACCAGTTATACGGTATAGCAGAAATCTAATTAAATCAAAGGATTAAAAATAATAACAATTGTTTTATTTAAGAAATAGATTGTTGCAAACGGCTCTATGCAAATTCTAATATGTCTACCAAATGTTTTAAAGTTTTGGATTGGCTTTAAGAGGACACGACTAATTGCCAAACTGATTTTTGAAACAAAATATGATAAGGCATGTAAAGCAAATTTAATTTTCATAAAAATAAATGTTCATCATCAGATAGATTGGATGTTTGCTTTACGTCCAGCCAGCAGTATTTCAGCTGTATTAAGGACAAGAACAAGTTAACAGACAAGAACAAGTTAACAAACAATTAATCAATGCGAAAAAAGGGGTGGAACATAACGGGTAGGAAATCATTTTTAGCTGCCTTTTTATAGTGGGTACAATGAGTCAACCTACTCTTTTTTGAAATCTACAAAAGGGGTTTTTATCGCACAAGGAGCTCGGAACTGTCCAAACAAGTCACCCAATATGGCCTGCAGCCAGGCTTTCTGTATTATGACCTGACAACCCCTCCACTATCCACCAACCAGGGAAGTGCTGGGCTGCTCTGTGAGTTGAGCACTGGGAACCCTTCAAGTATGGTCTAGCAATTTTATTGACTTCATACCTTTACAGATGGCCATGCAGAGGCATGGCAGATCCAGAGCCTCAAACCTTTACAGATGGCCCTGCAGAGGCATGGAGGATCCAGAACCTCATACCTTTACAGATGACCAAGAGGAGGCATGGAGGATCCAGAGCCTCAAACCTTTACAGATGGCCATGCAGAGGCATGGAGAATCCAGAACCTCATACCTTTACAGATGACCATGAGGAGGCATGGAGGATCCAGAGCCTCAAGGCTTTACAGATGGCCATGCAGAGGCATGGAGGATCCAGAACCTCACACCTTTACAGATGACCATGAGGAGACATGGAGGATCCAGAGCCTCAAGGCTTTACAGATGGCCATGCAGAGGCATGGAAGATCCAGAACCTCATACCTTTACAGATGACCAAGAGGAGGCATGGAGGATCCAGAACCTGAAACCTTTACAGATGGCCATGCAGAGGCATGGAGGATCCAGAGCCTCAAGGCTTTACAGATGGCCATGCAGAGGCATGGAGGATCTAGCACCTCAAACTTTACAGATGGCCATGCAGAGGCATGGAGGATCCAGAACCTCAAGGCTTTACAGATGGCCATGCAGAGGCATGGAGGATCCAAAGCCTCAAGGCTTTACAGATGGCCATGCAGAGGCATGGAGGGTCCAGAACCTCATACCTTTACAGATGGCCCTGCGGAGGCATGGAGGATCCAGAGCCTCAAGGCTTTACAGATGGCCATGCAGAGGCATGGAGGATCCAGAACCTGAAACCTTTACAGATGGCCATGCAGAGGCATGGAGGATCCAAAGCCTCAAGGCTTTACAGATGGCCATGCAGAGGCATGGAGGATCTAGAACCTCAAACTTTACAGATGGCCCTGCAGAGGCATGGAGGATCCAGAGCCTCAAGGCTTTACAGATGCCATGCAGAGGCATGGAGGATCCAGAACCTCATACCTTTACAGATGGCCATGCAGAGGCATGGCAGATCCAGAGCCTCAAACCTTTACAGATGGCCCTGCAGAGGCATGGAGGATCCAGAACCTCATACCTTTACAGATGACCAAGAGGAGGCATGGAGGATCCAGAGCCTCAAACCTTTACAGATGGCCATGCAGAGGCATGGAACATCCAGAACCTCATACCTTTACAGATGACCATGAGGAGGCATGGAGGATCCAGAGCCTCAAGGCTTTACAGATGGCCATGCAGAGGCATGGAGGATCCAGAACCTCACACCTTTACAGATGACCATGAGGAGACATGGAGGATCCAGAGCCTCAAGGCTTTACAGATGGCCATGCAGAGGCATGGAGGATCCAGAACCTCATACCTTTACAGATGGCCATGCAGAGGCATGGAGGATCCAGAGCCTCAAACCTTTACAGATGACCATGAGGAGGCATGGAGGATCCAGAACCTCATACCTTTACAGATGGCCATGCAGAGGCATGGAGGATCCAGAAACTAAAACCTTTACAGATGGCCATGCAAAGGCATGGAGGATCCAGAGCCTCAAGGCTTTACCGATGGCCATGCAGAGGCATGGAGGATCCAGAACCTCATACCTTTACAGATGACCAAGAGGAGGCATGGAGGATCCAGAGCCTCAAACCTTTACAGATGGCCATGCAGAGGCATGGAGAATCCAGAACCTCATACCTTTACAGATGACCATGAGGAGGCATGGAGGATCCTGAACTTCAAACCTTTACAGATGGCCATGCAGAGGCATGGAGGATCCAGAACCTCAAACCTTTACAGATTGCCACAAAACACAAGGAAACAAAACAAGACACACAGTCAAGACAAATTAAAAGTACCCACACAATCTTTGGTTCGAAACATTTTTTTTTGCATGATGTTATGTTACTGTGTCTGTGCGACTAAAAATATGTCCACTGCATCTGCTGCAGCCTTTCTGTCTTTCTAAATTCTATCATAAACCTTTTAATATTCTATTGCAGAGCATACGAAAAAGGGTTGGACTGGACCTACAAGGGGATTTGAGCTGCCCAGACCCCTCATCTTATTTTGGAACATTCACTTCATTTCAGCTATAGTGACACCCATGATGGTAACAATAAGCAGTAACAAAATCTGAACAGAGCAATAACAGATATATGTATAATACATGTATGTTACTTCTAAAATTAAAAGAATATTTTTTCTGACAAGCCTAGTCATATACTTCAAAATAGCAAATCTTGCAAAAAAACATAAATAAATTCTATGGAATGTAGTATAACAGTCAACAAGCTGAGAATTTGATTGTTACATGGCAAAAATGATAGGCATGGCATAACCAGATTACTATTTGGGATTACTGACATTAAGTGTGTGGCACCTTCTGATTTGCAAATCCTTGGCAACAAACTGTGTGTCAAATTTTACATCATTTTAGATGGGGTCTGCAAAGACATCACTGTACAAAGAAGGATAACTCTAAACATCTTATCTGACTACAAAAATATAAGTTGGGTTATCTCTCTTTGTACTTACCAATAAAATATACAACAGAGACTGGAAGTGTCATCTTTGGCATTTTATATCCCAATCCTTCAAACTACAAAATAAAAACTAGAAAATATCTTATTATTTCATTATATTTACCTGAAACAAAGTTAAATGAAACATAATAATATTAAAAAATGTCAAATTACTGGTTCCTTTACCAACTAAAATGCATGGCAAGATTAGCTGACAATAGCAGGCATTAAACCCCATCACAGTAATTCATTTACAATAGATAAAGGTACCATGATGACGAGGCCAAATTTTGGCAAGAGCAAACAATACATTGTTTTACCTACAGAATACCTAATAATAAAAACCCAAACTGTAGGGAAGGCATACTGCCAAAAAATGACCATTTATTTTGAATATGCAAATATATTTATAATCAGTAATGACAGATTCCTGGAAAATTGTATGATAGTTCAAGAGTTGTCACTTTTAGTACTTACCAATGGTTTAAAGAATTCAAATGTGTTAATGGGAGCCCCATCAGAGAGGTAATACGCTTGTCCTGCCTACAAACAAATGTGTAAAACTATAATGTAAGGGCCGCAATACAATGTGTTAATGGGAGCCCCATCAGAGAGGTAATACACTTGTCCTGCCTACAAACAAATGTGTAAAACCATAATGTAAGGGCCTCCATGCATTAACATTCTCCGCTTTTGCAAAAGAAAAAAAAAGAAATTTCTTATTCATAAAAATATATAGTTTGAACAAAAGTGAATTTTGTGTTTTCATGACCTGTACACTATGGTCAAATTCATCCGGTATAAGAAAAATTTAAATTCAAATTGTTACTTATTTTTATAATAACAATTTTATTCACTCTATTTGTCTGACGTGCTTATTGAGAGTGTAATTAGTTTTCTATATTTTTGTGTGGTGTGTAACTATTTTAAGTTTTTATTGGTTTAAATATTTTATTTCGATAATACACAAGTAGCCATATATATTGTCATACACAGTTAACAATTAATTAATTGAAATGCTTGTAAGATCATTGGATTAGATACATCAATGTGTATTGTACACAGCCTATCATGGCGATTTTCAAGTCAAATTGGGTACATGTATATGTCAATTTAATTGTAATCTAAAAGTAATTGTGAATATGATATTGGGCATAGTACAATTTTTTTAACAAAAAAAACAGTAAATAAGGAATGGAGGCAAAATTATAAACTCACAGCAATACAGTCCTTTTCCACAGACAATGCCTGTCCTGCTAGTATATGTCCCTGAACCAGATTATCTACATGTAGGAAGTCCTGTAATGTCCCACCTCCATATGTCATGATCATTAATCCTTGTTCTACGTAACCCTAAAATTATACAAAAGTACAAGAATGACATTTTTGAGAATGGAGTTAAATTTGGTGCAGCACAAATCAAAGCACTGTTGTGCTGTTATTCAACGAACATCGTACTTACCCAACATATTCTATAAATAACCAACTTAAAATGCAAACCTTTAACCTTTCATACAATAACATAATATACAAGTACATGTATTTGTTTGTTTTGAATGGTGTTTAATGCCACTTTCAGCAATTTTTCAGCTATATCATGGTCTCCAGTTTTTATTGGGGGAGGAAGCTGGAGTACCCGGAGGAAACCCTGACCTTAGTAGGAAAACTGGCAATCCTTGTTAATTAAGATTGGAGTCGAGTGCACAATGCCGGCAGTGAGACTTGAATCCATAACATCAGTGTTTCAAGACCATGTGATCAATTGATTGGATGTTTGCTTTACGTCCAGCGAGCAGTATTTCAGCTATATTCAGCATGGGAACAAGTTAACAAACAATACATCTATTGAAAAAGGGGTGGGATGGGACACAGAAAACAAAATTTTGACTGCACTCTCCAAACACGTTACCCTCTGTCTCTGAAAATATTTTGTTCAGAAGTGACGGGCAATCATTTTAGATGTTTTCAAGATTTAAGATATTGTGACTAACATTTACATTTGGTTTCCTCTAGTTATGTTGTAGATTTGGTATAAGATTAAACATTTATATTCCTTATTTCATTGATCTAAAAACAGGGTTGATTCACTCGTAAACTAAATAAATGCCTATTTTAGGTAGTTTATTGATGTATGATCTACTGAAAATTGGTGCTAAATCCTAACTTAAAAAAAAAATATTGTTACTTTATATTTTTGTTTCTCTTTTAAGAGCCTCATTTAAATGCAACTGTCAAATTTCCGGTTTAGCAGAGGAATATCTAGGAGGAAACTAGAGGCTCCCAGGAGCCCGTAATCGCTCACGTGGAATCCAAATGACTTTTTTAACAGTTTCAGTCTGTTGTTATAGCTTTTAAGTTACTGTGCAAAAACTAAACATTTCTTCAAAAATTTTTTGTTAAATACAATAACTCCTATAAGGTGCCATCAGATTATTTCTGAAAATTCAATGGTTTTTAGGCATTGTCCTTTAGGGTACTTTAGAAATTTACAGTTTTACTCTACTAATGGGTGTGTTTTAGACTAATTTATAATTCAAAAACTGCTCATTTGTCCAAATTCATAATGAAAGAGCAATAACTCCTATAAAGAGTCATCTTGCAATTTTGGACTAAGCAATCATTTGTAGGGCTTCTATTGCTGATCATTTGTGCAATTTACAGTTTTAATCTAGCTGCTATAGTTTTCAAGTAACAGGACAAAAATGGAAAATTTTCATAACAAAATTGTCATTTAAGGGCAATAACCCCTATAAGGAGTCATCTGAAAATTTCAGACCAATTAAGTGACTTGTAGGGCTTTTATTGCTGATCATTTTTGCAATTCATTATTTCACTCTAGCTGTTATGGTTTTTAAGTTACAGGACAAAAACGGAAAATTTCATAAAAAATTGTCATTTATGGGCAATAACTTATTTAAGGATTTGTCTGACAATTTCAGACAAATCAAGTGAATTGTAGGGCCTTTATTGCTGATCATTTGTAAATTTACTTATATAAGGAATCATTTGACAATTTCAGACCAATCAAGTGAATTATAGGGCTTTTATTGCTGATCATTTTTGTCATTTACAGTTTCACTCTACCTCGTATAGTTTTCAGGTTATATTGTAAATACCAAAACATTTGTCAAAAATCGTCAATAAAGGGCAATTACTCCTACAAGAAGCCAATACACAACTTCACACTAATAACAACTATTGTAGACCTTAATGTGCTGATCAATTTGAAGTAACGGTTTTCTCTATAGCTATTATAAGATTTTAGATAATGATCAAAAACCTGTGTTGACCCCCATGTTCTATTTTTAGTAACAGCGGCCATATTTGTCTGTTGATCAACACCCTGGGTACAAACTTGAAACTAGGAACTCTAAGGATGATTGTGGCCAAGTTTGAAAAAAATTGGCCCAGTGGTTTCAGAGGAGAAGATTTTTGAAAAAGTTGACGACGGACGACGGACGCCAAATGATAGCAAAAGCTCACATGGACCTTTGGTCCAGGTGAGCTAAAAATAAAGTATTTAAATCAGTATCACCATCGAAAAAAATGAACACCTTAATAATACCAATTTGTAAACTGTCCAATACTAAAGGCTCCCAGGAGCCTGTAATCGCTCACCTGGAATCCAAATGACATCAACTATATTTAAATTTTGAAATTTACATTTTCAGTCTAGTTGTTATAGCTTGCAAAAACTAAATATTTCTTCAAAAATTTTGGTTAAGTACAATAACTCCTATAAGGTGCCATCAGACAATTTCAGAAATTCAGTGATTTGTAGGTCTTGTCCTTTTGGGTAATTTAGTAATTTAAGGTTTTACTCTAGGTGTGTTATAGACTAATTTATAACACAAAAATTTGTATTTGTCCAAAGTCGTAATTAAAGGGCAATAATTCCTATAAAGATTCATCTTACAATTTTGGACTAAGCAATGATTTGTAGGCCTTGCTTTGTTGATCATTTGTGCAATTTATAGTTTCAATCTAGCTGTTATGGCATTTCAATTACAAGGCAAAAACTACTAATTCCACCAAATTTTTTATTATAGTCAAAATACAATGACCTGTCTGGTACTTTCTACCTATTGCTCAATAAATTCCAAAAATAGATAACAGTTGTTTAGAAAACAGCTTCAATCAGTTTTCTTTAAAGCTCTTAATTTAGGTGTCAAGACACTAAAGGGGACCAATCAAATTTGGAACATATAAGAAAATAGTACTTAAAAACAAAATAGTCCTGTTTATCTTAGTGTATATTAAAAACTACTAACTGGATTTTAATGAATGAAAGTTTTCCTGAAAGGTGAATATATTAGAAAAATTTTGAGTCCTAACATGCTCTGTTCTAATGGTGTTTAGTATGTTTTACGTCACATGCACTACAGGACCTATAAACCACGATTTTCTGAAAAGAAAGAGCTATTTTTAGAGTGGGTTTTACCCAGGAAGCTGATTTTCTCTTGGAAGGTTTTAAAGAGGTCATGAAATTTTGAGAGAACATAGGCCTGTCATGTACGATTCAGGATATATATGATGTTGGTCAAGTTGCACTTAAGATAAAAGAGCTGCTCTAATTAAAGAAATAACAAATTTAGTAGAAAATCTTAAAGAATTGGATTAGTGTTTACACACCTTAATAAGAAAGAGCTGGGCATTTAAATTGCAGCTATTCATGCATGACTCAGGTAACTTCAAACTTCTAATCTGGAAGATAGTCATAGAGTAGAATATAGATGGAACAAGTTAGAAGTTTAAAAGTTACCCAAGTCCCACATGAGTAGCTGCATGTCCAAGCTATCACTAATGAAGAGCTTTAAAGAAAACAGAATGAAGCAGTTTTCTAAACAGCTGTTACCTGTATTAAGAATTGGTTGACCAATAGGTAGAAAATACCTGACAGGTCATTGTATTTTGAGGATAAAAGGGTTAAAACTCCTATGAAGAGTCATCTGATAATTTCAGACAAATATAGTGAAATTGTAGAACTTTTATTGCTGATCATTTTTGCCATTTATAGTTTCACTCTAGTTGTTACAGTTTTTAAGTTACAGGACAAAAATGGAAAATTTTATAAAAAATTGCCATTTAAGGGCAATAACTCCTATAAGGATTTATCTGACAATTTCAGACCACTTAAATGAATTGTAGGGCTTGCATTGCTGATCATTTTTGCTATTTACAGTTTCACTCCAGCTGTTATAGATTTAAAGTTACAGGACAAAAATGGAAAATTTCATTAAAAAAATTGCCATAAGGAGTCATCTGACAATTTCAGACTAATACAATGAATTGTAGGGCTTGTATTGCTGATCATTTTTGCTATTAACAATTTCACTCCAGCTCTTATAATTTTCAAGTTATATTGTAAACACCCCAAATTTTGTCAAAAATCGTCATTAAAGGGCAGTAACTCCTACAGGAAGCAATTACACAACTTTGCACTATTGCAAATATTGTAGACCTTAATGTGCTGATCGATATGAAGTCACAGTTATCTCTATGGCTATTATAATTTTTGAGATGTTGATCAAAAACGTGCATTGACACCCATGTTCTACTTTTATTGACAGCGGCCATCTTTGTCCATTGATCAACACCCTGGGTATGAATTTGAAACTAGGAACCCTAAGGATGATTGTGGACAAAATTGGCCCAGTGGCTTCAGAGTATAAGAGTTTTTAAAAACTTTACGATGGACGACAACAAGTCTACAAATACAATAAAATTATGCCAGATATATATTAATCCATGTAGTTAGGAATCAATTATTTTCTCATATGGGAGGGGGAGTAGCTGGGACTTTTTTCGTCTTTGAAAAGCCATGTGCAGTTTCTTTTCACAAAAGACATTTCCCTTGTAGATAATAATCAGAATCAGCTATTCTAAACTACTGGTTTAAAGTATGCAGGAAATATTATATTGCTATATAATACTGCTAAGTTCAGGATCACAAAGTAGAGATCTATGTCAAACCAATTACTTACAATAAGTATTGAACATATAATATATCCACATAAAATTCTTCATTAAAATTTCTCAATAATTAGTTTTTATTAACAAATTGCAGTAATATCAGACAAAAATAACAAATTAAATACAATATTTTTCCCTAAAATATAAAATATCTTTCAAAATAACAAAACTTCCAATTTAATTAACTTAATGAATCAATTATGGTACCAACAATGCCACATCTGTCTTACTGTAAAATTACAAAAAAAGACCTACAGGGAAAGATGTATATTAAGTTTTAAAGATGTCAGCTTTCATTATGAACTGATCTATTTTCTCCTTAATTGTTGAGGACATTTATTTATTCCTACAGAAAATTAGACTTTTTAATAACTTTTGTCATTTTAAAGATCACGAAGTTTGAACTAGATATACAAATTACAAATGTACCTCATCTTAGCTGCAGAAAAAACTATTCGTATTTTGAGCAAACAATACATTTGGTTTTTTAATTGAATGCAATTTCTCTGAATCAATATGAGAATTGACATAATATAGCAAGATTTTACACAAATTACTGACATTTAAAATGCCAATCAGGTCAAAGAACTGTGTCATAATAAGCAAAGAAAGCAAAAGTCGTACAATCTGCAGATCTGTTTGAGCTAATGTTTTTTTTAAAAATAATATACTATCCACAGACGATATCTACTTTTCTTACAGTGCTGCCAACATGCTTTGAAAATTAAAACATAATTGATTAATTTCAGAACTTTAATTTCTTAATATTTCAATAATGAGTTCTTTTCTAAAAAACTAGAATTACCTCTCATTGAATAATTTTATTTTTATTTAAAAAAAAGATTAGATTATTGTTCAAATCAAATAAACAATACCAATTAACTACCAACACTATTATCTTACACCTAATTATCAAATACACAGGAAAGTGTATTCAGTGACCTAATTCTTCCGAGATTTAAGTTTAGTGCCATATTTGTGAATATTAAGATACAAGTTATATACGCTCATATCCGTAGATATGGAGATTTTAACACCTGAAGTGCCCCAAGTACACCCTGAGGCAAAGCCGAAGGGTGTTCAGTGGCTAAAGGTGTTAAAATCTCCATATCTAAGGATATGAACATGTATAATGAATATAACCCCGGTTTTAGTTTGAAATGGTGGAATTTTAGGTACATTGTCAGCACAATGATGGACGTTAACGTAACGTTTTCTTCATTATCGAAGAAAGTTTGATTGAAATTTGGTAAGAATATCGCTTTTTTACAAGGTGTAGGGTACTACCTTTTGTAGAACCCTACAGTTCTCGGAAAAAACAATTTTAAAAAAAATTCAAATAGATGTTTAAAAGTTAATTTTTGGGGCTGAATGTCTTGCAGAGACGTCATAATAGTGTGACATCGTTGTTTGTCAAACTGCATATCTTTTTTTTCTTTTTCTGCTGAAAATAAAACATATTTGGGCCTTTTGTCCAAGATTTCATTATCATGTATATTACGCAAACCAATTACCATTTCTACTATAAACGCATCTTACATTTTATTATGAAACTAGCGGTTAGCAACACCCAGGTAAATAACAGTAACGCCCCGGGTATATTAGTTTTGTAAGGACGTGTCACTGACCAATACAATTTCAGGAATAATACTGATACAGGGATAATCTAAGTTATATATGTTCATATCCGTAGATATGGAGATTTTAACACCTGAAGTGCCCCAAGTACGCCCTGAGGCGAAGCCGAAGGGTGTACAGTGGTGCTGAAGGTGTTAAAATCTCCATATCTACGGATATGAATGTGTATAATGAATTTATCCCAGTTTTTAGTTTGAAATGGTGGATTTTTTAGGTTCATTGTCATTGCAATGCAGGACGTTAACGAAACGTTTTCTTCATTATCGTAGATAGTTTTATTGGAATTTGGTACAAATATCTCTTTTTTACAACCTTGTACAGTTCTAAAAAAAAATTTTTTTGTTGGAATCAAATAGATGCTGAAAAATTAAGTTTTGGCGCTGAATGTCTTGCAGCGATGTCATAATAGTGTGACATCGTTGTTTGTCAAACTCCATATCGAAAATTAATTACCATTTATAATATTAACGCATCTTACGTACAATTGTGAATCTAACGTTTAGCAACACCCGGGTATAAGGACCCAGCAACACCCCAAGTATATTGGTTTTGTAACGACGTGTAATTGACCAAATCAAATTCCAGGAATAACACTGATACATGGATAAAAAGATATATAATTTCTACCTGCGTTGAACATTTTGACCTTAACAATGGTGTTGAAAGTGGAATATAAAGGTGTATTTGTAAGATGTCACCATGCCCTCCTATTTTTCCTTTCTGTTATTTGTTCAGTCTTTTAGCCATTACTTAAATTGTTAGGTTTGTGTTTGATTTATCTCCTCTTTAAACATAAAACACAAAAGATTATGTTTTCCAGTAACTAGGAACCACCAGCAGGTAATTGTAACCAAACCTTCTTTCATGGCTGAATCCTTTTTGAAGTTCATTAAAAGTAGTAATGGGACTGAAAGTTCAAGAAGACCTTTAGAAACTAACTCGGTCATAAAGACCCTGAAAAGCAACAAGCAACAAAATATAAAAAAGAAATATGAAGTTTAAATGAGATGAATAAAAAGCATACAACAAGATGTATACAGCATTGAGATCAATTTGAATTAATGAGGTGTTGAAGTATAAGCCGTGTCCTCTAACCAATCAGGTTTATTGTTAACTTGTTCATCATAACATTTATTATTTCATGACACCAACATGACAGCTTAATTACAGCAAGGAAATTGAGAATTATTTAAATACAGCTAGTTATTTATTTCAATGTACTTTTCCTCTGAAATTTAATTTTCGTTTAAGCTTTGTTTGTAAAAGACTTAGTACTATTTCATTTTAAAGTTTTAAAGTACTTCTCTAATAAGAGAGAAAAAAAACTTGTCATGAAAAATGTCTTATCCTTATCTAAAAATCGCAAAATCCTGAATGACCGGGTTGCAAAGCATGTGCCTTAATAAATTGTGAATGGTTTATTTCTTGGAAGAAGATTTTGGGTCTGTGTCAAAAATATAGAAACCATCATGTATAAACTAGGGTAAAAAATTACTAAGTTCTTTTTTCTAGACTAGAGGCTCCCAGGAGCCTGTAATCACTCACATGGAATCCAAATGACTTCAACTATATTTAAAAATTTTTTAAATTAACAGTTTCAGTCTAGTTGTTATAGCTTTTAAGTTACTGTGCAAAAACTAAACATTTCTTCAAAACAAAAATTTTAGTTAAATACAATAACTCCTATAAGGTGACATCAGACAATTTCTGAAAATTAAATGGTTTGTAGGCATTGTCCTTTAGGGTACTTTAGAAATTTACAGTTTTACTCTACTAGTAGGTGTGTTATAGACAAATTTATAATTCAAAAACTGTTCATTTGTCCAAATTCATAATGAAAGGGCAATAACTCCTATAAAAAGTCATCTTGCAATTTAGGACTAAGCAATCATTTGTAGGGCTTCTATTGCTGATCATTTGTGCAATTTACAGTTTCAATCTAGCTGCTATAGTTTTCAAGTTACAGGACAAAAATGGAAAATTTCATAACAAAATTGTCATTTAAGGGCAATAACCCCTATATGGAGTCATCTGACAATTTCAGACCAATTAAGTGAATTGTAGGGCTTTTAATGCTGATCATTTTTGCAGTTTATTTCACTCTAGCTGTTATGGTTTTAAAGTTACAGGACAAAAACGGAAAATTTCATAAAAAATTTCAATTTAAGGGCAATAACTCCTATAAGGAGTCATCTGACAATTTCAGACTTATATAGTAATTTGTAGGGCTTGTATTGCTGATCATTTTTGCTATTAACAGTTTCACTCTAGCTGTTACAGTTTTTAAGTTACAGGACAAAAACGGAAAATTTCATAAAAAATTGCCATTTATGGACAATAACTAATTTAAGGAGTTGTCTGACAATTTCAGACCAATCAAGTGAATTAATTGTAGGGCCTTTATTGCTGATCATTTGTGCAATTTACAGTTTCAATCTAGCTGCTATAGTTTTCAAAAATCATCAATAAAGGGCAATAACTCCTACAAGAAGCCAATACACAACTTCAAACTAATAGCAACTATTGTAGACCTTAATGTGCTGATCAATTTGAAGTAACGGTTTTCTCTATAGCTATTATAATTTTTGAGATAATGATCAAAAACCTGTGTTTACCCCCATGTTCTATTTTTAGTAACAGTGGCCATATTTGTCTGTTGATCAACACCCTGGGTATAAAATTGAAACTAGGAACCCTAAGGACGATTGTGGCCAAGTTTGAAAACTAGAGGCTCCCAGGAGCCTGTATCGCTCACCTGAACCTGAAACCAAACAACCCTTTTTTATCCAGCTTTTCTTTGCTATAAGGAATTGCCCAACACTTCTGCAAAAATCATTAATTTTGACCTTTTAAGTGAAATAACTCCTATAAGGAGGATCTTTTGATGGTTAGATGGAGAAGGGAGGTTCACTTCAAATTTTCTGTACCTGTCCTAGTTTTTTAACTATCAGTCGAAATCTCTCTCGACCCCACCCCCCCCCCCCCCCTTTTTTCATTTTTTCTATTTTAATCCAACGTAGCTATGTAGGTAGTCAGGTGTCATGATTTAGACAATTTTGGTAGAGGACATCCTAAAGATGATGTATGCAATGTTTCAAAGCAGTCCTTTCATTGGTTTAAGAGGAGAAGATTTTTTAAAATCAAGTAAACTCGATTAAAAAAATGTTCAAGGAGAAAAATTCCTAAACAGTTCATCAGACAATCTTGACCCTAAAGTCATTTTTGTAGCCCTCATAGAGCAGAAAAATTAAGCAATGCTAACTTTTTCTCTAGTTCTAATAATTTTCAAGATTTTGAGGCAAAAATGGCAAAAATCATCAATTTTCACAATTAAAGGGCAATAACTCCTACAAGGAGTCATCATACAACTTTGACCCATTATGGAGTGTTTTGTAGAGCTTTAGATGCTGAAGAAGGATGGTCTCTTCAGTTTTCCTGTATCTGTTATACTTTTTGAACTATAAGCAAAAAACTGTATTTTGACCCCTCTGTTCTATTTTTAGCCATGGCGGCCATGTTGGTTGGTCTGAGGCCATGATTTGGGCAAACTTGGTAGAGGGCATTTTACTGATGATGTATGCAAAGTTTCAAAGCAATCCCTTCAGTGGTTTTGGAGGAGAAGATTTTTTAAGAAAAGTTAACGACGACGACGACGACGGACGACGACGGACGCCAAGTGATGGCAATAGCTCACATGACCCTTCGAGTCAGGTGAGCTTAAAATTGGCCCAGTGGTTTCAGAGGAGAAGATTTTTGAAAAAGTTTACGACGGATGACGGACTACAGAAAAAAAAAGGGAAAACGTTCCTTGAATGATTTCATAATAGCAGGTACACAAATTTTTCTAGCCATGAGACCCTTGTTGGTTGGTTGATGGTGATGAATATTACAATCTTAATAACACACACCTTAAGGACAAGGATTATGATGATGACATATGCCTAGTTATGTTAACAGCTGACAAGGACCTATGGGTTAGGTGAGCTAAAACAGATTTGCTCTGGATAAGAATATAGAGTCCAAAGTAGGGCAAAATGTTTCTTTTTAAGTTGCTTCAGAGCATATCCTACATGCTTAGTCTTGTACTGCAAGTATATAGGACATCTTTAGCTTGTTTGTATTAAATTTCATCCCATTTAGAATTTGGACTGTTATGATGTTTTCATACCTTCTGTCATTTCCAATCTTGTACAAATGTTTATCTACAAATGGTTGGTAAATGCTTGTGTGTAAAGGAATCAGGTATAGGATAAATATATTGCATGTATCTGTCAACAGCACAGGCTCCACCCATTGTATGCACCATCACAATGAAAATTGTACTGTGTACTGGTTCTTCCGATTAAAGGAACATATTACTCACTCTTAAAGTTTCTCTGAATAATTTGAGCCATTTTACTGGACAAGTACTTTCACACTGACTTCACAATGTTTTACAAATGTTTAAGCAATACTAATAATGAGTGTATATAATTAAAATCAATATTGTTGTTGTCATCTGATGGAATCTAATTATAAAGCAATAAAATCTCGTGCATTAAAACAATGACATGAACAAAATTGATATGCCAATTAAAATAACAGACCGTAAGGGGGATTGCTCATGTTGGATAGAAAATTTGGAACAATTAATCTCTTGGATTGACTCCTCTCAATGAGTAAGAGTTTATTGCCATCATGTGTATTATGGAAAACAAACTTAATTTATTTTCTTATTCATGGTTATGTGTAGTATTTCAGCTGAATCTATTTCCTGAACTAACGCTCACACACATGGAAAATGTTTTTTGAAAAATTTGCAAAGAAGAGATAAACCATGAAATTATCAATTTTTTGTTACTGACCAAATGATCAAATTAACAAAACAAATTTGATTAATGTCTGATCCTAAAAATGTAACTTGACCAATAACCACTAAATCAATGAAAATTTCATCAAGGTATCATGGCTGTCCATCCAGGATTAATTATCTCTGTGATCAATTGACAGAAATGTCGCAGAGTTAATATCGTAACCTGATAAATTACGTAACTTATTTTTTTCAAAACCGACGAGGATATTTGATGCTAGTCATGAAATTAGTTTCAGATCAAATGATAAAGTGCCTCTGTAAAGTTAAACTAGCACCAACTTGTTGATTAAATATCTAATACCTCGGGACAAAATAACCGCTGCCCTGCTAATCACAGAATCGCTGATCACTTAAGACAGGAAGTGACTAGAAAATGTGATGGATGAGAGAATATGGACTTTCTGATGTCAACTTTTCAACTTTTGCTTATGGGAGTTGCTCAAAAACACATCCATCATAAAACTGATTAATATAACTGCCATCAAGTATACATACATTTAAGGTCTAATTTCTCTGTGGGATTTTGGAATTGTTGGGGAAATTGGACAAGATAATTGGCAGATGTTTTAATTTAAACCTTAATTTCTGATGAGGTCAATGAAACTCAACATCTATACAAGTCAAACTGATACATATTTTTATTTCAGTGTAAACCAAATTTCTGTTTATAGAATTAAGTCTACTTGCACTAAATTTGTTTGTTTATACAAAACAAAAACCATGTTTTCAAGTATTATGTTTAAATACTGCTATAATGACCCAGTTTCAAATTATTAACATTTTAGCGTTTGCAGACTTCAAAAATTGTTCACAGAACTGCAGGTAGTCAATTTGACATCCAATTCTAAAGCCAAAGAATAAAAACTTTAAGCTCACGTATGGTCATTGAATCATTTACTGAATCCAGAAAATACTTCTTGAGACATATACTACAGCTTATTCAATTATTCTTAGATGGCTTGGTTCTCTTTTGTTTATCCATGATTCTGTCTGTCCTGGACAGAAACAGAATCTTCTTTAAATGTTTGATGTTATATGGTGATGAGTCTAGTCAGTATATACACAATTAATGGTATGCAAATCACTCCTCTTTGTATTCTTCAGACAACAAAAATAATATTTTAAATTGATGAAAAGGATAAATTTTCATTAGGCAAAACTTTAAGACTACAAATAATTAACTATAAACACCAAACTCATAACCAACAATGGATTAACCATTTCATTACCTGGTTACTGCACTTGTTAGTTTGGACTAAAAACCTCTTTAATCTGTGAATCAAGACTTGATTTTTTTCCCCCTAAATTTATAAAAGGGTATATGAAGATAAGACAAATATTGGATCATTATCAAAAAATATTTTGACAAACTTCAGACAAAATAAAAATGGTTGGGGCAGATAATTTATAAAAACAAGTTTCTATGAGTACTTCAAATACATGTAGTAAAAGGATAAAAGTATTCTGTCTTGAACAAAGTGTACAAGTTTTAGCAATAAAGATTTGATGTGTGAAATTATGTATGTTTGTAAGTTAGAATATTGTGTAATGCCACTTTCAGCTATATCATGGCATCCAGTTTTATTGGGGAAGATTAGTACCTAGAGAAAACCCTTGACCTTGGTAGGTAAACTGACAATCCTTGTCAATTAAGATAGGAGTCAAGCACACCCTGCCTCCAGTGAGACACAAACCCGCAATCTCAGTGTTGACAGACCACATGATCAATAGTAGACCAACTACCGAGGCCCCGTGTAAAATCATGAGAACCTCATTCAATATTGTTGTCTCACACAGTCAGATATGACATGTACGGTATGTAGTACATGGTTTAGAATTCCAATAAAGGCTTACTGTTCACATTTCATAGCTGTGTGCTTGGAATCATTAATTTTTTTAATATGGAATGTTCAGAAAATTTTAAAAAGGAAGTTCGTAATTACATGTCAATATTAAATAACCTGTCTACCTGAATATTTTTCTGGACATAAAATAACAATATAACTAAATTTCACAATAAAACCACTAAATAAATGTTCTAATTAAGAAAATGAGACATCTCATAACAAATATACAGTGATAAGCGATGTTCCTTTGAACTTAAAATAACCCAGTATTGGAATTCATTAAAGTAATATCCTCAAGCTAGTCTTAAATGATAAATGAGTATTATTCAAACAGTATTATTTCTAAATTACTAAACACTACCATATAATTGTCTATTCAAATTTGAGATGTGCCCTTCAGGTGAAGTTTGATGAATCTTCGGTTCTATTTGTTCCAAGAATAGAGTAGAGAATATTTGTACCTAAAACACCTGAAAATTTGTGACTTCATAGAGGATAAACTACAATGGCTGTATCAGGGTTGTGTAACACTACTTTATCAATGTGACTGGTCTAAACATAGTGTAAATAACAAAAAGACAATACGGTTGATGATTTTAAAATGGCAAAACCTCAGTAATAAAGAGCTAAAATGTTTGACAGGTATCTTGTATATAAAAAAACAAAGCATTATGTAACTAACATGCTAAAAATAGATGTTGCAAAGGAAACTTTTTGTAACTTAAAGCATAAATCAGTACAAGAAATTTCTGCTCCCTCACTTACCAATGTCTCAATTTAGGATGTACCAAGAATGGTTACTTTGTATAACAGTCAGGGATTTTGTTTGTTTGACTGGTGTTTAATGCAACTTTCAGCAATTTTTCAGCAATTTTATGGCATCCATTTTTTATTGGGGAAGGAAGCAGAAGCTGCAACCCATGTCAATTAAGGTTCGAGACGAGCACACCCTACCCAGAGTAAGGCTCAAACTCACAACCTCACTGGTGACATGACAGTGATCAATAATAGATGATTAACTACTTTAACCAATTGACCAATGTATATAATTATACATGTATATGTTAAACCAGTCTTAACATCAATGATTTCTATGTCCTTACATGTATATAGGGAAACCTCATGTATAGTCCCTGTATATGGATACTTAGCTTTTAGAGTGTATTATTGTGTGAAGGCACTGCAACAAGTAAAAAAAAATGTTTTTATTTATTTTTGTGAATTTCAATTTAAATTTATTGCAACTGTAATAACTGACACAGCTAGTTAACAAACCAAAAAATAATGACCATGATAATCAGGTATAGGTCATATCTCCATTAAATAAAGCTATAAATGCAAAGGAATACAATAACTGATTCTGGTTTTTGCAATATCTGTCCTAGAACAAATAACTGAACCCTTGCCTTTTATGGCATTAATACGACAAATCACAAAACTAAAATAGATTATAACAGCAGTAAAATCCGGCATATATCTGTACTGTATCTATCAGTAGCATAACTAAACGTCTTATTGAGTGTAGACACTACATTGGCAAGGGCTTTGTGGGGCTGCTTAAAGTTGTGGGTTTAGGGGTGCTTTTCCCCACAGCAATCTCAAATTTTAGGATCTTCTCAACTTATCCTCAACTCAAATATTAACTAACTGAAATTGGTACTTGCAATATAAGGTCACATACAAAATTTCAAGTGATAAGTGATAAATAGTTGCTGAGAAAACTGTTAGGAAAGTTATGTTGTGGACATAAGGACGAAAGGACGGAAGGGATAAACCAGTATACCCCCTCTTCTTCAAAGCTGGGATAAAAAAGACAAATTTAAGTGTAGGCTTGTGCCCACAGGTGCCCTGTCAACATCTCACCAATGTAACAATTTAAAATGCATATCTAAATTACAAGTGAAGGATTAATTTGTTTTCAAACATTTTTGAAAGAGTTATGGAGTAAAGTTGTTTGATTAAACTTAAAAACACATTTATTATTTAAAACAAAATACTTTAATTACCTAATTGTGCAACATGATGGACTGTTATCATGAAAATATTGAAAAATCTGTTTGTTTTTTCGTTGTTAAAAAACAATTTTGAATCAGAGAATAAAAGTTGTTTTCTTTACTTCAATAATTATCAATATTTTTTAAAGTATTATGTTTTACAAAAACAAAAAAATATTTCAGAAACTAATTTCAATGTATTCAAACTCCTATGACAGGTGCAAGGCAAGGTGACCTCTTATTGTTATGAGAAAATAACACCCCACTTAGCTCAAATTGACACAGAATTATATCTGATCTTATCTTCCAAGTCAATAAAAAAACAAAACATTATAATCAAAATGGCCATACAATGAAAAAAAATCATGTACCAACCAATAACAAAAATCTGCTAACTTTTCATATGTGAAAACCCTTAGAAAAAATGCTTAAATTGGAAATAAAACATCTATTGTTTGCTATATAAAAATTATCCTGATGCTGAAGCATCATGAGAATAGTAACAACAAAACTCTCTAGAAAAATATACAACACTAGCCTACATATATATGTAAATATCATGTACAATATATAGACACCATTTTGATCAATGTTTAGGTTTAGTGCAACAAACAGTTCTGTTCTCAGACTTTAAGCCTTTAATACCTAATCTTCAATGGCATACGTTTCAGGTAAAGGACCAAACAAAATTATGAACATCCTCCATTCCATTGAGGGGGCCTCGGTGGCCTAGTGGTCAAGGTAGTTCTTTCTACTATTGATCGCGTGGTCTGTCAACACTGAGAATGCGGGTTCGATTATCACTGCAGGCAGTGTGTACTCGACTCCAATCTTAATTGACAAGGATTTCCAGTTTTCCTTTCCTCCGGGTACTCCGGCTTCCTCCCCCAATAAAAACTGGACGCCATGATATAGCTGAAAAATTGATGAAAGTGGCGTTAAACACCATCAAGCAAACAAACAAACAAACATTCCATTGAGAAATTCTCATGGTTAAGAAGCAAGTCCATTTTCTTACTATTCATAATAATTGTCTTTTATATATTTAAATACATTTCGTTGTGTTGTTAACTATGTGGATTTCGTTAACCATAACAAAAACTAATATTCCACAGATCATTTTACAATATTTTACATTTTCTGTTAATTTCTAAGTCAAGCAACCATGCTGAAAACTGGATGTAAAAAGAATTGTCTGTTTGTTTGAATTGTGTTTAATGCCACTTTCAGCAATATTTCAGCTACACTCATGGCATCAAGTTTTTATTGGGAGAGGAAGCCAGAGTACTGAAGAAAACCCCTGACCTTCAGTAGGAAAATTGGCAAATATTGTCAATTAGGACTGGAGTAAAGTGAACCCTCCCTGAAGTGAGACTTGAACCCACAACGTCGGTGTTGACAGACCACGTGATTAATAGTAGAAACTAACTTAACCACTCGGCCACCAAGGCCCCTTATGTAAAAAGGAACAAAATATCCCATATTTAATATCAAGCAGCAGATAATAAAAGGACTAGAAATCAATATTTTATACTGCATCACCCAGCTGTCTCAAGTTTGCATCAACAATAATTTACAGATAAATTACCAAAGTCCTTGGTATGTGTCGTTTCTCACCAGGTCCATACACGCCTGCTAACCTCAGAGCACATGTCACCAGATTATCAGTTCCATTGGCTGCTAGAATCTTCTGCTCTGCAATACTTTTGGTTCTGGAGTAGTGGTCTGGATGCTGAAAAATACCATTTTTTTAATATATTTTTTTAAATGCTCAGATTATTGTTTTATTTGTTTGAATGTTGTTTAATACCACTTTCAGCAATTTTTCAGCTGTGGTGTCAAGTTTTTATTGGGGGAGGAAACCAATGTACCAATAGAAAACTTTTGCTAGGAAAACTGGCAATCCTTGCCAATAAAGATTGTAGTCGAGTGCACCCTGCCTGCATTGAGACTCGAATCAGCAATCTCAGTGACAGACCAAGTGATCAATAGTAGACTAGCTACCTTAAACCCTTGGTCACTGATGCCCCAAATGCTCAGATTATATAATTTAAGATTATGATTTCTTAAGCCCTTAACTATTGAACAGTCAATAAGTTTTCAAACTATTTGCCCACACTGAAACTATTTGACCAAGTGATCAATAGTAGACTAGCTACCTTAAACCCTTGGTCACTGATGCCCCAAATGCTCAGATTATATAATTTAAGATTATGATTTTCTTAAGCCCTTAACTATTGAACAGTCAATAAGTTTTCAAACTATTTGCCCACACTGAAACTATTTGACAGCAAGTATCGTTATATCTTGACGAAATTCAACAGCCATTACGAAACTAGCTAAAGGGTTTCAACAGTTCGTTTGGAATTATGTAACTCATTGTTATTTGTTGCTTAATTAAAGTTTATTTTCCCCTAATTCCCAGTCAATAAGTATAGACTACTAGTATTCTACAAACCTGTAAACTCTTGCATGCTATTACAATGTGTAGCATACATGATACTAGAATAATTTAAGTATTTTTCAAAGCTGAATATTTCAGGAAGAAAAACTAGAAGTTAAAATTATACTGAAATGGAACAAAAAAATAATTGAAAAAAAATCTACAATTTTGAAAAAAAGAAAAATCACTCTATTTTCTGGTCTAAATACCATGCAGGGTTAGACATACGTGCATGACTAAATAGGGTTCTTATATACTAATATAGAAGTTTATAAACCAACTAACCCACGTAAAGTCATACATGGCTAACCCCAATGACCTCAGTCAGGTTAGTATAAAGGTAAGCATTGCTAATATACTCGATAGATGCACCCATAGTTTTTATTGTGTTCCTCACTTTCTGTTTTTATTTGTTCTCATCTAAATCCAGACTGCAATTGCAACTTAATTTGGGGCTTTTTGTGTGTTGACCTGTTTTCTGGCTAGTTTTCTAAAAATTATCAGAACATGGCAGATATGTTGTAATGATTTAGAGCCCAATTTAAATAAATTTAAAAAGTCCAATTATTGCAGTACTAGAAGAAAACCATTTAGGTCACTAAAATCACCTTGAAAAGTTTTCTTCAAGGTAAGTGAATCATGTTCTACTACATTTAAAAGTAATATTACCAAAATAGTCCTCCAAAAATCTTATTTTTTCATTTTTCCTCGATGCTTTTCTTTGTTTCTTGTCAATTCAGCCTTTTTTTAACAACATTTTAAACGAAATACTCTAATGATTTAAGAAAGGAAATGACCCAGACATAATCAAGTTCTGTCCATGCTATAGAACCAAATTGCTACAGAGACAAGCCTTCAGCATATTCCAGAAACATGCAAATATCTGTTAATACCATGAATTTAAAGTTTCAGACAAATTTTAACATGATTTAGATACCATATCATCAAGAAATTGAAGTTAATACAGTCATTTCCTCCAAGTTAAGTACATTTTAGAACTGTATAAACCCTTGTAAGTCCATCCACAGACTCTCCATACAAATCCAAAATCATATTAAATCTATGCAGATAAAACTATATTAAAAACAACACATAAAGTACAATAACGTTATGCTAATCCAAGATAAATATTGAGACATTCCGTGAAAATTAGAATCGGCAATATAAATTCATAATCAAATCATAGCTTAAGTATGTTTATATCAAGCTGAAAAAAAGGGCAACATTTCATTCATCTTCAAGTCATATCGTGACATTTATGAAGCTTTTTATTTCATTATTTCTTTTGTTTTGAGTATCAAGAGATATAATGAGATATTTTTATTTACTCGTTCGACACAGTTGGTTCAATAAAATAACATACAGTTGTAATATGGTATGTATAATTCATTTTTCTGGACACAAGTCTCCTTCAGATATCTATCTCAATTAATCAGTCTAGAAGAAAATGACCATAGATTTTATAAAATGGGGCTAACAAGGGGTGATTAAAAAATTTCATTATCTGATTTTGCAGCCATAAAAACTTAATAGCAAAAATACAATTCTAGAAACATTTCAAGGTGTGTAATTGCAGAATTAGTGTATGTCAGACTACAGTTGTAAATGCAAGGCATTGCTACAGACTTATCTAGACTCTAGAACATTTAAAATTGATAGCATTAAGCAACAGACCCTTTTTTTTTTGTTTGTTTGTTTGAATGTTGTTTAACGGCACTTTCAGCAATTATTCAGCTATATCATGGCATCCAATATTTATTTTGGGGGGGAAGCCGGAGTACTCTGAAAAAAACCCTGACCTTTGGTAGGAAAACTGGCGGTCTTTGTCAATTAAGATTGGAGTCAAGTGCACCTGGCCAGCAGCCAGATTCCAACACACAATCTCATAACAACATGATCAATAGTAGACAAACTACCATAACCACATGGTCCCAAGGATCCCTTTCTGATTTTTCAGACAAAAACTGCATGCTCCATAAATATTGGACCCTAAACAATGCATTTTATGATTACAGACATATTTAGGACCCCTCTCTGGTATTGTTTACAATCTGTAGAATTACCTGCCTGTACATAGATAAACATGCTGTATCATCAATCAATAGATGGTCAACTTAAGTAGTGCCTTAAGCCCTTCCCCTTCCAGAACTTATATATTGCTTGTCAATTTATTTTCATCCCGAATATAGCTGAAATCCTGCGAATCTGTTGTAATGTCTATCTTCAGACATCTCCTAACTTTTTCAATAGACCACTAGTGAACCCCAGTAATGTTCATCTTCAGACATCACCTAATTGTTTCATAGACCACTTATGAACCGCAGTAATGTCCATTTAGATCCTTTTACATAGACCTCCCAACTTCTTTAATGGCCATCTACAGACATCACCTATCTTTTTTATAGACCACTGTTGATCCCCAGTAATGTCCATCTAGATCCCCCTTACACAGACCTCCCAAATTCTGTAATGTCCATCTACAGACATCTCCTATCTGTTTCACAGACCACTCGTGAACCCCAGTAATTTATATCTACATCCCCCTTACACAGACCTCCCAAATTCTGTAATGTTCATCTACAGACATCACCTATGTTATTTATAGACCACTGTGGAACCCCAGTAATGTCCATCTAGATCTCCCTTACACAGACCTCCCAAATTCTGTAATGTCCATCTACAGACATCTCCTATCTGTTTCACAGACCACTCGTGAACCCCAGTAATGTATATCTACATCCCCCTTACACAGACCTCCCAAATTGTGTAATGTTCATCTACAGACATCACCTATGTTATTTATAGACCACTGTGGAACCCCAGTAATGTCCATCTAGATCTCCCTTACACAGACCTCCCAAATTCTGTAATGTTCATCTACAGACATCTCCTATCTGTTTCATAGACCACTAGTGAACCCCAGTAATGCCCATCTACATCCCCTTTACACAGACCTCCCAACTTCCGTAAGGTCCATCTACAGACATCATCTAAGTTATTTATAGATCACTGTGGAACCCCAGTAATGTCCATCTAGATCCCTTTACATAGACCTCCCAAATTCTGTAATGTCCATCTACAGACATCTCCTATCTGTTTCACAGACCACTCATAAACCCCAGTAATGTCCATTTAGATCCCTTTACATAGACCTCCCGAATTCTGTAATGTCCATCTACAGACATCACCTATCTTTTTTATAGACCACTGTTGATCCCCAGTAATGTCCATCTAGATCCCCTTTACACAGACCTCCCAAATTCTGTAATGTCAATCTACAGACATCTCCTATCTGTTTCACAGACCACTAGTGAACCCCAGTAATGTCCATCCAGATCCCCCTTTACATAGACCTCCCAATTTCTGTATTGTCCATCTACAGACATCTCCTATGTTATTTATAAACCACTGTGGAACCCCAGTAATGTCCATCTACATCCCCCTTACACAGACCTCCCAAATTCTGTAATGTCCATCTATAGACATCACCTATCTGTTTTAATTACATTTTGGACTGATAACTGTATCCAATAGTCTATACTTGTATTCAATCTAGCTACACTTTACAATGACAACATGATGAATAGATTTGCACAGCAATTTCCTAATACCATCTAAAATAGCAAACTTATCCAATTTTCTCATTCAACAGTGATGTATCCATTTTTTCATGACAATACCAGACAATATTAATTGTTATTTTGTTTGGCAATTATACCACTGAAATAAACCATCAGTTGTAAATAGCTAAGGTAGTTCATTTCAACAATCCTTTTCGTGACAGTAATATCCTTCAACAAGGAAATGGTACGAGTTGGGTTGGTACCCACATTTTTTAAGTGATATAATAAAAGTTAGGCCATAATTAAAAAATCCAGATTCTCATCTATGTCATTAATTTTTTAATTTCTATTATCCCATTTTGAAAAAATATCTGCAACGTAAATTCTGAAAATATTCCATGTCATGTCTGATATTTGGTTCTGTGATTTTTAGTTTTTTAGGTAACTTCCAGTTTCAATCCAATTATTATAAGAAAACTGGGTCTATGCCTTTATTTCTTTTATATGAAAAGGCCTACAAGCAAGAAAATTAAAAAATAAATAGCAAAATTCCAAAATTTTTGAAACTTTATCTGAGAATATAACATTTTTTAAAATTAAGTTTAGTTTAAAAGGATTAAGACTTTTTTTGCATTTATTAAAGTGACTTAGTCCTGGTGTGAAATGTTGTCAAGGAAACATCTAATTTTCAAATTTAAAATCACTTGTTTCAAGCAGCTGATAAAAGGTTACAAAAGCGCAATTATTTACAATGCATTTCCCATATGGTACCCCTGGCAATTAAGTTCATTTGTACGAAAAACCTCCAAAATTTTCCCCCGGAAAACAGTTTTTTGTGTAAATTGAAATGAAAAACTTCATTATTAACAAATAAAAAAGTATAGGTCATGCAGCAAAAATGACCGAAAATTTTGGTTGAAATAATGACATTTAACTTGCACTGACACAATTTCTAACCTCCCTCTTTAATCGTTTTAAGCTCAATTTTCAAGGCTCTTAAAAATTTCCGTCCAAATATCGAACATTTTCAATCAATAATGTTTATAATTTTTAATTTTGCTATTTTCAGAACTCCAACATCCAATCAGATGCCTCCGCGTATTTTCTTCTGCATACTATCTTGGGTTAAAAAAATTCCCGTTGTCATGTAAACAAATAATTGCGCACTTGTAACCTATAGGCAACATTGGAAGTGTCAGAATGAGCCCAAAATGTTATGGTATCATCCTTAGGCAATATCCAAATGTTTCCCAAAATAAAATAAAGTTATCTTCAATGGTTGTTTGTTCGTTTGAATTTTCTGGAGGCCACCTCTATCTAAATTAATCGCATTTTTCATCATGTTTTCCGACAATAATGTGTTGCTGCTTAGTAATATTAGAGTTATTGTACTTGTTTTCGGTCGTTATTTGTATATTTGGTACACGAGTCAATTCTGGGATAACTTTCTTCTTCAACATTTTTTCTCGAATAAAGATCTGAAGGCCGAAAACGAATTTTTCGTAGAATCTGTGAAAAACCACATTTTTGAAACAGACTATAGCTAGCTATGATAATACTTGGTGAGTCCTATTTTATGTCCGTATGTCAGAAGCAGTCCCATTAAAGCCAACTGCATTCAAATTCAACAAAGGCGATGTCATTCATGGATACAACATACTAAAATGCTTAAAACCCCAAAAATTCAATTTGGCTGAAAAGAGGTCAAAACAAAAAAAGTCGGCCACGAGACTTAAGCCTAGCATAAAATATGTGTTTTTGATGTCAAATGCTGCATTTGAATGTATTAAACAATTTCCCCTAAAAACGTCAGCAACAATTTTTACCTAAAAGACCGCACAAACTCGTCATAGTAGCCCACCCTAGATTTCCTATGAAAAAGACGTATATTTTAGAAACAGACTATAATTTTTTAACAAATCGTTATAAATAAACAATTTATACATAACTTGACATTCTATGACTAATTCAAATTTTAGAATTAAAAATGGGTCAATAAATCAAGTATTTTAGAAGAAATCTCAGTTCCATATAGGTTACAAAAGCGCAATTATTTACAATGCATTTCCCATATGGTACCCCTGGCAATTAAGTTCATTTGTGCGAAAAACCTCCAAAATTTTCCCCCGGAAAACAGTTTTTTTGTGTAAATTGAAATGAAAAACTTCATTATTAATAAATAAAAAAGTATAGGTCATGCAGCAAAAATGACCGAAAATTTTGGTTGAAATAATGACATTTAACTTGCACTGACACATTTTCTAACCTCCCTCTTTAATCGTTTTAAGCTCAATTTTCAAGGCTCTTAAAAATTTCCGTCCAAATATCGAACATTTTCAATCAATAATGTTTATAATTTTTAATTTTGCTATTTTCAGAACTCCAACATCCAATCAGATGCCTCCGCGTGTTTTCTTCTGCATACTATCTTGGGTTAAAAAAATTCCCGTTGTCATGTAAACAAATAATTGCGCACTTGTAACCTATAGGCAACATTGGAAGTGTCAGAATGAGCCCAAAATGTTATGGTATCATCCTTAGGCAATATCCAAATGTTTCCCAAAATAAAATAAAGTTATCTTCAATGGTTGTTTGTTCGTTTGAATTTTCTGGAGGCCACCTCTATCTAAATTAATGGCATTTTTCATCATGTTTTCCGACAATAATGTGTTGCTGCTTAGTAATATTAGAGTTATTGTACTTGTTTTCGGTCGTTATTTGTATATTTGGTACACGAGTCAATTCTGGGATAACTTTCTTCTTCAACATTTTTTCTCGAATAAAGATCTGAAGGCCGAAAACGAATTTTTCGTAGAATCTGTGAAAAACCACATTTTTGAAACAGACTATAGCTAGCTATGATAATACTTGGTGAGTCCTATTTTATGTCCGTATATCAGAAGCAGTCCCATTAAAGCCAACTGCATTCAAATTCAACAAAGGCGATGTCATTCATGGATACAACATACTAAAATGCTTAAAACCCCAAAAATTCAATTTGGCTGAAAAGAGGTCAAAACAAAAAAAGTCGGCCACGAGACTTAAGCCAAGCATAAAATATGTGTTTTTGATGTCAAACGCTGCATTTGAATGTATTAAACAATTTCCCCTAAAAACGTCAGCAACAATTTTTACCTAAAAGACCGCACAAACTCGTCATAGTAGCCCACCCTAGATTTCCTATGAAAAAATACGTATATTTTAGAAACAGACTATAATTTTTTAACAAATCGTTATAAATAAACAATTTATACATAACTTGACATTCTGTGACTAATTCAAATTTTAGAATTAAAAATGGGTCAATAAATCAAGTATTTTAGAAGAAATCTCAGTTCCATATAGGTTACAAAAGCGCAATTATTTACAATGCATTTCCCATATGGTACCCCTGGCAATTAAGTTCATTTGTGCGAAAAACCTCCAAAATTTTCCCCCGGAAAACAGTTTTTTGTGTAAATTGAAATGAAAAACTTCATTATTAACAAATAAAAAAGTATAGGTCATGCAGCAAAAATGACCGAAAATTTTGGTTGAAATAATGACATTTAACTTGCACTGACACAATTTCTAACCTCCCTCTTTATTCGTTTTAAGCTCAATTTTCAAGGCTCTTAAAAATTTCCGTCCAAATATCGAACATTTTCAATCAATAATGTTTATAATTTTTAATTTTGCTATTTTCAGAACTCCAACATCCAATCAGATGCCTCCGCGTATTTTCTTCTGCATACTATCTTGGGTTAAAAAAATTCCCGTTGTCATGTAAACAAATAATTGCGCACTTGTAACCAAAAACAGTATACAACGTAGTTAAATATGCCTATCACATGACCCAAATAACTGCAGCACAACTAAAATAGAGATATAGATTTTAAGTCAACAAGATGTTCTGGCTTGGACACTGCTGGAAAAAAAGGTGAGTTTATGGTAAAATATGTGACGCTGCATAAAATGGGAGACAAATGTATTATTGGACACGTTGTTTTTGTACAGAGTTTGGGATATGTTAAGCAGTTATTAAGCCTAAACTAAAATGTCCCATATTCCTATTATCGGTAACTTTCCAAAAAGAGCTACTGACCAATGATTGGGTAGTTACTGTTACGTTGTTACTGACTTAATTTTTTTAAGCAGGATAGGTTTAAACATTTCAAAATGGCATATATTATTGCATTGTGAGGCATGAAAACTCTGCAAAAATGGGATAATGATGATGTGCAAATGAAGGGAATCCCTTTAATCAGTCAACATGGCCAAATTCATACACATATCACAAAAAATACACTTGTCCTTCAGCTTTTATTTAAGACTCTACATATAGTACTTAATAATTTTATTAAAAATCAAATATGGCCAATACAGTTGTATTGAATTTTACATTTTTAAGGAACTATTTGACTGGGTGGCTAGTTGAACCTGAACTGTATAATGAGACCTGAAGCATTTAGAAGCTCTGTAGTTGGAGCCTTGGAAACTCTTCCCAGTACCCAGAGAAAAATTCAGGGTAAAGTCACAGGTCAATCCTGCATTAAATGGAAGACATAATGTTTTCAAATGTGGAGCAGATGCAGATAATTTTTTTAGGGAAGACCATGGCCAAACAAACTACTCCAGAAATGTTATAAATTATTTGTAAATAATCTAGATCTCACACATGCCATTTCTTTGTTTTAGACTAACATGGATCATTAAAGAAATGACACATAAAAGATAAAACCCACGGAGCTAGACATGTCATTGTAATCTTACAAATATTGAGGAGCCTAGTCCACCAGACCTTGTATATCACATCGATGCTATGTGCTTAATGGGGGCTCTCGGAAGAAGTGTTTAAGGCAGTCATCTACTTTGATCAGCACTGAGGTTGTGGGTTCAAGTCTCACTGCAAACAGGGTGTACTCTACTCTAATCTTGATAAAAAAGGATTGCCAGTTTCCTTATAGAAGGTCTAGGGTTTTCTCCGGCTTTCTCCCCCAATAAAAAAGTGGATTAGAGGATAAAGCTGACAGTGGTGTTAAACACCATTAAAATAAACAAACAAATCTGTGCTTAGCTAATCAGCCTGATATTTGATTATGAAATGTGTATATATTTTAATAATTTTCCTCTTTCTTTTTATGTCTATATAATCAGACTATTATTGGCACAAATTCAAATTCTTTATTATAACCAATCAAGGTGGCACAAATCTGAAAATGTTATTAATTATAATTATTCATTATTTAAAAGTTGTTATCCTGAATATAGCTGAAACATTTAACAACAGACAATCAACAATCAATTGATATTTAATTTCATGCACTTTAAAACAAAGCTATACAAAAGAATTACTCATCTACTTAAGCATAATAATATGTGTAATATACAACACATTGACACCAAACTAATAAAGCCAATTGACCATACAAATGCTTTGATAACATTTTAATTTAATATTTAATCATTTGTGAAAATGACAATACCCTTATGTAGTATGCCATGATTTTTCTTACTTAACTTATTCATTTACACATGTCGGACTTGATAGATGCCGATATATTGCTGTTTTCACACCTCATATGAGTTTAACAAAGCATTGTCTGGCACAAGGCAGCCATACTGAAAATTTTCTGTTTAAATGGCGAAATAATATTGGATCAATTAAGAAAATTAGGAAACAGGAAAACTTAACTCTGATGACAAGTGACAGAATATCAATAGTAATGCACAACAGTAAAATATAAAGTAAGAATAATTGATAGTTTGGGTACAGTGCTGACATCTAGTTTAAATAATTTGATCTGGAAATAGAGCAGTTGTTAATTTCTTAAATTGATATTAAAAATGATTTGTTGTAAGATTGTTATATCCTATTTACAATTATCTGAAAACAATAGCATATATTAACACAAATCATCCAAACTTCTTTTTTTTGTATCACACCATTTACTATTACAATTAGTTATAAACATACATTTAATCTGTATTTCGTTTAAAACAACTTAACTAAATCGAGGTTCATTTTGAAAAATATATTTTGGCAATTTAAATACAGTTGATGAATGTCAGCCTTTCAAACACAAAAACAGGTAAGGTTTATTTAAAAAAAGGTTAAGGCATGCAGACTTTGACAGTAAAAGAGTCAATGCCCTTGTTTATAACCAATCCTCTTCATCACATTTAGATAGTGTTATTAGAATGTGGGCCTCAGTTAGAGCCTAACTTTGAGCAATGTGCTCAAGTCCAACTTTAACTGACATAAATTACCTGATTACCATTTGAAGGTTTGGGGTTGATCTCACTGGGTTTTTCCTATATCCTTTCCCCAATAAAAACTGCCACCATAATACAGCAGAAAATTTGCAGAAAATAGCGAAAACCCTCACTGAAACAACCTAACAATATCTAAGCCTGCCTGTGCAATATTTTTATTATCAGCCAGTCTTTAATTTTATTGTTTACAGTCTCAATTAGTGTTTTGGCATTAACAAGGAAAACATATTCTTTCTGTAAACATTTACATCAGATAAAACAAAGAATGATATTTTTAGAATCTAAAAATGGTTGCCATGACATAACATGAAACCATATTAATATTCTAGTCTCATATAAAAAATATGTTAATAACCTTCCTTTATTAATTCTAATCAATATTAGCATTTTCGAATGCTATAATTTGAGAAATGTCATAAAGTTTGAAATATTTATGAAAGATATTGCATTTCTATTTTATATGAAAATTCATCAATGACTGTGTTTTTCTTTAAGAAGTCTTTGTGTTTTTCTAATAATTATAGCGTCTTTCTAAAAACCAAATGGTGTTCCATTAACAATATTCTGATGACCTGTCTTTCAAATATGACAGACATTAGAAATCAGGGTAAACAAAACTTATAGCACAAACATGCAACTTACATTTTCTAAATGAACAGGAAAGGATTCTTTGTATTGACGAGGCTTGTCCTGAATATAGCTCAAATACTACTCGCTGGATGTAAAGCAAACATCCATTCAAACAATCAATCAGAGCATTGAGGAGGAATGGAGAGGTTAAGCGAACAAAGTTCCACATGGAGAAGAACAAGAATTCTAGATAAGATAAAAAATATAAATCATGTAAAAACCAGACAACAACAGCATGACTTCCTATTCAAGAAAAACAAAAATTCACCAAGAATAAACGAAAATCAAATAATAGCATTGGTAATATATGGGTGAAACTACTGGCTTGGAACAGTCACATAAACATTATATGGCATGGTTGAAAGGGGTTACAATAAACCATCTTCTACCCTCCCTCCCTCCTTTATTGTTATACCCTTACAAGACAAAATATTGTCAGTTTACCTTTTATATCATATCAATTTAATATGACAAGATTCATGCTGTAGGCATGATATAATCTAGACATTTTAAAATTAATTGACCAACTCCAAAAGCGGAACAAAATACAAGTTTATTTTAGCTGGAGATCTAGACTGTGGATCCAAAATAAGAGTTTCATAATGATTTATGTGGTGCAGAACTGCTATAGAATTACCAGTACCCTGTAGAACACAGAGTACCAGAATGTTAAAGAAATACCAATACACGGTACAACACAGAACTGCTAAAAAATTACCAGTACCCTGTACAACACAGAGTACCATAATGTTAAAGAATTACCAATACACAGTACAACACAGAACTGCTAAAAAATTACCAGTACACTGTAAAACAAAGAACAGCAAAAGAACTACCAGTACACAGTACAACACAGAACTGCTAAAAAATTACCAGTACACTGTAAAACAAAGAACAGCAAAAGAACTACCAGTACACGGCACAACACAGAACTGCTAAAGAATTACCAGTACACTAAAACACAGAACTGCTCAAGAATTACCAGTACACTGTAAAACAAAGAACGGCAAAAGAATTACTAGTACATGTATAACACAGAACTGCTCAAGAATTACCTGTACACTGTAAAAGACAGAACTTCTAAAGAACTACCAGTACATGGTACAACACAAAACTTCTAAAGAATTACCAGTACACGGTACAAAACAGAACTGCTCAAGAATTACCGGTACAAAACACAGAATGACTCAAGAATTACCAGTACACAGTAAACACAGAACTGCTCAAGAATTGCCAGTACACTGTACAACACAGAACTGCTCAAGAATTACCAGTACACTGTACAACACAGAACTGCTAAAGAATTACCAGTACAAAACACAGAACGGCTCAAGAATTACCAGTACACAGTACAACACAGAACTGCTAAAGAATTACCAGTACACATTACAACACAGAACTGCTCAAGAATTACCAGTACACTGTACAACACAGTACTGCTAATGAATTACCAGTACACGGTACAACACAGAACTGCTCAAGAATTACCAGTACACTGTACAACACAGAACTGCTAATGAATTACCAGTACACGGTACAACACAGAACTGCTCAAGAATTACCAGTACACTGTACAACACAGAACTGCTCAAGAATTACCGTTACAAAACACAGAATGACTCAAGAATTACCAGTACACAGTAAACACAGAACTGCTCAAGAATTACCAGTACACTGTACAACACAGAACTGCTCAAGAATTACCAGTACACTGTACAACACAGAACTGCTAAAGAATTATGGGTACACTGCACAACACAGAACTGCAAAAGAATCATGGGTACACTGTACAACACAGAACTGCTAAAGAATCATGGGTACACTGTACAACACAGAATTGCTAAAGAACTTCCAGTATAGGGTACAACATAGAACTGCTAAAGAATTACAACACAGAATTGCTAAAGAATTACCAGTACACTGCACAACACAGAACTGATAAAGAATTACCAGTACACTGCACAACACAGAACTGATAAAGAATCATGGGTACACTGTAAACCAGAGGCTCTTAAGAACCTGTATCACTCACCTGATTTTATTGGCAATAAAGGTTGCATTTCCCTGATGTTAAATGAAGTCCTGTTATTTTTCAATAATCTTTAAAGAGGACCATCTAAACAATATTGCTAGAAAGTTTTGTTTTCATTGGTTAACCAGTTTTATAGAGAAGAAGATATTTTTTTTAATTTGCCCATAGGGTCCTATATTAAACTAAGTAATCTATGTAATGCTGTGGTGGCCATTTTGATTTTCCTATTGGCATAAAAAAACATAAACTTCACAGAGGACATCCAAACAATATTGCTAGTAAGTTTTGTTTCCATTGGTTAACCAGTTTTAGAGAAGAAGCCTTTGAAAAATTTTTAAACTAAGTCTTGCGGTGGTGGCCTTTTGATTTTCCAATTGGCATAAAAAATACAAACTTTATAAAGGACCATCTGAAATTATATTGGTAGTAAGTTTTGTTTCCATTGGTTAATCGGTTTCAGAGAAGAAACCTTTTTTAACTTTTTTCCCGTACTGTCCAATGTTAAACCAAGTTTTGCGGTGGTGGACATTTTGAATTTCCGATTGGGATAAAAAACATGAACTTTATAGAGGACCATCCCAACAATATTGCTGGAAAGTTTTGCTTTGATTGGTTAACCGGTTTCAGAGAAGAAGCCTTTTAAACTTTTTTCCCATAGGGTCCTATGTTAAACTACTTCCTGCATTGGTGGCCATTTTGAATTTCCAATTGTCATAAAAAACATAAATTTTATAGAGGACCATCCAAACAATATTGCTAGTAAGTTTTGTTTACATTGGTTAACCAGTTGAGAAGACACCTTTTTTTAACTTTTCCCCATAGGGTCCTATGTTAAACTAGTCCTGCGGTGGCGGCCATTTTAATTTTCCAATTGGCATAAAAAACATAAACTTTATAAAGGACCATCCAAACAATATTGGTAGTAAGTTTTGATTTGATTGGTTAACCGGTTTCAGAGAAGAAGCCCTTTTAAACTTTTTTACCATAGGGTCCAATGTTAAACTAAGTCATGTGTTGGCGGCCATTTTGAATTTCCAATTGTAATAAAAAACACAAACTTTATAGAGGACCATCCAAACAATATTGCTAGTAAGTTTTTGTTTCCATTGGTTAACGGGTTTCAGAGAAGAAGCCTTTTAAACTTTTTCCCATAGGGTCCTATGTTAAACTAAGTCCTGTCTTGGTGGCCATTTTGAATTTTCAATTGTCATAAAAAACATAAACTTTAAAGAGGACCATTCAAACAATATTGCTACTAAGTTTTTGTTTCCATTGGTTAACCTGTTTCAGAGAAGAAGCCTTTTAAAACTTTTTCCCATAGGGTCCTATGTTAAACTAAGTCGTGCGGTGGCGGAAATTTTGAATTTCCAGTTGGCATAGAAAACATAAACTTTATAAAGGACCATCCAAACAATATTGCTAGTAAGTTTTGTTTTGATTGGTTAACCCGTTTCAGAGAAGAAGCCATTTTAAACTTTTTTCCCATAGGGTCCTATGTTAAACTAAGTCCTGCGGTGGTGGCCATATTGGTTTTCCAATCGAAATAAAAAACACAAACTTTGTAAAGGTCCATCCAATGAACATTATGGCCAAGTTTGGTTTCAACTGGCCAAGTGGTTTTAGAGAAGAAGATTAAAATGTAAAAAGTTTACAGACGCCGACGACGACGCCGACGGACGCAAAGTGATAACAATAGCTCACAGGACCCTTTCGGTCCAGTGAGCTAAAAACAGAACTGGGTACACAGAACTACCAGTACAGGGTACAACATGGAACTGCTAAAGAATTATCAGTACACAGTACAACACAGAACTGCTAAAGAATCATAGGTACACTGTACAACACAGAACTGCAAAAGAATCATGGGTACACTGTACAACACAGAACTGCTAAAGAATCATGGGCACACTGCACAACACAGAACTACTTAAGAACTACCAGTACACTGTACAACACAGAACTGCTAAAGAATCATGGGTACACTGTACAACACAGAACTGCTAAAGAATCATGGGTACACTGTACAACACAGAATTGCTAAAGAATCATGGGTACACTGTACAACACAGAATTGCTAAAGAATCATGGGTACACTGTACAACACAGAAATGCTAAAGAATCATGGGTACACTGTATAACACAGAACTGCTAAAGAACTACCAGTACAGGATACAACATGGAACTGCTAAATAATTACCAGTACACTGTACAACACAGAACTGCTAAAGAATCATGGGTACATTGTACAACACAGAACTGCTAAAGAATCATGGGTACATTGTACAACACAGAACTGCTAAAGAATCATGGGTACACTGTACAACACAGAATTGCTAAAGAGTCATGGGTACGCTGTACAACACAGAACTGCTAAAGAGTCATGCGTACACTGTACAACATAGAACTACTAAAGAGTCATGGGTACACTGTACAACACAGAACTGCTAAAGAGTCATGGGTACACTGTACAACACAGAATTGCTAAAGAGTCATGGGTACACTGTACAACACAGAATTGCTTAAGAGTCATGGGTACACTGTACAACACAGAACTGCTAAAGAGTCATGGGTACACTGTACAACACAGAACTGCTAAAGAATCATGGGTACACTGTACAACACAGAACTGCTAAAGAGTCATGGGTACACTGTACAACACAGAACTGCTAAAGAATCATGGGTAAATTGTACAACACAGAACTGCTAAAGAGTCATGGGTACACTGTACAACACAGAATTGCTAAAGAATCATGGGTACTTTGTACAACACAGAACTGCAAAAGAATCATGGGTACACTGTACAACATAATGGGAACATTATGGAAGTCATTAATCAGATATAGGAGATTAAGTCAGGAATTAACAGTTGTGGCCTGAAGGCAGCTACACAAAAACTAACAAAAGAACAAGAACTTCTTCTTCTGGAAAGTGTTGATACAAATCTTTGATATAAATTCATAACAATCAGACAAGACATGTAGAAAACAGAATTTTCAATATAATTTACATTTTCAAGGGCAATAACTCTCCTAAAAAACTATTCATTAGTGCTAATTTTTTTTAACTCATCCAAGATTTTATTGATATTAACCTCTGATTTAAATTATAAAAAATCTGACAATAAATGTAAATTTAGGCAGGAGAGCTTGAGCTCTTACAGGACAATTTGTCCATATAATTTACAATTTTAAGGACCAAAACTCCCACAAATTTGATTCCTGCTAATTTTTTATTTTGTCTAAGATATTGTTGATATAAACATTTCATTTAAATTTAATACAAATCTGACAAGAAATGTTATGGCATGCATTTACAGAAAACTCTTCCATACATTTATAATTGCATGGGACTAAACTCACATAAAAATGATAAATCTGTGCTGAATTTGAACTTGTATAAGTTGCTATTAATTTAAACAATTCTTTAAAATGTCATAAATATATGACAAAAAATATAGGTGTAAGTGTGCTAAAAAGACAACAGTGTACCCATGACTCTTTAGCAGTTCTGTGTTGACAGTGTACCCATGATTCTTTAGCAGTTCTAATTTACAATTCTAAGGGCATAACTAATACAAAAATCATCGATTTCCCACTTGTTTACAAACACGATGGATTCCCAGTACAGCAGTGTGCTCCACTCAGCATTGCCCCTAATAATCAATTCTTTTATTTTTTAAATAACAATTTTAATTTTCACTGAAGCCATCAACAGCAAGGAAAATCTTTGCAAGTACTCCAATGCAAGAAGTCATATTCTAGTTTGAATCATCTATAAATTTATTAACCCTATTATTAGTGACATTTTCTGCACTAAAACATATATTTATTTGTTGTTTTAATGAGGTTTAATGCCACTTTCAGCAATTTTTCAGATATATCATTGTGTTAAGTTTTTATTAGAGTAGGAAGCCAGAGTACCCTGTAAAATCTCTGATCCTTTGGTAGGAAAACTGGCAACCCTTGTCAATTAAGACTGAAGTCAAGCACATCCTGTCTGCAGCAAGACTAAAACAACCTCAGTGTCGACAGGCAACTGACTGACTAACTTAACCACTCGGCCACAGAGGCCCCCTGCAGCAGTACATTCTAACATGATAGATCTGACAGAATTGTCAAGTCACCAATTAAGTTTTGGAATTTTTCTGCATTGGCTCTTCACACTTTCTAATCTTACAATTGAAGAAATTAAATTTTTTTGCATATGCACCAATGAAAACAACTTTTCTCTGTAACTCTAAATCACACATCAGAAAATAAGATGTTGTCATTAATCTTGCAGTTCTTGAAATTGATATTTGATTGAATAAGAATCATTTTCATCCCTTTAGTGTCAAGGGTTTGGTGTTTTAAACATCGAACAAAATAAAATTGCTGCATAATGAAAATTTATATTTTGTCATCAATCTTTTAGTCCTTGCAGTTGATATTTGATCCAATGAAATGCATTGTTTTGGGGTTTTTTTTTCATTTCAATTTATGGCCATCTTTATTCATTTCAGTGCATGCAGTACACATTTTCAGTTAAACAAGGTGCATTAATTCACAGGGTGAATTGTTGTCTTGTCTTTACCAGATAAACAAAATCAATAATAGTAAAGAATGAGATTTCATAACTATTTTTATTGTTGTCAATATTCAAAATTATGTTATAAATTTAAATTTTTCATGTTGGAAAAAATTTTAATATTCAAATGAAAGGGTTGGAAGATGGTAAGACAAATTAAGGTTTTGTACCATGTTTTACATAGGATAGAACTCTTTGTTGACAGCCTCATGTACATCATTAGCACCAAGACACAAAACATTTTGACATGTACTTCAAAAGGAGGAGATAATTTATTCCTAGGGAAACAGACCCAATTTGGGCTGAATGACAGGTTCAAGTACACTCATATCTACTCATTGTGACATCCAATCAGAACGCTTGATACAAGAACAAGTGTGGACACAGAAAAATGTCTCACCTGCATTCCGCATCAGTATTGTTAAAAATTACGTCATAAGCAAAACGATTGTTATCATTTAAAATATACAATGAATGGTTACAGAGAAACGGACCTAATCCAAAAACTTTAACATAGTTACCGTGAAATTGAGGTCAAGGTCGGATGACACCTGCCAGACAGTCATGTACTATTTATCAGCAACCTATATACCAAATATTGTCATCCTACCATGCATGGTAACAGAGGAACTACCGTAACCTAAAAACTTTAACATAGTCACTGGACCATGAAATTGAGGTCAAGGTCAGGTGACACCTACCAGACAGTCATGTACTATATACAAATATTGTCATCCTACCATGTGTGGTTACAAAGGAACTGTCATAACCCCAAAACGTTAATGTAGTCGCTGGACCGTGAAAATGAGTTCAAGGTCAGGTGACAGGTGACTGACTCGCAAGTACTCATTATAAGCTACCATTGGACCAAATTTGATGAAACTAGGGCTTAGGCTTACAGAGATATGAAGCAAGATGTCCAAGTGTTTACGCTGCCGGATTCCCATACATATGTCTCGCCTCCAGCGACTACCGTCGCAGGCGAGACAAAAATTGCTATGTAGCATAACAATGCTTTTTTTAAAGTAATTGTTTTGGGTGTTCTGTTTAGATCTTGGGACATTAAACACTAGAGTGTCTATAGGATGATGCAATGTGAAAATTATTAGTTTACAGAAAAATTGTTATACTCAAAATCACACCCCTTAGAGTGCAGTTTTGCTTGTATTCTTTTATTATTCAATATTGTACCTTTTCATTATGAAAATCCAGTAGAAAAAAAAATTTTCCATGATAACCTGTCCATGTTTCATACTATGCCTCTGTTGTTTAAATGTCATAAATTGTCCTTGACTTTTGCTAAGGGAATTGTACATTGTAAGACAGCTATTTTTGTTTCTAACTGGATCTTATATTTTTTACAAACGTCTGCTTTCATGACTTACAGTGGTATTGGACAAACCGCATGACTTTTCACACTTGAATACCAAATGACGATGTCCAAAGGGTTTCAAACAGATAACAATCGCCTGCTCGTAGCTTACACTTCCATTCTAATTTAGGTCAAAATTAACAATGGAAAATCACCCTATCAAAATGAAAGAAACGCCTTGAAAATAATTGTTGATTTCAATGTGCACCTTTTTGGATCTACAAAAGGAACATAACTTGGCCAAATGTGGTAAGCAGTTTTTATTTGTCATTAAAAAAACCCCTGTCAAAGTACGATCACTTTTAATATAGTTTTGTGATCTTACACTCATGGTAGAAACGTATGTATTTTTACTTGTTCTGCTGAACTCAAAACATTTCTATCACTTGCAGTGGATTTCACAAAAAGTCCTAAGTGATAAATTTATCGTAAGTGTTGAAAAATCAAAGGGAAATGCATTGTGATGTCAGCACTTACATTATGTATTTTACACTTATGACATTTTGTGAAAAGCACAGATCTTTCCCAAAAAATGTATTTAAGAACCTATTATTCTTGAAAGAAGACCAAAATGTTAATTACCTTTAGGGTTACAATGTATAATTTGACCTCTGTTTAGAACCATCTAGAATTTCTGATCAGCACCATATTAACAACACTTGTTAAGGATCTCAAAACGAGCATATCTGCTAAATTTGGTTTTAATTCATTCAGTGGTGTCTGAGAAGTTGTTTTAAAAGTTCAGACAATCAGAAACAAAGAATTGGCCATGACGCCAAGTTTGTTGAAGAATCAGTACTAAGGTAACATTACTAAGAAGGGTCATTGTGAAAAATCTTTCTGTTAAGCTTTAGGAGATTAAAAAGTAAATAAGTTTACCAATCCATGACTGACGCCAAGTGACAGGAAAAGCTCACATGGCTTTAGGAAAAGTGAAAAGTAGAACTAGATTCGTAAAGGACATTTAAATTCATTACTTGGTCTAATGGTAAGTATGGTAAACTGTCATCTCCATCTCTGATTTCTTGTCCACCAAATATTACATTGTATGTACTAGTATACACAAGTCTGGTTATCTTGTTCTTCAAACATGCTGTTGAATAGAAAACAATGTATAGAAATGTAACAGAAAAACAAATAATGTTATGTCTGGTTGTCATACTTGTCTAACATACTGTGGAATAGAAAAATTTCAAAGATTATATTGGTATAAATGCACAGGTCTGGTGAACTTGCTTTTCAAACATCCTGTGGAAAGTAATAGTATACATAAATTATCTGTAAAAAAAATATAACATTTTATTACATGAATAGAATTTTGTGTGTTTTTGATTGGTCTAAAAACAACAAAAAACTAAAATTGCATCAAAATATGGAAATATTTATCCATTGCATGATTCCTCTGCACAGTGGTCAAGCGGAATCCAATATCGAACTGGTTTTTCTCTAAAAATAGATCTAAAAGTACAATTGGGTAGTAGCATCCTCTGATTTTCTGATCAAGGACGATGATGATTTTAATCATGTAATAAAACAAGTACTGACTTTGACATATGGTCGCTATCAGGATTTATCAGCCCTCAAAAATGCATATTCACCTTGAGGAGTGGCTCAGTGAATATTAAATTTTCTCTAGCTGATAAATCCCTGATAACAACCTATAACCATCAATTGGATAATAGTAGTATAATATGTCTGGTTATCTTATTCTACAAACTTACTGGGAAATAGAAAAATTCTTTATATATACTGGTATAAATACATAAGTTTGCTGAATTGGTCTGTAAATATGCTCTGTAATATACATTAAACTTAATAGTATACAGAAATCATGTTATCTTTATGCTGTGGAATAGAAATACTATATGATATTCGGGATCTTCACAGGAGATACGGGTTCATATTCCTTGTCTGTGTTTTATATATATTGCCCGAGCCGGATCAGAAGGGAATATAGAATGCAGACAGGGAATATGAACCCATATCCCCTGTGAAGCCAGAATAACAATTATATTCTGTTGAAGTCTTCTGTTCTAATATTCTATAGTATTTTAAATTAGACATTTCTCATGCTTGAAGAAAAAAATTTGTTTGGACCACCATTATCGTAGAACTTACCATTCAACACATTTAAGCCTATGAATATTGCACCATACCTGTTTCATAAATGATTTTTTGACTGTTCAATACACACTTTAACAAATACTTTCATGTGTATTGTGATTAATATAAAAATGAAAAATGTTGGTGTTATACTTAAATTAGTTGAACTGATAAATTTTCATAGTTTAATTCCAACGAAACTTTTTATGGCATTTGAAGTTTTATAACCTTGTTATTTTTGCTGACTTGTTATTTCCAGCAAAACTATTTATGATAAATTTCACTTTCGAAGTGCGATAGAAATGCTTTTGTTTGCCATTTTAGCAGAGTACAAGTTATCGGTTATCTCCCTTATTAATTTCAAGAAAAATCGCAGACGGAGATAATAGATTCTGTAAACTGTATGTATTAAAAATCTATATTTCATATCTTTATATTATGTTTAACTATTTATATTATGTAAAACAAATAAATTAGTCAATGAAAAGATCTCTATTTTGCAACTGGTTTCAATATTCCTGGGGTTTCACAGGGAATACGGTATAATATCCCCTTCTTGATTAACCAATCATATTGTAGGGATTCACTAGATACATTACTTCAATTGAATATAATATTGTAATACCATTAGTATACATGTCTTGTTATCTTGCTATTCAGATATGCCATGGAATATTTTTTGTTTGTTTGTTTGTTTGAATGTTGTCAAATGCCACTTTCAGCAATTTTTCAGTATATCATGGCATCCAGATTTATTGAGGTAGGAATCTGGAGTACCCAAAGAAAAAACCCATTCAGTGGGAAAACTGGCAATCCTTGTCAATAAAGATTGGAGTCAAGCGCACCCTGAGGGCTTGAACAGAATCTCAGTGTTGACAGACCACTAGGCCGAATTTTACTGCCGTTATAATCCAAAGTTAGTTTTGTGATTTGTTCCCTCGCCAAAAAAAAAAGGGAGGGTACAATTATTCGTTCTAACAGTAGACAAACTACCTTAACCACTCAGCCATCGAGGCCCCTTGCTATAGAATAGAAAATATTACACTGTATAAAAGTCTAAAACATGTTTTATTATCTTGTTCTTTGTACATAATGTGGAACAGAAAATATTAAACTATGTATACTAGTAAATAAAAGTCTGTATATATTGTTTATTACAATACTGTGGATTAATAGAGGGTTATTGCCTGAATATTTGTGAATATTGTACCAAATGGAATATTATAGTGTAATGTATAATCAGCTAGGAACAATAATTAACAATATTTGTGCAGTAACTATCAAATGTTTTTAATTGTTGGTTACATTATTAGATATAGATGACTTTGGGTTGGTTTATGCTAATAAACAATGAAGCGATTCCATTCAATCAATCAATCAATCTACTTATCAATCATATTGCAGAATAGATGTACAATAGATACCACATTGTTATTGTAAGCTGAAAATGAATATAGCTGAAAAATTGATGTCAATCAATAAATCAATCAAATCAAAAATATTGCAAAATATATAGAATAGATAAAACATTAAGGTGGAACTTATTTGGTTTGTTTTTTTGGATGGTGCTACCTTTTTATTTCCTTTTTTGTGGAAGAAGTACCACCATAGGGCTCAAACTCTCAACCTCAGTATTGATCTGCAGTGATTAATTAGAAAATGACTACCTTATCAACTCAGCCATCCAACTTATTTTTAAGGTATGTGTCAAAATAAATGTACTTGATAGCTTACACTAGACAAAACAAAAGAACCTGGGAGATCTGCAAAAATGCAAGCAACTTAGAGAACTTGTCTGATAATTTTAATTAGAGAGGCAATTACGGGTTTCTACAAAGCACTGCAAACTTTAATAAATCATAACTCCTTTGTGATTTAATGTCTATTTTGAACTAATAGTATATGTTTGGTCTTCATAAATTCATCAAAACAATTATTGTATGATTTCAACTCGATTTGCCTCCAAAACCTCTTTTCTCCACCTCAGCTCTGAAAGTTATCAGATAGAACTGTTGGATGTTACCAGTATAACTGTCAAATATTGAATCACAGCAACAATACATCAAAGTAGTATCTTTACAATAGTTTTTATAATACAAAGGTATTACGTAAGTTGGCAAATTTATTTTCCAGATAATAAACTCCAGAGTATTGAAAAGTAATCACAGCTGACTTTCATTGTATTTATTGCAGAAATCAAGTTAACATTATTTTGATAATAATCTGATTTGGTTTTCCTGGTGTGGGCAATAGATCTATTTTTATAGAAGTTAATACACTTTATTTTGGAGATATCTATCTTTTTGATGATAAAACAGCATTTTTAAGGAAAAATGCAGTCTTTGTCGGTATGACTTCCATCTTTGATCAGAAAATTATGGATATTTATAATTAAAGTGACAATTGGTCTCTACTTTCAAGATCTGCTACTTAATTAGTTGCATAATGTCAGAATAAAAAAACCAGCCATGTAATAACAGTGCAGACTTTCCTTTAATACAATGACTGTATCTATATATCTTGTATTTATCTTTGATTCATCAGACTCCATGGGTATGCCTTCTGAATGAATAATCTTTCTGGTGGCACAGGATTAATTTAAGTTTGCTACAGTTGCAATGAACCAAATGGCTCCCAGTCGATTAAATGATTGCAATTTAGGTTATTTTTATCAATTTTAATTTCTTACCAAACTTTTTGATGATTTAGATATTTTACTGGAATTTAATTATCCCGCCTTCCATTCTATCTAATTTTATTATAGTCAGCCTTATATTAACTGATCAAGTTGTCTTATAGTAGACAATAAATATATACAATACTATTGGTGCTTTTCTGGACAAGATTTAAAATATCTTTAAGATTATCCCTCAGTAGCATCCAGAACAAAAACTAATAGTATTTCTTAATACTTTACTTCTAAAATGAACATTTGAAAAAGAATTGTTTCTCCAAAACACTTTGCAAAAATTAAACTGTAATTAATGGAACATTTTATTTCTTCCACCAATAAAAGCACTCTACTTACAGCAAAACAATTTTTTCATTATTTTGTTTATTATAAGTCAATTTTGAAGAAAATAGGTAACAGCTTATGATTGAAAAAAATTTAACAGTTTGAATTATTTAAAAAAAAAGACCAGTTAACAGAAGTGTAAAATTGCCCAAAAAACATTAACAGAAAAGATCTTTTGCCACTCTACTGAGCCAAGTATTATGAAACTGATGTCAAAGGTTAGTGCACAACTTTTGGAAAAGCATTGATTTATGTAATTATTCAGGACTGATTATTACTATAATGTTTAACATCAATGGAAATTAGTGATAATTTTATATTGAGTACAAATGATGGTAACTTTTTAAAGGAAATCTCAGTTTTACATACATGTATAGAATACTAAAGGTAGAACACACCAGGATTGGATAAAAAAAATTATAAACATGTGGCTAATATGTAAAGCAATTATTGAGAACTTACAGAACATGGACTGTGTTCCTCACCTGATGGCAATGATGAAGACATTTTCCCCATGTTAAACAAAGTCCTGTGATTGCAGCATTTTTAATTTACTATTAGCATAGAAAACACAAACTTAACAAAGTACCATCCAATATTGCTGGTATGTTTAGTTTTAACTAGTTCAGTGGTTTAAGTTAAGCACTTTCAAACATTTTTCCTATTGATTTCTAAGTGAAACTAAGTCTTTGAATGTCCCCTTGGTTTGCATATAAGTTTTGTTTCAACTGGTTTAAGGGTTTCAGAGAAACAGCTTTGTACAGCTAACAGTATCTGTGTAAAACTGAGTAATGTGTTGGAAGCCATCATATATTTCTGACCATAATGGATAAGCAATGACCACCTGTTTTAATCATCATTGGAGACCTGTCTTAAAATATTGCCATTTTTTATCATAATAAAAAATAACGATAAATTTCAGACCATTGAATGTTTGTTTCCTTCAATAATGTTTAACATAACTTTTGGCAATTTTTCAGCTATATTGTTGCCAGGAGCATAGCTTGACTTCCAGATCAGGAAGGGGTTAGGGGGGGGTGGGGCTACTATAAGTTGGGGGTCCAGGGGGGTGCATTTGTTTAGGGTATTAAAAAATTAATCATAAAAAGACAAATTGGAGTCCCATGCCTTATGTAGCTACTCACCTTGGTGGCATCCAGTTTTAATTGGAAGAAGAAACCGCAATATCAGGAGAAAACCCAGGCCTTCAGTAGGGAAACTGGCAATCCTTATCAACTAAGTTTGGAATCAAGCACATATTGTGACCATTCAATGAACAATTGTGACCAATTTATGCTTTTTTAAGAAAACTTAATTTCAAATCAAGAAAATCAAATAGTTTTGTAAGTCTCTTGTGATTTTATAGAAAAATTAATCCATACAAAAATGTATACTTGTTCTGAAATAATCTTAACACTTTGATGAAGTCTGTAACAATTTTGTGCGATTTTATAGAAAATTTATTTCCAACCAAGAAAAGTTTAGTAGCCTGTAACAATTTAGTGCGATTTTATATATGTTTTATTTATTTCAAACCAAGACAATTTGAGTTTGTCTGCAACATTAAATTTGTGTGATTTTAAGGAAATTTATCTTCAAACCAAGGAAATTGACTAGTTCTGTAACAATCTCATGAAATTTTATGGGCTTTTTAAAAATTATATCAGCTCATGGAATTGAAGTAATAATTTTCATATGAAATGTGTGTCTTGTACTTGTCTAAAATGCATGTGACTATTCACTGGTTAATGTAAGTACGACACTATGAGTCGAAACGAAAAATGATCTGCAAATATGGATATTTATAATTCCAGTGACAATTGGTTTGAACTACAATGATCTGCCAATTAATGTGTTGCATAATATAGGAATAAAACAGAAACATAACAACTGTCATGGCGCTCCTATAGTATGATGGCTGTATTTATTATTTGTTTTCAATCCATCAGTCTCCATTGATATGCATATTGCGACATAAATCTTGTTGGGACCGAGGAGTCAGGTTACACCAAACTAAATTTTTCACACCTACATACTTTTTGGGGAATTAAAAGATGCTTGTTATGGTATTTACTGTCTCCATGTAGCTATTGCCTTGAAACTAATTATCTCTCATTTATTATATGTCATGTTCGGGGAAAACAATTAAAAATAGTTTTTTTAACAAAACATGATTTTTGTTTGCTAATATAGAGTACATGTATTTTTAGGCTAATGCAAGACTTTTTAAACTTCAGTATCATTATTTCCTAATATAACAATTTGAAGAAAAAAAAATAAATAATATACTCATACATATTAAATTACCAAAGCAACTGTCATTCTGAATATAGCTGAAATATTGCTCGCTGGACTTTAAGCAAACAAACAATCAATCAATCAATCAACCAAAGTAAATGCAAAATTCTGACGTTTTAATTGGATAAAGCAAGGATTTAAAATCTAACTTGATTTCCAAAAATTAGACCAGAAAACATTGGAAAGTACTTTTCCACGGCGAAATGTTCTGAATGTTGACAGTTTTAATGAAAAAGTCATAATTTATGGTACTACTTTCTAAAATGTCACAATTACAAACAACATTTATATTTTCAAACAGCAATTTCTGAAGTATACAGAGATATCGTGGGAGTTAATAATGCTTGATGTCATTTTTGTCTTAATTCGAACGTCAAAAAGCATGTTTTATCCACTTGTTAATTTCTTGATATTTCTAAAAGGAAAATGTTCTTTTTATTGTGTCAATACCGCCAGACATGCACAGCTTGAGAAAGGCAGTTGTATGTCATTACGAAAACAAAAATGGAAACTACGGAAATCCCTAAATCTCAATCATGTCTATGATTGAAAGACAGGCATTTTCAACAGTTACTGTAGAACACTGCTTAAACTCAGAACATACATTGTTTAATCAAATAAACCATTTCAAAAATGTGTTATTACCAAATAAAAATAAACATTTCCGAAATGGTATTTTAATTACAAAATCTATAACTCCATATAAACTTTTAATAGTTTTTTGGGGGAAACAGGGAATTGCTGCATCATTTCTTATTCAGAAAAATATTAGATATAATATTATATTATAGTAGACTGTAATTGCTTTTTTGACAAGACATATCTAATTAAAAACGTTTCCATTACTATTTTCAAATTTGACATGAATACTGTCTGATTGGAAAGTGTCTGTAAACGATAAAATTAAATTGTTCCCCTAAATTACCGTTTTATTAATTCTATTTCACTGTCTGCTTCAGATTACATTTTTAGCCAATCATGTGGTCTAACAAGATTATGTGCAAGTCAAATGTTACACCCACATGTAACATGAATATAATTTTACATTGTAATTGGTTTGCACTAAAAAAAAAAACGTTTTTCGAGAATTGGTCAAGTTGTTAAAATGTAGTGAGGAGTAAAGATTTACCTGCATGGTTAAAACATGGTACAACATTTGTCTGATCTAGGGAAAAGTAATCTGCAACAGTCTTACAAAAGTATAAGTCATTTTTTTTAAATGTATGTGCATAGTTTCCCTTGAACCTTCATAATTTTTGTGATGATGCATCTCTTGAAAACACTGGTTTAAGTTCACAAATATACAATATGGTAATTGTGACTCTTTATGTGGCTCAAGTAAATCAAATATGCAACTGAGCGGGGCTGAGTAGTTGTGAAATAATTTTAAAGATACCATATGAAAATACCAAGCCATATGCTAACAGTAGAAATCAGCATGAACCAATATGAACATAAGGGGTGTTTTGGAAGGGTGAGAATATCTTACTACACTAACATAAGGGGTGTTCAAGGAGGGTGGGAGTATTCTGCTACACTAACAGAAGGAGTGTTCTGGAAGGGTGGGAATATCCTGCCACACTAACATAAGGGGTGATCTGGAAGGGTGAGAATATCCTGCTACACTAACATAAGGGGTGTTTTGGCAGGTTTAGAATATCCTGCTACACTAATATAAGGGGTGTTTTGGAAGGGTGTAAATATCCTGCTACGCTAACATAAGGGGTGTTCCTGGAAGGGTAGGAATATCCTGCTAAACGAACATAAGGGGTGTTCTGGAAGGGTGTAAATATCCTGCCACACTTACATAATGGGTGATCTGGAAGGGTGCAAATATCCTGCTACACTAACATTAGGGGTGTTCTGGAAGGTTTAGAATATCCTGCTACACTAACATTAGGGGTGTTTTGGAAGGGTGTAAATATCCTGCTACACTTACATAAGGGGTGTTCTGGAAGGGTGTAAATATCATGCTACACTAACATAAGGGGTGTTCCAGAAGTGTGGAAATATCCTGCTACACTAACATAAGGGGTGTTTTGGAAGGGTTAGAATATCCTGCTACACTAAAATAAGGGGTGTTTTGGAAGGTTGGGAATATCCTGCTACACTAACATAAGGGGTGTTTTGGAAGGGTGAGAATATCCTGCTAGCTACTTATTTCAGAAATCAGCAATTTATCAAAGTACTATTAAGTCAAGGTAAGCCTGCAGTTGTATACAAGTCAGATGATAAGCTCAAAGCAATGGTTCTATGAAAAGCTGAAATTGATTATGCCCATCAGTCTGTGAGAAAGTGCCACTCTCCAGGTGGAGTGGCCTACACTGCATACATGTTTATTGTTGAGGCCTATAATAACGGCAAGGCTGCATTTTGTGACCCTATCCATTATTTTCTTTTTTATTCAACTAAGCTTTACCACTCGTTTTATTATATCCACTGTTTGACACCCACAAATGGATTAATTATTCTTATATTCAGCTTCCTAGATGTTCAACTTCCATCAATCAATGAAAACTTTGAAAACAAGTGTGGACTGTGAGCATGCTCACAAAGGGATACCCCCCGCTTCACTTCAAGTCCAATTATCTCCCCTGAATAATATCCGACAGCGATGAAAATTCTTCATGCACATCTACAAATGATGTACTTCCTTCATGTAAAGTTTCATCAAAATCTGTCAAATGGTTTAGGAGGAGTTGCGCTTACGAGGTCCTGCACTGAATACTATATTTTAAAAGTATAAGTCCAATTATCTCCCCTGAATAATATCCGACAGCGACGAAAATTCTTCATGCACATCTACATATGATGTACTTCCTTCATGTAAAGTTTCATCAAAATCTGTCAAGCGGTTGAGGAGGAGAATCGCTTACATGTGATGTAGACAGACAGGGTGATTCCTATATCCCCCCCCCCCCAAACTAGTTTGCAGGGGGTATAAAAAAACTAAATCAGAAATCTATCAACTTCATGATCAAACACATGTAACTATCATGATATTTTAAGGCAAGCAACAAAACTCTTGCAAAATGGAGTGACTTCAAGCATGATTAAATAATGGCTTTGTACTAGACTAACAATCTGTGTTACTAGCCAATTATGTAATGCATTTCAACATTTTTCAGAATAATCTGTCGAGTTTGTCTCTAGACTGGGCATTAATTGTTCCATACCTTAAAGCTGAGTGAATTCATTTGCAAGTGGGTGTTATTTCAAGCAATGTTACAAAAGATGGTGTTTATTTTAGACAATGTGGAAAACCTTGCAATTCAGATATTAGCTTGTTTATTCTTTCACAGCTACAAGTTTCATTTTTATTTACAAGACTCTTTAAACATATATAATAATCTTCATCTTTTGCGTTTTAGTAATGCATATTACATAATTATATTTTTAGAACATATAAAAATCATGCATATACTCTTACAATGATGATTTTGGTAGATTGTTTTGTTTGTCTGTTTGAATGATGTTTTATGCCTTTCAGCAATTTTTTTTAGCTATATTATGACGTCCAATTTTTATTGGGGGAGGAAGCTATAGTACCCAGAGAAAACCCCCAACCTTCCGTAGAAAAACTGGCAATCCTTTACAATAAAGTTTGGAGTAAGAGCACCCTGCCCACAGTGAGACTCGAACCTGCAATCTCAGTATGTACAGACCATATGGTCAATAGTAGACGAACTACCTTAACCAGTCAGCTAATTTTTTTTAGAAACAACAACACAAATCTAAATGCAATTTAAGTCAGATAGAGATAACATAAACAGCAATGACTTTTGTACACTTCCTATGCCTTGAATTGACTAAGTTCTTGATTTCACATTGAATTCTGTTGTAGTTTCAGGAGTTATCTCCCATTTTTTGACAGCTTAATAGTGCACTTTGTAAAATTAAATGTAGTTATTTTTCTCAATACAAACATAAGAGTTAGGAAGCGCCTCAGAAACCTAGTGGTTCAAGTAGTCATCTCCTATTGATCATGTGCCTGTCAAAACTGAGGCTGTTGATTCGAGTCTCACTGCAGGCAGTGTGCTTGATTCTAATCCTAATTGACAAGGATTGCATGTTTTTCTACAGAAGGCAGGGCTTTCAATAGAAGCCGGTAGGCAGCGGATTTCTACGCCTATATCAAAGAAACCTGCCGGCTACTTTTTTTCAAAGTGTACCTTTAAAAATCGGCAAAATTTTTGAACTTGTTAAAAATTGTGGTCAACACTTAGGGGATTTCCTATTTCTATTTTTAAACTCCCTGGGTCTCCACTGAATTGTAACTAAGAGTAAGGGAGATCGAGCCAAGGAAACCAGTTGAAAGCATTCCAAAAACAATCCGTAAGGAGATGTGTGATTGGCTATAGGGTGATCTAATTTTAATGTTTATAAAATGTGAAATGAAAGATGAAACAAAGGCAAACAGACCTTAGAAGTCTGTGGGTAAAACGACAGAAAAAGGTGTATATTCAAGGCTCACCACACTGGGCGAAGTGGGCCACAAAGTCGCCCTAAATAATGCGCCTCAAAAGCGAAGTCGAAGTCGCCCGGTGATTCACAGAAGATACTTTTATATCTGGTCCAAATAATTCACCCAGACTACCAATTTATCAGTAAATGTGTAATTCCAATAAAAATCGGCAAACAAGATGCGTATTTAACATTTTTTCAAAACGATTTACGTCTTTCAAATGGATTACGCACCATTTGTTTATTTACCAGATGTGACTAATTACCGGAAGTGGACAACAAAGTAAGTAAAGTACAACGGCCCATAATAAAAATCGTAATCTTTTTGATAAACAAACACTTTTAATTGGTTTCAAACTTCATTTCTTTCAAAGTGTATTGTATTTTAACAATTTCCTTTCACTTGAAAGAATAAAGATGTATAGTAATTATTGACATCATGATAAGTTATGTAGATGGTTGTCCTATGAAGCAATTAGGATCAGAACACAACTTTGTGTCCAAGTGGAAGTGTCCTGAACAGAAGAATTATTTCTGGGTTTAATGTAATGTTATTCTATCTATCTTCATTAGAAATTTTGCTCAGCAAAAAGAAAGAAAAAAATGGAAAAAAAGACACAAAAATTATCAACCAAAAGACTGAAAATATGTCTAAGTACACTGCCAGAATGCAGGATTTTGCGTCTAGTACCCCAGAGCTTCTTAAGCGGCCCCCATGACCCCTGGCCGTAAAGGGGCGGCCTGTGGCCGCCAGCAGGCAGCTGTGTTGCCTGCTTTGGACTCAGGTTGCCTACTTTTATTTTTTTTCCTTCTACTTCAAAATTTATTGAAAGCCCTGAGAAGGTCTGGCATTTACTGTGGGTACTCTGGCTTCCTTCCATAATAAACACTGGACACCATAATATAGTGGAGAAATTACTGAAAGTGGCATTAAACACATTCAAATAAAAATAAAAAAACTTTAACAGAATTAGTAATGATTACGGCTAAAACTGTTTTAAACATGAAGTTTATTTTACCATGAATAACTTTCTATAGCAATACATACTACTGACGAGACTTGGACTGATCATCACAATATATTGTACTCCATCCATGCACATATTTAAAGGATCATTGAAACTTTACATGCATTAACAAAAATTCTTGAAATCCCAATAAACAGACACAAAAATTACTGCCTAATAATAAATTTAAATTAAAAGCAAGTTCATTGTCAACAAGGCAACATTATACAACTAATAAAATTCAAGATGTCACAAAAAGTCTTAGAAACTGAACAGAAAGACAGAGGATAGACCCACAAAATAGCTGCCATGTCGGGACATACAAAAAATAGCTGCCATTTAATCAAGATGATGTCAAAACTGGGAAATAATATAAATATATATACATTATAGATATAATATTCTTTTAAACCTGACCTTTAAATACTCATAGTACTTTTGTTTTTTCTTATGAATATAGAAACCTACAATTATGCAGACTTAACAATACCAGTAATACATGCCCTGGTTCCCTGTCAGATGATTTGATTAATAGCTCTTTCATTGATTTATCCCTACCTTTTATTACATTCTCCGTTCCTCCAATATTCACGGCTTCAATTAATTTTTTGTTCAACTGAAAAAGAAAAAAGAATAATATAAACACGATGAGACTTATGGTGATTTTTAGTTGTCTGATTTTTCCGGAAATTCTGAAAGATCTTATGATGCCTCAAGTTTTGATCTTATAACAAGGTGTGCTCTTAAATGTCTAGAAATATTACATGAAATTTGTAAGAAAGTGCAGAAAGTTTAACTTTAGCAATTATATAAATATAGTGATGCCTTCCAGACTTTGTTGCAGCATTTTATAAATTAATTATACAGGACATCTGACTCCACTTGAATTTTGCATTTCATTATGTAATTTAATTTAATAAACTATCTTTCTAACAATTATTAAATGTTCCTGATTATTAAATATTTATTCTTTATTAAAGTCTGTTCTGGGAGCCACATAAAATTTTACATAACCACAACATTCCATCTATAATGTAGATGTTTATTACCAAATTGTCTTGTGATAAATCATTTCTCACCAGGAATCTCTAACTAATCACAAAATTCAAGAAACACGAAAAGACGGTTTCATTTCCAAAAATTATTGGTAGTTTTTTTATGAGAAATCATATATTCCATAAGTGGAAAAATGTGTCATTTTTGGAATAATTACATATTTGACAAGAAAAACATAATTGTTAGTTTTGGTCACAAAATTAGATCGTTTGTTGAATTTGCTGAAAAGGGGACACTTACAGCAATTTTTCAGCTACATGTAGCATAGTCTACTAAATTTTTCTTAAAAGATCGCAGATCAGCTTTGGGGAAGTATTATTTACATGAAGTCAGGTTAGTTACATTGATTGACAGGTGTTAAAACATTAGATTGGATGGGAGTAATACATAAATGTGCATAACACACGGCCAATTATGGTCATTAAAGTTTAACAAGTTATCAGTGAGATGGTATCCATCTCGGTGGGTTGTGCTGACCTTGAAGTAAAAGTTCATCCATGGTACATATGTATGTGACAAATTATCTACCCGCATAACAAATATCAAAAGCCTACCTAAAAAGACAAAAAGAGTCACTAACTTCAGAACAACAAAAGAGAAATTTAAAAATATTCGTGTTGTTTCCCTGACCCACATTTTGAGAAATAGGTTAGAAGAGAATTTTTTCATCTTCTTCAAAGGTTCTAAAAAGACACATTTCTGTAGAAAAAATAATAAGTTCTAATTTTATTTTCCAAACAAATTAGGTATATTCCGGTTAGAAGCAAAACAACAAATTTCTGGAAAGGCGGTTTATGGCATTATTAAAGGTACCATTGACAGTACTTTATGCTAACTGCTGAGCAATGATTGTTTTAACATGCCATTACAAAGAAATAGTGGACCTTTGGTTGAGTGGTTAATGTAGTTAGCCGAATACTTAAAATTACTGTTGTGACAACACCATGTTGCGAGATTACAAATGGCTTCTGCAATTGGTGTGCTTCAACTAACCTTAACAAGGATTGCCAGTTTTCCTGCTGGAGGTCTGCGGTTCTTATCCAATGAACCAGTTTCCCCTCAAAAAAAACTTGACACCATGACATTGCTGAACAATTGCTGAAAAGTGGTGTAAAAACACAAACAAACAACGAAATTGGTTCAGCCTAAAACCCATAACTATTCCCCAATTGTGCAGCCTCATTCACGCTCACTTTTAAAGTAATCATGTATACTTGTACACTCATTAATATGCACAGTTTTACGATATAGAACTAGAAATACTATAAGTTGTATAATAATTGCAGCTGTTGCATTATAAATATAAAACATCATAGGTATTACACAATACAGCAAATCAGCTGTGCAACTAAGACTGAATCAGCAGTTTAGTATAACAAGTGAGAATAGTAAAGTAGCCTATGTCTTACATGTATAGCATTGACTTATCAAAAGGAACACCATTATAGCATAATATAAAAGTTTTGGCTAAACATATCCCTCTAACCACAGGACTACCACTTCTCACATGTCTTGACTTAGGACAGTTTTTAACACTGACAACATAATGTTGTTGGTCGGACGGTCTCCTCAAAAGGAAACCATATACTATTATATACTGCTTTTGACTAAGCAAATCTGTATCACTAGAGGACGACTTCTCAACAAAATAAGTATCATAAACCATGATATTCTGTTTTTCACTACATGTATCCCACAACCTCCTCCAAAGACAGATACCAGTAGCAGCAGGTGTTACAGGATTTTTTTTTTTTTTTTGACTGGGGGTTATTAAACTTTCAGCAATTTTTTAGCTATATCATGGCATCCAATTTTTATTGGGGGAGAAAGATAGAGTACCTAGAGAAAACCCCTGACCTTCAGTAGGATCGTTGTCAATTACAATTGAAGTCATGCGTACCCTGCCTGCAGAGTGAGACTTAGAACCCACAACAGACCACTACTAATCAATAGTAGACCAACTACCTTAACCACTCGGTCATGGACGCCCCTAAGTGTAACAGGAAAAAAAGAAAAACGATACTGCCACTGCAAATACCAAAACCCTTGGAAAACTTGTGTATAATAAGGAAAATCCTATAAAAACCAAAACAAAAACATTTCTTACCATTTGGTTTAAATTTGACCTTCAAGTTTATAATAAGATTGAATGTTAAAAGTTAATTAATAGAAGATTATTGAAGCAAAAAATAAAATTTCAATAAAGTAAAAAGACTTGAGAGACAAAAATTGATTAATGTCTCACAAAACAATCTCAAATAGACAAAATCATTTACAATTAGATCTATTTCTTCACCAAACAACTAGTATTGTCAATTCAGCTAAATAACACATAATATAGTATTGTAAGCTGCAATTTTGTGAGGACAAAAAATGTATCTATATATTATGAACTTCAATGTATATGATAATATTTCATCATGTTATGATTGATGTAGGCAAAATTTATTCTTTTATCCACTTCTGCCACCAAACAGGTCGATTATAATTATATATTCTATCTATTCATGTAAGGTTATATTCTAGACAGAATCAACAAGAAAATAAATTTGTATGCCACTTTTTGGCATTCATGTGATGACTCTAAAAATTAGATTGCCTAAAGAGTCAACAATGAAACGTAATCAGTGCAATTGAAATATACATTGACGAGCAGTCTCAGTAACACTTCCATGTACTTGTTGCTTTTGAAATCACATGAATGATTCAATCTACTGGCAATAATATGTTCAATGATGTTTTAACATCCCATACAAAGGATAAACATTTGTATCCAGACTGATATCAACAAAGATCAATCTTGTTTTGAAATCTACATAGAAATTCAATCATTTGAGACAAAACAGGAAAGAACTATTGACAATGGTGTGAAATTGATTAGGAAACGGTAAAATTACCTGTTTTTTTAATCTTTTTGATTGCATCAACACCTGAAGCAGGTAAGCCTATTGCATTTTTTTTAATCAAACATCACATACTATTAAAATGCACTTATGTAATATTAGCATATCATTTGGACATGCTATTGAAAATGGAAACCAATATAATTGTATGAAATGATAAGAATCATCACAACAAACAAAACATCACATAAATAAATTTTGTAATAGATTGATCAAACAAATAAAGTTTTCAAATAATTAAATAATAAATAATATAAATTAGGCTTTTAGCACATTTTTGTTAATAGCATGGTTTCATATAAAAATGTCAGGCATTCTTTATGATAACATGAATCTGGTGCTTTCTCAATAAACATTGCAAGGGCAGCATTTACAACATAATTTGTTGAAGAAAATAATGATTGCTACCTTTTAAATAGAAATCTCCAAGGTTTTTTAATGAGCACATGGGTTCAAAATTCTCAGTCTACAATTGATGTTAAGTGAACTAGTAATCAGGTTGTTCTAATGCAGAGTACACTGCATCAATTCTACCTAGTAAAATAAAAGTGCATTTAATTACATGTAACACACATGCATGTGGAATAAAGTTTTTGGAACAAATTTTATTACATACAATCCTAAAGTTTAAAAATAACAGAAATTCATAACAGAAAGATAGAGTTATATTATTTAAATCAATATTGTCAATCTTTTTGCAAGTTTTAAGCACTTTTTGATAGCCAGTATTCAAGAAATTTCAAAATGACAAATATAAACTAAACTGGTTCCTGGATAACTCACACTTTGTTCATAAACTTTGCATAGTGTAAAATACAAGTAGATACTAGTTTAAAATGAAAAATGAAAATAAAAAATATCAGAAGTAAAGTTTTGTTAAGATATACAATGTAACATGTAAAGTAATAGGTAAGGGACCGAAATGTTGGTACACTACTTTGAATTTGTGGGTAGTGATCTCACAATTTTTAAAAGGACTTACTGAATGTGCTATTATAAGCTATAAATAGCAAAATCAAATAGCAACAGGAACTGGTTAGCAGAAACCTTAGCTATTATCTTACATAATTTATTGTATATGAAAAGCAAAATTTTATTTTTCCATTAAAACACTGAATTTTGTTGTTTGATGCTGCAATAAGGTTTACATTCTTTCTCTCAAAAATGAACAAATGAAGTAATCAATATATTTCATTAGTTGCTATCATAATACCTGGTCCTACATAGAGTTATGGTCCTTGGGAATAAAGAGATGTATGTTTTAAAAAATGGTCAAAAGTGACAAAGTTTTATGTAAGTTGGAGAAAAATAAAAATTTAAAGCAAATTGGGACAAACATGGCTGAAATTTTTGACAAAGAAAAAGAAAACAAACGTTACAACCACAAAAATGTACAATGTATACAAAAACATTAAAAACCCTTGTAATAGCATCACGACATTTCGTAGAAAAAAATGGATAAAATCATAGTACTACACATTGATTGCCGATAAAATTGTCTTGTAGAATGTATTATATAGAACATATGGTGAAGATTAGTGACACGTGCAACCTTAATGCACAAATATTATAAACAATTACGTAATGAAATCCGAATCCTTATATAACATTAACGCTTCGTTGATCTTTTTTTCACAACATATTTCATGTCAGCATGCTGAGATCTTGTTTTTCTTCAATATCCTATGCAGGAGTTACCCATATTGCAGTAGAATTTATTTAAAGACTAATAAATGAGACAGCTTGATCGAACTGTTGCATATAAATATTTTAATAATTTTCCTCAGCATGCAGTATGTGTTTTGTCAATTGATATTTTAGTCTATAGGTGACATTTGGAACTCACAGAAGTTCTGCCTTTGGCATGTTACTATGTTAACTATAAAGGTGGTCTTTTTAAAATCTAACAAGTAATGAAGTGAGTAAAACCAGCAACATATAAAATGTATTATATGTCTCTGACATAAAAATATCAGTATACCCACTTACAAAAGGTGAACAATTTTATTTCTACAGAAGTGATCAAATACCTGTGAAACATGTTCAAGTATGGTAGATACCAAGGGGGAGGGGGGGGGGGGGGTTTCCTAAAAAAATATTTTGAAAAGGATTTTTGATGAAAAAAATATTTTGGAAGCAGAGGGTAAAAAAAAAATATTCTGAAGAAGGATTTCTGCTATATAAAATAATGCTAATAATGAAAAAAAAATATTCTGTCGTGACGCCTTCAAGAAATAAATATTTTTTCTGACCAAAACAAAAAACCAAGGTCCCCCCCTTCAATTTAAATGGTCCGTCCCTAAACATTCCCCAACACAAATACCTTCAATATTAAAATCCTATGTCCCGATTTCCAAATTGAGGTATACAAATTGTCTGAAATAACAGTGTATAGTAGCATTTTCTATCAATTACATAGTATTTTTACCCATTGTTATAAAATGATATACTCCATTAAAATCCTTAAATGATGGTGTGAGCAGCTAACAACTACAGGTAAATAGTGTGCACTCAACTAACAACCTCAGAAAAAAGTCCATTCTCCAAACAACCTCAGAAACAAGGTAATTCAACTCACAACCTCAGAAAAAAGGTATACTACATGTATATAAACAACATCAGAAACAAAGTGAATTAAACTAACAACCTCAGAAAAAAAGGTGAATGCTCCAACAACCTCAGAATCAAGGTGACTTCAACTTAACAACCTCAGAAAAAAGTTGTAATTAACTGATTACTTAGTAAAAAGGTTGCACTCTACTCATTACCTCATTACTCATAACAACACAGAAAAATGTACATACTACTCACAATGATATGTAACAAAGTTTGCCAGTGAGGCAGGTTGGATGTTCCTTGCCAGTGAGGCAGGTTGGATGTTCCTTGCCAGTGAGGCAGGTTGGATGTTCCTTCATGATACTATGGCTTCCTTTGCCAATAAACTAGTTTTCCATGACACCAATAACTGGAAAACTTGTACAACAGGTATTGCTACTCATCCATCAATGACCTTAGAATGAAATTGAAATACTAAGCAACTAAATGTTTATCTTTGCCATTACACATGAAAATTGAAGAAATTCGATAATCCAAGAGTACTTAAGTAAGATACTGTTTCTCTTATTTAAAAAAAGTAGTATGTTTACGAAATTACAAGTACAAGTTCTCCCAACCTCCTTTTTATGTTCATGACTTGAATATGCGGCAAATGCAAGGTGTTTTGTTTTTTACTCATCATTAGTTCTTATTGTGATATTATTATTTTAAATCAATCAACTGCTGAGAACACCATTTTCACTAGTGACGAGAACTATTTTTTCTACACAAGCCAAGCGGTTTTAAAATAACCCAAAAGTTATAGAAAATTTATTCTTTCCTCAGATCTACTAGACAGATAAATGATTTGTTTTAATTTGTATTTACTATTTGTGTAGAATGAAGAAATTCTTGGATCTTTTTTCAACGAACATGTTTTACAATTAATATACACTTATTATTGGATTACTGCCTCATTGTTGGGGCAGCTGAGTAAGGTTGGACAGAATACTCACTTTTAAAAATAATATTAGAGGTAGATGCTGACCCATTTGGATCTTCAGAACCTCTTTTTCAAGAATATCGGTGGATAAAAAATTGAAGAAAGAATTTTTTTTAAATGTCTTTATAATGAGTCTCTTATTTTTTTAAAGAAAAAGCTTCATAATATATTGGACAGCAATCCATTGAAAATTACTTGTTCCAAAAACTAAGACAAAGTGTACAAGAAATCTTTCGCATACACAGGAGCTATTAGGCCGAATTTTACTGCCGTTATAATGTGAAGTTAAATTTTGTGATTTGTAGCCAAAAAAAAACACTTGAGGGTATGATTATTTGTTCTAAGGAGCTATGTAATTGAACAAAGTTCCATATATAGTAAGCATGTCTCAGAATTCAATTGCTTTCAAATTAAATAATAATTCTCCAAATCACCAGGATTTTAATTACTTGAGTGACTTTTTCTTTTACTTTTTAATCTTTATGTATATCTATTTTTAAATAAATAATTGTTTGTTTGCTTGAATGATGATTAATGCCACTTACAGGAATTTTTCAACTTTATCATGGATACCAGTTTGTATTGGAGGAGGAAGCTGCATAACCTGAAGAAAACCTGACCTTCGGTAGGAAAACTATTAAACAATCCTTGTCAATCCAAAGATTGGAGTTGTGCATGCTGCCCAGAGTAAGACTTGAACTCACAGCCCAGTGGCCCCTGCACCCTGCCCACAGTAAGACTTGAACTCACAGCCCCAGTGGCCCCTGCACCCTGCCCACAGTAAGACTTGAACTCACAGCCCCAGTGGCCCCTGCACCCTGCCAACAGTAAGACTTGAACTCACAGCCCCAGTGGCCCTGCACCCTGCCCACAGTAAGACTTGAACTCACAGCCCCAGTGGCCCCTGCACCCTGCCAACAGTAAGACTTGAACTCACAGCCCCAGTGGCCCCTGCACCTTGCCCACAGTAAGACTTGAACTCACAGCCCCAGTGGCCCCTGCACCCTGCCCACAGTAAGACTTGAACTCACAGCCCCAGTGGCCCCTGCACCCTGCCCACAGTAAGACTTGAACTTACAGTCCCAGTGGCCCCCTATAATAAATGACTTCTGTTGACTGCATAAATAATTTGTATCATAGTATTAATATTGTGGTAAGTATTTTGATCCTATACAGAATGAGGCCTGCAGGGAATAACGGTTTGTACTAACTGCATTACCCTCATTAAAGTATTATTATTATTATTAAAGAATGTACAAAAAGAAATAAAAAAAATTATGTTTCTTTGCTTCCTTTGGAACCAAAAATCATGGCTTTACACATAAATTGACAGTTTAACAAAAACATTTATTTTCAGAATCCCCCTGTTCTAAGTGACCACACATGAAATGTTGGGTAAATGACCTTTTATAAGTGGAAAGCCAAAAATAATATATGCCACCAAAAAAAATTTAGTTTGAAATTATATTTCATTTAAACAGAATCGATCAAAAATAAATTCTAAATTGCAAATCTACATTTCCGCATGCAATGACGGATGCATAGAAATCATCCAAAAACTTGCTGATTTAAAATAAATAAAATCTGACAATGTTCCAATTTCCTCTCACACTAGACTAGAGTTGTTCTTCTTTAAATGCATTTATCTTAATTTGTATGCAATCATACATCTTGTTCGTGTACTCTCAGAGGATTTAATTCAATTCTATTTCAAAGGAAAAACAGATTACTACAAAATTTTATATGTCTTTCCATTAATTTTGTTGCATAAAACGTTACATAAATATCTGTACAGAGAATTACTGCTTTGACAATTAAATTAAATAAGTATAGAAAACAGCATCAAGGTTTCGTGTGCTGTACACCGTTTTCATCGAATATTAAGAAACAGTCTTAAACTGTGAAATAAATCTAGGCGAGCCAGCAATTAAACTGAATAGGTACTTTTTGGTGAATGTTAAAGCTATCATGAAACAATTAAAAGAGATCTAGTTCTGTTTATGTATCTTTCTATAAATATTATTGCTTTTTTATCATTAATTTTAATTAGAAGTAAGGGCAATAAACAAGATTCACACCTGCCAAAAGCTTCAACAGAAAGATAATGGAAAAAGAATCAACTATTCTTTCTTTTTCTTTGGACAGATGCTGACTATAAAACCGTCACATTAAATTTTGTGTAAATATGTTAAATGTAAAAACCAAACACACTAGATTTTTGTAATTAGTATAATATATATTGTCCTGTCATTTCTCATTCAGAGCAGAATCCTTAGATCAAATAGCACTAACAAGAAAAATATTCTGGGCTGTAACTACAGAGATAACCATTAGAAATAAACATTGTATACATGACAGAATCCATTTCTTATCAAAGGCAGCAAAAGAAAAAAAAATACTGATAAAGGACTTTTTTCAAATATGGGCGGTTAGATATGACAGGAAAAAGTTTAGAAAATAGATATTTTCTTGCAAAATAAACAATTACCATAACTTCCAAAAATAATCCAGTTAAGACCCAGACATTACAAAAATAAGAAATATATCAATGGTAATTTTTTAAGTTCATTTACATAATTTGAATTAGAAAATAATATATGTGTACCTTAATAAAAAGGGGTTGCTTTGCTACAACAAGGAAGTGTGGAGAGGTGAAATGTTTTTCTTCTACAAACTTTCCACTAGCCTCAATTTGTTAAATATTTGTGAAGTTTTATGTTATGGTACATGTAGATTCGACAAAAATCAGTTTTTATACTGCAACTTAACCCCAGTATTAAGACAATTAAGAACAATTAAGTTTGTTTGTTTGAATATTGTTTAATGCCACTTTGAAGCAACTTTTCAGCTATATCATTGCGTCACAGTTTTTATTGGGGGAAAAAGCTGGTGTACCCAGAGAAAACCCCCAACCTTCAGTGGGAAAAGGACAATTAAGGTACTTTTCCACACACTCCATATATTTGGAAAAAAAACCTCCATTAAATGTCCTTGAAATCGACCTCTTACTTTTAATATCAGTCACAATTTAAAATGGTCAGAATGAAGAACTAAAAATGAATTTATTTCAAAATATAAACACATAAAAGAAAAGACCATTTAGGTATCTTTTGAAATAAAAAAATGTCATTAAAGAACAATTATGAGGAATAAAAACTTCTTTAAATCGAAGAGTGACCTTGACCAATGACATAGACAATTGCAAAGAAAAAGTTCAACAAAGAAGAAAAGTGAAGACCCTTTCTACTTCTAATCTCACTGCCAGTAGCGTGAGTTCAACTTTAATCCTTAGTGACAAGGATTGCCAGTTTTCAAGGTCGGGTTTTCTCCATGTTCTCTGGTTTCCTGGCAAAAAAAACTTGTATAGTTGCAAAATTGCTGAAAGTTGCATTAAAACACTATTAAAACAAACAAACAAATCTATTCAAAAGGTACCTTTAACTTAACAGTTCAGAGATGTGCATATACAACTGATGACTATTTATTCTGTATAAGTTAGCAGTCAGCTAAATCCACTTTCTTGCACTGGATAGACAACGATGAAATAAAAATATTTATAGGTGAAAAAACAACATAAGACTGTACTTTTGCTTATTTTAAGTTAAAAAGTTAATACACTAGACAATTTATGACTGACGAATCCTGTATATCTGTTTTTTACATTGAAATCTTATGTAATAATATTGTAGTCAAAATATATGTTCCGAGGTAGACTTATTACACCACAGAGAACTGGTTTATTTACTATTGCTATAAACAAAAACACAGATTTATTAACCGTGATGCATAAGTCATATAGCAGACAAGAAAATAAGCTAAAACTAGGAAAATAATATAATGATCCAATTAGCTGCACATTTACCAAGAAAATTAGGATTTAAAACTTGTGTTAAGTTCACATCCATCCAGTACAACATATATCTTGTCATTAAATCGTCTTTAAATATTATAGGCCATCAATGGTCCTAATTAGTTCCGATAATCATCCAGGTTCAGGATCAATGGTACACAGAAATCTTATGAGCTCTGTTTCTTCACTTGAACAATTAGCAATAGGCTTGTTACATTATATAATAAATTGCATGAATAATTTCCGATTTTTTGTTTTACGTAATTTTTTGTTATTACTCACTGTTATATGTTTTGTGCAATCTCTGCGATACATATTACAGCATTCTGATATTGAGCAATCTTTCAACGATGGTTTAATGAGTGCTGTGTGGTTATGTTGTTTATTACCAATGTTTGTATATAAATCTGGCACACATAGAAGGGAAAAGACTTGGAATGTATGTCAGAGTAACTATTCAATGGTTCAAAGGCAAAGTATGATGTACTGTACTACCTATAGGAATCAGTGCAAAAAATGTAGAAAAGAAAAAAAACTAAAACAAAACATGGTGTAATGGTATAACATTCTTTCCAACATTGCTTAGTTTTATAATTTAACTATTAAACATTACAAAAAATGACTTATATTGCTGAAGGTTTTTTTTTCAATCTGTAATTGTAACTCACAGTACCACCTTTGTTATAGTCTCATTATCAAACTCCTGCTTTCTTTTTTATTTGGAGATACTACATACATGTATCTACTCATCAGACTTTAACATGATGACTTCACTTGATTACAATTTTTCAATTTTTACAATGTTGTTGTCTGAAGTCAACAATTTCAATCAATACAAATATTTGCAATAAATATCATACAATTTACTAGTTGTCAATACTTTATGACTATATTATTGTGTAGAACTCATCACAATCTTAGTCATGTTTCATGTAGATTGGATTACTTCCCTTTATTATATATACTTGTATGTAGATATCGGATAAATGGAGTAATACATGTAGTGAAGTTGATGTCAAGATCAAACCAATCACAGTGAATGTTCAGATTAAAGGTACTACAAACAGGGACATAGCTAGATCTAATATTAAGTGGGCACTATGTAATGTTGTGCAGGAGGTCTTGGGGCCACTCATTGGGCTTAGAATAGAGCTCTGGTAAGGATGACCAAGGTACTTTTATGTATTGGCATAGCCTGAGTGCCTAATCATGCAGGCTAGCCACTGACAAAGTACACATATCACACTATAAAAAAAAATTGAAGAATGTGTCCATGGGACACGGATGCCCCCGCTAAAGGAAGTCCCAAACAGGAAGTAGTTGTCCAACAGGTCTGAAAGTCGCTTAGGACGTACAACTTGTGATACTTAACCACCCTGCCATATTTCAAATTGTTCTCATGTACAGTTTCTGAGTAAAGCTTGATGGAAATTTTCATACTCGTGTTGACACATTTTCAAATCGGCCCATTCGAAAACAGGAAGTAGTTGTCCGAAAGGTCTGAAAGTCGCTTAGGACGTACAACTTGTGATACTGAACTACCCTGCCAAATTTCAAATTGTTCTTGTGTACGGTTTCTGAGAAAAGCTTGACGGAAATTTTCATACTCATTTTAACACATTTACATATCGGCCCAGTCGCAAACAGTAAGTAGTTGTCCGACAGGTCTGAAAGTCGCTTAGGACGTACAACAAGTGATACTGAACCACCCTGCCAAATTTCAAATTGTTCTTGTGTACGGTTTCTGAGAAAAGCTTGACGGAAATTTTCATACTCGTGTTAACACATTTTCATATCGGCCCAGTCGCAACAGGAAGTAGTTGTCCGACAGGTCTGAAAGTCGCTTAGGACGTACAACTTGTGATACTGAACCACAATGCCAAATTTCAAATTGTTCTCATGTACGGTTTCTGAGAAAAGCTTGACAGAAATTTTCATACTCATGTTAACACATTTTCATATCGACCCAATCGCAAACAGGAAGTAGTTGTCCGACAGGTCTGAAAGTTGCTTAGGACGTACAACTTGTGATACTGAACCACCCTGCCAAATTTCAAATTGTTCTCATGTACGGTTTCTGAGAAAAGCTTGACGGAAATTTTCATACTCATGTTAACACATTTTCATATCGGCCCAGTCACAAACAGGAAGTAGTTGTCCGACAGGTCTGAAAGTCGCTTAGGATGTACAACTTGTGATACTGAACCACCCTGCCAAATTTCAAATTGTTCTGATGTACGGTTTCTGAGAAAAGCTTGACGGAAATTTTCATACTCATGTTAACACATTTTCATATCGGCCCAGTCCCAAACAGGAAGTAGTTGTCCGACAGGTCTGAAAGTCGCTTAGGACGTACAACTTGTGATACTGAACCACCCTGCCAAATTTCAAATTGTTCTGATGTACGGTTTCTGAGAAAAGCTTGACGGAAATTTTCATACTCATGTTAACACTTTTTCATATCGGCCCAGTCACAAACAGGAAGTAGTTGTCCGACAGGTCTGAAAGTCGCTTAGGACGTACAACTTGTGATACTGAACCACCCTGCCAAATTTCAAATTGTTCTGATGTACGGTTTCTGAGAAAAGCTTGACGGAAATTTTCATACTCATGTTAACACATTTTCATATCGGCCCAGTCCCAAACAGGAAGTAGTTGTCCGACAGGTCTGAAAGTCGCTTAGGACGTACAACTTGTGATACTGAACCACCCTGCCAAATTTCAAATTGTTCTGATGTACGGTTTCTGAGAAAAGCTTGACGGAAATTTTCATACTCATGTTAACACATTTTCATATCGGCCCAGTCCCAAACAGGAAGTAGTTGTCCGACAGGTCTGAAAGTCGCTTAGGACGTACAACTTGTGATACTGAACCACCCTGCCAAATTTCAAATTGTTCTGATGTACGGTTTCTGAGAAAAGCTTGACGGAAATTCGTACGGACGTACAGACGGACGGACGGACGGACGGACATGAGTAAAACTTAATGCCCCCCGACATGTCGTCGCGGGGGCATAAAAATTTACACAACACTCATAACTGCACACAAAGAACAAAAAGAACAAAAAGATTGGTGCTACAGACAGTTGTTATTTAATCAATCTCATTTTCGTGCCTTTATGTCTTTATATATCACTGTTTTGTGGCAAATGCAAAATATAGCAGTAAGTATATTGTGTTTATCCTGTATTCACATCAACCTTTTTATGCTTTTAATGGCATGAAAATTAATTTAAATAGTACAATCAAATCAAGAGGCCATCAAAATGTTCACCCTTTTAAAATTTCACTCAAAATGTCTTAATAAAAAAACATTGAGACATTATACTAAAATGATCAGTGATCCAGCCCACAAACAACTTTTGTCTATGGCTACCAGTAAACTATATACTGCTTATGACTATATATCACAAATACGTATACAGCAAATGCATCTTATATGCTTTAATATGTTGACTGCAGGATAAACAATTGTGGACTGTGAGCTAATGCTCACTAGTGATACCCCCGCTTTTACGAATATGACTTTCATAAGTATTGGGTAAACAGGAAGTAGATGACCACGGAGCATAAAAATCCCTATACACCATATGGTAATATAGGATAAAGCAATATGCAAAATATCAGGCTTCTCCATCCTACAGCTGCTTTGAAAACTGTGATGGAAATTTTGCATTTATGTAATTAATGTGTAAAAATCTAAGTATTTTCTGAAACAGAAAGTAGATGACCAAGGAGCATAAAATCACTATACTCCTTATGGTACTGTAGGATAAAGCAATATCCAAAATATCAGCCTTATGAATCCTATTTTTGCTTAGAAAACTGTGACAGAAATTTGTGTTACGGATGGACCAACGAATGAATGAACGCACAGACAAACAGACGAACAAGGTTAAAACAAGTGTACCACCTCTTCTTCGAAGAAGCGGTGTAATAAAGATCATTTCAATCATATAATGGACACTAAGGAGCTACAAGTGCATCTTCTTTGTACGACTGTTTAATGTGATACTTCAAAATATTTGTGTTGCAGTAAAGCATAGTTAATTTTAACAAATATATATAGTTACACTAAAACTACTGTATTTATATGCCAAGTAGAGAATATGGTTAAGATTAACCAGCACTACATTTGTGCTAACAATAACCATACAAAATTGTGAAGGAAATTTCAGCATAACCATTTTTCTCTTCTGGCAATTGCGGGTACTTTAATATGGCTCCATAGTAACATAACAGAGTTTTCTTCCTTGTATGTTAGCTTTTAACATTAACTTTTTATAATGTGTCATTTGCCAATGACATTAATTAAATACATAAGAAATTGAAAGGCTTATAATAATTACACATCAAATTAATACAGGGAATATTTCTTGTATAAATTTTAACACAAGGAACATTCCCGGTATTTATATAACTTCCGTTTCCTGAAATAGACTTTTTAGCTCCATTTATTTGAAAACAAAGTAATAGGGTGATTATTAATTTTAATACAAGGAACATTCCATGTATTAATATTATTTCTGGTTTCTTAAATTGACCATGAAGTTCAGGCTTAGCTTTGTGTATTATTTTCAACAGTAAAAACGTTTTAATTATGTCCAACAAGTTTCCTCTGATTTTCAACCAATGTTAGTGCCTCAGACATAATTCAAGCTCATAAATGTAAACACTAAATCTAGTCATTCAAATTCTATGTAATTAACATTCTAAATAATAATAAAACTCATATAAAAAAACAAATCTAATGACTTTCCATGACCTCTAAGACTATCAAAAGCAATTAATTGTAAGTGCACAGTTCATAGTTTTGTTTTGAACTTTTTGTAGTCTATATCCTACATAGCTTGAATTGATTTTCAAGCAGTTGCTGTCCAAATTAGTTTTATATAAAATTGTTTTCATTCAAGCATGGAAATTCATCAGTAAACTATTTGCATATGGTGTCATAAATGAAATTTATCAGTTAAGCTACTAGTTCAATGATTTGTGCATGCACGGACCAGTGTCACAAAGAAAAGTTAAACTATTCTTTTAACCATTTGTACATGTAATAACAAATGAAATGCATTAGTTAAGATACTAGTTAAGTGACTTGTTCATGATGTCACAAATGAAAATAGAATTATTTTTGCTCACTAAAACTGATGTTTAACCTTCATACCAAAAGTTACAAGTTTTTACATTGAAGTAAAAATCAAAGGTTATCCAAAGTCATCTGTTGGATATATCTAACCACATACTTAATATCAAAAGGCTGACATAAGACCGGCCCACCCCAAAAAAAATTTTAACAAGACAGCAGACACTAACATGTCCAAAATCATAAGACTAGTACAATGACTATGTGGTCAAAGGTCATCCATGTTGGAGAAGTACACATCCTTTCCTGGCCTATCAAAATACCAAATATGCAAGGCGGTAGTCAAAGGACATAAAAGTTAGAAATTTGACCTTGATGGTCACGGTCAAAGGCCATCCAAAGTAAATAATCTTTGTAATTAAAGGTCTCATCCCTGTAAGGTGACCAATTAAAATACCAAATATCTTAGGCTGGTAAAAGAAAAAAAAAGGAATTCGACCTCGAAAGCTATGTCAAGGTCATCAACCATGGCATGAAAAACATTGCCCTATTATGACCTATCTAAATATCAAATATCTAAGGATTAGGTAAAAAAACTTTAAAATTTGACCATGAAGGTAAAGGTCAAATATCATCCAAGGTCAACCATTCTGGTCATGCAAAGCATTGCCCTATGGAGACATACCTACTAGTACATGTACACACCAAATACCCAAAGCCTAAGTCAATTGAGTCAAAAAACTAAAGGCTGACACTTTCAACACCAAATTACCATAAATATGACCTTGAGGCCTAAGGTCAAGATAATATAAAGGTCCTTATAATAGGAGACACAACCTCTTATAGTGATACATCTTTATTTCAAAAGAGAAACTAGAGGCTCCAAGGAGACTGTAATTGCTCATCTGGAAAACAAATAACTTCAAGCTATCTATAAATTTTTGCAATTTACAGTTTCAGTCTAGTTGTTATAGCTTTTAAGTTACTGGGCAAAAACTAAACATTTCTTCAAAATTCTAAGGACAATAACTCCTATAAGGTACCATCAGACAATTTCTGAAAAATTTAATGATTTTTAGGCCTTGTCCTTCATGTTAATTAAGTAATTTACAGTTTTACTCTAGGTGTTATAGACTTTAATTTATAACATAAAAACTTAATACTTTGTCTGAATCCCCCACTAAAGAGCCTTGCCTAGTTGATCATTTCTGCAATATACAGAGTCACTCGAGCTGTTATGGAATTGAAGTTACAGGGCAAAAACTACAAATTTCACCAAAATTTTTATTAAAGGGTAATAACTCCTAAAAGAAGTCTTCTGACAATTTTCAGACAATATAATAATTTGTAGGCCTTGTTCTTTTGATTATTTTTGCTATTTACAGTTTTACTTTAGGTATTACAGTTTTTAATTACTATGGCAAAAATTGGTAATTTTGTCTAAAATCATCATTAAAGGGCAATAACTGCTATAAGAAGTCATCAGACAATTTTAGACCAATACAGAAAATTGTATTGATGATCACTTTAATTGCAATTCTAGTTTTTAGGTTACGGACAAAAAACAAAATTTCACTAAAAAATCATCATTAAAGGGCAATAACTCCTGTAAGGAGTGATCTGACAATTTAAGACCAATAAAATGAATTGTAGTGAGATGTATTGCTGATCATTTTTTGCCATTTACAGTTTGACTCTAGCTTTTATAGTTTTTAGGTTACAGGAGAAACATGGAAAATTTAATAAAAAATCATCATCAAAGTGTTGTGTAGATATTGTCTTGCTGATCATTTACGCAATTTAGAATATCAATCTAGCTCTTATAGTTTTCAAATTAATTTATAAAAACTGAAAATTTTGTCAAAAAGTGTAATTTAAGGGCAATAACTCCTACAAAAAGTCATACCCAACAACTTCCAACTAATAGGAACATTTGAAGAGCTTAATGTGCTGATCAATTTGATGTAACATTTTTTTCATATGCTGTTGTAATTTTTTAGATATTTACTAAACACTTGTGTTGGCATCTATGTTCTATTTTTAGAAACAGTGGTCATCTTTGTTGTTGATCAAAACTCTGGATAAAAATTGAAAACTAGGAATGCTAAGAATGATTGTGGCCAAGGGGTTTTAGAGAAGAAAATATTTAATAAAGTTTACAATGGACCATGGATGCCAAACAATGAGAATAGCTCACCTGGACCTTCTTTATTTTGAAAAATCTGATAAAAAGCAGTATTTTTAATTTTAAACAGTACTCTTCAAGTTTAATAATAAAAAAAATAGCATGATTACTATTTCTACACAGTTAAAAAAAACAGCTACAGCTACAATGTCACAATCTTACAAACAATTGTGTGCTTCATTGTTAATGCAGATCTCACAGGTAATTTACATGTATATATGTTTAATCAGTCAATATTTATTATAGTTGCAAAATAAACAAAAGGCATGCTGAACTTGTCTGGAAACTTGTACAGAATTCAAAACATTTAAATGTATATTTTATCTTTTGAAAATTCCTTCTAAATTTCACTTTTCTTAAATTCATCAAAGGCCAACAGCTGCAGTGTGTTTTAATCTTATGTAACATATAAATGTTTTAAATTATCTATTATAAACTGAGTTAAAGATATTTATAAATATTTATAGTTACAAACAATAAAAACTAAGCATGAAACAATTCAGTCAAATATCTAATATAATAAACATGTTCAAATGCACAAATCAATTTATAATTATAACATGTTTACTGTTAAAAAATTAATGAATTCTTTGATTCCTGAAACTAATCTTTAGGATATTGCACATGCCAAAGAATATTGAAGAAAAAACCTTTTTACAAATTTCCATGAAATGTCAAGCCCTGGCATTCAATTGACCAAGGTAGATGACCTCATCTATATGATCATTTCATAGTACCCTATCACCTCTAGATCTAGTTTGTGTCACCCTCAGTCTCTTTGTACAGTACATTTACAGAAAAAAGTTTGCACTCTATTTATATCAAGTTCAATAGTACCTTCTCCTTGATCTTGTTGGTACTATGGTTCTTAAAAACAATGAAGTCCAAATCCAGTCATTGTTACACAATCATGCCACAACAGCTAGACTTGGCATGCAATTGATATGTTATATTGTAATGTAACTTGAAGCTGTTTGACTGGGTTGTACACTGTAATGAACAAAAGTAGAAGAATGTGTCCATGGGACACAGATGCCCCCGCTAAATGAAGTCCCAAACAGGAAGTAGTTGTCCGACAGGTCTGAAAGTCACTTAGGACGTACAACTTGTGATACTGAACCAACCTGCCGAATTTCAAATTGATCTCAAGTACGGTTTCTGAGAAAAACTTGACGGAAATTGGTAAGGAGGGACAGGCGTACTGCCGTACAAATGAAGTCCCAAACAGGAAGTAGTTGTCCGACAGGTCTGAAAGTCGCTTAAGACATACAACTTGTGATATTGAACCACCCTGCCAAATTTCAAATTGTTCTCATATATGGTTTCTGAGAAAAGCTTGACGGAAATTCGTACGGACGGACGTACGTATGGACAGACGGACATGAGTAAAACTTAATGCCCCCAACATGTCGTCACGGGGGCATAAAAAAGTGAATAAAAAGACCGACAAGAGCCAAAATTCAAGACTGTTCTGCAAGCAGGATACATTTTTTTTCAAATGTGACCCCAAGGTTTATATTAACAACAACAGCAAAAAATCGATAAAACATACCTGTTCCCTGCCAGACATGCCATATGAAGCCATGTGGTATACACAGTTTACTCCCTTAAATGCTTCTTCTACCTCATCTGCATTTGTGATGCTACCCTACAAATAATGCAGTTGATGTTTATAGGTTTACAGCAACAGTTTGAATATCAATTTTTAAAATAAAAATAATTCCTTTTTTTCTTTCTTAAAAATACCCAATATCCAAACATTGCAGAGGCTGATAGTGGAAAGTCACTAATGCAGATCATTTGAATGTTGAAAAAGAAAAAACTTTTCAATTATTTGGTCAGCAGTGCAATTACTTTTTTTTTTGGTGAAAAAGTCTGCCATGCTGTTTGTTTTTATCTTGTTGTCTCAAGCCTTCTACACAAATAAACCAAGTCTTCAAACCACAGTGTGTAAAAGTTATTTATGCAAATTGTAAGCAGTTAAACATATTTATAATATTTAGTTCATTTAACACCAATGCGTGCAAGTCTATTAAAAATATGTCCTTTTACTAAATCACAATTATCCTAGTGTTTTAATAAAACAGTCACAAACAACACAATCAATAAATAAATAAAATTGAAAACAACTAGTCATGAAATGACAATTGTTGTATATATTTCCGCAAAAAAAAAAAACCCAAAACATTGCAGCATCATACCAGATTACCTGAATAACAGACATCCCATCAAGTAAAGGCCACTCTGGTTTAATAATATCAAACAATATGACCATGTGTCCATTTTCAGCCAGTTTCTTTCCCAAGTGATAACCTGGGTATCCACATCCCCCTGTCACAAGGTGGATTTCTTGTGTAGTCTTGTTCCTCATTGCAATAGTTATTCAATACTAACAAAGAAAGTGAAATGTAAATACTGTTACTTTCATTTAGGGTTCATTTGATTTCATGATTAAAAAAATAAAGATATCTTGTTGAAGAAACTCATACATTACCAAGAAGTGCTTTCAACAGAGTGGGTATGAATTGCAAACACCCAATCACTTGTACTTCAGGCAACAACACGGATCATCTGTACTTGATGATCGCAATACTGGCCGTATACCAGTAAACAAATATCAAAATTTTATGCAATACTGGTAGTATTGTAAGTAATGAACAAGTCTTGTTGAAATAAATATTTAACAATAATTAAAGACAATGAGAGTAGTATATTATTTTACAAAACATTTAAATTTGAAATAATTTTAATCATCAATAACATCCAACATTTAATATGACCATATATAAGCAACTTTTTAAAATTAAATGATAAATTAATTACAAGTCTATTGTCATGATTGTAATCAGTTAATTAGATAATTAGAAACTAACAAGAAAAACACAAAATACCACCAGACCATAAGCTCAAAGCTTGTTAAACCAAACTAGCAGGGTTTTAACTTCAGAATTTCAGCTTGGTAGCCCACAACTAAATTTTAAGTAGTCATCCATATGGTTCTATACAAACAAGGTAAACATTCTAGTAGCCCACATCAAATTTTAGGGGCCACTGGCCCGTGGGCTAGTGCTTATTTCAAACCCTGACTAGGTATCATGATTGGTAATATAATTATTATTCCTTGTTCCTTAAGCAGATCTACATGTAGATTTCCATTATAGATTGAGTTAAGATTATCATTCAGCAACACAATAAACAACTGGTCTACTTATAGGAACTATAGATGTTATGTGACATAACAGACCTTCACAAGATATAAACGATAGAATTTCATTTAAAATAAAATATAAAAAAGAACGAGGCTACAAGGAACACTAAATTTGGTTCTGCATGGAAGCTGTTGAGTAAGACAACCCAAATATATACATATATTAAACTAAGTTTTTGCAGTCTTTCGTTCTACTTCCTAGGCATTAATTAGATTATACAACTAACAATACTGATTACAATACTAAAAATTTTTGTTTGAAAAAATTACAATACTGGTACAATACCGGAATAAATTTTTATTCCAGTATTGGGCACAATGGTATACCAGAATTGCAAATCACCAAGTAAAGATGACCCAACTGAACAACACTTCAATTATTAATTGATTAATTATTAATTATAAGCATTATTTAAGGGAAGGGTTGCAAAACTGTCTCAATGCCATTCAGGAATACTGCTCAATATGGAATTTACATGTAAATGTTGATAAATCCAAAGTAGTAGCTATTAACACATCGATGGAAAAAGCCAGAAGAGCATATATTAAAATTAAAAGCTAATTGGATTAAATAACCGATGCAAATTATTAGAAAAACTCTTTGATACACTAATTTTACCCATTATCACATACTGCAGAGAAATATGGGGTGTTTTCTCCAACTTTAAAGATACTGAACCATTTGAAAATTTACATCTAAAATTTATAAAAGAAATTCTAGGTGTACATTGCAAAGCTACTAATGATGCTATTCTGGTACCCTGACGATGATATCCTCATTAGCCTAAGCGGCCTTCGGATATAACGTCAGGTCAGGAGCATTGGATTTCAACGGTGACAGCATTGAAATTTGACGTTCGGGTATTCTCTAGACTAACCATTTTGTATCATAGATAAGTTCAAGTAGACCGAACGTATTATGACGTCATTCTCTTTATGACGTTCAATGTTTACATTTCTCAGCCGAATTTGCAATAAGATTTAATAATTTTTAACGTAAAGTTAAATGTAATTTATATTTAAATTTTATCAAGAAAAGCTATTCCCAGCTTTAAAAAATGATTGACATGTGCATATGATATTAAATGGCGTCATATTATCAACCAATTAAAATGCTTATATCGGAGGTCCTGACCTGGTGTTATATTTGAAGTGAAGCTTACGTCAATGAAAAATATTGCACCAGGAGACCAGGTTACTAATGATGCATGTCGAGCTGATCTATGTCGACTTCCATTAAAAAGTAGAATCCTGTACTCAAGCATCAAATATCTAGAACACATTTTAGACTCAAAAAACTATTTAGTAAAAAATATTTTTGAAAATTCTGTTCACTCAAACAATTGGTTTGTCAAACTGAAATCAGTAATAAATAATTTAGGATTTTCCTTTCTAAATCATGATTTAAGCTCACTTAAACAATATTTAAATCAAATAAAAATTAGATTAAATGACCAAAATCTCCAAAATCAAAATACACTTATAGACACTTCTCCAAAACTAGAATTTTTTGGAATTTTTTTTTTAATAGGATGCAGATATTTAGATATGTTAATGAAAGCTAAAGACAGGGCTGCTCTTTGTAAAATTCGTATCAGTGCTCATAATCTAATGATAGAAAAGTGAAGATACCAAAAACTAAATGGAAATGATAGAAACTGTCTAGTTTGCAATGCAGGAGAAATTGAAAATGAAGAACACTTTCTGTTGCATTGCAAACATTATAAGTTGATAAGAACTACATTTTTTGATAGAATTAAAAGTGTAATCCAAGATCTTTCAACAAATAGCAAATTCCTATTATGCTCTTTGTTGAATAGCAAATCTGAATTTTGTCTAAAACTTATAAATTACTGCTACATTTAATTTAGAATACTTTGAATAAAGAAAAAGTTGTATCATATAAAACATAATTTTAATTGGCCATATAATCTGTATACTATATAATATAATATAATAATAAATACAATTAATGTAAACAATTGTATTACATTTGTACATGTATATCACACTTTGTATTGATCCTTTAAATTGTTGTGCCTTAACCATGTACTGTACCATGAGTTTGTGCTAATAAATTTTTGTATTTGTACTATTTTATACAGTTTGAGTTTAGGTTATGGGATATTGCTCCTAGTAACGGTAATTCTAATCATGATATTACTACCAAGGAACATGTTAAACTTTAGGAGTTGGTAAAATAAAAACTCCTTCTGATTTTATCAGTTAATCATTGTTTCTGATACTATTTAGTATTTTTTCTGCCAAAAGATATCTGTAGATATGTTTGAGAAATCTGCAGAAAGAACGCGATGAAAATGTACATTTTTTTTAATGCATATTCTGATATGCTAAAATCTTAAATGTGTTTTTGTAACGACTTACATGTATATATTGTTTATTTTGCCACACAGTTTAGTTTGTTGTAAACTGTGAAAAGAATATTTCAGTGATTACGAATCAATGACAACTAACAATTTGATTTGGAAATTAAACACAATAAAGTTCGCGTTAAAATAAACATAAATTACACACAAAACAACTCTTACAAGGTAGAAATACGCTAATATTCTACTCCTTGCTGTACGAACATGAACTGGAAAAGGAAAATAGAGTGGTGTGCCCTTGCCAGACTTCCGGTGACGGCCATTTGTTCCTTGACAACAATGTAAATTCATCAGATTTTGTTCCTGAAAAAGCGTTTGTTTACTTAAAGGACGAAGCGGGTGTCTGTCGAACTTTATAGGTAAGATGTTAGTGATATATTGAGATAGATTTTATAACGCAATGTAGCAGTAAAATCAGTACACATATGAAACCACAAAATATGGATTCTCGATTTGTGTCAAAATTATGGAAAACTTTCCCAGTATGTAAAGTCTGATATATCAGTTAAGATCCCCCTACCCGGTCTGAACAATTAAGTAAACAAATGCACATCTAGAGAACTGTTATGTTTTCCCTTCTATTCTTCACTCCTAGTAGGAGTCCTACTGTAAAGGGAATTTGTCCACTTGGGTGAATAATACGAGTGCAAGTGGCCATGCAATCTCGTACAGTGATAAACTAAACTAAAATAATTAACTATTGCTACTTGTTAATGAGAGTTCATAGCGAATGTTACCACTGCATTATTTATAGGGCTACTAGTAATTGTAAACTCGTAGTCATATTCACTGTGAACTAAATCCTTAGAAATCATTAGTGACTCTGGACTTTTCAGTACTTGTTCAATGCCATCCTGTAAATCCGCCGACCTAAGCATAAATTTTGGATTCACGACAACATCAAAATGATTTCCTTTATATTTTGTAATGTATCTTCAAAGTAGTTATTGAACTGTATGCCTTTGAATTTATTTTAACAAAAAAATATTCTAAACACAATGAAAATTAATGATACCTGTAGCTAACTTGTTTTACATCAAGTGTGATCTTGTCCAGTAAATCCATTCATGCATATAAATGAGATGATCATAAAAATCGAAACACATTCTTGCTGCTGGATTTTATTTCTTGTATGGAATATTTCTTGCAACAAGAGATAATTTTTCTTCAGTACTAGTTGTATGACCATAATTTGATATTTACCTTTTACCTTAAATTGATATTTGAAGATTTTCAGTCTTGTAGCAACTGTTGGCAACACATTAGGAAACAAACTTTACAGTAAATAAAAAATAACATTACTGAAAGTCGGCAGGTTTATTGGACAGGCTCAATTACCAGACCCAAGTGTAGTCTAAAATTAACAATACCCAATAATACTATTGCTGTAGATGGTATAAATTAACCTTTCATTATATAAATGTTAAATGATTATTTAAATTTTATTTTATTGGTTTGTATATTTTGTGAGCCAAGGATAAAGTGTAGTGGTTTTCAGTAAGGTCAAACAGTTACAAACAAAATTCATTTCATTCGATTTAATGTTCTGCCACATTGCAACCATTGGTATGAGATTACAAAAATTGTACAAGATGACATAGTACAGTCTAGAAGAATTAAAGATATTTTAGATAATTGTAAACGGCTAAATAACCATCGGTACTGACAGTTTTCAAAACAAATTTTAATAATGAATAACAAATTATTTTGCTTGAAAATATAAAGATTGTTCTTAATTTTTTAGTTATCAAAATGTATGACAGAGCACCAAGAGATTTGGTAAAAACCATTGGTTCTACACCTGGAAATGTTGGACCAGGCACATATGACTCTAGTGCCCCCACAAAGGCTAGAATAAAAGCAGGTAATAATTTTAGTCACACAGAGAAAATGTTGAGGACAATTAACACTTAAAAGATTTTCTTTTTACTGTTACTTGTCTTCACTTCCCACCTTTAATTTGCTCTGTTGGTCATGTTTATTTTGAATATGATTGCTTGCAAGTGCATGGTGTTAATTAAAATATATGTGAAGTCAGTGTTCTCCCCAGGCCGTTTTAGCATCTCGGCACCGAGACGCTATCGAAATCGCCGAGATGCTATCCGTCGCTGCCGAGATGCTATCCGTCGCTGCCGAGATGCTATAATTTTTAACATCAGTAACTCGCGCCATGGTTTGAAAACAACCGGCCGCTTATAACAACAAAGACAAATAAACATTTCTAATAAATTTTCTTTGATCACCTGTAATTTAATATCAAAGCTAATAAAGTATTAAATAGGTGTTAATTGTCCGTTTTGATGATAATAATTCAGGTTTGGTGATCCCAAACTGACACTTATGACATTTACAAAACCTCGTGATCAACACGTGATCCAAGCTAAAATGGCTTCAGAAGGAGTTTCGAAAACCAAATGTCAAAAATTATACCATCCACGTCGATGTTTGGAACAGAGGCCGTGATTTATCGCTACCGAGCACTGGAGATCAAAAGGGACATTATCCTATTATGTTCGGCTTTAATGTTCCGGAGATAAGAATGGCCAACGACTATTGCCAGTATCGGTAACGATTCAATGACCCTTGCAAGGAGCTCCGTCGATATAACAGTTCATACAATGAACACTACCAATATATAGCAAATCGTTTGCTTCGAACAGTGACGTAGCCTGGAAAATGCGATCTTCATAGCTTATGACAAGATTGATTGTGAGCAAACTTTCAGTGCCACGAACTGAGAAGCACAATCGACCGGCGATATAATTTAACTACTGCTTTTGCACAGAAAAAGGGCTAACGATAGTGTGATGATTGCCTTTAATAAAGGCTTTATTATTTTTGTAACAATTGTGCTTTTGGAACAGTACTATTCTCATTGATTTGAGTGGATATGACACTGTGTTTATCATGAATTATAAATAAATAAATAATGAAGTTTTTTAATGCTCCTTTATTACACAAATTTTCATGTATATATTAGGCATCTCCAAAAAAAAAATAAGTAAGCAAAATATATACTCAAATATGTAAATAACATGCATATAAATAAAAAAACACAAAAACAACGCATAATTGGGTCGACCGATGATGCATGCTAAATGTGATGCTATCCAAAATTTCTGGGGAGAACACTGGAAGTGGTTTAAAAATCTAGATAAAAAAGTGGAAATACTAATACATTTATTCATCCATATTGCATTATATTGATTGATATTGATAACAATAAAGATATGTACAACTACCTATATATACCCCTGTAGTATACAACAATTTTGACAAACAATTGTTATTTTTTTAGATGGTTATGCCCCTTTTTTGTCAATGACAAGTAGAGAAACATTCTTGAATGTCAGTGATCAGACAGTTGCTGCACCAGGACCAGGACATTATGATCCAGGATTTGCTCAGGAACAAATCAAGGTGTGTAAAAATTCACACTTTAATTTTTACTAGATCTACTTTTTACATACATTAATTTTGATAAAAACTTCTAAATGAAACATTATATAAGTTATGACAACAACAAACATGGATGTATAAACCTTTTTGTCCCCATCATGGCCATGATTCTGATTAATAAAAAACTTATTGTCCTCGTGATGCTGACAAATAAAATGACTTGACATACAATCTGTTGTATAAATAAGATTACTACTATAATTTATAAAAGCTTTTTTCAATTTGCTGTTTCAAGCTGTTAAAATACTTTTGCTAAGTTTGTTTTAAAATACACAAAAGGAGTATACGTTTTACCACTAAAGAAGTCAGATACCAATAAGAATGTTATATTTCAACAATTTCAATTATTTAATTATAGAAGATTTTCCTATTTTCTAATTGAGTATCATGTTCACTTTTAATGGATAAATTGTATGTAAGAAAAATCATTTAGTGAGACAATTTCATTAATTTTGTCCACAAATTATTTTCAGGGTGGAAGAACATTAGCCAACAGGTCCAAAAGATTTGCTGAAGTTGCAACAGAAAATCCAGGACCAGGCACTTACAGTGTGGAAAAGTATACAGAGTTTAGAGCCTCAAAGTCAGCTCCTGGGGCACTGACGAGCAAAGAAAAAGCTGGTGGGGTACATATCAAAAGCTGTTCTTTTCTAAAACATAAATTTAATTATTGCCAATTGTTAGTAATTTATTATTGATAATTATGAATGGATATAAAAATGTAAAACACATTGGTGAATTACGAATAATGAAAAAGGAAGGACAGAAACTTCTGAATGCGTTTTTTAGACATCAGATCATTTTATGTACAATTTAACAGTATGTATATAGCAATGTACATAATTTTTTAACCAGGATGTGCTGAAGAAATTTGAAAAAATGTGGCTTTTTTGGTTTTGATAAAAAGTTCATTACAAGGGGACTCAATTGCTGAATGTTTAAGGTTGCTAACTAAATTGCCAATTTTTCTGCCAAAGGTCAATGTTTCTCACTAGTACATGTAGGTACTTTTACACGCCCTCCCCATATTAAAAAAAACAAAACGAAAACCCAGATGCCATGATATAGTTACAATATTCTAATTACGGTTTTGCTTAATTTTTAATTAGCTATTAACCAGTAGAATCAAGTTTCATAGAAAACCAGAGGCACCATCTATTCCTATGCCAGGTCAGGCTTATGGATATGAAGAATGTGATGATGGTACTCTAAAGAAACAGGATCCACCAGACAGGGATGTTTCAATAGGACCAGCTTTTTACAAACCACAAGTTGTAAGTTTATTTTCAATATTTTCAAAACTGCTTTGGAAATCACCTGTCTACAACAATACTCTGGTCTAAAGTGACCTAAGATGTTATTTTCCACTCTTTGCAGTGGATTTCTTATATATATAATAGTTTTTAACCCTGTATTTGGTGATCTTTTGTGATGCTATTTCACTGTTCCTTTTGAAACTTTGCACACTCACTTTATACAGGTTTAAATATAGACTATATAGTGTGTATATGGAAATTTTAAATATGACAGAGCTTAAATAGAATCATTTGAATGATATTTCATTTTTTTAAATTATTATTCCAGGTCGAAACAAAGACAACAAAAACCTACAAAGGTGTACATTTTGGAAATCTGGCATCCAAAAGACTAGACTTAAGTAAAGGTAAAATGGGCCCAGGTCCTGGTGAATATGAACCATACAGAGATACTACATTGAAAGCTGAAAACCTGAATGCTCAACAAGAAGACCATAGTAGATTTGAAGCAAGAATTCCCAGATATCATGAAGCAATCCAGAAAGACGTTGAAAAGAAGGTATGGCTTTTTATAACATTGGGACATATGAAAGTCAAATTTGATAAATATGTAGGCTGTTTGACTTTGACCACATATAAAATTAGTTGATCACAACAAAATGTCTGTCTTTCTGTCTGAGGTACTTAGTCATCTATTTCCTTTCCTTGGAGGTACATGTAGTTAGTCATCTACTTATTGATCATGTGCCCAGTCAAATCTGAAGTTGTGGGTGTGAGGTAGTAAGTCATCTATTTCCTTTCCTTGGAGGTACATGTAGTTAGTCATCTACTTGTTGATCATGTGCCCAGTCAAATCTGAAGTTGTGGGTGTGAGGTAGCAAGTCATCTATTTCCTTTCCTTGGAGGTACATGTAGTTAGTCATCTACTTGTTTATCATGTGCCCAGTCAAATCTGAAGTTGTGGGTGTGAGGTAGTAAGTCATCTATTTCCTTTCCTTGGAGGTACATGTAGTTAGTCATCTACTTGTTGATCATGTGCCCAGTCAAATCTGAAGTTGTGGGTGTGAGGTAGTAAGTCATCTATTTCCTTTCCTTGGAGGTACATGTAGTTAGTCATCTACTTGTTTATCATGTGCCCAGTCAAATCTGAAGTTGTTGGTGTGAGGTAGTAAGTCATCTATTTCCTTTTCTTGGAGGTACATGTAGTTAGTCATCTACTTGTTTATCATGTGCCCAGTCAAATCTGAAGTTGTTGGTGTGAGGTAGTAAGTCATCTATTTCCTTTCCTTGGAGGTACATGTAGTTAGTCATCTACTTGTTGATCATGTGCCCAGTCATCTACTTGTTGATCATGTGCCCAGTCAAATCTGAAGTTGTGGGTTTAAGGTAGTAAGTCATCTATTTCCTTTCCTTGGAGGTACATGTAGTTAGTCATCTACTTGTTTATCATGTGCCCAGTCAAATCTGAAGTTGTTGGTGTGAGGTAGTAAGTCATCTATTTCCTTTCCTTGGAGGTACATGTAGTTAGTCATCTACTTGTTTATCATGTGCCCAGTCAAATCTGAAGTTGTGGGTGTGAGGTAGTAAGTCATCTATTTCCTTTCCTTGGAGGTACATGTAGTTAGTCATCTACTTGTTTATCATGTGCCCAGTCAAATCTGAAGTTGTGGGTGTGAGGTAGTAAGTCATCTATTTCCTTTCCTTGGAGGTACATGTAGTTAGTCATCTACTTGTTGATCATGTGCCCAGTCAGATCTGAAGTTGTGGGTGTGAGGTAGTAAGTCATCTATTTCCTTTCCTTGGAGGTACATGTAGTTAGTCATCTACTTGTTGATCATGTGCCCAGTCAAATCTGAAGTTGTGGGTGTGAGGTAGTAAGTCATCTATTTCCTTTCCTTGGAGGTACATGTAGTTAGTCATCTACTTGTTGATCATGTGCCCAGTCATCTACTTGTTGATCATGTGCCCAGTCAAATCTGAAGTTGTGGGTTTAAGGTAGTAAGTCATCTATTTCCTTTCCTTGGAGGTACATGTAGTTAGTCATCTACTTGTTTATCATGTGCACAGTCAAATATGAAGTTGTGGGTTTGAGGTAGTAAGTCATCTACTATTGGTCATGTGAGATGTTGTAGGTTAAATTCTCACTGTGGATGGGGTGTGTTCTACTCCATTCTTAATTGTCAAAGATTGCTGCAAGATTTTCTATCAAAGGTTGGTGTTTTACTGACATTTAGGCTTCCCTCCCTCAATAAAAACTGCATACCATGATATTCCATATTTTCGGAATACAAGAGTTATTTCCCATTTTCAAGAGTTGTCTTTCATAACAGCAGGTATCTAGTATTGAACAGATGGGGAAAAATCAGGTTTTTATTTTTTTTAAATAATGTCTGTGTACTGACTGTTGCAGTACAACTAAAAAAAACTGCAGAATTAGTTTGCACATCATAATAAATTTACCAGATGCTTTGCTATATGTGAATAAAAAATTATTGTAGAAAAACTACTATTTACCCACAGTAGGTATTATAAAGTACCTGCTCTAACAGATAACTCTGCAAATCGGAGATAAATCTTGTTTACCGCAAGCAGGGAATAGCTGACAAATTGCTGAAGTTGTGTTAAACCTCATTCAGACACAAAAATTCATTTCTTTCATTACATGGTTATATATATTACTGGACTTACCTTGAGTAACAAAGCCAGTGTCACATATTTCCCAACACCTACAACGCATAAAATGACAAACAATCAAATTTAAATATACAAAATAATAGAAATAACTCAACGAAAAAAAATACAATAGAAAAATATGAGGACCAGGAGGCTTCTAAAAATTCTTGACCTTTATACAAAAGTAAACAATTTATATGAAACACGATGTAGGTTACAGGAGAAACAGTAAAAGGGATTAAATTCAAAGTAAAACAACCATGAAAGATGGCTACTAATTAAAATTTTGTTTTTATTTCAGTTTTCCATATTGATTATCAATTTTATGATAAATCTATTTGTTTGTTTGTTTTGACTATTGTGTTTAAACACATCTAGGTTTTATCAATGCTGTCTGTTAAAAATCCCTTTTTAGGTCATAAACATTTTTTCATGCAAAAATCTTCAATGTTCTGGTATAATTTGGTTTAAAAATAAATATTAACACCCATTAATTAATTTATTTTAGTCCCTTCTTATTATTTAAGAAATAATTCACGGAGGCTGTGGTTTATCATTGTTTTACCACGGGGTGACCATTTATGTCGTATTATTTCATCCCGAGCAATAGCGAGGGATAAAAAAACGACATAAATGGTCATCCCGTGGTAAAACAATGATAAATCACAGCCTCCGTGAATTATTTCTATTCTAATAAGACAATTAGAGTACATTTATAATATTTTCGTACCTATAGAAAACATCATTTCCGCCATAAACTGGCTGTTCCGTCAATGTAACACACAATATATTGCAACGGATAATTATAGCGCGTGTTGCTATTTATAAGATTTATACGTCATATGCAATAGATTTCCGGTGGGAGTTACAGTTTTGTAATTGGAACAGCCATTTAAAACACGCCCTTCTCAGCACGTGTTGCTCATAGATAAATCTTTTTTTTTCATGCAATTCTACTTTACCAACAAGCAAATTACATTCCATTAGTTTTATTGGTTTAGTTTAATATTTTTACTACTATGTATGGACAAAAATTAAAGATTGTCTCTCTTCTATTGCATATATGAACTCAATGATCAATGAAGGTATTAACAAAGATTATAATCCCAGTATTGACAGACCAATAATATGGTAGATTGATGCTGATTGAGGTCTATTAGTAAATTAGGTATACTGGTCTTATTTTCATGCAAAAGCTAAAAAAAACTATGCAAATCATGTTGCCTTAAAAAATCTCTGCAAAATTGTATTTTTTGCTTCCAAAAGGATTTGGATCAAACTGAGTAAACAAATAAGGATCATATTAATAAACTTAATGTAGATTAAGGCTAAATGGTAGAATACAGGACATGGCCAAATGGTGCTAGATAGTATCACAGTTAATACAGGACATGGCCAAATGGTGCTAGATAGTATCACAGTTAATACAGGACATGGCCAGATGTTGCTGGATAGTATCACAGTTAATACAGGACATGGCCAAATGGTGCTAGATAGTATCACGGTCAATAAGGACTATGGCCAAATGGTGAAAGATAGTATCACAGACATAATCAATACAGGACATGAGCAAATGGTGCTAGATAGTATCCCAGTCAATACAGGACATGGCCAAACAGTGCTAGCTAGATCATACCACAGTTTCAAGTCAATGCAAGTCATGGCCAAATGGTGCTAGATAGTATCACAGTCAATACAGGACATGGCTAAATGTTGCTAGAATGTACCACAGTCAATACAAGACATGGCCAAATGGTGCTAGATAGTATCCCAGTCAATACAGGACATGGCCAAACAGTGCTAGCTAGATCATACCACAGTCTCAAGTCAATACAAGTCATGGCGAAATGGTGCTAGATAGTATCACAGTCATTACAGGACATGGCCAAATGGTGCTAGATTTTACCACAGTCAATACAGGACATGGCCAAATGGTGCTAGATATTACCACAGTCAATGCAGGACCTGGCAAATTGGTGCTAGATAGTACTACAGTCAATACAGGACATGGCCAAATGGTGCTAGATATTACCACAGTCAATACAGGACATGGCCAAATGGTGCTAGATATTACCACAGTCAATGCAGGACCTGGCCAATTGGTGCTAGATAGTACTACAGTCAATACAGGACATGGCTAAATGGTGCTAGATATTACCACAGTCAATACAGGACATGGCCAAATGGTGCTACATGTAGATAGTATGACAGTCAATACAGGACATGGCTAAATGGTTTTAGATAGTGCTGGTACTACAGTCAATACAGGACATGGCTAAACAGTGCATGATAGTACCACAGTCAATACAGGACATGGCCAAATGGTGAAAGAAAGTATGACAGTTAATAAAAATATGACTATTACTGAAGAATTACCAAGTTTTAGTATGATAAGTTTTTTAAAATGTTGTTTGTTGATTTGTTTTGGGAGCCATTTCATAGTGTCCAGTTTTTATTGATTGAGGCAGCTGGAGTACCTGGAATGAAGCAGAAAAACTGATAATCCTTGTCAATATTGGGTTGAGTTAAGCACACTTTGCCTGGAATCAATCTGGAGCTTATAATCCCAGTATTGACAGATCAAATATAATATGGTAGATGGTTAACTGCCTAGACCACTTGGCCACTGATTTAGGTCTCCAGTAAATTATGTATACATGTTGAATTGTCCTGCATGGTCATTCAATAACAAAAAAGTTAATCTAAAATTCTATGAATGAATTACTCAATATTGAATATTTATATCTTTTGCAGGGTGTACCTGGTCCAGGAAAATATGATGTTAAAGGTGTTTTTGACCCAGAACCTCCTAAAGTTAACACAGAAGGCATTGAAGTGGAACATCCTCCTTTTATGTCTCAGTCCAAGGTACATATTTTAAGTAAGATGTTTAAATTGAACTTGATAGAAATCAGATTTTGGTTGTTTTATTTGAAAAAAAAACTTCTTGCACAAATGCAATAAAAAATATTTTTGAAATGCATTCATGTTTATTACAGTTGCTTTTTTGTGATTTCAGAGATTTACTCCTCTGAAAAAGACAACCCCTGCACCAGGAGCATACAATGATCCCCGTAATGCTTTCGAATCAATGAAGAGAGTTACAGGATTAAAAAGAAGTCCATTTGGCCAAACATCAGTTCGATTTGAACCTAAATCACATATAAGGAAAACTCCTGGTAAGTGTGTTTTTAACTACATTTAGTTTGTTTGAGTCATACATATTTATCTGATTCTATGTAATTTCTGAATGAGGGTCATGCATTTTATTATACCCCCCCCCCCCTGCATACTTGTTTGGGGGGGGGGTATATAGGAATCACCCTGTCTGTCTGTCTGTCCCTCTGTCCACATCCCTTGTAAGCACAACTCCTCCTAAACCGCTTGATGAAATATAATGAAACTTAGCATAAAGGAAGTACATTATATGTAGATGTGCACGAAGGATTTTTATTGACCTCCGATATCATTATGGGGAGATAATGGGACTTGATTTTCTTTTCTTTTTCTTTTCTGCTTCTTGTAAAATCATCTTTTGGGTAGATGAGTGGTGTTATCTACCTGTACAGTTTACTGTAGCCAATCACCTCTCAAGTGTTTCTTGTATCATAACAAAACAATGGGTTGTCTCACCCTTGGATCTGTGGAAGAATTTCCAGTTTCATTCTCATGGTAAGCTGTATATATTTTCTCTGATCATATTTTTGTTTCATACCGGTGACCTTGATATAGCTGACGAATTGCTGAAATTGTTGTTAAAACTTGTAAAGAATATTTTAAGGTATCCGACCCACAATTGAAGTTACCGTTTAATTTTATTTGTCGACCAAGAAATACAGCTTTATTAAATCAATGTATTGCTAATTAATGATAAAAGTCAAATATATTATATAACTTGAGTCAATGTTCACAATTTTTAGGAAAAAAAATTAGTTACTCAAATAGTATTTCCGATATTTGCCGAACATTACCGAGGTCTGCTCCATTGAAAAACAATGGACATCCGGGACACCAAGTATGATCACGTGGTCAATTATGGTCCGGATACCTTAAACACACAAATGTGCATGTTACTTTGAAGAATCTGAGCAATAACTAAACATGTTTTGCATATTGGTCCAGACCTAGTGAAACTTGATAATTATTTACAGGACAATAGGTCCAGTAAAGACTAGTATTTTACTGGACCTGCATAACTTTTACAGGACCTATCATTGTGTGGACAAGCTTTCAATTTTTTGGCCTTATTTTCAAATAATTAATTTTCGCAGTAGTTACATACATTTTTCATTATTTACATGTATATCTTTTTTTTTTAATTGTGGACTTCCAGGAATATTTCTCTTGTGTTTTTAAACCATAACACACTTAGATTCAGTTTTTTTTCCTTTTTTCATTATTATTCATGGTATGCAATATCAAATAGCACATAACCTTTATCATTATAAAATCAGTGAAAAAAGGCACCAGATATAGTGATTATTTTTCTATTTACTTCAGTACTTGTAACCATACAAGGTATTCACAAATAAAAATAGATCAACTAAAAATATTTGTATAGGTGTATACATAAACATCATTCATGAAGTTCTTGTATAACATTTATATTTCTAACAGTTTGTTATGAACATGCCATGTTTATCTGAGCAAAATTTTCAAAGAAGATGGATAGAATAACATAACATTAAACCCAGAAATAATTCTTCTGTTCCGCACACTTCCACTTGGACAAAGTTGTGCTAATCAAAATTGCTTCATGGGACACCCATCTACAGAACTTATCATGATGTCAATAATTACTATACATCTTTATTCTTTCATGTGCAGCTCATATATTTATCAAAGAAAATTGTTAAAATACAATACACTTTGAAAGAACTGAAGTTTGAAACTAATTGAAAGTGTTTGTTTATCAAAAAATTAAGATTTTTCATTATGGGCCGTTGTACATTACTTTTCTTCGTTATTCATTTCTGGTAATTAGTCACATCCGGTAAATAAACAAATGGCGCGTAATCTAGTTGAAAGACGTGAATCCTTGAAAAAATGTTAAATACGCATATTGTTTGCCGTTTTTTATTGGAATTACACATTTACTGATAAATTGGTAGTCTGGGTGAATTATTTGGACCAGATCATATACAAGTATCTTCTGTGAACCATTGGGCGACTTGAGGGAAATAACATGGCGACTTCGACTTAGCTTTCTTAGCTTTTGAGGTGCCGTAGGACTTCGCCCAGTGTGGTGAGCCCCGCTTTGATTGGTCATCTGGTTTTATACGGCTTCTGATTGGTTGTTATTTTTACGAATCTTAATTTATAGGAAAGGGGAATTCCGCGATTTAGTAATATACCGTCCGACCAAGGGCATTAAGTTGTCGGTGTAGGACGTAAAAAACTCCCCAAGTCAGTCAGCGATTTAGTAACTGATCGATTGTTTATACAGAACATTATGTCATCGGACGGGCTGGAGAGTGACAAACACACATTTTAACTGTTTTATAAATATATATTTAATAACCAACAACAAAAAAATTACAGGACAGCAGGTCCTGGTAATTATCTAAAATTATCGGACCTCGCACAAATTTACTGGGCATGACCGACGGTCCGACGATGTTTCGCTTGGACTGTTGGTCAAAATCATAATAGAACATCTGACTATGCATGACGAAGACAATTCTCCATAGAATTAGTGGACTTTTAGTGGGTGTGCATGTGAATGCAAATAGTACAATAATTAAGCTGCTTGAATATCAAGGTGTGAAAAAAAATCCATTTTGCAAAGCTTTACATATCCAACACACTCAACTGGATTTTTAAGGACCTGTCTACAGTTACCATTGGCTGAATACATTTTAGATTAGGACCAAATTTAATGTCACCCCAAACAGACACATTATCCTGATGACAGGTAGACCAGTGCTGTACTTTTTTAATGCTGCATGTTAAGTAAAGAAGCAGCTAGTATAGTAACCCCTCTAAGCAGAAACCAGGCATTTTTAGTCCAGAAAGAGTAAGGGATTACTGTGTACCAGTGTATGGTACTTGGTTAGAAATTGTCCCAATTAAAACTGGGTGTTTTAGTATACACATTTTGTAGTAGCATTCTACAAGTATGTCACTGGGCCTCAGTTAGAAATTGTCTCAATTAAAACTGGGTGTTTTAGACATGTTTATATACATTTTGTAATAGCATTCTACAAGTATGTCACGGGGCCTCGGCCAAGTGGTTATGGTAGTTGGTCTACTATTGATCACGTGTTCTGTCAACACTGAGATTGTGGGTTCGAGCCTCACTGTGGGAAGGGTGTGTTTGACTCCAATCTTAATTCACAAGGATTGCCAGTTTTCCTACCGAAGGTTGGGAGTTTTCTCCCGGTACTCTGGCTTCCTCCCCCAATAAAAACTGGACACCATGACATAGCTGAAAAATTGCTGCAAGTGGCGTTAAAAAACATTCAAACAAACAAACAAGTATGTCACCAAGGAAATTTGACTTATAAAACAAATTATGGTCTGAACTTTAAATTTTTAAGAATGATAAGTTTGCAAAACTAAACAGAGGAAATGCACTTTTATTTTAAGGAACTGTGTTTAAAGAAATTATTCTTTGACTTGCAGTTACTGACAGATCCCCAATTATCTATATTTTATTTCACTGCAACTTGGTATTTGTTACTGTTAATTGAATTTGAATTTTAAAAATAAAAAAAAACAAACAATTGTTTGACATTTATAGAAAGAAATTGTATTAGAATTGGTTTAATTTGATCATTAATATAAATCCTGTCGATATGCAGTGGATTTTCCGTTGTTTTATGTTGTTTTATCGTAGAACAATTGGATTATGTGTTTTTATGGTATCATTATTCTTCTAGTTATAGGGCTTGATTTAATTGCCCAAAACACTGAACACTCATTTATATTGGAAATTCTTTGAAGCAAAATTAGTCATATACTTTATTTTTACCCTTAATGTGAAATTTAGTCAAAAACGGAATTCAAGTCAGACATAATTATATTTTATAACAGTATTTTAGAACTATGGTGTTAAGTGAAAAACTGGACACATGAGACTTCAACACTGTTATCAACAACATCAGTAGCTGAATATGTTTTAGATTAGGACCAAATTTAATGACTTAATTGATATCAATCCATAAAAGTCAACAGATTTATTTCTGAAATTTAAAATGAAAACCTAAGAGACCATTATCACAACTAAAATCAAAGTAAACATCTTCAATATTATTATATTTTAGCTGTAACATATTTTTATCAGAGACTTTATCTTTGCTAATATTCTGATTGGATTATGTATTGGATCATAAATCAGCTGTCTAATTTTCCATCTGGAGCATCAAAGAATGAGGAATGGGTATTTGTCGTGTCACAAAAATATAAATCTTTTTATTTTTTGCATTTCATCTTCTTGAAATATTTTGTCACCTAAAATCCTATCCTTTTATATGTAATTTTTCATTTCAATGAGAATTTTCAATTGTGCTTTTTTTCATCTTTTATTTTTCAAGTGTATTTTTCCTGCTTATAGAAATTAATTTTTAGAAATTTGCTTAAAATAAATTATTCAGTATCTAAATCACTTAGACATGTTTGTTTGGTTAGGTTTATTTAATGTTCCCCTATTGTTATTTTTTTTTCACAACAACCATAAAACATGGATTTAGGATTTAGGATTTTTATGACAATTAACTATACCAATGAAAATGAAAGCCCCGTCAATAATAAATCATAACTTTTACTTTTAAACAATTGATTATCATTATTTCTTTGTTCATGACAAAGTAGCCAGGATGCAACATGTTGACCTGAACAAGACCATGACAGATGCCCCACCATAAAATACAGATATGCTCATAAAACTCCATTTTTCAATTGCGACCCATCAATGGACAAAAGCTCCAGAGGGTGTTAGGATTCTCTGTTAAGCTTAGGGATATTCATTGCTTTTTCACACCTAAGTGTTTTTATTATCTGTATATTAATCAGTTTTCTCCTATTGATCATATTTTTATGGTCTCCATCGCATATTAATGATGTATGGAAAAAGCTTCTTTACACTAAAATGCAGATGAGTCAGAAAGTTGAATTAATTCAATCAGGAATCTGTCAGCAATCTTTATAAGGACACAGTTTTTATGTATCTTTATTACAATAGATCAACAAATAAACAAATCTAATAAATATATTGAATCTATGTAATATTTGGATAAATTTTAAATATGATACAGTACGAAAGTGTAAAATTGAAATCAAAGGTACATCTGTAACACAGGCTTTAGAATTGCAGCAATAAAAAGGGACTTTCAATCTTCCCATTTACAAATAAACAGTTTTACTTTATAAATACTGTTTTATGTGTTCTTTTGCACGTTGGAATTTTGCCAAAACTTGTTGTAATAAATTTTTAGTCTACTTTGCAATTTTCCAAAATGAACAAAACTATATGTGTTTTCCAAGTTAAAACATTAAAAAAAGATACAGGTCTATCAAAGCTTCACAAACTCTTAAAAAATACAGCTTTTCGAAATAAAACAGTCTGGTACATCTGGTACTCGGAACATCAGATATGGGTGATGCTGAATTTCTAAACTTGGAATAAACACCTTTCTCTGCTGGGCACTGTTGGAAGTTAGTTTATGTAGAGGTTTTTACATTAAAAACTCCTTGTATAGCATACAAGCACCTCTTTGATCAGGAATCTAGCTTCATCTACCAATTTATGATTTAATGTAGAATTATCTGTCAGGCAGTAAAATAAAATTTGACCACAGTTTCTTGTAAGACACATACAAGTAGAGAAATTCTAAAGCTGGGCAGTTCATGACTTAATTTAAATTGAGCTTTTATAATATCATTTTGAAAATTTGTAGTTTTGGTAAAAATAGAAATTGTTGAAAACTGGTACACCACAAGTAGTAATGATGAGCAGCATGAATTTTTAATAAAAAATTGTATCCCCATGAAGAGGAATGCTTCACAGCATGAAATCCTCAACAACTGTTTGCACAGCTAAAATCATTCATCCCAAAATAGTAATGATTTCATGCTAAGCATGAAATCAGAAAAAAACTGGTATTACCTTGTAACAGGGAAACTGCACTCCATCTTTTTCTGAACAATTATAAAACCTGTCATATTAAAGAATACATTTTGCTTGTATTCTTTATGATAATTACCTTTACATATCTCCTTAAAAAAGGTTAAAAAAATGGGAAGGAGCTGGAGAAAGGAAGTAATCAATTCCACATGCAATTTATAGTACATTTGATAAGTGACAGCAAGTTATCTTTTGTCTTGTTTCATTTCACTGTCAAAGATGTTAGATTTCGAAGATGGCAGCTTCCCTTGTCAGGAAATCAGTTGTCATATCTACCTGAAAAAAAACAATGTCATGGCTCATTGCACAATGTAATTAGCCTAGATAAGGTAGAAAACAGAAATCGATTGAGTGTTTTCGTTTGTGTCTTAACCTTGGATACAGTTTCTTTTGTTAATTAGAAAATACCAGTAGTCAGAAATGAGTAAACCATTTTTCTCTCTTTATGCCTTTATCTATGACCCTATGATCATCAAATTAATGCCCAGACTGTTTATTGTTCCATTGTCTAACTAATACTTTGAGGGGTTTTAATGCCACTTCCATCAATTTAACATGGTGTCTGGATTTTCATGGGGGAGTAGATCAGAGTACAGATCTTGAACAGGAAAACTGGCAATCCTTGTAGGTAGGGCACAACCCTCCAGGCAGTAGGGCTATAACTTCAAATTTTATAGTTAACAGGTACGTGGTCATTAGCACCACAATTCTTGTACAAAATGTGGTAGGATGCTGTTTTCATAGGATTGAAGTTTTGTTTCGATGTTTTGTCCAGAATAACAAAAATCAAATAATTACACACACAAACACATTTCTTTCAAATAATTTGACTATAAAAACTTCTGTCTTTTTGGAAATTTACTGATTGTTTATTTTTTAATTGCTTACTGTTATATTGCAAATGACAGTAGTGATGTCAATTTCTATGCCAGTTGTTCTTTATTGTATAATTGATTGTACTTTTAACTATTGTCTTGAAACTGTAATGAAGCCTCAATTGTCAGGACATTACAAAATCAATTTCATGAATAATTACCATTATTCAATAATATATAAAACATTTTGTATAAAAATAATGTGACTGAAAAATTTGAATAAAAAAGGATATTCACTAAAAATAAAATGGTTATTCACTGCGGGAAAATGCATGCGATTTATTCAATAATGCAACATTTTCCCGCGGTGAATAACCATTTTATTTTTAGTGAATATCCTTTTTTATTCAAATTTTTCAGTAAAAATCATAAATTTGATATTTGATTTTTGTTGCATTATTGAATAAAACAATAACTGTCTTTTGATTCGGTAAATGTGTGGAGTTATTGACTTTTGAAAAAACTCTTTGTTATTCACCTCGCCCGCTGGGCTCGGTGAATAACAGTTTTTTCAAAAGTCAATAACTCCACACATTTACCTCATCAAAAGACAGTAATTGTATAGAGTTAAACAGTAATAAGAGAGGTGAGAGAAAACATTTCAAAATGTCTGCAATATTTTATTTGTTTTATTTTTTTTAATGAGGAAAATCTGTAAACAACACTATAAAAGGTGTTTTATTTCTAATGTTATAAATTTTGTTAATCATTTGAGAGCTTTGGTAACTTGTTTCAATTAAAGTGTATGGTTTTTTTATAGAGTTCCATGTACAGTATCAAAACTACATTAAATTTTATGAGCTGAGATGTGCTATCAACTCTTCAATCTGTCTGGGTATTTCCATCATGATATCTAAGAATCCTTCATTTTTTTGACTTTCAAGAAAAGTTTTGTATTTGATGCAATGGTCAGTTTCAGCTATAACATGAGAAAACAATTTTAATTGAGTGAAACCTTGTTTTTTTTTAATTAATTACTTGTCCTTTTACAGAAGTGCCTAACTTTGCTGGCTTCAAGAAGGCATTAATCAATGCTCAATTTTTTTTACTTACTTTTGCTCTTATATTGAAATGGAGATATACATTAAGAAAACCTTAGGTAAAACAATATCACAATTCATTTTACTCTTTAATGGGTTATGTTGGGTTAAATGTTAAATGTTGTATTTCACTTATTTTATTATGAAGATATTGTGATAAATTACCTTAAAAGCTAGAACAAAATGCCTAGAGAAGGACCACTCTTAGCATACATTACAATACCCATGAAATAGCAATTTCTGGTTGTCATTTCCTGTTCCAAGCTGTCCTTGTTTAACCTGCATTAGATGTCACTGAAGACAGATTAAGATTATGTAACAAGGAGTTGCAACATTAGCTATGTTCAGAAAGCTTTTTTTTCATTTGTTGCAGGCCATCCACACTGTATCTTAGATGCTGTATCATTGGTTAATACCCCTTGACCTCATTTTAATGTTTAAATGAAATACTTAATCTGAGTCATATTTTCATTATTTGGTCAGATTCTCTGAAGTTGCAGTGCTAAGTGCAATTTATTCTAATGTGTCAGTATACCTTGACCTGTTCTGGACATAATTTATGCACTTTTCTTTGCACTTTAGCACATGACTTGTGCAAAATTGTGTGCCAAAACAAAAGGGGGATAATTATATGTGTCTGAACTTATTTAATTGGTATTTTTGGTGGATTTTTTTGTAACTGTACATAGCAGTTGCATATGTAAATGTAAATGAAAATGTAAATCCCATGACTATAAAGATAATCTTTTCACTACAGGACCAGGAGCCTACAATATTGTTGGTATGGGATCAGAAAGTATGAGGAAAGCTTATATAGAAAGTACAAGAAAAGGTGTGTTTGGTACCACCTCAGTCAGGATTCAACCAATCACCAAAAAGGAGGAACAGGAAGTGCCAGGTCCTGCTCATTACCAAATAAAAGAAAAACCATTCAAGACAAAGTACCCCAACTTGTCATCAACATTTGCCTCTGTTACTTCGAGAGTTGTTGAACCTCCTCCAACTGTCAAGGTAAAAATTTGTGCTTTTTGTCCCCCACTCCCAAATTAATGTTGTTTGTGGCATTTTTTCAGAGACATTTCAATTTTAATTTTTTGGTGCAATAATTTTATAATGTAATATTCTATAAACTAAAAAACTTTTGCTTTAATTTACCAAGTTAGTTGTTACTAGTGACCTTAATTTTGAACTCTAGTATAACCTTATACAACCATTGCATCTTAGACTTACTGTGTTGTGTTTCAGACACAATAACATAGTCATCATTTTCTTTGCATAGTTTTGTCTGGTTTATTATGTGATCTAGTTATATAACTGCTCATTTATGTAGTCACTGGATACCTTTTCTATTGGTATTACTGGATTTGCCAACTTTCAGATATAAAATTAATACCTTTAATCATCACAGAAAAAAAGCATAAATACAAAAAGTGATAAGGTGATAATTGCCGACATTTTCACCTCCTGTCATAATTCTCTACTTCAAATCTCTATAGGATGATAATTTTAAATGCATTATGTCCAGGGGAAGGCTTCAAGATGATCATACAAAATTCTGGCAGAGATTCCAAGTGATAACATTTATCATACATGTAAATTGACTAAACAAAATACCTAGGGATAACATATCTGTAATTACTGATGCTATTATTTCTTATTATCATGTACATTTCATTTAATTTATTATGACAGTTTATTTAACACATTTAGTTTTTTTATTTAAATTAACAGCCCTTGTAATGTCAAATAAAATTGACTAAATTACTATTCATGCATAGGAAAACATCTAAAAATATTGTTTTTGTTGTGTTCAGTTTTGAAATTTCTTTCCTTGTTATCACGTACATTTCCTCTATTACAAACTTGAAATGAAATATACAACACATCTTATTGAGAAAATACACAAATTGATTTTACAGTGGAAATCAACAATGATCATTAAACAATAAAAGAAGTCAGACTATACATAGCAATTGCTATTTTGTATTTTATTGTTTAAATTCTCACTTTAAAAGTTAGCATGTAATTCACACAAAAATAATTGTTTCTTTACTATAAACTTGGGAACTGAAAACAGTGGAAATGCAAAATTGTATAAAAGTTGTTACAAAATAGTTAGTTGGCTGACACATTAATTAAAAAATTGTTAGATTTAAATTGGAAAGGGTGTGATTTACTGTTCTTGTCGGTTTAATTTCCTCACAAAAACTGATGGAGTGTTGAAGATATTACAGTGTTAATGTGCTTCAGTCTTTTTTTATTCTTGCTCTCGTGTCTTCTAAACGTGCTGAGGCCTCATTCTAATTTTTAAAAATTAGAGCGGCTAAATCCTTTAAAATGAACATCTATATTCACAGATTGTATGCATTATTTACTTACCGGTGTGTCAAATTGGATTTTTTTAACAGTGCATGTTATGCATGTTTTTACAAATGATTTACTACATGTAGCTAGTGCATTACATCAAATCTTTGAAAGAAAACTGTTTAATTGATAATTCAAGTAAATTTCCAACAAATTTCTTCTTATCTATTTATTTCGACATATTGTTGTGTGTTTTACACAAAGATGTTATATCTCATCAACTTAAATGAATTAAAGAAGTGTTACATACTTTTGTCCAATCTTTTCCTTGGCCCAATGAACATTTAATGGTGGGTTGTTTCCCCTAGACCTTGAATGTGTAGTCTGAGTGCTTTTCAATTAACATTCAGAAGAAACTATAAAAGTTTAAATTTATCTCATGCAGTAAAGATTAATTTCAGATTTCCTGTTGGTATTTTTCCAGCATATTTATGTCTCAATATTAAGTAATAAAAGTCCTAATTTTAACAAATCTTAAAAAGTCTCTGGCTTTCATCTTCCCAACTTTAAAGTAATATTTTAAGATGGGAGCTTTTGATATGACATATGTTTAGTGATTTAAGACATAAAATCTATGGATTAAAACAGTTGTCATTGAAGAAAAAGGATATTATATTTTTGTGACTTTTTTGTAAAATTGGCAAGATTATATCATCTTTTTATTGAATAATAGAGACGGCAGTATTGCTAAAATTTTAGAGGTTAGCCAAGGTTCCTCTCTCTACAGATAATATTTTATGAATCCAGCTTATATTAAGGGGATTAAAGGTTAATAATAAATTTTTCTTTCAAAAATATTTTGTTATCTCAAAATAGATTTAAATAACTAAAATACAAATGTTGCTTTATTGTTTATTGGAAAACCCCTTTGCCGTCCCTCATGGACTATTTCAAAACCCCTTTGCCGTCCCTCATGGACTATTTCAAAACCCCTTTGCCGTCCCTCATGGACTATTTCAAAACCCCTTTGCCGTCCCTCATGGACTATTTCAAAACCCCTTTGCCGTCCCTCATGGACTATTTCAAATACTTAGTATGCAAAAAGGCATGGAACGCCTTTTTTGTCAGTCAGACTGATTGATTGTATATGACTAAATATTGCTTTTATGGTTTGAAAAAAAAGAACATTTTGATTATTTGCAGATATGGGAAGAATGAAAGACAATGTCATCATTGTTTGGTTTTTTTTCAAGATGATTTATTTAGCCAAAATCAAACATAATTTTTTAGTACATTTGTCTTTCATGTCCAGATTCATTCAAAAGCAGTTTTTAGTCATAATTATCTTCATATTTCTTAGAAATGTCAAAAAGTCTATTGAATTTGAAAACAGAAACATGTGGCATATGCAGTTAATTGAAATATCAAGTTTTAAAAGCAAGTTTCTAGTGTGTTTGTAAGATATATGAAACCATATGCTCATGGGATTCATCATCGGAAACCCACATCCGGGTGCATTCTCGCTTTTCTACCACTCACTTACCGGTAAAGTGGTAGCCAGGTGAGAACTCCACCGAAGTTGGGTTTCCAACGATGATGTGTTTAGAGCTAATCAGTTAGAATTTTTAACTTTCTACATTGTTATCACTTGCAGCAACATTTGCACTAGTGCAATACTGTAGAATATTACATGCCAACATTTGTTGAGACTGGTTTGTTGCTGTACAATAGTACAACTATTCTCCCAATATGGGATCAAAATTATTCAACTTAACTGTCATTCATCCAAACTATGGCAAGGTAAGACAGAGCATGGTGTTAATTCTGAGTTTTTTACATTCAACACTATCTGTGACTTTGTTTATTAAGTCTCATCAAAGTTTGTTGACTTTCAGACATCTCATATATTCCCAAGTGGTTTTATTTTTAGAATTTTTCCCAAGCAAAAGTGTAACTATCCTTACGGAGGTTATTCTGGCTATTGTTTGCATATTACAAGAAAAAGTACAACTATATTTTGTAATGAATTCAAAGACAAACTGTAGAAAAATGAGTATGATTGACAGGGTCATAATAAAACTTGTTCCCTGATGAAATTGAACTTTATGAGAAAATGTTTTACAGGACAATAGACAGCAGTCCCTCTAGAGCTAAACCAATTATTTAGGTGATGGTTTGTAGAAATTGTCATTTTATTGTCCTTCTTTCATAGCAATTACAGACATCTTTAAGTGCCAATGTTTAGAATAAATAATGATTAATTATCTTCATTTATGGGTACAACTTTGGTTTAGACTGCTGTTCTAAATATAAATATTTGTTTGGTGGTCTGCATCTGTAGTTTTTATGTTTAGGAACTTCACCCAATTTCTTTTTTTATGGCTTGGCTTGTGAACACTGTAATTAGTTTTTTTCAGTTTGGATATAAATTTTGGTTCAAATGTCAACATAGTCTTAACTTGTTTTTGTCATTTCTTTTTTTTTTATTAGTTTTTTCTCATGAACATCTAAATATATTAGGACATTTTTTCAATTGTTTTCTTTACTTTTGAAAGTAAAAATTAAATAAGAAAATTTAAATGTAGAACATGAATCAGCTTGATTGATTGATTAATATTTAATTTCCAAAAGCAATATTTCAGCTATATTCAGGATTTGCAACATGCTATACGAAACAGATCTTATAAATACTTCAAGAAAGATAACTCTTACTAAAGTTGTTTTGTTTGTTTACAAATATGATTGAAGCGGATATTTATACACGTCATAAAATAAGCAGACGTCCTTAAAATGAAGAACCGTAACCATCTGCAACATAGATGTGTATTTGCTGCACACAGCTATGCGAAGCCTTAAAAACATGGAATATCGAAAACATAACTGGCAATTTCACTTTTAAACTGAGATGCATTATCAGAACATCCAATCTTTATTATTTATGGATTTGTATAAGTTGAATGTTAAGTTGATTCTCAAAATTTATGATGTAAAGTCGAATACATTAACATCAGATATTATATATTTTTACTTGGTTAGGAGAAAAGTTCAAACATTTTTAAAGGGCCTGCATATGATATTTTGACTGTGGATAAAGGAAAGAATTTTCTGAAGTAGTTGTATTAGAAAGTCCCAAACACTAGGTTCTTATTGGCTAAATTTGTAAATCATGTTTTTAACTAAAAATTGAAGTCAAGGTATAAATTTAAGTACTATGTTGTTAAAATAATTTTAAAGGGATTAATGATTATTTTGCAGAAATGAAAATAAGTCAATTTAGAAAGTTTTTAAACAAACTGGAATGTCATTTTGTCAAATGAAAATCTGTCAAGTGCATGTGTAGAAAATAAATGCTAAGGTGTGTCCATGTAATTTTATTTTTGTCCTTTTTAAATGTTTAATTTGATATTTTATTGTGATTACTTATGTTATCCATTGATCAGACAATCAATTCCACAGGCTACAATAATATATCACATCTAAGGGTTATACTTTTGACTTCAAGGGAATAAGAAAAAACTTCCGATTTTTTTTTCGCCAAAATGGTTTTGCTGGAGTCCAAGTTCATAAAGTAGAAAACAAGGTGGGCGATTCACTCATAATTCTTCAATATACCTGGAGGGCTTGTCAAACATTGTCTATTTCTCGTTTATGTCATAGCCATTATCATTTAAATGAAACAAACCAGAACATAAATTACAATATGTTGAAAAAACCAAAATAAAGAATTCAATTTATCTCCATATCTGTCAGAACAGGAGGACATCAAATGTCTCAGCCTAAAAAAAAATTGGCTAATATCAAAGAACATTAAAAAAAAGCATAGAAAGCTAAGATAACTCTTGTCATATTTTCGACTAAATCTAAAATCTCGTGTCATGAGTGCATTTTTTTTTTTGTAAAAGCCATGAACTTACAGATTTTTTTAGGTTGATGTTATTTAAGTACAATTTTGACATTTTTTTCACTAAGCAACTAGCTGTATATAGAAGGATTGTGGTAAATTTAAGGAGCCACAAAAGAAAATTTTTGAAAATTTGTTTACTCAGAAAATATTTGAAAATACATGCATTTTGTAAGTGCAAAAGTTTCAGCAATTTTTTTAAAATGTATTCTGTCCTCTGTTACATTTTTTTACTGGAAAATCCTCATATTAAATGAGTATTCAACGGAAAACCGTGACTTCCATAACAAAGGTGACTTCATTTCTCTTATTATTTTATTTTCTATTGTACAGCACAAAAATCCAGATGCCGTAAAAAGTTCTCAATTTCTTTTAGTCATAAGAATAATTGGGGCCAGGGCCAGGCTAGATCACTAAGGGCTCTAGAACTCTAAAATACAGGAACTTTTCACAGTCAATCTATGCCAGAACTTATTCTGAACATTTTTCCTGTCAGTTCCACATTCGAAACATGTTGCCATAGCAACCATAAATTATTCTCACTATACGTGTTAATGATTGATGCTTAGTAGAGACAGAGGATCCAACCTGTTGTTCCTCTTGCCCTCTAGCTGACCATGATGACAGTTATTGTATTTGGGTCCAACCTATATGCTGATTACTTTTGATATCAAATTTGACCCCAATATTATTACTTAACATATAAATTACTAATATCATAAGTTTCCATCATTAATTGCTTAAGTGCTGCTGTATCACATTATTATCAATATTATATCTGTGTAAACAGATTTTTAAAAATTAGCTTTTATCATAAAACTTTAATGATAAAACTTAGAGGAAGTTTACAAGATACACTCAGCTTTATTAAATATTATTCATTTACTTCAGTTAAGATAAAACTATATGATAAGATAACTTCTTGGCCAGCAAGCAAATTTAAAGGTTTTCAGTTCCTATCTAATTTGAATTTTATGTATTTAAAGATGGTTTTGGTGTTTTATCTACAATGTTTGTACTGTTTTATTTCATATTTTGATTGATGAGTTTTTAACAAGTTGTACAGTGATTTGAAATTTTTAAGCCTGAATTTTAATTTATTTGATTGATAAATTTAATTTAAAACATTTGTTTTTGCCTTAGGTTAAATATTTCAGTGGGGTTTTTTTTAGGGAGGAGGCTTTTTAATTCAGATATCCCTGTGAATTTATGATGACTTTACACTATAAAATATGCATTAAAATAAGAATTCTGATTTGGTGGTTCAAATGCCAGTTGATGCGAACATTTTTCTCATATATATTAAAATTTAAGATTTAAGTCATGACTTGACACACAGAGTGTCACAGAGTGTCACTGGGTGGGCAGATAGGCATACCCTATAGATAACAGCATGTCAGCTTATAATAAGGAAAGCCGAGCACCATACTCATTTCACTTAAAGACCCCGTTTGTAAAAGGAGTAGGCCACTACAATAGCAGACCTGTTTCGTCTGCACTTTTGTCATATTTTGTGATTTAACCTGATTGTTTCTCTCTTCTGATATTATATTATTATAATTTTATAGCCAATTAATTATATGTTTAATATTAAAGAACACACACATAATGACACATTTAGAAATTTATGGTAATTATTTTTTCCATTCATGAAAAAATAAACAAATAATTATGATCAATCTTTATAAATAAATTATTAAACATTTTTCCTAGTAAACTAATTGTTAAGCATATCTATCATAAGGGAAAGAACATGGCAAAAATTAATCCATTACCATTTGGTGCTTATTGCTTTGCATGTGCTTTTGTAATAACTCCGATTTTGTTTATTGGAGTATACACACCATTTTTCAACCAATCATAAAACATTTCACATTCAAAATTAATTATATTCACCATTTCACTGTATATTATCTTAAAAATATAACAACTCCTTAAAGTATATGAATGTATGAAGATCAAAATACAAAGTTAAAAACATGCTGCAGATGAAAAATTTTTTCTCCATATTTTTCTGTGGCAGTTATAGTTTCCATTCTAGTCTTTTTCTTTTTTTCAAACTGAATCTGGTTAGAAATGTGGTTTTTTTTAATTTGAAATTTAGAAATAAGTAGTATAAAAGTTGTAGATTGTTCAGTCCATTTCTGAGGAGCTTACATTTGTACATGTTTTGTTTAGTCACTGTGGATAGGATTTTTAAGGTATGACATTGTATATATATGTGCATAAAAATCTTGTGTCTCTCAGTACAAAAATACTTAAAAGCCTATCTCCTGTTTACAGTATTCTTGCATCTATGTAAAACTTGAGTACACCAAAGAATAAAGACAAACTACAAACATCTCTTACATAGCAACGATTAATGACACTTATATACATATACGTGTATTGCAAAATCATTGCTTAAAATCAATAAACTGCATATAAGAAGCAAAAAAAACAAAACAAAAAAACAATTACTACAGACAACAGATTTTCCATTTATTATGTGTAATCAATGAATTGCATGAAATTCAAATCAGAATACTTTAATGAAATTGATCTGCTATGTGAGAGATGCTGAAATATATACCGCATGTTTCTTCAACATTCAACGACAGCATAGGAAGTTCAATCAATGAATTCTTTAAATACTGTATATGGTATCAGAGCGATATTGTGGAATATATATCCATAGAAATTTACAATCAATGATTGAAGTAAAATTACATAGCAATTTAGCAGAATTGTAAAAATGAATGTTTAGCATGCACAACAGCAATTTTATGGCTTTGAAGTCAATGAATGACTTGAGTTTAGACAATCATCGTAATATTTAAGGTTGCAAACATGCAATTACAGAACTTTAGAGAAAAGTCAAAAAGTCACTTTCGTATAGACCTTACATGATGTTCTTTGCAGTATTGCTGCAATTGATTTCCATTTTATCACACGTGTTGACAGATTTAATCAAAACTACTATCACATTGGGAGAGAGTGTCACTGTCAGCAAAACATACAGTAATGACGCTGGGACAGAAAATGTTGACTTGATTTATGGCAGTCCGGTCAAGAAAGAACGTAGTTATCCCAGTGTTTAGTCATATCTATAACAATACATATTTCACAATAATGGATTGCACTTTGCAATAAAGAGGCTTTATGTAATTGCATTTTCTTGCAGATAGGGTGATTCAATACTGTCTTGTGTGATGAGTTACTGTGTATTGGAATAACCCAGGTTATATTGAGTTGGAGATTCTATTAAATGATAAACAAAATGTTCTAGCTCAGCCTTTTTATAAAGTACATGTACTGTTGTTACCTATAATCTGAAACAGTATATATTGCTAATATGTACTTTATGTAAAAGTACTGTATGATCTTTTAAAGTTTCATATGACCATGCTCTTGGGGTTCAAACTTTTTAGTTATATGTTAAGTACTTATAATTGTTGTTTCCTTGAAATTTTGTGGACTAAAAATAAAAAATATGTTAAGTACTTATAATTGTTTCTTCCTTGAAATTTTTTGGACTGCAAATAAAAACATAAAGACATTTGCATTATTTTATAAAGTACCCAATTAAATGTGTGGTATTCTCACCAGAAAATATTTTTTAGCTTATGTATAAGTCAAAGGTCTATATAATTTCTTTGATGGAGCCTTCTTTGAGCCTTATATATATTTTTGTGTGAGATTCTGCCTGCCTTGAGGCAAGACAATTTAAATTATCCAATCGTAAAGTGCTTTTTATTTGAACATGCTTAAATTTTTTTTACTTTAATTTAAAAAAAATATATATTATTGTTGATTTCTCTAATTTTAATCAATTACACTAAGAATGATTGAAATATATACCATAAAATTGACATATTTGAAGTCGAAATGTCTGTGTTCTAATTTATGAACATCAGCCAGAAACATGTAAACAAAGTCTGAAAATGGAAAGTTTTCTGTCTCAAACTTTAAGTTCAAAAGGAATTTGTTTGCAAAGTTATTTATAAGAAATCATGTACTTATTTCAAGAGTCCTTGAATTAATGATTCAATAATCAGTTTCATTAACTTGTCAATCAAATGATGATTGTAACTGGTTAAAAACAATGTAATATTGGCCATATGTTACATCAATGTTTATGTAACAATTTATAAACAGCTACCATAACAAGAGTCTGTGTTTATCCTGGCTAATAACACACAAGTAGTCTGTATACCTCAAACCATGTCCTGTTAGGACCATGCTCGTTATCACAAGTACCCTATACCCCTTTGAGACTTTGTTCATTTTGACATTAAAAGTTTATATTTATGTCTTTAGATCTTTGAAAATGATATACAATTACTTTTATGGTGTTTTATTGCAGATAAATTTTGATATCTTGTATACAAATTGTGTCTTGGTTTAAAAACATAATTGGTTTATATCCATCCCATGATCATAAATTATGTATTTTATGTAAATTATCCCCTTTGCAGAAAGGTTTTATTATTAATCTGTAGTCTATTGTATAATTATTCTGTCAAACTTATGCTGCTATATGATATTTTTGTCATGGAGATCTGCTAAAAATACTCTTGATATTTTTTTTTCAAGTTACATGGTGTCCTAGACATTTCTACTGTCCAAATCTAATCCACAGTAATTTAAAATAAAATTGTGCCCATTCTCATAACTGAAAAACCAGTATTCACTTAAACTTATTATATTTTATGGACATGGGAGTGGAAATTACTTGTTGGTTTTATTTAAAGACCTTTTAAGGGTTGTTATTGATTGAAAGAATACATATCTTTTGAACCTCTTTTCATGTTTCTTAGAATTGACCCTTATTGATTGAGTTACTTCCCTTTAATTGTTTTTTTTTCAGTTTTTTTATATAGTTAAAGTGACTGGGATTCGCCAAGTCTCAGGAAATCATATTTTTCTTCCATTACCCAAAATTTTAAGGAATTATACCTTGTCAAGAATGAAAGCAATATTTGCTGCCAAAAAATTAATTTCACTTGAAAATGTAGTACATGATCCAGTTATCTCCACCTTGCAGTTGTAAGTCACTGTAACCTTATTTTGTGCTTAGAGCTAAATACATATCTTTCATTATTCAACATGTTATAAATTGGCTTTGATATACTTTCTTGGTTTTATTTTTTGACATTAAGGACCTCCTTAATTTGTTCCTGACTAACTGACCATGTTTATTATTAATTTATATTGTCTGTCCAGTTCTGATTTAATTTATGATAGTCATAATTCCCTAGAGGCCACACAACTGAAAAATATCAAACAGCTACACATGTATCCGCTAATAGTAATGAAAAGGACAGTAAAATGAACAGATACATTTGTTTTTCCCCAAGGCATATTTTTCTCTCAATAAGTAATAATAAATGTTTAATGCCAAGATAAAATATATATTTAAATTATTTTTAATGCTTTGTATAAATTAAATTTATAACTTATCAAATAATTGGTGTCAAAGACAAAGTGTCACACATCCTTTTGTAATATGTTATATATATTTCTTTCTTAAAGTGTATTGCAACATATGTGTATTGCGTTATTTTATGTATACATTGTTGTATGAAATGTATTTACTCATAACCAATTTAAAGCCCATTTGATACAGATTATTCTGTAATCCGCAGCATCCTGACTATTGTACAAGAACAGTTAACTTTTGTTAATTTAAGTTGCTTGTCAACAGGAACAATCAAAAAGTTAATAATATTAGTGCCCATTCAAAATTTATTAATTAATCCTAAAGTAAATAGGTTTATTGTATATGCTTCAGGATACAATAGGATTGCTTTGTTATGAAATTTTTTTCTCCCAATGCAATTTTCATCAGTCTGTAAAATTGAAAAAACAAAGATCTTTTCACATGTTCTTTTATTTTTATTTTTTTATTATTATTGATCAGAAATAAAAAAAAATGTTTAACCAAGTTCATAACAGCATGACTGTATTACAGGTTTGTGGTTTTTGGTCAAAACTTCAATTGATGAATGAAAAAGTTCAAAATATGTATATGGCTACAGGGAAACAAAACAATATTTGATGAATTGAATTTATTTTGAAATCTTCCTTAAAATAGTAGATGTTTTTTTTTTCAATGAAATTCTTCAGTTATGATACAATCATGATATCGTATTATTGTCAGGTGTAAAACAATCATTCAGGGAACAAATGGATGATTAAGACATAATTGATAGGTTTTTGTTGTAGAATTAATATGCAGCAAAGACATATTTTTAGAGTTGTAGACATATTTGTCATCATAGGTACATGATTACACAATTAGCAGTTGACAGGCTTGCAGTGGCTAAAAATAGGTTATGTTTCCATGTTTACGATTTTGATTTTGCATTCTCCATTTGAAACCAAAAATTAATTACTTCCAAATTAAAACAAAATGAAGTTTCATTGTTGAAGCAGATTTTTATGTGCAATTCAGATGAGTATCTACCCATATTCAATTAAAAAATGCATGTTGAAATTCTTCTTTTTGATTATATTTGTTTACTAAGTTAAAGACAATGACATCCATTTTAAATTTTGAAAGTTTTTTATCTCAGTCATAACAATATATTTTGTTTCAGGAGTTGCCTCCACCTGGTTCATATGAAGTGTCCCAGTCATTCATGAAATCTCAGGTCAAAGTTGACAGAGCCAAGGCAAGGACAGATGAAGCCAGCAGAAAACAAGGTTCCTTCCTCACAGCTGCTTCAAGATTTGCTCCGGCCAGAGATGTCGTTGTTGCACAGCCAGATCTGGAAAATCCTGGTGAGTCTGATATTCCATAAACATTCCCAGAAGTTTGGTTTTTAATCAGTAAGTATTTTCAAGCAATTAACTTATAAAATGAAATTGTCTTTCATTACAGTATTTGATTTCATACATTACTAATATATTTCTCAATTGATTTAGTTTTCAGGAGAAAATTTAGCATAAAGTTTTATATATTTCTAGAATAATTTTGGTTTTATTTCTAAAATCCTTATTATCCATCTCTCATCGCAAGCGGCTCCATATTATCAATCGGAGCCGCTTGCGATGAGAGATGGATAATTTTGATCTCAAAAATAAAACAAACAGTAATCTGTTTATGGCTGTTTTGTAACATTGTGATGTCACATCGTCCTTGGAAACTGATGCTAATATATTGATATTACGATATCCCCATAGTAGAGTGATATAGAATTTGCTCAGCTTGCACTATCAAACTAAAAGAAAACAAAATATTGATAATAATGTTTATAGATACAATGAAATTGTACAAATGTTAATACTATTCACATAAATTTATCATGAATTAAGTTTGTACAGCTTTTTTTTCCATTCTTGTCTTTTATTAAATATAAATAAGTTTAGAAAAACATCAAAAGAAATTAATATTAGAATTGTGAACTAAAAATAATTACAAATGGAATTTGTAATTAGTAATTACCTGAAATTTTGCTAAGTCATTTTTCAAGACCTATCAAATAAGAAAATATGATGAAAGTGTGTTCATAAAGTGCTGTCAGTTACTCCATTAATTAAGTAGGTCAAGGTGAAATAAACTGGTCCCTTGGAACTTGAAAAGGGTCCAGTTGATTGTATTTTTGCTGAAGTGAGGATTCTATAATCTGTCCTAAGTAAATCATGTCTTTTCTGTGTGTCAGCATTATCAGACATGATGTAGTTGTTGTGTGCTGCTGTTCTAGAGATAGTCTTTTATTTATGTCTGACATGTACATTTATCAGGAGATAGATGAATGCAGAACGTGCATACTTTCATGATGCAGAGTACAAAACTAGCATTTACTTATGATATTCACATTCTTCAAACATTAAAAAAAGATGGCAGAATGTGTTTAAGTTTCAAATCCAGTTACATATTTTGATGTTTTTTTGTTCATTTTATTCTAGTTTTCGTTGAGTGAGTGACTCACTGAAAGTGTTTGCAAGTCCTTTATATCTTCTTGAAGGCTAAAAAATGGGTTTTCCTTGTAAATTGCTGTGTTGACATCGTGAATTATAAATTTTAAAATAAAAAGCAATCTTAACTTATTTTGCTGTGCTATCTTATCTCAACCATAAAAGCATATCATTCAGATACTCAGTCCATTTTTTTGTACTTTTGACAAACAGAGGCAGGTTATTCTTTACGTAAAAATCCCATTTAGCAAACTTAGGCAGCAAACAGTCAGTGGTAATCTTTCACAACAGGAAAAATTAAATCTACACAAGTTCTTTTGAGTATTTAGCTAAGATTGCATCAACTTTGAGATAAACCAGACATAATTCTACATTCAAATCCTAATTATCTACATTGGATATTTGCAGCTAATTTTGAACTAGACCACCATGTTGCAATTTAAAGTCATTGACAGGTTTATGAGGATTACGCTAACATTTAAACTTTTAGATGATGCAGATATTGCACAACTGCTTCACATCTTGTAAACTAAAAACACGATTCCAAATTATCTCAACCTTTAATCGAAGTCCGACTGTCTCTGCTTTGTTAAAATTCCTTAAGATGTTGTCGCCCGGAACTGCTTACAGTCTACAAGAATATGTTACGCTGTAGCATTTTCAAAGGTATTTGGTTTTGTCTTAGTTAGAGATGTTTCTGGTCTTAACTTTTCTTAGGCATTTCTGACGCCATCCAAAGGCATGTGTTTCTAATTGTACTTTTGAAATCTGTGGTCAGTTTAAGCTGATAAACCTTGTTAAAAATATAACACTTAAAAGACTCAGAGTGGTTTATGGGAATAAATCAGATTTAACATACAGTTTAAAACATTTTGGATGTTTTAAAAAAAAAGTTAAAAAAATAGCAAAGTGTTCATTTCTGTCAATATCAACTGCCTGTCCTTAGAAGATTATTAGCTGCAGTGAATTCTTCATAACTGGACATGGTCTGAAATGCTTTGTCAACTGCCTGGATCTCTAGACTTATTTGTTTCATCCCACTTCAAATTTTTAGCTATATTGTGGCATCTATTGTCTCGCCTGCGACGAAAGTCGCTGGAGGCGAGACATATGTATGGGAATCCGGCGGCGGCGGCGGCGTAAACACTTGACATCTTGCTTCATATCTTTGTAAGCCCAAGCCCTAGGTCCATCAAATTTGGTCCAGAGGTAGCTTATGATGAGTACTTGCCAGTCAGTCACCTGTCACCTGACCTTGACCTCAATTTCACGGTCCAGCGACTACGTTAAAGTTTTTGGGTTACGCCAGTTCCTCTGTAACTATGCATGGTAGGATGACAATATTTGGTGTATAGGTTGCTGATGACTAGTACATGACTGTCTGGTAGGTGTCACCTGACCTTGACCTCAATTTCACGGTCCAGCAACTACGTTAAAGTTTTTGGGTTACGACAGTTCCTCTGTAACTACGCATGGTAGGATGACAATATTTGGTGTATAGGTTGCTGATGACTAGTACATGACTGTCTGGTAGTTGTCACCTGACCTTGACCTCAATTTCACGGTCCAGCGACTACGTTAAAGTTTTTGGGTTACGACAGTTCCTCTGTAACTACGCATGCTAGGATGACAATATTTGGTGTATAGGTTGCTGATGACTAGTACATGACTGTCTGGTAGGTGTCACCTGACCTTGACCTCAATTTCACGGTCCAGCGACTACGTTAAAGTTTTGGGGTTACAACAGTTCCTCTGTAACTACGCATGGTAGGATGACAATATTTGGTGTATAGGTTGCTGATGACTAGTACATGACTGTCTGTTAGGTGTCACCTGACCTTGACCTCAATTTCACGGTCCAGCGACTACGTTAAAGTTTTGGGGTTACGACAGTTCCTCTGTAACTATGCATGGTAGGATGACAATATTAGGTGTATAGGTTGCTGATGACTAGTACATGACTGTCTGGTAGGTGTCACCTGACCTTGACCTCAATTTCACGGTCCAGCGACTACGTTAAAGTTTTGGGGTTACAACAGTTCCTCTGTAACTACGCATGGTAGGATGACAATATTTGGTGTATAGGTTGCTGATGACTAGTACATGACTGTCTGGTAGGTGTCACCTGACCTTGACCTCAATTTCACGGTCCAGCGACTGTGTTAAAGTTTTTGGGTTACAATTGTTCCTCTGTAACTACGCATGGTAGGATGACAATATTTGGTATATAGGTTGCTGATGAATAATACATGACTGTCTGGTAGGTTCCACCTGACCTTGACCTCAATTTCACGGTCCAGCGACTACCTTAAAGTTTTTGGGTTACGGCTGTTCCCCTGTAACTATGCAGGGTTATGGTGACAATATTTTGTATACAGGCCGCTGCTGATATTTAATGCTATTTACGTAATGCTTATGACGAAATTTATTTTCGTTACTGATGCGGAATGCAGGCGAGACGTTTTTCTGTGTCCACACTTGTTTTGTTTTATGGATGGAAACCAGTCTGAATTCGAATCAACGTCTTTGTCATGAAAACTGGCAATCTTTCTAAGTTAAGGTTGTGACTCCAGAGAAAATCTTTTTTTCTTTTACCTCATTCTTTCAACTAACGTCACTACACAGGTTGTTGTCTGTGGTAATATTGTTCCATTACAATCTTAACAGAATCTTACAATGGGCTCGGTGGCCGAGTGGTTAAAGTAATTTGTATGCTTTTGATCATGATGTCTGTCAACACTAAAATTGCATGTTCAAGTGTCACTGCGAGCAGGGTGCTCTTCTTTCCAATCTTAATTGACAAGGATTGCCAGTTTTCCTACCGAAGGTCGGGGTTTACTTCGGGTACTCCAGCTTCTACCCCATAATATAGCTAAAAAATTGCTGAAAGTGACGTTAAACCACATTTAAACAAACAAACAGAATCTTACATTAACTGTAGGTCTATAGTTTTAAGCTCATATTATCTTCATCCCCAACGACATTGCTATGACATACCCATGATATATGAGGAAAGGGGAATATTTTTAACAAAATGAAGTATGATATTTAATATAATGCTTCATTCATGGGCTGAAAAGTCTTAACATGTTTTCATAAGCATTGAATTATGGTACAGAAAGACAATATAATAAATTCACATCATACTTCTTTTTTTGAGCAGTGTGTTTCTTACATTTAATTTTCAATATACATGTATATAAATATATGTTCATTAAAGAAATTGACTGATTTTATGCTTTTATGTAAGGTTTGATACTACAGATGTACTAAGAGATGTGTTTGAGAGTTCCACTGAATCATCATACCAGATTTTATATTCCAGTATATCATTGTCATTGATAAGATCATTACTAATCAAGCACCTGTTTCTGTCATCTTGACCATTGGTCATCAGTCAGACCACTGGCAATTTGTCAGGGATGATCATAAAATTTATCTATGTTGCAGCACAAAAATGCACTTAGAATGCAACAAATGTGGCCAGCTGTCAGGGCTGAATTATAAACAACCATGGCATGATAATGTTTTTGTTGATTGAACAAATTGGTCGTCTTTCAAGGAGCTCATATTGAAATGTACACATGCATATCATTTACAGTGGTCTTTGTATAAGCTATCATGCATGCCAATTTTTGTCCCTTATTTTTTTCCTCTGTAACATCCACTTTACCTTTCTTAAATAATAAGAAATTTTGTGCCATATGTTCCCATTGTTGTTAGGAGATGAGTATTTCTTGCTTAAATGTGATTTTTCCCATGATGCAAGTCATAATACAGAGTCCATGTTGGACATAATTTTTTACCCATTTTCAGGCATTGATGGCACAGGATTTCAACCCAGAAAATAGTTGATAATTTCACAATTTTTTATATGTTGCAGAATTTACTTTGCCATGAGCTAGCATGAAATTACAATTACGAAAAATAATAATTCTATCACAAAGAGTAACTTCCCTTGATATTTTTTTTTTACCTTCCTTACCCATCTTGATAATGGGAGTCAACAAAAGTATTTTTCCTGATTATGCGTCTAATTATTTGCAATTTCTTTTCGGTATTTTATCCCCAACAAGCAATTCCTACTATTATGTGTTAACAAAACTTCTAAATTCACACCCACCCCCATAAAACAAGATTTTTTCCTAGTGAAATACAAAATGTTTTTTTTCTGCCAAAATGATCTTTGGTTAAAATAAACAACAGTAAATTAAACACAATGTTAACCTTCCTCTTAAATTATTAAATATCAGTTTTATATCCTTTTTAAAATATCTGCCAAATACAGTGTATTAAATAATATTTCAAATAGTACTGGTTTTTTTTAATTTTGGTACTTTCAGAACCCCAAAATCCAGTTTTTCTTGTAGTCGATGTTTAATTAGCAATAACACAAATATATAAAGTATATATATAAACATTATTCATAAATTATATTCTTCTTAAAATATCTTTCAATGCCTTTGCACCTGCAGTACTATCTTAATTAAATTGATTTTATACACCTCTAAAGTTCAAGCTATTTTTAAAGTTAGTAAGCAAAGCAAAAAAAACTCCTGAAATATGGGTTGGTGCTGAGAGGTGCTGATAGATACAATAATATATTCAGAAATGGACAATAAATCAATAGAAAGTGACCATTTATGTCTTTTAGAACATATAAACTTTCTAGAGTTCTTAAACTGATGATAAGAAGGATGGAAAGTTTAGTTATAAAATATTCTAATTTCTCATGAGAAAATAAACAGACAGAATGATGTGTATCTCTGTTGATTGAAATGGCCAGGAGGAAATATATCTGGAGATGTTTATTTCTGCTTTCTGGATTTATTCTTTTAGTATCAGTTTATAGTTCTGGTTTAGACAAAAAACTGTCAGTTAGCATGATAATATAATTGTACTCGGTCTACAATCCTAAGGACCAGTGAACAAATCAAGAATTATTTTAATTGAGTGATTGATACTGGGGGAATTGTACAGACCAATTGGAACAAAATTGTACAAAAGTTGTAAGTGTCACTGTAAAATTGTGCACAAATGTATGATAATATAATTTTACTCTTTCTATAAGGGATGAGAAGTTAAACCTTTTGTAGTAGCTTTGTTGTTGTACCTTAACTCTTTTTTTAAATTTACACAAGAGGTCTTTATCATGACAGGAGCATGGCCATTTCTTAATGGTTTTATGTTAGGCTCAGTAAAGTATGGGAAAAAAAAATTTCATTACTTACTTCAAAGATTTGTCCTTAGTGACATTAGAAGTGAACAAGGTTTATCACACAGCTGATCTGTACCAAACATAAGCTCCAATAGTTGTGTTCCATGTCCTGAAATTGGCATGCCCCTATGAATGAATGAATGATTGATTGATTAAATGTTTGTGCAACATCCTGTGAGTTGTATTTCATCAATTTTCAAGATAAGAACACCTTAACAAAAACAATAAACCCATATATATAAATTTGACAGTATTAAAAACTTATTCTAACAGTGTTGTTAATTTGTAAACTTTATCAATATTTGGTATTATTCCTGTTATTCTGATGCTTCAGAAATTTGCTGAATAGATATATTTTATGGTTTTGGCAATACTTAGATGTGTAAAAATATATGGCTAAAAATATTGCACAAAAGGTAGGTTATGCTTGAAATCCTTACCTTAATACAGCACCTGGTTAACTCCTGTGTTACTGTTTTAATTTTAAGTTTTATCTGATCATTGTTTTTGTCTGTACATCAGATTGTAAGTCCTTGTCTGATCCATTTTTGTTGTCTGATTGCCTTAAAATAAATTCTTATTTATTTTATTAGAAAGTAATCTACTTTATCTCTTTTATTGGAAAAAATTCTGTGCAAGAAAAATTATAAAACTTCTCAGTACTGTCAAGAGTACTTCTGTCAATAACATCTGGGTGTAAAGACATTAAAAAATGCAGTCATCCTTTACAGTTAGCTGAATATGTACCCAAATACATGACATAAACATATATCACCTCTATAGCTGTGCTTAACCTTTGATACACAAGCAAACAATTTCCTTAAACTTAGGATTAATATCTGTTTGATATTATTCACAGAGTCTTTATAGATAAAACAAAACAAGTTTTGATAACATAATTGATGATACATGTATACCATCTGAAAGTGCTTACGATGAGGGATGTGTATTCTTTGATGTAGAACAAGATACCAGATAATTTGATTTCCGTATGAAATATGACTTCTGATAAATACATCCATTGACCCTTAACAATAACGTGTATATAGAGTAGCACACCTGGTTCGGCTTTCTGATAAGCATGCCAGTGAAATTGATTTGAAGATAATCGAATCGATGTTACATAACTCGTACTTATCCCAATAAAGGCACCCACAGAAGCAATGAAAATGGCTAATTTTATTACAATCAATTCTGTAATTTAGTGACTGAAAAAGCCCAATATTGGATAATTGTTATATATTCTGTAAAATTAAGCCTTCCTATAGTAAGCTATCAGTATTGCACAGTTAAAGCTAATCAAACGAATTAAGTATATCTAACGATTTCCCTACACCAAATCCAATAAGACAGCTCTCTGATATTGTCAATACTAATTGACTGATTTTCCTAAAATTTGTATGATTGTTGTAATAAACCGGCAATTTAGATACCAGCTATCGAGGTATTCCGTATCATAAAGGCCCAATTTGCGCTAATACTATTTTCAATTGAAGATTTGAAACTCAATTTAGCTAGGCAAATTCTGATAAAATGTTAAGGGATATATAATAAAATAAAGATACGAGTCCTTCTCTTGTTTACTAATTTTTCTGATTTTCTTTCATTCAAAAGATTAGATAAATATGAGTTATAAAGATTATTGATAACACTCTTTCATTGATTGTAAGACCCCAAAAGACTATAAAGATTACTTAAATATTTGAAGAATAACATATTTGCTTATTCCTTGACCTTTTGAAAAACCCTCTTTCAGATAAGCATTCCGAAAGTTTAGATGTTCAACCTAATGTAATTACTCTAATTTTTTTGAGGAATTTAAAGTTTGGTATTTTGTTTTTCTTCAAATCAAATAGTTTTGTTTCTTTTGTCGAGTACGGAAATATGAGAGAACATTATCACTTAGCTGTCTCATTATAATACAAACATTAAAACGCAATTGGAATAACTAAAGTGTCATAATTTTTCTCGTAATTAATTTTCTCATTTAATATATATATTTTTTAGTAATTATTTATCTATATGTGTCTACAAGATATTACACAAAAAACTTAAGTTTTGTTAAATATTGAAAAACTCCCGTGTCAGACATTTGAGAACAGGATCAAAATTTGATCAGTTAATTCTTAAAAATTATCCCACAGTCTTTAATCTAAACATATATATTTACACCATTGTCAAGTCTCCAAAGTCTTGCAAGAAATGTTGATTGACTTCTTGTTAACGGCGGCATTTATTGCGTAACATTTGTTCCCATGCCGTAAAAATTACATAAAATTTGCGTTATGTCTATTAAATTGCTTTTGTTAATGAAAAAATTGAAAAAGCAAGGTATTTTTTACAATTATGTACAGTGTTTTTCCATTAAATAGCTTTTGGGTGGTCTTTAAACTTTAAACCGTCTACAACATAAATTTTTCAATGAAAGAACCATCTATAGACAATAAATGTCAAAAGAGAAAGAGCCCGAAAATTTGACTTTACTTCTACCATGGTTGATTATACACCATCAATAATCATTCCAATTATAAATTTATTATTTATGAGTCATAATTCTCTTGCCTTTCATTGCTTAACGCTATAGAGAATAATTAGTTTTTTGTGTGTTTGGAGTCTTTTTCTTTCCTTTTTTATCAGGATTAATGTCTGTCGCATACAATTTCCTTACAGTTGTTTTACTGCGATCTTTTAACGTTTGACATTTGTGTGCAAAACAGATGACTACAAAATAATTTCGTAATAATCCATGCCCAAGATCGAGTTCCAAGCTTTGTCTCTGCGAGTAGAATTATAATGAAATGAAAGGGTTTGTTTATTTCTCTACATCGATGTCGATCCTCCCCTTACGCTTGATTAGTTTTAGACATTTCAGTAAAATATTAATATTTTAACTAAAATTAGTTTGGCCTGGCCGCTTCCCGTAGTAGGCAGTTTGTTTGGATAAACACAGTCGAAAGAAGTAAAGACTTCTTTTTAAGGTTTCGAAAAAGTATAACTAAAGGCGCATGGTTGTACCTACACAAGACAAAAACTTTGTTCAAGTGGCAGTCAGAATTTCATACATTTTCTCTAATATATTTGATGTTTGATAACTTTTTATTATACGTACTGCTCGCTGATGTTGAGCAATCAAGCAATGAATCAATTTAGTTTGGTATGATGATGCATATCAATGATGGCGTCCTATTAATTGTATTATGATCAACTTTCTTATCCTCATTCTTTTACAAGAGTTCTCCGGATGTATATAATTGATTGCGGAACACGTTATTCAATTACCTTTGACACCTTTTTTATTTCGATCAACTCCTAATGGCTAATTTTAAGTGTTCCATTCAATGGCTACAGTCGAAGATTAAGTTCGTTAAAAGCTCTGGTGCTTTAAATTGCTTACTATTTCGGATCGCTGTCTTAAAATCGACGATGCTATCGCTTGCTGTGTTAAAATGCGACATTATTCTATGCAGGAAACAAAACATTAGCAACGACTTCCCTTTCAGCTTCAGTGCCCCTTTGAATCACTCTCAACTGCGAAAACGAGATGAAATCAAATGAGTTTGGTCACAAAAACTACGGATAAGTATCCAAGTATTGTGTTGAACAATTCCCATTTAAGTTAATTACTGGAAATGTACAACATTATAGATGGGAGAATTTATTGCGAAGTAATGTGTTTTTATTTCATAGCTCCAGTAGATAGGTTAAATGCGATTACCTCAATATCTATATTGGAGTACTTTCCACTGTATAACATGAAAGAGCTTTCAGTTGCTTCACTAAACGCATCATCTCCGCCGTATTTATGTTGATACTCTATCTGTTTATATAGAGGAATACATCCCAGTAAATGACATTAACTTTGTTAGTTTCATTTTGTTTGTCGGAATAAATTGATTTCGCCATTAGTATAATGTTTAGTGCTTTGTTAGCACAACAAACATATTCATCTTGATGATGGCTGTTTAGTAGTGAAGGACTCTATGTTTGCAATTTGACTAACCTAAAGTCTTTGATCCCTCTTTTTTATCGCGCAGATTGTTTGTGCTTTGTTGTCCGTCTTTTAAAGTGTCTGGTTTTAGGTACATTACTTTCGATTAGATACTATTAAAAATGAAACTAGATAGAAGAGTAATTTTTTATTCAACTACTGTAGAATCTCTGAAGTCCTTTTGAAATAATGTCTATATGATAAATGTTCGGCAATTAATTGACTTGTACTTAAAATACCTTTTTTTTAACTTGGCATTCGACTTTGTAGCCCTTTGACGGCATTATGATACTCATAATAAATATGCCAAATTGTTTCCATTTCAAGCCTTAACTCTTATAAATTTGATTTTATGCATTTATACGTTAAATTATTTCTCACGTTGTTTTTGTTTTATACGGCAAATCCTAATTGCATCGTTCGATCAATCCTGTGTTTCCATGATCTTAGCGAGTCTTAATTTCTCTAATTAATTCTACATATATAACGACATTATTCTTTGAAACCTTGAAATCTTACTTATTTCTGTACTATGAAGCGTGATTGCTGCCGATAAATCACACTGGAATAAAAAAACTTAAAAAGAACTAGCACATCGCTGTATTCAATAATGAATGATTTTCACCTTTTAAGGTACCGGGTGTTTAAAATAATGCATAACATCATCTAACATTTTAAATTGGTTTTGTTTGTTTGAATGGGCCGTTTTTCAGCAACATTGTTGTCTTTCAGCAATTTTTTTTTCAGCTATATCATGGTGTCCTGCTTTTATTAGGGGAAGAAGCCGGAGGTACCCGGAGAAACCACCCCCCCCCCCCGGCCTTCGGTACGAAAACTGGCAATCCTTGTCAATTAAGATTGCAGTCGATTGCACCCTGCTCGTATAGTGAGACTCGAACCCGTAACTAACATTTTTGAAATAGAGCTTCAAAATGAAAGTTGTGTGTTAATCAGAATGTCCATAACTTCTTCATACTGAGTGATCCTGAAATTACTGCTGACCCAGGATTACCCTCCGTAAAATTGGGTGAAGATGTCTTCTGATTAAATCCATTAGTCATTTGAACATTTGCACCGAAGACAAATTAGATATGTTCCATGTTCCTGCATATAACGCAACAGGCGACGAGTTTGGAATTTGATTGTTCCTATAGAGATTCTAATTATATATTCATATCTGGCATATTACACTCTGTAAACAACGCCATAAATCGGGTAAATGTTCGCAGTCAGTTCTAGGCCTGTCTTGTTAAGATATTCACATTCACTTTACATGTGTTGTTTATCATTGCTATAACAATTCCTATAGCAAATTGCGGATGTCTTAGATGATCATCTTTGAGTTAAACCAGTGGTTCGGTCGTTGATTATAAACTTATCTTATTCTGGAATCTGTTGGCATTATCTTAGAAGACTTTTAATGCTCTTTGAATGTTTGAAATTTCAAGTTACAAAGATCTGTCTATGCCGTTTCTGGAATTGAACAATTTTTTAATCATGTTTTCGACTGACACGAACTGTTAAGTGATAGCAATTAACAATATATGATTATTTTTAGACTCTCGAAAAAATTCCCTACTTATGACTTGCTAGAGGGTCTTCAAAAAAATTAAACATATATGCCTAAGCGAATTTTTTTTAACATAATTATTTTCTCACAGTCCCATGAGGTTAAAAAAATTAGAATATCTGTTGAATGGACAGTAAAGCACCACGGAAACTCGTGGTGTACTAAATGTCAACTGCAAACCAGCGAAAATCTATTTTATTATCTGACATATGAGAGCGAGCATAAAAAATGGGATTGTTATACTTTAACAGGTTAAATCCATCCTCACAATAATGGTTTGTTTGTAAAGTCACAAGCTGTTTTTCTTTACAGGTCCTGGGGCCTACAATGCTAAAGACACCATCAGTAAGAAAGGAGGACTAATGGTGACAAAAGACAAAAGATTTAAAGAACTTAAGAGTGATGGTCCAGGTCCCGGGGCATACGAGGTAAACAAACATTTTTATTCCTTTACAGTATCAGAAGGTCTTTAGTATTTGTTGGCTGGTTTAATTAGAAATAACACCAAAACGTTTCAGTTAAATTCATTGTCTGAAACATTCAAAAAACAGGAAATAAATTTTCACAGTTTTCATCAAGTCTTGTTTTTGTCTCGCCTGCGACGAAAGTCGCTGGAGGCGAGACATATGTATGGGAATCCGGCGGCGGCGGCGGCGTAAACACTTGACATCTTGCTTCATATATTTGTAAGCCCAAGCCCTAGGTCCATCAAATTTGGTACAGAGGTAGCTTACGATGAGTACTTGCCAGTCAGTCACCTGACCTTGACCTCAATTTCACTGTCCGGGACTACGTTAAAGTTTGTGGGTTACGGCAGTTCCTCTGTAACTATGTATAGTAGGATGACAATATTTGGTATATAGGTTGCTGATGAATAGTACATGATTGTCTGGTAGGTGTCACCTGACCTTGACCTCAATTTCACGGTTCAGCGACTACGTTAAAGTTTTTGTATTAGGACAGTTCCTCTGTAACTATGCATAGTATGGTGACAATATTTGGTATACAGGCCGCTGCTCATAATTAATGCTATTTAAGTCATGCTTATGACGAAATTTATTTTCGTTACTGATGTGGAATTCAGGCGAGACGTTTTTCTGTGTCCACACTTGATTCCCACAGTGTCTGAACTTTATGGTAGTAAATTAGTGTGTTTATATTCTATTTGGTTTATATAAAAATATACTAAACTAACAATGATGAAAGCATTTTGTCAGTAATGCACAATTTGTTTACTCGTGTGATGTTTAAGAGCACACTCTAAATTTGAGAACACAGACTTCCATTGCTCAACACTATAATCATATTACATTTTCCGTCAATAAACAAAATATACAAAAGTATACTATATTCCTTAACATAAACAAATACTGACATGATATGTATTTCTCAAATTAAACTTACAAATGTTGATGAAGGACATACATCACACTTTGATAAAGTTTTCCCATAATTCTGTACATGTCTGTTTACTAAAAGCTCTAAGAGCATACAATATTGTCCCCCTTTTTAATCATCTACCAAGACGTTTGAAGCTCGGGTCAGTGTTTCATCCTGTTTGTGTCAAAACATAGAACATTTATTTCCCATCACAAGACTGAAGAAAAATATCCTAGAGCATTTAATTTGGCTGTTGGATCTAGTTAAATGCTTGTAGCTTCTTTTGAATTGATTTAGTACGTTGGATATTGCTTTCTTTTCCATTTGAATGTCAGACTGTAGTAATAAGACATGTTTTATTTTGGAAATAGACAGATTTTACTGGTTTTTCTTCAGTTTTCTGTGTATAACTGTCTTATCTGAGGTTATTCCAAGAATTTAATATTAGCATGTGTTTAAACTTTATTGTTGTTTGTCACGTGTACGAGAGATGTACTAAACAAAATATTTGTGTAAAAATCCATGCAACTATGTATATATGTTCGTTTTCTGTTACCCCAACCTACTACTTAAGGTTTTTGTCTCGCCTGCGACGAAAGTCGCTGGAGGCGAGACATATGTATGGGAATCCGGCGGCGGCGGCGGCGGCGTAAACACTTGACATCTTGCTTCATATATTTGTAAGCCCACGCCCTAGGTCCATCAAATTTGGTACAGAGGTAGCTTATGATGAGTACTTGCCAGCCAGTCACCTGTCACCTGACCTTGACCTCAATTTCACGGTCCAGCGACTACGTTAAAGTTTTTGGGTTACGGCAGTTCCTCTGTAACTACGCATGGTAGGATGACAATATTTGGTGTATAGGTTGCTGATGACTAGTACATGACTGTCTGGTAGGTGTCACCTGACCTTGACCTCAATTTTACGGTCCAGCGACTACGTTAAAGTTTTTGGGTTACGACAGTTCCTCTGTAACCACACATGGTAGGATGACAATATTTGGTATATAGGTTGCTGATGACTAGTACATGACTGTCTGGTAGGTGTCACCTGACCTTGACCTCAATTTCACGGTCCAGTGACTACGTTAAAGTTTTTGGGTTTTGGCTGTTCCCCTGTAACCATGCATGGTAGGATGACAATATTTGGTATATAGGTTGCTGATGAATAGTACATGACTGTCTGGTAGGTGTCACCTGACCTTGACCTCAATTTCACGGTCCAGTGACTACGTTAAAGTTTTTGGGTTTTGGCTGTTCCCCTGTAACCATGCATGGTAGGATGACATATTTGGTATATAGGTTGCTGATGAATAGTACATGACTGTCTGGTAGGTGTCACCTGACTTTGACCTCAATTTCACGGTCCAGTGACTACGTTAAAGTTTTTGGGTTTTGGCTGTTCCCCTGTAACCATGCATGGTAGGATGACATATTTGGTATATAGGTTGCTGATGAATAGTACATGACTGTCTGGTAGGTGTCACCTGACTTTGACCTCAATTTCACGGTCCAGTGACTACGTCAAAGTTTTTGGGTTACGGCAGTTCCTCTGTAACTACGCATGGTAGGATGACAATATTTGGTGTATAGGTTGCTGATGACTAGTACATGACTGTCTGGTAGGTGTCACCTGACCTTGACCTCAATTTTACGGTCCAGCGACTACGTTAAAGTTTTTGGGTTACGACAGTTCCTCTGTAACCACACATGGTAGGATGACAATATTTGGTATATAGGTTGCTGATGACTAGTACATGACTGTCTGGTAGGTGTCACCTGACCTTGACCTCAATTTCACGGTCCAGTGACTACGTTAAAGTTTTTGGGTTTTGGCTGTTCCCCTGTAACCATGCATGGTAGGATGACAATATTTGGTATATAGGTTGCTGATGAATAGAACATGACTGTCTGGTAGGTGTCACTTGACCTTGACCTCAATTTCACGGTCCAGTGACTACGTTAAAGTTTTTGGGTTTTGGCTGTTCCCCTGTAACCATGCATGGTAGGATGACATATTTGGTATATAGGTTGCTGATGAATAGTACATGACTGTCTGGTAGGTGTCACCTGACTTTGACCTCAATTTCACGGTCCAGTGACTACGTCAAAGTTTTTGGGTTACGGCAGTTCCTCTGTTACCACACATTGTAGGATGACAATATTTGGTATATAGGTTGCTGATGACTAGTACATGACTGTCTGGTAGGTGTCACCTGACCTTGACCTCAATTTCACGGTCCAGCGACTACGTTAAAGTTTTTGGGTTACGACAGTTCCTCTGTAACCACGCATGGTAGGATGACAATATTTGGTATATAGGTTGCTGATGACTAGTACATGACTGTCTGGTAGGTGCCACTTGACCTTGACCTCAATTTCACGGTCCAGTGACTATGTTAAAGTTTTTGTATTAGGACAGTTCCTCTGTAACTACGCATGGTATGGTGACAATATATGGTATACAGGCCGCTGCTGATATTTAATGCTATTTACGTAATGCTTATGACGAAATTTATTTTCGTTACTGATGCGGAATGCAGGCGAGACGTTTTTCTGTGTCCACACTTGTTTATTGGTATAACTTGTTTGGGATTGAAGATTCTATTGTTCTTGTTTGCATAGTTTTGCCAAGTATTGTTAATTAAGTTGTTTGCTTCAAATATAATAATCTGAACACATATTATAATTTGTGGCAGTTTTTTTCTAGATTATTACATAATCTAATACATGTAGTTTAAATTTGTTAAAATGTCTAAACTAACAACGACTTTTTTCTAGTATGAAACTGTTCTGATCTGTAATTGCTTGTTAATGCTATATTATGCAGTCTTCTGAAAGGATGTGAATATATAGATCTAGACCGCCAAGCTGACCCTCTGTCATTTAGAGACTGATGGCAATTGAAAGAAACGTTTTATTTATTTTCGGGGGTCGATATCAACTCATTTTGACAGTTAATATGGACGTGTTACAGCAATGAGGTCAAGAATAATGTTTAAGCTGGGTTATAAGGACTGGTTCATACAGAGAGATAAAGATTTAATTGGGAAAGACATAACATAACATTTTTATATTTCTTTAATAGTTCTGTTTTGAAATTAAATGTCAGCATCAATACTTAGGAAACGACTTTTAACACTATCGTGTTTTACATATCAATTTAAAACATCCTTGCAAATTGAAAAGCTTGAAACTGTGGAATGGTGATGTAGTCACAAATCTGAACAGAAGCTGGATTCGTGCTGCAAACGACATTATGTTATAAAGAAAACAGTTCATCACGTGCATATAATACAAAGAATTTTTGTAATTTTCGAATTTTCAGTAAACTTTGTGGGGTCAAGGCTAGTGGATGATTCCAAATTTTCAAAAAAAATCATTTTTCAGCGATTTTCCTCTTCAAACGTTTCATTGCCATCTTGTTCTGGTGTAAAATACATGTAGTCTTTTACGTTTTGTGTAAGATGTTTCCGTTTCTAATTAAATTGCACATGTGATATAACTTTCTTGAAACAATTAATACCACGATTCACGGTAACAGTGTTATGTCCAGATATAACACAGCCCCATACCCATCTGCTGAAAACGGGAAAATTTGTAGGGCGACAATTTTGTGTCATCTTAATTAGATAATTCTTGCTGTACAAATACCACTTCTTCTGTAATATCATATTGAATTAGAAACAGACAAATTTGTAATGATAAATAAATAATCAGATGTAGACTGTTTATTTAACTGAATACATTTTAAATAGATTGAGATAAACTACACCTATATGATCCATGTTGAGCCGAGAGATCGTTTCCAAGATATTGTCAATCCCAATTTGAAAAACTTGAATCATATTCGTATTAATTAAAAGTATTTGATTCCCGACCCTTAGGTTAAACATTGAACCCTAGATAACATCTCGCGTGCCTTGTCCCGTGGTTAAATAAGTATAAACGATTTTGACTTGGAAGTCGCCGGCACTTTTTACTTATCAGTCATACTGTCTTAGTTATTTGTTTACATGTAATATATGATCAATTACGGTATAAATGTTAAATGATGTTAATTACACGTAATTGATGTAATTGTTGTCTTTAAGGATTCGCTTCGAGTCTCGATTTACCTGTATTTGTAACATCCATTTTTTGTGACTTCTAGCCACAAAAGGGTTATTAGAATCTTTTGTGTCGACGATTGTCGTTTGAGAAGAAGGCTAATTTGCTCAGTCAGTAGATGGGAATGCACACTTCTTTTTGTAAATAATAAGACAATTAAATGAAAGAATGCCAACAGTATGTTGTAAATAAAACTTACAGAGCTGAAGATCTAAGATCATCAAATCTATAGAACTGGCAGCTATAAAGCATATACCTTTATCAGGAACAAGATGTCAAAATATCACCAATACACGCTGGCAGTGACAAATTTTATGTGAAAATCAGCATTCTATTTCGCGCATTAATTTGATTCTGACTTTGATAAGACGAATCTTTCCCAAGCCTCTATCCTTCTTTAACCATAAGATGACAATAAAATTCATTGTGTATTCATAGTTGGTAATAAAATGGGTATATGGATGTGAAAAGAATGTATAGCATTCTTGTATCGCAAAAGATTCCGATTAATATTGTATGTGATAGATACTTCATTTTGATTTTCTGCTTGTTATTAACCTTTTATATGATTGATTCGGACTTCTGCCATACTTGGAGTTGTAGCAGATAAATTTATGGTCACCTTAGATGTTTTCGTATATGCAAAACCGTCAAAAATGGAAGATTATTTGTCTGCTAGCTTGTCAAATGTATACCGGTATATGTTGTGTACTTCAACTGCAATAGGTTTGTCATTAAATTGACTTGTCCCAAACGAAAACACGATACATGAAATGGTTATCCATCCTGATCACCCGACTTCACACTGATTTTACGGCGTTTAAGGAGTTGTTTAGTTTAATGTTCATTGTTTGTGTCTGTCCATCGTATTGTGTCCTTGTCAAGAATGGTCAAGTCCCGTGGGTGATTTTAGTATTTGTCTTGCTGAAAGTCCGTCTTAGAAAAGTTTCTTTAATTAATTTTTGTTAGTTTACTGTAAAAGTAATAGGTATTCATACATTTGTCTGGTATCCTTTTGAAATGTATAAATATCAGCATAATCTACAACAATGTGTTAAATATATGTAATGTGTTAACACAGCATAAATTTAAGAAGCACATCGCCATAACAATTCTTCCATTACACAATACCTGTGATGTCGTCGGCGTATCTTTGCATGCTGTTGTTATATATTGTTTCCATTCTTTGTTTGTTTGTTATATCGTTGAATTTTGTGACCATATATACTAAGAATGTGTGTGGTCATATCAAGTCGGCTTAACACTGTGTCGTCTCCTATAAAGAGGAGAAACCAAACCCAAACCTCCCAATTCAATTAATCACTAAAAGAAATCACCCAATCTCAGTACAACAGATAGACTTAGCAAATACCAAATATTAATGAAAAACAAAAGCTTCAGCAATTGGTGAAAAACAATAGCATAAGCAACTGGCGAAAAATAATAGCATAAACAGCTGGCGAAAAACTATAACATAAGCAGCTGGCGGAAAACAATAGCATAACAACTGGCGAAACATTTTTTGACGACTTATTAAATGGATTATATATGTGTGTGATGATCCCCCGTGTAATCATCTCCCACACGTTTGGCCTAATTGTTCACTTAATTAGTTAGCAATATCTCTTCATAGACCTCTTTGCCAAACGACTCCTGACACCTCCGACGTTAATTCTCCGGTCTAATAACTTTTAGCCACTTCAGCTGATGCCCAATTATTATGCCCAACGACGATTTTTAAGATGTTCCCGAAAATTACTTAAGATTGTTAATGTTCTAATAATGATCTACACTGATTATTATTATTATTTCTTTTTAAGTGTAATTGAAGCTATGTCCTTGTAAACATATATGATTAATGAACACATGTTATCACTCTGCGTCCGTTGTCGTCTATGAAATTTTACAATCTTTTCTAAAACCACTCGGACAATTGAAACCACACTTGGTCGCAATGCTCATTTGTTGGTCCTCTGCAAAGTTGATAATTTTGTATCGATGAGGGTACTAGATACCATAGCATGTCCGGATTTAGTTTAACATAGGATTCTATGGGAAAATACTTTTCAGAAACTATACAAAGCTGCTATATGGATGTTTATTGAAACTAAACTTCGTCACCGTGTTTTTCTATGGCCCTGTACAAAATTAATATATAAATTCCATTATGCGACCACGCATGATTTAATTTTAAGGTCTGTACTGAGAAAAAAATAAAATGCATTCTTCATTGCAAATATTAATATGGTTAGCCATAGGCATAGACGAAACGCGCGTCAGGCGTAGCAAAATTTATTGCCTGGAGCTTTGTTGATTTCCATACAGGCATTTGAGAGCCTTATGTTTTATTATGTTTCTCATATATATACTTCCGCGACAGTAAACGATTTTATAAACTAAACGATTCTTCATTTTATTTTCAGTTTTCACCAATAATCCAAGATACAGTTTTGAAGGGAACATTCAACGCCACGTTGTCCAATCCTATTGCTCCACAGATGGACATGTCCAGCCACGTGGGAAGTTCCGTGAAACACCAGTTTTTACTGGGTGTGTGAAGGATTCCAGAACAAGAAAAATTCAAAAAATTAAGTTCAAATCCGTCCAAACAATCAGTGTAACGAGGCTATTGCTGAAAGATACAATGAAACCAAAATTAGCAAGAAATACCAAGAGAAAATTATCGTGTATTTTAATTGTGTTTAGAAATCTTAAACCATTGTGTATTTATGAATGTTTATGTCTATTTTTAATGTACACTAACTGTGATATATGGAACTGATATGTGATATGACATGGTACCCAGTTTGTTTTTATTTACTTTTTTGTATCATATGAACTGAGTGCTCATCATGTCATTAAATGTTATTTTTCTGAACCTCGTTTGAGTTTGCTTTTAAATAAGTAATTGATCGCACAAGTTTAAACATGGCTGCCCTAACAATAGATGTACCAGCAGATAGTCATGTATATATTACAATACAATCAATATTTAGGTACATATCAGCCCAAGGAGACAGTCGGTGGTTTTGCTGATTCCGCTTTTGATTTTTTTTTTAATTATACCTGTCGTCAAGATAACAGATATGAAAGTGCTGAAAGCAAAAATTTCCATGTGATTGAGTGGATTGGCCAATAACATGGCGGTCAACTCGAAACTTTTGTTGTCTGCTAAAAGAAAACAAAAAGCAATCATTTTCGATTAAACGATAATTTAGATAGTGCCGCCAAAATATTGCGGAAAAACCCTAATTTATATACATATTATCGTTCGATTCATCTGTACGCTGTTTTATCCTTATACCCCTGGGCTGTTCCGAATGTCGGGTTAAAATGGAAAGTGTTTAAAATTATTGCTTTTCTCATCTAAATTCTAAAAAAGCGACATTTATCAAAATTTATACGCAATTTAGTAATTATTAAGAGTTTCTGGTTACAATCAAAGGAAGCGTATGAAAAATACAAGATAACCGTTCTGCAAGATCAATAATAAAATTGTTGAAGAGACTGCGTTACATACCAACTGTTGAGAGCGACGATGAAACATTTATATAATCTTGAGAATAATTTAAAAGTAAAAGTTTCGGCGTTGATGTGTCGAAACATAATTGAACACGGCACCATTTTTTTTTAATTTAAATTGTTACTTTAAATTTAATAAAGAATGTATAGCTGATAGCTTTTTACAATTGTGTATTATTATAGGCCCACTGTTGCTTGTATGTTTTTCTCTAAAATGATTATAATGGAAAATAGGGACGTAGCTATATATAGTTGAAACAATGTGGATGCACAAGAAAAGGGCGAGGAGTCCAGGCGCTGCCTTAGGCCCCCGAAAGCTCCGCAAGTATAACATATTAAAAGTGTATAATAGACTTCAACGAGATAAATACGTGAACGTATTTTTAGCAGAATTTATGAATAAAGTTATGCGTCAGGCTCGAGGCTCGAAATTTGCACAGAAGGAGACAAAATAATTTCTTTATTTCCACTGAATACGTGGGGGTATAAAAATATTTCTCAAAACAATAATGCCCCTTTACTGTCGGAAAGGTTCACATGGTAATTCATATTTCTGTTCGCTGGGGTATAAAATGCTTCTCTAGACAATAATGTCACGCGAAGCAAACATCAAATCATAGCTGTATAGATGAGACCAGCTCTAACGTTTCGCAGAATTTTTTCAACAATAAACTGCCAAAGAACATTAAATAATAGTCATAATCTGTACCTAAAAACTAGTCTAGTTACTGTCTTTGTTCTAGCAGAGCAGTTTTGATAGAAACTGTTGTAGAGGTGATGTGATAGTGTTACTATATCTGTCATGAGAAATTGTCGTAAAGCAGCATTTCCTAGTTTCCACGAATGGTTAGAAAGGGTCTCGTCTGTATTATAGAACTCCATAAATTTAAAATGTATAGGTACTTATCATTTGGCATTCATTGCAGGTAAATGATTTATATATGATCTGTTGTCTAAGTTTAATGCATTGTTTTTGTGGTATACCCCTTTACCGGAATTTACTTGTACCCTGGACTGAATGCCAGGTACACGACTGGTATGTTGAAACAAGCAGCAATCCCAGAGTGCGTTAACTCTCGTTATTTGAGATTTTTGTTTTGTTTTTGTTTGTTTGGGGGTTTTTTTTGTTTGTTTTGCTTTGTTTTGTTTGATTATTTTTTTACTGTTTTTGATCTGCGTTTAGTGAATTTGTTTTTGTTGATTTGATTCCTAGACAAGATTGACCCTTTGTATTTTTGTTCACACCGCAATTACATTATCTCATTGGTTAAACGCTGTGCTATAGTATTTATATTTCTATAGTAAATAAAGCAGTCGGTCTTTTTAAGAGTTTTATTTAAACCTATCATTGGCCGGTTACACGAAGTGCAAAACCCGGGTATATGTTATGGTGAAGTCGGGCAGGCGAGCGGAGAAAGTAGGGTATCTATTTTGTGTATTCAACTCGTATAATTTTCAGCCTGATCTCTGAAACTTCACAGAAATTGTGCACCTGTTATTATGGAAGTGTTCAAGGATTTTTTCTCCAGTTTTCTTAGTTTTCTTACTTGGGAACTTTTGCAGATGAATATACCTATTTTGTGTAATCAACTCCTCCTATAGTTTTCAATTCAGATCTCTGAAACTTCACAGAAAGGTCGTACATGAATTATAGTTTTGCACCTTCAATTATGGATTTGTTCGCGGATTTTTTCCTAATTTTTCACTGAGACTTGGTCATTTTCAGAACATTTCCAGAAGACGGTACCTACTGTGTGTAATCTACTACTCCTACATTTTTTACACATATCTTCCAACAAATTGTAAACCATTCCCATTTTATTAAGGGGCATGCCTTGCAACCCGGCCATTTCAGACTTTTGCGATTTTTTCAGCAAAACATAGCGGCCGTTAATCTGAATACCCCTAATATATCACATTCTGCAGATAAAAACCTGCAAATTACATGTCATACCTTCTTCATGATTGATATTGTTGCTGAAAAATTAGTCAGGGATTTATATATTGGTCATTAAATTTGAAGTGAGCAACTTATAATTTTTAAAAACTAAATTGATTTTCATAATGAATTTTTTTTTTCTTCGTCGCAACGCATTTTTTAAATAACTTATGATGCAGTTTACTCAACAACAAAAAATAAATTATACAATAAATTGTAAATTGGTCTGTGAAGACATTCGAATGCAGATCTATATGATTTAATCACAATAGAAATCTGAGTCTCTTAATGACGGACAATTTTATTTTCGGGGGTGTGGGGACTATAATAGCTGGGAAATGATATATTTCTTGATGCGCAAAATGACGGCAAATTGTTTGTTTCACTCCACTGGCCAGATTATTTTTGGACCAAATGGAAGGCAAGCAAGTTTTGTATTTTAAAATCAGAATCAGGATAATTGCGAAGTTTCCGGACGTTTTGCTGTGCCAAATACTTGACATTGCTGCAATTTAACATTTTGTTGATTTTTTTTTTTTTTGTTTTTTTTTGTGTGATTTTCATGCTAATTTTCTTTCGTTCATCTTCATAATAAACCACTAAACCTTTTATCAAAGGATTAGCTAACGATGTGTTTGTTTATATTACTACTTGAAAACATACGTCTTATTGGCAGCAGCTGACTTGATAGGCTGAGAGACGAACAAGAATCATCATCCATCATCATAAAAAAGATTTACGAAAATAATCTGACGAAACTTTGTTTGATATTGTGCATTTTGGGACAAGGTTCGATTATACTCCTCATAATCTTTTTATGCAACTTTTGAAGATAACAAATTTTAATTATTTTCAAGATATCACAGATCGGCATCTCGTCTTCAAGTAAATGGGCCAGGCTCCGTTAGTTTTTATTGTAGCAATGGTAAAAGCCTTGCATTATTTGTTAAATTATCGTTCGTTTTTAAACGTATATTTGTGACAAACATTTAATAACATTTTAGTAAAAGGAAAAAAAAACAAACAATTGGCTACTTTTTTCAATTGTCAGAAGACGGCGGGTTAAAATTATGCTTGTATTAGAAATCAAATGATTTCTAATAAACAAATGTAAAGGAAAAAATCTTTCCGATTAGAAAACCACCTGTAAATGAATGTTCTTGATATTTATATTAATTTATAGACGTAACATTGACATAAATAACTCATAATGGCGTCTTTACATATGAATGGTCTGTGTTTGACATCTAAATCGACTTGTAACAAAGTTCCGTCAACATGAATATTATAGACTCGGCGACTAACAAAACATGTACAAAGTTTTCTTTTTGGTTTTGTTATCAGGATTGGCTTACTTATACCTTCGTGCACACCACGAAAACATGGTAAATACACGTCTCCAGGTTTTACATCTCATTTATCAACTAACAGACTGCATTTATCAATTTATTTTTTCAGATATGTTGACAGTTTCCTAATGGTCATGCACTTTGCTAAATGCAAGCTTACGTGCATTTAATATTTATGTGCAATGGAACAAATGACTAAATCTGAAATCGACAAATAAAACGTATTACAGAACATGTGTAGACAATTTTTTAAGAATTTATTTTTATAATTTTTTTACCGTTTCCGGGCAACGGATCTGATTCTTGGTCCGACTATTTGCCCCCTATTCTTGATCAAAAACAACTAAAACTAAATCTCAAAGATTCACTAAATTCTAGACAGCACAATCCTAAACGTGTTCATTTCGGTGTTATATAATTGTACAGTGATTGAGCTAATCTTCGGGAGTTCTATGCGGGTGTCTGGAATGAAACGTGGATTTTATTGCGTCGTTTGTCACGATTAACGCCAAAAACACGTGCATGAAAAATGAAATGTCGATTTTATTTGCAGAACAACTGTAAAATTTTCTCTTATTGGGGATATGTAAATGAAATGTCGCTATATTAGCATATTAATTTCTCTAGATCTGTAATTTGGGAATATCCGACTATAATATGGATTTCTTCTAATTGTTATTTATTAAGTAATCAGATAGGCACGTGCATTCACGCAACATTTTATTACACAAACAATCCAAGATTACGAAATTTAAATGCAAGAACGAGTTTTCCTAAGACTTTTCATAGCCCTACATCTGTTGTTTGAAAACAATGGGGATTAGGAAAAGTGTTAATACCGTTCTAGGACATAAAACATTAACCATCAAAATTTTCATCAAAACCACAATTAGTGTTATAATTTTTTTAAATTATTTTTATTTTTATTATTATTATTATTTACTTTTGCATGTTTTTCGATAAATTTGACGTCTTGAAATGTAGAGATTCAGTCTATATTGTGCAAATTTAAATGAATTAGGTAATGCTATCCAAGGGAAACACTTGCACATTTGTATACAGTAGATGTACACTCACCTACCAATTATTTGAATAGCATTTCTGTAAAAAAAATAACGCCAAATGATCAGTTTCAAGCTTTAAGAGAAACATGAATGGGTATTTTAGACTGAAGTACAAATGTATCCCATATCTGTTGTTGTCCTTCAATGGTAATTATCAAAGAGTACTTATTAGTGGAAATTATCAATTATATTTATCTTCAAAGAATTAAATGTGAGTTAAATGCGATTTTTAGTCCGATTTACTACGATATCATTTACCACCGCGTAACGCTTGTTATCGTTTAACGTTGTCTTTGAACATGAACATGGGTCTCTTTACATATCTGTCAAAGAGCGCCAGGTATGAGAAGAAAAATCATTGGCTTTTTCTAAATTGTTTTTAGCAATTTGTGAAAAGCTTGACAACTATGTGAAATCAATTACGAATATTTTTTAACGATGAATCCGCTATTAAGTTGCCATGCTTAATGTTAATTGTCATGTCACCTTTCGGCCACGCGCAAATGGAATTAAAACGCTTTCATTTACTTTTTCAATTAAAATTTCGTAGAATTCTTTAGCTTTCAAACCATTTCTGGCAAAGTGCACATCCTTTTCAGGAACAGAACTCCTTTGTTCGAAAGCATTAATTAAAAAGCTGTCCAAGAAACAACAAAACGGTCGAATTTCTTAATCTTAGAAATGGTGTGGCATACGGCTTACAATGATATTTCATTAAGATAACTGTTATCTTTGACAAAACGGTTGACAACGTTGTTTACATAACGATTACTTAGATATAACAATGGAACGACACTGAATTTAAGGGGACATAATCATGTAATGTTCCTTCTTGGCATAATAACATTATAAAGCTCACATCATGCATAAACAAATGGGTTTCATTACTGCATACCATCATTAAAAACGCCTTTGTTTAAAGTTTACGTACTGGTCATTTTACCGGACAAAAATCAAATATGTAAAAAAAAATTAAGGATAAATATATGCCACTGAAATTATCACATAGGCCATCCATCATTCAACTGAACTGTACCGTTCCCAGAGCAATTTTGAGCACATTGAACGCGGAATGACTCGAAAAGGTCACCGACTTCGGATAATCATTACATTATAAACAAGCTCATGAAAAATGTATTATGTCTAGTTTATTAAATGTATATATAATTTTATAACAATCTGGTATTTTTATCGACAGATATATGATGATGTATATCTTACTTTTTGAAATATTCCATTATGGTGTTAATAAATTTAGAACAGCGAATGTCTGGCATGAAAATTCGATTTGGAGTTGCATGTAAACGACCTGGGTTTGACCGTTTACAGATAAGGCTGGCTACTTTAAAAAAAACAACCTCACATCTTCGCTTTTTTGTGAAAAATAAAATTGAAATGTACGTGGCACTGGGCTCAGACTAGTATAGCTATTTTATAACTCATGGGCAATGCTTATTCATATGCAGTTTCTGCCGTGGCCTGTAGACGTAAGACCACAAGACTTTAAAAGTCGCTTTTTGTTTGGAATAGAAACAAGATCTTAACTATACGGTTCCCGTCGTATTTAATTAAGGATTAATTGCTAACACAAACTGACATTTTATTATTTTATTTTTATGTTTTTATTGGTTGATTCGGTTAAACGCCACTTTCAGCATTTTTTCAATTACATCATGGCGTCCAGTGTTTATTGGCGGATAGGAAGCTGGAATACCCAGTGAAAATCCCCGAACCTTCGGCAGGAAAACTGGCAATCCTAGGTTGCAGTCAAGCACACCATGCCGCAGACAGGCTCAGTGTTGACAGGCCACTGGATCAATTGAAAATGACTAACTACTTTAACCACTTGGCCACCGAGGCCACATGCATGTTTTATTGGGATTGTCATTGATCGTTTAAGCAGATGCCTTTATAATAAGCCATTTTCACGTGACATATGCCAAAAATTAAATCATTAAATCGTACTGTAACTGCTATAGACACAGATTAAGTTTTATTAGAGAGACTACAAAAATGTAATTCCGTGACAAGAGCTGCAACTTCACATGGCTACATAATAATTATTAACATGAATATCCCTTCACTTCCACTTAACATTTCACTTTAACAGGTTACCAGAAATGCATTTAAACTAAGATAATTCTTATCTCTTACATACTTCAATTATGAACAATTTTGTTCGTTCTATTTTAAAAACTTGTTATGCAAGACGAAGAAGTGGCTATTGACACGGAACGAACAGAATCTTAAGTAACAACTTTAGTATTATTTGATACGGTAAATCATTTAAAATATCGCTTTCTTTCAGTTTCTTACACGGGTTTTGTGCTTTTAGGAATACATTTCTGCAAGAAACTCTCGTATTTACACAATTGGACCAATTACTTGAAATAATTGAACTAATTAAATGATGTTGTTTTCATGACGTGACCGACAGTTCGTTACAATAGTGACATTCGTATATAAAATATCATATATTGTGAGTATCTTATATCTGATGTAATATTAACGTTGATTTTTATCAGCAGGTGTGTAAAAATCTGTTCTACTACATGCATCGTTGTTTAACTGTTGATTAAGTTTTATAAGGCAGATTGTGTACTTTATAGCGTACAAGTAAGCATGAACTAGTTCATTATATACATTTCTTTCACTATACTGTTTTTAACAAAGCCAGTTTGAAGATACGTGTACAGAATGCATTATCTCCGTTTTGAAGAATTGCAGACCCGAGAGCCCATCTCTATCACTTAATTCACATACGATTCTTGAACTATATAGACTGGATACATGCCTCAAAAATACGCTTAGCGTACCCATCGTTTGAATGTCTCCTAACACACCCTGTGGTGCGCGTAATGGTGAAAAGAACGTGTGATATTTACTGCAGTCTGAGGTGGAAAAAATGTGGCAATGCTTTAAACAAGTTGTAAATAATAAACACGTTGTGTAAATTGATTCTATGACTGTCATAGTATTATGGAGACACTTTAATTGCTTTTATTTGTCTAAAATTTGTGCGTGTGAACAACCACAGTCTATTCTAACAGTTAGTATAGAACTGTCCCTTGAACAAATAAACTCTTGTAGCAACTCGATAAAGAATGGCATGTTGTAAAACATGGAGTGGAGTCTGGAGTCTAAATTGGAGTGGAGTTTGGAGTCAAAATTGGAGTGGAGTCTGGAGTCACATTGGAGTTGTATTTGGAGTCAAAATTGGAGTTCTTTTTTGTTTTGAAGTAGTTCTGTGTGATTGATTAATGTTTTTAATAGCTCATTGAAATGTTATTTAATACATTACTAATTAAAAAGAAATAAAGATAATCTCACAAAATGTTTGCCTGTCATTCCTTCCATTATCCTAGTCTGATCTCACACTTTATGACCTTAAGGTAATATACATGGATGCTTAAATTTAGTATCTGTTCTGGGAAATTGTCAAAATGTCATTTTCATGTTTTCTGCAAAGTTTTTAATTAAAGGTCCGACAAAGGTCTGACAAAAAAATGTATAATTTTACTATTAAGTCAAAGTAGATTATAAAACAATATTTTCTGTAATTGTATATAATCATATAAAAAATTTAGATTTTTACTAGTTTAAGGATTTTTATCATATATAAATAAACCTGTTTGCTTTCTTTTGAGGCTTATATCCGCTCCTAAAATAAAAATAGCATTCGTAAAGAATGTGAAATTCAAACCACCTTGTCAGCAAGATATTGGCTAACAGTTTTAGTGCAATTTTATCACCCATTTGTCAAAATTAATTATTTTGATTTGTTTTGTTTTGTTTTCTGGCCTTATTTTAAGACGATGCAAATTTTATAAGTCATTGGGTACACATGTGGATGTTGACAGCTTTAATATCACAAAAAAATTTGATTGAATGTTTGCATTATGTCCAGTGAGCAGTATTTCAGCTAAATGTCACAATACTGATTTGTAAATAATGTATTGTTATTTTGTGTTTTTCGTATTTTGTGTTTTTACTGTTATAATTGATGATAGATCAATGTTTGGTCTTCAAACCAATAAAATTTACTTATTTACTGCTATATTCAGGAGAACAAGTTAACAAACAATTAATCAATGAAAAACGGGGGTGGGATTGGGTTTGGATTTGGAGGATTTGTTTTAGTAAAGAGGTAGATAAGTTTGTTGTCTAGTACGCACAGACACAAGAAATATTTTCCAGGGACAGTTAGTATAGACTGTCCCTGTATTTGTATTTTCCAAATAAATATGTAAAGATTGTAATTAACAATTTTCAGAAAACAGTGAAATATTTTATTGACATAAATCAAACTGAAATGCGACAAGAAAAAAAAATCGAAGAATGTGTCCATGGGACACAGATGCCCCCGCTAAATGAAGTCCCAACGTACAACTTGATACTGAACCACCCTGCCAAATTTCAAATTGTTCTCATGTACGGTTTCTGAGAAAAGCTTGACGGAAATTCGTTCGTACAGACGAACGGACATGAGTAAAACTTAATGCCCCCCGACATAAAAACAAAAGAGGGGGGGGGGAAGATTCATACATAATTTATGCAACATGTAAACCTACATACATAAATATATATGTAGGTACAGGCACCTGTACACACGTGTACATGTACGAATGCACACATGCACGCACAGAGGCACGCATGCACACACAAACACACACACCCATCAACGCACGCACACACACACACACACACCTGAATAATAACATCTAAAAAGCCATTAGCTATATAAATGGTACTTCTATTTTGAGTCAAATCAAGTTTTGTCATGTGTATTATAATACAACAATCTTGTTTTTATCAACTTCTGCAACAATACACGCAAGAAAATGAAAAATTACGCAGAAATATTTCAATATATCTGTCATACTTCAGTATTTATATTTAATGTTAGTTAATGTATACAAGTTTAGTTTTTCTAAAAAGCTAACTGTCTCTTAGCTGCATTTCCCATTTTATGGGTATTATTAAAGTATCTGTTTTTTGTTATTTATATGTAGGATAGGTAAGCAATGATAAGGAAAAATATATGATTATATACAATTGCAAAAATATTGTTTTATAATCTAACTTGACTTAATGGTCAAATTATACATTGTTTTGTCAGACCTTTGTTGGACCTTTAATTAAAAACACGTTTCATGTAACCTTTTGCAGAAAATATGTTACAAAAAACAATGAAAATGACATGTTGACGACTTTCACAGAACAGATATTAAATTTCAGCATCCATGTATACCTTAAGGTCATAAAGTGTGAGATCAGACTAGGATAAGAGAAGGAATGACAGGCAAACATTTTGTGAGATTATCTTTATTTCTTTTTAATTAGTAACGTATTAAATAACATTTTACTGAGCTACTTATAACATTAATCAATCACAAAGAACTACTTCACAAAAAAAACCTCCAATTTTGACTCCAAATACAACTCCAATTTTGACTCCAAACTCCACTCCAATTTAGACTCCAGACTCCACTCCATGTTTTACAACATGCCATAAAGAATTACCATTTTCAACTTAAAGACAGAACCATGTTTACAAAGTTCTACAAAAATACGTGTCATTTGTTGGAGTAATTCTTAATTTCTTTAATGTAGTCCTGTCACTATTTCGGCCCAATTTTACGTCCGTAATAATCCGATTTTAGTGTTGTGATTTATAGGATAAAAAAGAAAAGAAATGAAAGCGAGAGTACAATTATTCGTTCTAGTCACCAGTTCATACTTGAATACACTTACCTGCTGCAGGTACAACTCATAATCTGCATGATATTTCTTTGTCTATTTTTTTTACTTTGTGAATACATTTCATAAAGAGCATTTTAAAAAAGCACAAGAAAATTACTCTAGGTCGGATTGTTTTTCTAATCAATTACAAGCAAACAACTGTCAGAAATTAAAATGATGGTTCTACAAGTGGCTGAGAAATGTAATATCAAAGTTTAGTCCGTACTATGCCAAGATGTTGAATATTGATCTAAAAATCAATATCAGATGTGACATTTCAATCGATTATGTCAAAACAACTGGCCGTTGCACGTTCCCATAACACCTTTTCTCATCCGAAGTCTGACAGGTGACATAACTCTCCAAGACGTTAATATAAATCGGCATAAATAATCAGGGAGTCGTCTCTGTGATTGTGTGTACATTCCTGATTTTGACTAATTCAGACGTCTGTTGATAGGGTACAAGGTCAACATGATACGTTATGGGCGATTCTTGAAAGAAAAATCTTAGACCAAGCTGCAAAACAACCACCAAAAATTTCGTCGAGTCTTGCATTTTTAAAATATATAAATTATTAACAAGTTGTATTAATTGATTTACTTACAATTACTTATAACATTTTATGATCCTGAAAATGTATTTTGTAAAGGGAGGGGTGCCTTTCCCATAAGTTACTCATTTTGAAAGTAGGATACTTACTTTGCATTTAACATTCTGTATTTATTGGTTGTCTACCCCTTAAAGAACATTTGATGTGAATTTGTGTGAAATGGAGTTATTAAAATAGTATATGTATCTGTATACTACAATGTGGAGGTGTAAAGACCCAAATAAATGTACCAATAGATTGAAAAAGACTTTCAACTATTCGTTCAGATTTTGCCGCATATTCACAACTGTAAGACTCGCTATTAAAGTTTTTAGGAACCGACTTCCCTTCAATAAACCAACGTGGAGTAACATATCTATGCAACTTGTTTGCTTATGAATCGGAAATTTTAAGTAAAACTATCCAGTGTCTAAAGTTATTCAATTTCATAGAATACTTGTGTAGCTCGTTTACAGATCGACTGATTTGTATATTTCGACTGTGACACGGATCTCAAAACTGCATGAGACTCGTATGATTTTATACCAAACAAGATGGGAGTTGTTTTCCATCTGCCGCCTTGACTGATTCTTGTCCCAAATTATATAGCTTTAAAGCTGAAAAATTTATGGCTGGATCAACATTACCCTTCACCCACCAAGTCGATCAATCAATCTACTAAATTTCGAATGGTTATCAATGGTACCAGTAAATCCTTTTGTTTATGCTTGTTTGTTTGTTTGCTTGAATGATGTTTAACGACACTTTCAGCAATTTATTGTCCAGTTGTGTCTAATTTTTGTGGGTACCCGAATAGAATCTCACACCTTCTGTAGAAAAACTGTTTACACTTGCGATCACATGCTATAATAGTTCGACCTATCTGAAGGTATTGCAGGTGTTGCATAAATGTATATTGACCACTATGACAAACAGAAATTAAACATACACAATGGGTTGTTAAGGGTTTATTTCCGTTATTGAAGAATATATAATTTTTGGAACAAACACCAATAATTTAATAATTGATACTTTCCTTGATAATTTGATGAATTTAATCTTTAACCGCTGCAATTAATGGGCCGTTTGCATGACTTTGAATCATCAAAGAACGAAATGGATTCATCTGAGACCGTTATTAGCCGTTCTAGTACAACAGTTAAACTCTTACTTCAGATTTGATCATGAAAAAATCAAAGCTTTTAATCAAATAAATGCATAGTGTCAGTTTGTAGAAGGATTTTTGTCCCATTCAGCGAGTTTAGAGCTTAGAACATGAATGAAAATAACTTGTAACTGTCGAGGAAACAACATATATGGTGAAAGAACTCGAGTTTCTCATATTTCATTGTTGACCTTATTTCACTGACCGATGAAACGCGATTTACTTCCGAATGATATGTCATGTTAGAAATAATTTAAATAAATCAAACTTCAGCACAACACAGAAGAGACCGTACAAGTTGGCGCAACGCAGCTGGCAATCGTTTTTATGTAGAACTTATAAAAGGTTTATAGATGTCTTACGTAACACTACCATTCAAACAGCCCAAGAACTCATAAAAGTGTATTCGTTTTACTTTTTTGGTAGACTAAAAAATTTGAATATCAAAAGGGTTTTCGTACATGAAGATACAGGAGTAAAGCGGATGGGTGGATAACGGTAACTGCTTCATTTTTACCGCATTTAGTGATGTAAGAGAATTATGTATTTAATTGTTTTACCTACAACTGTTTTCATAAGTTCTATCTACGTCAGAAAATAGTTGATAGTCAATCCTTGTGAATCTCCTAGCTCATCAACCTTGGTAGGTTGTTCAAAAAGAATAATAAAAGGGAATTAATGAACTGATTGATTGGTTGATTGTATAGTTTAACGTCAAGCGAGCAATATTTCACCCAATATTAGGTTTAATGCATTTGCCCATAACAAACCAGATGTCATCGAAAGAACTGAAACACGACATGCCAACTTCGATAGATCAACAGACGGTGCACTCTATTACGTTGCGTGGATTTTTGGTTTGTTTGAACAGCCATTTTTATCTCGGGGTGAAACCGAGGGTCTTGTTAATTTGCACTTAAGTCCACATGATATTTGATAAATATGTTTAACATAATATCGATAAAGTTAATATGTCTTAGTTACGTTTCGCCGCCGAGATAGGAAAAAGAAAAATTACCCACAATGCTTGTTTTTATTCAAATGTTTGTACGGTATCCAATAAAACGATTAGTCAGTCAAATTTCTTTAGAACGTTAATCTTTTGATTTACTCAAAATGTCTTTAATCTTATCAATATTTTCTAAAATGGACAAAAGTAATTACTTGACATTAAACTTTTTGTAAGCCCATTTACGTATTTGGGGATTGACACGAGTTTGCAGATAAGGGGAAATTTTTCCGTTTTTTGGAAAGGAAGTAAAATTGCAACGCTGGTAACTCAAATTATTCATCATCGCAATATCTTTTCTGCTCGTTTTCTCATGTCTGAATATTCGTGCTTCAGACTTTGAAGGTAAGAAATTATATAGTATTACTGTTATATATTGTAGCTGCCATGCACACAATCGAGAAAAAATATGCCTTTTCTGACAAATATTTTCATTCACAAAAAATGTCGTGACATATTGCCGTTAACCTTTATTTACTAGTACAGTACATGACTTTCGAAGGTCTCGGGTAAAAACAAATATTTAAATTAATATATTTGCTGCATTGTTTGTGATTAAATTAAGCTTTCAATGTAATGTTTCGAGAAATAACTGTCAAATCGTATAGATATATTACTCATACCATTTGCCCATAAGTCTATCCCACACATATATGTGTTGTACCTAGGATGACGTCAGAAGTTCTGAGGCTGTCATATATTCTTAGTTCTTACAGAAAAACCATGTCCGAAATGCAAGAAGACATTTTATCTGAGCCTAGATAACTTTTTTCTGGACGTGTAGAATAACTCGTCAGAAGCGAGCACTGCTTACTCGTCTAGAGACCTGAGTGCACCCATTTATTGCATGCATTGGATTAGTCTTACCAATTTTTTGTATTTGTTGTTGTTTTGTTTTTTGTTTTTTTTTTTTTTTGGGGGGGGGGGGGTTTATTCTTTGTGTCGCGTGTCTTTGTCTCAATCCGGATTATGTTTTTGTCGTATGGTTTCCGATTATTGTTGCTTGACATGTTCTCGTACACCTTTCTTGTAAAGCATAGCAGAATACTAGTTTACTGTGTCTAAACTTCTAAGGTGTCATGTTGGCGTTTATGCAAACAATAAAATAAGTTGGTAATAAACAGCAGTTAAAAACATTTTATATTTTATCTTCTACTAAAACTGGGACCATACTGGGAGGGTTCCCAGTGCTCGACCAACAGAGTAGCCCAGGGCGTCCCCGTCCCTTTGCACTATAAAGACCCTTTTGTAAAAGGGTAGGCTCATTGTAGCCGTAACAAAAGACTAAATTCTCTGCCCCTACCCTACACACCATACTTTTCCAGTAGCAGTCTAAATTGTGTTCCCTGTGTCTCATCCCACCTCTTTTTTCCGTTTATTAATTGCTTGTTAACTTGTTCTCATCCTGAATATAGCTGAAATACTGCTCGCTGGTCGTAAAAGCAAACATCCAATCAATCAATCAATCTTCTACTAAAATTAATGATTTATTGTTGATAAGTAAATGCTTATATTTAAAAAATCTCGAAATAGCGATTTTTTATGCTATTATAGTCTTTAAAGTCGTAGCATCCCCAAAACTAACTTATTATTCAACAAGTCTACACAAATTTTAGGCCATATAGAATCGAAGCATATACTTGTTATTAAACAAATTTGATATTTTGAAAGCGTGGTACTTCGCACAGGAAACACTAACATGGAAGTTTTACTGTATGACAATCTTGACTTACTTCACTTGAACTCTAGTATCCCTTGTGAGACATAGGTCATCTATGAAGGATTTCGTCCTGTGCTAGCATTGCGATCTACCGCCATTGTGTTCTTCTGGTTCTGTTGACCTTCACCAAGAAAATTTACAAAATAGGTGCATCAGTCTGGCATTATTATTATTTCCTTAGTCTTAAAAATTAGAGAATTAAAAAAAGACAAGCTCAACTCATTCACCTGTTACAAATTAAATTTAGAGTCGGCTTTGCTGTATTTCTTTTGTTTTTTTTTGGTTGCATTTTATCAGTCCGTCTGTCAGTGCAGCGTTACTTTAATCTATATAGTAAAATCAAGGTCATGTTTGTTAAAATTCGATTGAAATTAGTCAAGGAAACAAGACAAATATAAGGTCAACATTATATTACTAAAAGTACACTGAACTAATTGCAGGAATGAAGTTTCCGCACCTCACACTAAAGTGCAGCGAAACCTATATGTATTGTCTGTCTGTCTGTTTGTTTGCATGAATGGTTTTTAACGCCAATTTCAGCATTTTTTCAGTTATATCATGGCGTCCAGTTTTTATTGGGGAGGAAGCCGGAGTACCCGGAGAAACTCCGGACCTTCAGTCGGAAAACAGGCGATTTTTGTCAATTAAGATTGGAGTCGAGCGAACACTGCCCACATTGGGACTCGAACCCACAACCTCAGCGTTGACAAACCACGTGATCAATAGTAGACTACCTTAACCGCAATCGGCCAATCGAAGCACTACCCCCACCCCCCCCCCCCCACATGTATTGTCACATATAATCTATAATAATTTATAATGTTATAACTACTTTCCATGCAGAGAGGTCTCCAGAATGGGGCATTATTAAATTTGAGCTTATATTTTATTTAAACATTGATAAAAAAAATAACTGAGCAGAAAAGGGGTTTTCATATTGATAACTCAAGTGCCTTGCATAGGATTGGAAGCAAACTTTTACATATAGTCACGTAATGATTATCCTGTTCACAAAGGGGTGTTAATTTTCTGAATATGTTTTGTATTGGTTGGGCGTGTTTGTTTTTTTTTCTAGTTTACGATACCACATGCATACAAGTGCATGGGCGTTTTCCTTATAGTCTTGCCGTCTGGTTCTGAATACATATTTCATCCAATTTTATCTGTATATATAAACTCAAATTGTGTAATTATGTATATCTTCTATGGTTTATCATAGATGTTTTAATATTTCTGACTTTTAGAATTCAGAAAACAACTTAAACTATAAATCCAATCTAGCTACAGTCCCAGAATAACGTCTAGTTTTTACCGTTACTCTAAATATTCCGCCAAAATCGTAAAATTGTGTAAAAACGCACAGTGGGTATTTGGGGTCCTTGGGGTATAATATTTGGAGTCTGAACTATTATTCATAGATAATTATTGTAATTTTAATACAAATTTTCAAACTTCCTTTAAGCGTTAGCATTAATTCTTTTTCAAGTATAAATTTTAATGAAAATTTCCAAATATAATGCATTTGTTATGGATACATTTTAAAAGTTTTTTATACAGCGCTAACTGGTCAGTACTACAAAGGACATAATTGTCTTATGTCTGATTGTTTAGTGTAATAAAATAATATTCATGAGCAATTATTGTGAAAATAAACACATTTTATAAGTCGAAAACAACTTTTCAGTTTGAACAAGATTTTTTTGTTGTATTGACAACGGTTTACGTGACTGCAGAACATATATTTTCAGATTTTCTGGACATTTTTGTACTTCTGCAAAAGCTAATGCTCAATATTTAGTATTGTTATCCCCCTTGAAAACTGAGTGTTTATTTTTATTTCTGCATTACATTTTAATATCGGCGTCTCGTGGTCTGAATGTTTTTGTGTTGATCGACAAATCTGAATTTAGCGGAACAATCTTCCGGTTATTATGTACCCTTGTATAATATCCTTCCAGGTAGTCTCTAGAATCTGCGCATGGTAGCACCAAACATTTGAAACACATATAAATGTTTCATACCGGCGTCAAATTTATGTTCGGAACATTTATGTGTAACGGAAGTTTTTATTGGAGTCGGTTATGGTGTCTGGGTTAATAATTATTGAAAATCTAAAAATCTAATTTATGCGCTTGATCTAAAATTGAAATACAAAAAATCTGAATCATGAAGACTGTCGGTACATCCTTTTGGGTTACATATATTTTTTTCTTTTATTTTTTATTGCTGTAATCCTCTGTGTTATTATTTTTATTTCATCCGAAGTCTTGCTGTTATTTCATTTATTTGTAATATATCTTTTAATATGTTTGTGTAAATCAAATAAAGAGATACACCTAAAGAGACGGGTAATTAAATTTACTACAAGATCAAGAAAACAGTATATGCTGTTATATATTCTCAAAATATTTTTTGCTCCATGAATAACAACATAACAAATATTCAAACTTTATCTTATTTACTTTTTTTATTTTAAGTTTTCTTTTTACCTTTTTGCGTCTGATTGGCTCATGAAATTAGGTTTTATTCTAAAAATATTATAATTCGTATTATTTTGTAAAAACACATTTCAATATTATAAATAATTAAACTTATTTACTACCTGCGTCAGAATAAATTTCTTGAAATAAATGAAGTTATTTTAGTTTAAAAATTATCATCAATTTCTTCTGGGACATTTTCCAATCTAAAATTATTGAGAGATTTTCCAGACACTCTCCTTTACAAAATTTGAAACTCAGACACTTTTTATTGCACATCGTTAGTTTTTAATTACTAAAAATGTCTGAAATTCGTAAATGACCCTATCTGTTTAATATTTTACAACCGTAACCGTAATCGGAAATGAAAAATAATGCAAAATAAAAATGTCTATTTCCCCATGGTAAAGTATTTGGTAAAAGTTACTAATTGATAACAAAAATCTGACAAAATGGTCAAACTACCTTTCAGTCTACTAATTGAATTAACATGTCTGGAATTTGTCATTTCTTAATCGTTTGTCATTCCTGTCGTTAAACTATTACTCACATATTACTTTAAATATAATCCTATTTGAACCGAATTATGATTGATTATTTTATTTATCTATATTCGTTGTTGATATTTTTGTTCTTTTTCTTTTCACAACTTTAATGAAATTTCAAAAGCATTACTTCTTTCTTAAACGGATGGCAAAGAATATTTATTTTTACTGTTTTTACATTTTATTATAAAGTCAATAATAAATAAATAAAAAAAACCCACAGTGTTTCATTATTGTCATTAAATTTCAATAATTCTGTTTGATCAAGTAATAATTATTGTGTACTGTTTTACATTGTTCAAATTTACCGTGTAACTATTTAATAGTACCTTTCTTTGATTTAGTAACAATTATTCTATCTGTCATTATAATTTTTATTTATCGACTCCGCCCAAAGGTAATGTGATCAATTTCCTGAGATATTGGGTGTGTGATTGCAGATTCTATCGTCCAATCAGAAAAGGAGTTTGTATCAGCCACGCCTACTCTATTCGTTTTGATACCATGTTGAATACACTTTTTCAATCGTTGTAAGATTATCTGTACGTAAAGTCAACACAGCTGAATATGATATTCATATTTATATTTTGCAGGATCAAAAGAATTTGAAATACCGTGCCTGAAAACTGCATTGATTGCAACTTATAATTATCAACATTGAAGGATGTTTATTCGAAAAGTTGAACACGTGCACAGTTCCAAGGAGTTTTTAATTTGCTGAACAAATTTCGTGTGATATATGTTTACAAAAGTTTGCTACCTTCGGATTTACTTCTAGAAACACAGTTCCGAGGATATTGTTATTTTAACTGAAGTTTTGATGTGTAATTAAAAATATGCATTTAGTGAAATAGACACAAAGTAACAATGTGGAAATTAACAGGATTATTAGTGTCAGTGACTTTATTACAATGTGTATTCGGAACGGACACAGGTGTGTATCATTTAATGAATTCGTTTTTTAGTTTGTTTTTAATTACAATTATTATTTATAGACGATAAACGTAACATAAATGGTATTATTGATAATAGCATAACAAGAAGGGCTGTTGAGAAGACGAAATCTTCTTAAAGTCATGTGTCTTTTGTATATGTCAATTGTTCAAGTAGCACTCAACTCTAAAATTGTATAACATTTGTTTATGCTATACTGTAATGTTACGGGAAATGGACTGGATTAGTCCTAATTTGTATTTAAATTAAGACCACTTGTCCGTGTGTCCCTTTAAAGTCTGAGGGTTTTTGAATCCTTTTGATGACTTTTTAAGGTCTCCTAGAGGTGGATTAAAGGATCAAAGGGGTTCAAAAGAGAAGCCATACTTGAATTTGGATTGATGATACAATAAAAAAAAAGTTTACATCAAAGCAACACCTAGTAAACTCTAGTAAAATATACAATAAAAAATATGCACATATTTTAGATTGTGAACATTGCTGACTGTTCCTTTTACTTCATGTAAATGCTTTATGTTTCAAAATTTGACATCAGAATATGCTTTGCGACAAAAAACTCATACAAAGTCTATATCCATATACTCAGGATCTGTCAACAAACATGTTACTTTCCTCCTCTTCAATTTGTTTCCATTATTAAATTAATGTATTTAATATTAACACAAATCAGATAAAAAATAATAAAAGTTGAGCACCTTAAATTAATCAATTATATAAATTAAATTATATAGAAAAGCATCAAATGAATTCCTGTTTAATACCATGATAATTAACTTATAAGGGAAAAACTAATATAATTTCCTTTTTACTAAATGATTATTTAATATTGTGTTATTTCAACACTTTTCAGTAAAAAAAACTCGATGAATCGATGCAACTAAAGCACAATGTAAAGTACTTTGTAAATATTAACCAAACTCTTTATTTTTAGCTTTCGCCTTCTAAATGATTGTATTAAAGCCCCTTGAATATGCTGTTATGAGTTATTAATATGCTAAAAATTGATTTTTCTATTCAATAATTTTTTTACCTGAGGCCCATGTTAAACATGGATTTGGGAAATGATATGTAATTGAAAAGACAGCATGTCTTCAATCTGTCCATAATTATTAGTAAAGTACTAATATTGACAAAAGTATAAGTTGTATATTATTGAGCCATAACATGTAGGTAATGTCCCCAGGGCTTGGAGCAGTAAAAACATTACTACAACTACATAAACAAAGGAAGTCCATGTAGATGCGTTTGTGTCATAAGTGCAAATATTATAAGTTTTTGATATGGCCACCAATATTACGTTTATCATGTCTTAAGAAAATTATGAAAGGCGTTCACCGACCCAATAGCAAGACCCGAAAGTTAAGGGACAATTACAAATCCGGGTATAGACAAACATACACTGTGCTATACAAACACCAAAAACACAATAAAACCCGAGAAAGTGAGAAACCCGAACCCAATAAAAACCATGGTTGCACTCAGGAGCTCCGGACAAGTAAGCAGTGCAGTATTAAGAATAATACTTTTAGTTTAGTCAAATTTGAAGTATGATAACTTATCAGTTTGAATAACTCACTTTCATCCTGTAAAGTTGTTTTCTTAATTAAGAACTGCAGGTCTGAAGTAGGTATAAATTAATTTATAGATAAGTAATGGAACCGAAATAAAACTTTTACAACTTTTACCCATTTGTCTAACTTTTATCTAGAGTATCAACATTTGCTCAAATAGTAATGTCAAAATTCATAAAAAAAATCATGATTTACAAATAATTTTCTCCAATAAACAATTATGTTGGTACTGCACAATTTCTTAAAAATGTAACATGCACAGGAAATTCGAGTTGCATCTAATAGTCTATGTTTGTTTGAGGATAAATAAATTATGAAATCGTGTGATAAATGTTTGGGATATAATGCACCACATGGCTTTTTGGTGATAGCGATGATTAGTATAATGGTAAAAGCAAGTTTTACCTAATTTTCCTCGTGTACTTAGGGGGTATGGTTGCAATTACAACTGATCTGCAATGTCTGTTTTCTTAAATGGCTGGATATTGTATACTTAGTAGTGTTGCTGCATGCGTCTATTATATTAAACTGCATTAAGCCCTTGTAATTGAAAAAGTTCAGTTAGGCTTTAGTGTCCTATTAGCAGAAAGAGAGAAAACAGATGCAGGGTTGTTTTGAAGTGAGGAACTAAGTACTGAATTAGCTACAAATCTTGACTGGTATGTGGGAAAAGAAAAGCATTTTTTTGAATATTAAATGATGCACAGTTTCTAAATTTAAGTGTAGTACTTTCATCATTTATTGAAATCCAAGTCCTATATTATTTTACATAAAAATATCAGTAGTTTTACTTAATCAACTTATATCAGTTTGTAATTGTTAGATGTCAGCAATTTTTGGGGGTTTAGATTAAAGGCTTCCCATTACATTAACATACTTTTTAAAACCCAGCTTAGAGAATGATTTGAAAAAATGAAAAGTGGAACTTCGCAGGTGCTTGATCTTCAGAAATCCTTCCTTAATCCAGGTATCCCGGCAAAGTAAAGGAAAAAGATGATACGGGACAATCTAAATCACTGCGGTATACCTGCTGAGATATTTGTTGGTCATTAAGTTGTCAGGACCCATTATATGTCCCTGTGTACCTTGGACTTTTCTATGATAAATCGGAAAGACTTGATTTGAATTTAGTGAGGACAGCAAGTGACGGGGGTTATCTGTTTTTGGTATTTAGATACTGGTAACCACTCTAATAGTTTACCGTGGTTTTTATAAAGTGATATGAAAAGAAAGACTGTTTACCATAGCATGTTGTAAACCATTAAGACGACTGAGTTTTACCTGTAAATTACTTATGAGAACCCAGGTGGGCTATAGGTAAACTGGTAGATACCTTATGTTGTGGTTTGATGAGAGGAAACATGCATAGGTCACTGCAAGCATGATATAGTAGATATAATGAAAACTTACACAATTTGGCGTTAAGATACTTTCACATATGCAGGTTTTACTTTTGTAAAGAAGGCAGGTGCACCTATGAACATAAGATACTAATGCGTGTTATATTAAATGGTGAAAATTTTCAAAATGACCCCTGAATAATTTACATAAAAAAATTCTCTATGCTTCTTAAAATGATAAAAATGGGCATGATATTGTGTTCAGTAAATCTTTTGTGGTTTTATATGTGTTCATTTATTATTTGTTTATTTTAAATGGAGATTTTCATATTGTTCAGTAATTGTTTATTTTGATGGTTTATTGTATTGAGGTCGTCTATTACAATGTTGACCTAACCTGACTTTAGGCCCTACATCCAGTATTAATATCATAACATTGGCACAGGTGTTAATTGAAATTTAATACTTTGATGTTAGTAGAAATATATACCTACATGTAGTACTAAAATGGGTCAGATTGATATAAATTTGTGTATAAAGAGATACTAGTTTCCAAATTGTAGGAATTGAATAGATTGGCAGAATAGCATTATTTTTTTAAGGGAGGTAACCATCATCACAATTTCTTGTCCAATATTTGCAATTAACGATACAATGAAAAACAACACCATACATTTCATATACACAAAATTAGGGAATTTATTCAAAAATGAGAAATAGAGATGTTTATAACATTTTTGAAAGTGATAAATTACAAGGTCAGCAAGGATGACCTTACAATGATGTAAATTGAAGTGTAATTTGTACAGTGATAAGACAAACAGTTGACATTCCTCAGTAACCCAGTAAAGTAATGGATTTTATCTTTAAATGTATAGCTATGGAGGAGGTTTGAAAGTTTTTTAAAAATCTTGATGATAAAGATTTTGACTCTATATTTTAAAGTGTCAGCATTTTGTTTCACAGTTGGATAAAAAATTGTAATGGCAGAAATATTCTTTTTTTATTTGTATGTTTCTTTTAGTCGATTCTTACACCTTATAAGTTAATAATATGTACATGTTTAATCTTTTACAACAAAAAGCGTATGTTGCAGTTGGTACGCAGCACATTAGCCGTAATTTTTATTCAATTAAAACTGTGTGTAACACTCTTCCATTTTACACAATTCATAATATGCCTTAATTCATTCATTCCTTTAAAGTTTTATAAACCCGTCCTTGATGGTATAAATATTATTTATACTTAAGTACAATACATCTGTTACTATGAAGTCTCTGATCCAATAATTCATTCAGGAAATGTTATTTCCAGTGTATTAACATGGAGGAGAAATTTGATCGGCCTTTGGTAAACTTATAGTATTTACATTGATAAAAAGTTTATGTCAATTTGACTGGATTAAAATACACTAAGTAAACACAGCCACATTTTCTGTACCCACAAATCATATTTGTTTTGTCATGAATTTGTTTTTAATTTAGGGGCAGGCAGAGGGATTAGAAAGCAAGCTGTGTCAAACTAAAAAAAAGCAATTTAGGAAAGTACTTAAAAAAAATGTCATTCTGTCTGGGGTTAATAATTGAATACATATTTAAAGCATTTTGTTTTTTAGGGTGAACATTCAACTTACTGAAGTTATCATTTAGTTTATATTATGCAGCCCCTGAAAAGAATTTTTAAAATGTCTCTGGGACAATTTATTCCAGAATCAAGACTCCAAGTTGGGATAGGAGCTGCTGAACTGTGAAGGGTAGACCACTGTTTATAATGAGTCCAGTGGGACTTTGATTACTATAAGATAGTACCAAGTGGGAATTCAAGTTATTCTGTTGAACATGCTTTGGATTGTTTTACCATGCTTTGGCACTGAGCCATTGCAGTTGGAACATGGATAATTTTGCAATTATTACATAATTTTGTTTCCCTGAAGAGATTGGATAACATTTTCACATCACCTATAGGTGGCCTATTAAACATTTTTCTGTTATATTTAACTGTTTAATAGAAACCTATCTGTTTTGAAATCAGAATTTAAGATTTTAATATTGATGAATTATAATTGATTTTCAATACAGTCTTTGTATTAAGTAGATACAAATCATATAGATGTTTATTCATTAGCAGGTGTTTGTAGGATCAGCAAGGTCATAAAAGACCCCAAGTGATACAAGTATTTCAGGTCAAAATGATTATTGTCCTATAATTATGGTAACAACCATTACACTTTATTAATTTGCATAACTTTATGGTTCTATTTTCATGCAGGTGTACATTTCGAAATAAATTGAACCAAATATTGACTTTGGTAGTCAATTAACTCAATATTTAATAATTCTTTCTTAAGACATCTAATACTTATATATTATGAAATAAAAAATCGAACCTCCCCCTACAAAAAGACATGGTTTGATTTAATTAGCAATGATAGTCAATTATCCTGACAATATTGTTCTTGCTTTAAATGGCTATACACGTATCTGATACTTAAAAAAAAAAATAACACACAAAGTTTCTTAAAATGACTGCTTTGTTTGCATGCTTGATTTTAAATCAACTGCTGTTCAAGTCACAGAAAATCAAGAGTTTCAATATCCAATTTTCACACTCAGATGTCAGAATAACAAGTATTTCTTTTGAATTATTGCTGTTTTAGTGATTTGTGAGTCAAATTCTAAGCTACTTCGATTCTTTAACAGTTCTTGTGTCACATTATCTTGCAGCAGTTTAGTTTCCTTGAAAAGCAGCGGAAAAGAATAATGTTTTCCTGTAACACGTAATTGTCCATAAATGGACTGATCTACATATCAGATTGTAAAAAGTGGATGTTTATTTCCTAACTGTGACAACCTTCCTCTTCAATATTGCAACTTTGTGTAGAAATCGCTATAAACAAGCAGTTAGGCTATCATGACTCACTGAACAGGGTCGTTTTCCTTCTGCAGATCATTTTATTTAATCGAGTTATACAGTCATCTCTGGGGAAATAAATAATACAGTGTTTGACAATTGTGTCTTATAAGATATGAAACCATTCTTATATGCATTTGTATTTGTTTAACCATGCTGAATATCTAAGGCATAAAGCAAAATCAGATTTTTTGCTCTTTGAGCAAATCATGGACTGTCTTCTTTGAAATGAGAAAATGACAAAAAATGTAATTCTTATAAAACATGAAGCAGAATTAAAAACTTGAAAATTCTGCTGTTTTAATTTTTCTTTTCATTTCTGTTTACATCTAAATCTTATCTAAAACATGGACATAATACCATGCAGTCTTATTGAAAGAACAGCTGCTTCACACAAAACAAAGAAACACAGTGTGACCAGCTAATTTGGCATTTCCTTCACAGTGTCCACAGGTGTAAACTGACCAAATTACCCAAGCTGTTTTAGCCAATGATATACCCTTGACCTAAACCACCCTCCTCGTTAACTCTAGTTTATCCATGATGATAGATGGTGCGCTTGATTTGTCATGAAAGGGCACTTCATCAGCTGTCCAACAAGGGGTGCTTTTCTTATTGTAGAAAAATGTTTTTGTTGTATTGGATACTTGACTTAGAACCCAGGCATTGACCACCAAATGGACAGTTAATGAATTTTACATTATGATGATGGGCAGGGGATGTAATTTTTAATCAGTATTGATGACATTTGATGCCTCTTCAAACACAAAGGGGACCATAAATAGAGGGATATTCTCTTCAATTAGATTATTCAAACAGAAAACATTGTATTTAAATTTTCACAAAGCAGATTGTGTACTGTAAACATTTGGACATAGTGAATGGTCACTTTAATTTGGCCATTTGGTCACTAACTTTGAAAGCCAGTAGCAATACACAGTAGGAGGCTTTGAAATAATGTGGATTACTTTGGCTTGTTGAATGCTCATTCTGTCAGACAGCCTTTAAATTATGTCTTAATTGATAAAAAATGTGTATTTCAATTTCACATAAATAAAGTGTTTGTATCTTGTGGAAGTCCCTAGTTTCAATTCAGATTATACTGTAATTGACAGTATGATGAATTAAGCACAGCCTCTTCACATAATACAAATCACCTCAGGATAAAGAAGGTTACAAAAAAGCTCTTTAATATGAATAAAGGGAGGATCTGGGCTTTACAATGAAGGTACAATGGAGTGATTTGTCAAAGGGTGACAAACCCATGATCACTGAAGCAAACTATAGACAAACAATAGGTATAACTTTTCCTAGTCTTTAATAGGTTTGACATAAGGGTCTCTGTTCTATCATTTTATCAGGTATTCAGTGAAACTTGATTTTTATGCCAGTTTTATCAGTATGGTTAAGAGATTACACCTGCAAGAAGCTTTCAAATCCTTTGAAAGAAGTCATACACATCAATCTCAACAAAAAGTCGGTGACAGAAAAAATTAGTTAGCAACTAATTTAATGCTTTCTACAAATTTATTGCTGTTTTTCAAATAAAAACATAGTAAGCTTACCATGGAAACAAGAAGGATTTATTTTGAATGTGATTTTACAACGAGTCATTATGAATTTTTTACTCTTAATTTATCTTTTGAGTGTTAAAACTCACTGATGTGACCCACAGCACTTATCTGTAAATGGGATAGCATTTTGGCCTTACAACAGTACTATTTGTTTGTTCTCATCGTTATAAACCTTGATTTAGTTGTATACTTCTTCCTTAATGGGATTTCTTTTAAGTTGTGCATATTTGGACGATTTGTTTTGGAAGACAGTTGTATACTTAATTTACTTCTTATCAACATTTGAGATCTCCACCTAGCTTTAATAAGGGTAGACACCTGCAGAATGTGATAACAGGAAACCCAGGTGTTTCCCTGTCCTATGAGTTGACCAAATTGTAAATAAATGAACGGTTTACAATGCTATATAATCAGAATATGATTGCAGTTTATAATATGCGTTACTGAGATTTAAAAAGAAGAGGCAGGATATAAGTACTTATTAGGTACATAATTTCACCTGTAGGGGATATATTGTTTATTGACTTTGCGGTAGGGTGGTATAAATCATTTCTTCGATGTGTACATTTTTATTAACCTACATGTTTGTGGTGCGGACATTTTATGATATTGAAGTACAGGTGTGCAAACATTATATAGGTACCAATTACATGTGTTGACCTCTAATGTCAAAGGGTTTTTTTTAAATATAGTTTGCTGTAATCTTCTTTAATTCAATATTTCAAAAATATGTAATTTGATGTTTGCAGAATAGATCAATGTAGAAATTTTTATATACTAGCATGTCCAATCGTACAGGTACACATGTACTTCTCTAGCTGTTACAGTGTCATGAAGAGTTGGTCACAAAGTTGCATCCTAATTTGTTTTGCAGTTAAAGTTATCCTTGTAGCACATGAATCAACACTCTACAGTACATTAAATCATAATTTCTCAATTTTGTTATATTGTATTACTACATGTAGCACAGTCTATATAAATTGTATTGTAGCTACATTGATCCATTAAAACCCAATTCATACCTCAAGTCTCACCATATGGGTTGCCCAATGTGATATGCAAATCTTCACTTTACCACAGAATTTTCCATTGAGATGAACACATGTTCACCTGAGACTACTTATTTTCCAATCATAATGTTGTACTAAATCATCTACCTATTACTGGATCAATTTTCACCTCCCCCTATTTACAATCAATCTCCGCAATGAATGGTTTGGGTTTTGTGTGGGCTACATTGTCAGTCGCTACTGTGCATGTTTATTCAGCAAATAAGCTAAACAAGATATGAGCTCTTTGTTTACATGTTATATCTTGTCCATAAATATTATTAAACAGAGCTTAATGACTGGGATAAGAGATTTGGAAAGCACCTGCATATGTTGCATGGGACTTACCAATAAAATCCACTGTTTGGGTGATAGGGCATATTGTCAGACCATCTTAATCACTCTTGTGTATATCAATTGCATGATCTTATCCACAAAAGTAAAATTTTGAAAATTTTAAATTTTATAAGATAATTCAACAACATTTCATTTTGCCTTCTTGAGTAATTTTTCTTTCAATTTTTTGTTTTCATTTGTGTAATGTTTTTGTTGGATACACAAACAGCCACAAGTTTTGACATTAGGTAAGAAAATTGATACACAAATAATGTTATAGTAGGCGGAATGAAGAACAATTGAATTTAGAAAGAGACAGACACTTAATTACAAATGTATTTTCCAACAATGGAAATTAATTATGAATACAATATAAACATGAAAGTGACATGTCTATCAATTTCCCCATCTCTGTCAAATACAAACAAACTTGGTCAATGCATTCCCTCCACTTGCGGCTACCATTGACACCATGTTAAAGTGTACCTTCACTAGAATATTGACATCTCTTCCAGGTGTTTATAAACAAGAAATTTACATTTTTGTATTTAGTTATAACATTATATTAAATGATCTCCTTGCTTCATTTCTCTCATTCTGCCTTAAGTTAACTGGTATGTTTGATCGGCTTTGATGATACTCAGTAAGATCATTGTATGCTTGGCTTGTTTAGAAAAGGGATGTTTGTTTATGTTGTACATTTCACTTGCATTGAATTCTGGCTCTTTATTGAGTTTTAATGATGAACATCAAACATAAAAACTGTTTTAACACAAGTTCTAGATATCATTCACAATATGTAGATGTCAGTTACACAGGGGTGGTTTGCAAAAATATTTGTTTTGAGGAATGTTAATCTTAAAGAGCTCTTGAAGTGCATACGTATAAAAAAGAATGCAATTTGGCAAGCATTTATGGATTAAAACTAACAATCGCAGGCTTTCGGCTTGGAAATCTGAAAAGTGAAGTCCCATGCTTCCTTTTGCACAAGTGGTGTTCGTTTAACCTCATTTTCACTTAGAGTATGATTGTTTTCATTTTATTTTACTGCCATCCATTTAAAATTGACCTTATAAACATAGTCCCCAATCCCAGAGAAAGTCCCCTGATCCAAAAGATAGTCCACTGATCCCCGAGAGACTTTCCATGAATAGAACCTGTTATGTTATTGCCATCTACATGTATGTGTTCCACATTTTCTACATAGTTTTAAAGGTATAAAGTTCAGGAAAGTGCCATTAACCTGGCATTCTAAAGATTCATGTACTTGTCAAAGAATTGAGACAATGGTATTCCCAGCGGTGTCATTGTAATTCAATTTTAAATGAATCTTAACTGAAACAGTTGTAATGCAATGCTAATTGAATTGGGTAAGAAATATGACATGACACAAGAACCATTGGTATTGCTCATTAAACCAGAACTCTCTAGGGAGTCCATTATGGTAGATATGTTTAGAATACAATACCATCAAATATGGAGTTAGCAGACACGTAATTACAGGTTTTCTTCATAAAGGGAATTCTGTCTTTATTATTACCATTACTTATTAATAGATAAGTCAATTTCAATTACTGCAGGTTTTAAGTTGAGAACATAAAGATTTTATTCTTGGCTTGTTTTAAGAAAAAATTAACATGCTTCAAAGCGAAGTGTCAGCCTTTGTCGGTCATTTGCAGAATTGTTATCATCGACTGTTAACGTTCATTATATTTGTAAGTAATATTACAGGTACATAAATAAAATTGATCTCTACCTAATGTAATTACTAGAAATTATACAGCTCAGTGAAGAAATGTAGTGTTTTAAGTTAAAACGTTTTTTTCAGAATATTTCAATGGCTGCTTATTGAATCTTAAACAATAAACAATTCAGTCAATCAAAATAATTTTGATTATAAAATTCCTGGTAGTTACTTCCCCTGTTGTTTCCATTGTACCTGAATAAATTTGATCACCATCTTTCATGTCACCAAGCCATTAATCACATTAGCTGTTTCTTGCACCTGTGTTTTATCAGTAAAAGTGGTCAAATCTTATCAATGTAAGTGTCACAGGCCTTGTCAAATGCCTCATTGATTTCCCTGTACTTAGCTACTAATTTTGGGTATCATTGTCGGTCCTCCAGGATTTGCGATTTGCAATGTATTAACCATTAGAAAAGCCTCTAATTTGGATTTTGATTTCAAGGGAGATCCCAGAGCACCAGCAATGTGTCAGTGTTTGATGATACCACTGTGTGCTAGGCCAAAATGACAGATTATCTAACTCTGCATATTCATTGAATGCAGATACATAGACTAATTTGAGAAATGTCTGGGGTATAATATTAGAGGTAGGGTTTCCTTCATTGACAAATGTTTAGTGACATTGAAGGATCACAAAAGAGACCTGCGTTCTCCTAAATTTGTTGAAAGGTCAAAGGAAGTTTGAAATGTCATATTAGAACTGTTATAATTTGGCAAATTTCTGTTATTTTGGCATTTTCCGTGATCACATTTAATTTTGTGGCAATATAAAAGATTTAATGTTTAATTCTTCTCAAAATAAAGGGAATAATATAGATGGAATATTTACAATTTACTATAAAACCATCAATTCAATTGCTTATTTTTATGGGACATATTTTTGTCAATTTATAGTTAGCTATTATGACATTTTGATCTTTCTTTTGTAAGTCTTACTAGAGATTGCATACAGATTTGCACATCTGTTTTTATGATAAATAATGTAACCTGTCACCATGTCAACGAAATTTAGTGAAATTAACATGGCACAAATGTTTTTTATCTCTATGTCTGAAGAGTTCAGTTCTTTGTTTTAACTGATAGCAGTACAGGACCCTAAATACTTGTTGTATATGGTATGCAAAACATATGTTAGTTGACATTTTTTACTAACATTATCATCCTGGAAGACATAAAGAGGGTCACAACTGAACAAACTTCCTACCAGTAATTGACATGTAGCTGTGTTACCAAATTTTTGCCAAAATTATTTTTATTGTACCTGTTTTACTTTCAGAATTTTTACAACATTGGTTTTAATTAAAAAGTTTTAAAACATACTTTTATTACACAATTTAAGAGGGTAACAACTGCTTTTACTCTGGCTGGAATAGTGGTTCTTTATATATTAATTTAAGTACATGTGGTACTTTTCAAATTCAGTCACAAAAACGGTCATTAATTTTAAAAAGAGCTACTAAAACCAGATTAAATTGATTTTAATGTTAACTTTTAATTTGTACAGATTTGTATGTTTTATTTTATTGGCCTATAAAAGTTTGTACGCCTTTTGTTCCACCATATTCCTCTTAGGCAATTTTCTCCAATAAAACAGCATTATCCAGAGGGAGGACTACCTTTAATCAATTTTGCTTAGGTAACGGCATTGTTTTCCTTTGTTGATTTTCATGTTCATTACGTAACCAATTTATACTGAGGCAAAGTTTGTGGATAGAAAAGGTCTTTTATAGTCTGATTAGACAATTTTATGGGTATTTATCAGCTTTTGAACCTTCTTGTAAAGTATATATCCCAATTTTGCCATTGGATATGTGAAGACTGATGAAAATATCCTTTGATCTCAGCCAGGTGAAAAGAAGACAAGGAAAAAAGAACATATCTGACCAAAGTGAAAAGGAGAAATTAAATGCCTCATTGATTTTGAAAATGTTCTAAAAACAATGTACAGTTTTTACTCTTGTTTTTGAATGGGACTGAAATCTAAGATTGCTCTTTCAAGTTGTGAATTTCAAAGTCTTCCCAGTAATTTACTGCTGTTGAAGTGTCAGATTTTCTGATGAGTTTAGTTAGGTTTGGTAATCAGATGGACCCTGCAGCTGCACAGTGCAGGGTCAGAGAATTATCAGATTTAATGCTTTAACAATGCAGTAGGGATGATAGTGCATGTTCTCAGGGTAATTAGATAGGTTGAGAATTCACATTGAAATCTTTTATTAGTAAGAAGCACAGTGTGTAGGTTTTATATTTTTAGGTTGTTTTTCAAGAGTTTCAAAAAGAATTTTAACGAGCATGTCTTTGAAATAGGACCTGCACCAAATTAGTTGGTGTTCTATCCAACTTGTGTTCTTTATGTTTGTTGTAATCCTCCCATTACCTACATGTATGACAGACTGTTTTTGTAAGGAAATAGTTTAATAAAGAGGTTAAGAGGTCAATAATTTTGTTGATAAGAATTGTTTACACTAATTGATCACAGTTAATGATTCTCACACAATAAATAAAATCTTTAAATCTGGTTTTTAATAGTAAACTGTTTATTTTGTGTTTATACAGGGTTTAATAGAAATAAAAACAGAAAGTCATACATTGGTCAATAATGGGCCCTGACAATAGCCTTTAATAGGATTAGTTAGATAAAATATACAGATATGATTGAGTCCTCTGTCCACGACTGGCTCAACAGATAATACCGATGTCCCCAAATTGTCTCGGTCCATTTCTAATATTTTACACTCGAGTGGAACAAATTGGCTAAATTGAATAGCCATCTGAATTACAATTACATTAATAGGATGGAAAACAATCAATTCTCCCTTATTTATATGGCTTTTATTTATCTTGGGGATGAATTTCTCATTCTTTAAGATAACAGACTTGCATTTTTGGGTCTCCACAACTTAAAATGACATTAACTTAGATCTAAAAGACTTAACCAAATAGTTTATTTCAAACTTAATTTGTCGAAATGAATGGTGTATTACCACACAGGAGAAAAAACTGTAAAGCTACAAACGAGATTTGTTACTTCAAAGGTCATTCTAGGCATATCAGTCTTTTTAATGGTGTTGTGTGGTAAGGTGGCGCTCTTAAACAGGAAACACCTTTGCGGTTTTAACAATACAGACAGCACAAATTGGTAAAATAAATATTTACAGTAAAGTAGTATGCTGTATATTTAAGTGATCATCAAAAAATTGATCATGTACATTCATATTTTTTTTTAAAAACTACGATATTCAGAAAATTATTTGACAGTGAAATTGCTACTAATGAAAATAGTAAAAACAAATGGAACCTAATTTTCACTGGATATATTTTATCTATGATAGACTTAATAAAAACAAATTGACTAGATCTTTCAGTAAGTCTTCTGATACTCTGGGAAATCTTGTCATAGATCTATTAGGTGGATCATAGGAGGGTGATATCTATTTAAGATGACCCCTTAACAGATGAAGGTTACCATGCCATAGATCACATATGTGATATTCTCTTGTTTGCCCTCTGGATTAATCTTAATGTTCAGTCTTTAGTGATATCTTTTATCATATCTGGTCTATTTACACAAATTTCACTTTCTATACCTTTGGGTTAAACAATATTCTTGAAGTTTAAATTTAAGTTTCATAATGATTTAAATTGTTTAACAAATTGGGTAATGAATATTCAATTTTTTCGGCACAGAAAAAAAGATTGGTTAATAAAAAAGAGTTTTGGTAATACATTTGTGGTTTTAAATGAATCATTCCGAGTATAAAATGCCTGCTGATTGACTTTTTTGGACTAGTTACAACTATGAAATAACAAAAGACATTTCCTAAACACCTGTTGTGTCTTTTATAGTTAGTATATTTAAAAAAGTTGAAGAATACTTGTTCACTAGTGTGGGCTATTCATCATGCCAAGATGTTTTTGTGTGGATATTGAATCTTGTAACTGGCTGGACCCTCCCCCTTCTGTGTACCGATCTATGTTACGCCCAGAAAATTATACAAATATAACGTAAATTGTAGGTCAGCGAGACTAATGATTTAGATGTTGAGCTCTATTTTGTATTGACCTGTTCTCAGACGAACGAGGCGTTCCATGTTAACTTGCAGGTGCAAAAAATCAATTAAAGCAGTTTAAATTTGGTTACAATACATCGAGCCATTTAGTGCAGCATCGACAAGACATGTAGAAGGGTATTGTGACAGAACAGTAGAAAAACTAGGGTGTAATTACTTTACAACTAATTGAATTTTCATGTAATGAATGAAGTCTTTAGTAAACAAGTGACACCCAAATAAGTTCTACATTTGGGTAAATTTTGCTGTTTCACTTGTAGATCAATATTGACAGAAACCAGTTGTTGTTCATTTCCAAGAGTTACAGACCAACTAATCCAGTGGAGACCTGTGATTTTTTTTTAATTTATTTTTTATCTTTAACCCCCTCCCCATCAACCCAAACAAAAATATAAAAAATATATATACCAGTTTCTCCAGGTTATATACCAGGTATATTTGCTGACTTTGGGATAAATCTGTCTTTCTTTCAAAATCCCACCAGATAAATATTCATAAATAAATGTTCTCTAAGTGAACTGTGGTAATTATTTACAAGCATTCTAATGCAGTTGAAGAAGTGAAGTACTAGTATGTTATGTTGTAAAAAAAAAGGTTATTTTTTTATTTGCCGAATTACTGCATGTGCTGTCTGGAAGGAAAGTAGTAGTGTTCTCCCTTGCGAGACCATCTGTTTCTGGGGATAAACAATGATAGGACAAAGGGGTCCTGTGGCTAAGGTATGCAGTTTTCTAAGTCAAAGTAAAGAATGCTTTGGATGACCCTTAGCATTTTCTGTCCAATGTGAAATATTAGATAATCTATCAGAATTGATTTTAGGATAAAGCCATGTTATTATTCTCTCATGAAAGATTTTAAAAGGATTTTGATCATATCCTGAGTTAATACCCAACATTCTTTGTTTCTTTGATAAAACCACGGAACATTAATTCTATAAATTGTAAACATTAGCATACTTTTGTGTATTGGGTATGAGTTGATATCGCTCACATGCATCATAGAAGCTTTAGGTCCTTTTAACTTGTAAATTCAAAATCGTAATGCTGGAATGATTTTGTGTATTTTAATTATGGGTGTTGGTAATCCAGCTACAAAATAAATAGCTTGAACTATAATTGTGCATGGCCTTCTTTATGAAATCACAGTATGCTTTTTTTATGTCTTTTATTCTTCCCATAGCTTAAGAAGATCTTCTCATGAGAATTAGCTACCATAGATATAAAATCAGGGCTAAAATTTTATCTAGAACCCTGAAAGTAATTCTAAAATGAAATCCCCATGGGAGGAAAATGAAAAGTCACGGCATGACAAAGCAATTCAAACACCTAAAAAATTCCCGATACTGGTATAATTTATGGAAGCTGCAAAACTGTGCTGGATTAGATTGCATCATTTGGGGTGAAATGTTAAACAATGATTGATTGCTAATAACTATTAAAGACTTTGTCACATTTTGTTTCTCTGTGGACCTGCCAGCTAGGCCAATCCAGCAAAACAGTCTGTGGAGACCACAGATAGTTCAGGAACCTTTGAACAGATGGTAGAAGCACAGAAATTTAGTAAATGTCACCTTGTCCAGGGATTAATTGATCTGTCTAGGCAATTTGAGTTTCCATGTTTCTTTTGTCAAGGAAAACAATTGGATATTGATAGTTTTCTGGTTCATTTGGTTTCAATGTTATTACTAAGATTGGGTAATGGCTGTGAAAGTGTTTGTAATAATGGTTGAAGCTGTCATTTCAAATAGATGCAGGTAAGATTAATCGTCCATGATGGGGGCCATCACTGTGGGACTGTTGTATTCATGGAAACTCCAGTGCCCATGGCTGTGAAAGTGTTTGTAATAATAGTTGAGGCTGTCATTTCAAATAGATGCAGAAGAAGTGATCGTCCATCCTGGGGACCAATGGCACTGTTATATTATTAGAAACTGCGCCTGTGGGCATTTCTCAAGTACCTGCGAGAAATATATTTTCATCTTTTAAAATTTTGTTGGATAGTATAGTATTATTTTAATGAAAATCCTCCATAAAGTTTGCTGTGGAAGTGATTTCTGGTTTCATCATTCATTTATTTTAATATTCTTTGACAGTGGATATCTGTAGGTTTTGCTGGAAAAGGGGGAGGGTTCAAAATGAATTCAAAACTTGTAATACAATATTAATAGAAAATCTCTCATATTTCCTATGAGTACCTACACCAGACAATCCTTCTATTGGCGTTCAATAATGTGAACAGACTTACTATTGTTAGTGGTCAGACCATTACTGAAACTTAGAATGCAGGACATGGATATTACTTAATCAGCAAACGAAGAATCCTGTGGCCTTTGTGATTTTTTATGGAAGAAATTCCCAGCCCAATAACATGATGGATCCTTAATTAGAAAGTGTCGCATACTAATGGTAATTTAAGTGATAGTTTTTGAACTGATCCAATCACACGATTCCCTGATGACACGGAGTTGAAGCTTGGCCACGATTAAATAAAAAGGCACATTTTCTAATGATGGAAGAGTTATCGTTGATTGATGAGAGACCAAGTGCCTAAGTCTGCTCTTAACATAACATGGACAATGGTTCATCTCTTAATGGATTTTGGAATGTGCCATGCTTTCAATTTTATGGTAAATTGAAAGTCTGCATGTTTTAAGTGAAAGTTTGAATTTAGCTAACATGTTAAGTGAAATCAGCCAGTTCATAATGTCTTAAGTGCAGAAGTACCACTTGCCAGCTAAATTTGCTTTGAAAATAAAACTATGTTTCAATGTTGTTAGTATATTCATTGAATCCACATTTCCACAAATTACTTTTTAAGTGTAAATCCAACTCTATAATCCATGAAACTATAGTCCAATAGTTCTAAATAAACCCCTAACCTTCACTAGATAAAGGTCAGGCTGGAATGTCTATAGGAGACATTTTTGTATCCTGTCAAACCATTGTATTTACTTGCTATTAAAATGGAGTGTTTTAAAATCGTTTTGATAAAAGAACAAATGTACATGTTTTAGATCAAGTGGGCTTGTCTGTCAAAACAAACTTTTCATGCTAATTTGATAAAAATGATAAATTTGATTGTTTATAAAGCAGAAGATTAAGCTAGTAAGAGCTAGAGTGCTCAGAACAGTGTTTGTTTTCTTTTGTATCAGAGGGTCCCAGCAGGTTATATGTGGTCTGGTATCCTGTCTTATCTTTTCCCATCATTCCTTGTTAATTATCTCCTCCTTAACTATGAGTTTTCAGTAATTACTGTAATGGTTTGTGGACAAACTAATCTTGTCTGTAAACAGTTCTTATCCACCATCTGACCAGTGGTCATCCAGCTGAGATACAGATGGTCACTGGTTTCTCTGACTTTGATATTTGTTTGTGTGGGTGAGGGATTAATTGTTCATTACAAACAAACAATTATAAATTAATAAGAATATCCATTATTAAGTGTTTGCAGAAGTGGGGGAGCTGAAAAGAGTACTGTGCTATGCTAAATTATGTGTTCACGGGTCAGTGAGAAATGTGTTTTAGTTCAAAGTTCAAAGGATCTAAGGGATTTGTTAATTTGATTGATATATACTAGGAAATAAAATACACACAGTAGCAGCAGACTATTAAGAAGATCCCCTAGATTTCTAGAATTTTGTTTTAGGTCTTCTTTGTAGCATGAACTTAAGTTTTGTTTAAATAAGTAGATCCTTTTTTACCCCCCATTACCTCAGGATATTATAATATGTTGGCCGTTTTTCATGCCAGAATTCTCAATACACTTCATTCCCAGGTTTTGAAATGCAACTTTCGCAAGTTGAATTTTACAATAGCTAATATTGATATTGTTATATTGAAGTATTAGATTCATTAAAAATTGAAGCTTTAAATTGGTAAAATTTACATATATTTACAATTTACATAAATAAATTAGCATTCAATTTTCAGAAAGCAATGAAATACTGGTTGATATTCCTTTTTTTTTTATATTTTGGGCTTCTCATTAGAATTTGTAAAATAACTGCCAAATATTTGCTGTAGGATGTAGAAATTAAAGCTGCATGTAAGCAGTAAATGATAAAATCAGCACCACTTTGCTTGGGGAGTTTTTTACGTCCTACACCGACAACTTAATGCCCTTGGTCGGACGGGGCTAAATCAGCACCAATGATGGGTATATCATTTATACTTGGCCCCTGACATGTTACACCTGTCAACCTGTGATGTGTATTTACATACAAATGGTTTTGATAGGTATGGGGCAGTTGACATGTTTGGCATGGTCATTTGTTTATGATGATGTGTATTCATGTATGGTTGACCATGAACATGACAAGACAGGTTGATGAGGATTTAGGCAGGTGACAATTTGTAAATGTGTTAATTTCAGCCAAGGTTATGATTAACTTAGAAATGACATGCCGGGACAAACTGGAACAAGTTGTACAAAAACAGCTTCTGGTGTACATTGTACCTGTCTTGTTTGCTTATTTGACACTATTTATCAGCATCATATGCTGGGACCATACTGCGAGGCTTCCCTTCCCTCTACCCACAAAGCAGCCAAGCACATTCCCTGGTGACAGTTAGGGGAAACCCTCTTGTTGGGGGATTGTCAGGTCATATAACAGAAAGCCTGGCAGCGGACCATAGTGGGTGAAGTATTTGAGAGTGTCGCGCTCCTTGCACAATAAAGACCCCTTTTGTAGATTTCAAACAAAAAACATACGCTACAAAAGTATGAATTCTCTCCCCCTACAATTTATTACATACTTTTCCAGTGGCAGTCATTAATTGTGTTCCCTATGTCCAATCCCACCCCTGTTTTCTGTTGATTCATTGTTTGTTAACTGAAATATTGCTTGCTGGAAATTAAACATCCAATCAATCAAATCAATCAATCTACCACATGACTGTCATTAAAGGCCTGTTATACATATTTGAGATACCTTTACCATTCATGTTGTCAGAAAAAATGCCTAAAAGAACAAATTTTTAAAAATCAAATTTGAGTCATTAAATATGCACTATCTAGTTTATGATTCATAATTGGAACATAAGCAATTCATCATTTAAAAAAACCCATTTTATTCCTGAACATCTTCATCCTTTGATTATGCTATGGAACATGGTGACAGATCTTTATCAGGTGTCAAACAGTTTTATCAGTATATTTCTGATCAATTTTACCTGCACACAGGTGTGCAATATCTAACCATCTCTTCCCAGCAACCTTGGGCTTAATTATCTTATCTCTTAATTACCCTTCATTGTGTTTAATCACTAACACAAATTTAAATTAGCCATAAATTAAGTCATAATGACTGAATATGTGCACACTTGATTGATTCTGTATACAGTACAATGTAGTCTGAGAATAATCAGTTATGAAATATTGGTTTTCATCAATTTCCTGATATTTTGTAAAGTTAAGAGAAATAGTGTTATAAATTTGTATGGTTACATTACTTAGAAATTGATATCCACTTTAAAATGACAAAAAGGCATACATTTTATTAAATTATTTATATTATGAGTAAGGCTTAAAAACAATTGCTAAAGGGGTACTACATGTATAAAATTCTACTTCGGAGAGCAGAAAATTTAGATGAGTCTCTTTGGTATAGAAAATTTTGTACCAGCAAACCCTAGATTGAGAAAGCTTAAGTGCTCTCAAGCACAAAGAAAATTAGAGACTTTATATAATGAAGTCTCAAATACCCTGCATAAAGTGTTGATTATATTCTTCAGGACAACAACTGAAACCAAGCAAGTTTTAATCACTTCTTGGTATTAATCGGTAACCAAAACTTAGGGATTAATATACATCTACAAACATTTGGTGGACAAATTTTTGCCTGTCAAGGTGACACTGTTATTTGTACAGTAAGATAAACATTTTAGCCACCTGGACAAAGTTGTGACCAGAAATATTTATAGGTTGTGATAAATATTCATATGATTGTGTTTATTATTGGGGTGTATTGTTTACATCCCATATTGAGTAATATATCATAATGGTACAATTACTTACCTACTATATATGTAAATGAAATCTTGGAGGTCTCTTGTCAGTTGTTGTGTCCATGACTGATTATATGTTGTCAGGCATATGACAGAAAGAAAGGGGTTTGGTCTGAGCCATAATGGCCTGTAAAAGGAGAGATTTATTAATTAATTTTTTTTTTTTGGGGGGGGGGGGGGAGGGGGAGAGATTGGGGTGAATTAAATCACTTCACTGCCCTCATACAATAAAGCATAAGATTTTTGTTTCTTAAATTATTGTTTAAATCAATTAAGAATAATTACTCAATTGCATTTAACAATCATTTGGGTCAGCCAAAAATCTATATAATGTAATAGACAAGATAAATTGAAATTGATACAATCAACATGATAGGTTTAACTGAAATTAACATTTAATATTAAATACAGATCGAACTATTTCACTATTTCGTACTGATGTTTTATTTCGGTCCATTCTGATTGTCTATTTCTCTAGCTAAAATTCTGCATGTTAACATTGGTGGAAGCACACTATTTTCCCAAATAATTCTTCTATCTTCTTCATCTGGGCTGCTAATGTGTTTAGCAATTATTCTTTCTGGACAGAGGTATATAAACATTGTGATGATTAAGACTGCACAACATATGTTCACTTGAAATTGCAATAGCAAATGTAGATATCTCAAGCAGTTGTATAAATCTATCAGTCTTATCATGTATTGAGAATAAACAGAACAGTATACCTGTAATTTACCAAAATCAAGTTTACTTTTCTGACTTTCTGAGGGTTGAATATGTTTTCGTTACTTCTAGTCTAATTGTTTTACTAAACATTCCTGGGCCATATTGGAAATTAATGTTTGACATAGATTTTTGCTGCAGAACATTTCTCAATGCTTTGATTACATGATGAATTCAAATATCCGTTTCAGATGCCTTAATTCTTTGTAGTTCTTGCTCCCATCGGAGGCGGTAATTGCCGTGTTTCAGTAAAGCATGATAAGTTGTATCTTGGGATTATCCAGAGACACAGAGGTTCTGTTTTTGCCATTTCTGAAAAGTCTGCCTGCGTTTAGGTACTATATTCACAATTATCTTTCACATTTGTCAAGTAAATTTTGTGTAAATTTGATATTAAAATGTTGATAAAAGCATAAAAAATCTAGGAATTTCCTATCCTAATGATTTATGTCATAACTCACGTAAGACACGTTCCTTGGAGACTTGTCATATTGGCTCTTTATGTAAACTAAATATAAGAGATCTCTTGTAATTATGACAGAAAGATGCAATTTGTAATACTTAAAAACAAAAAACTAAATGATGTGCATGCATAGTTTTCCTGAAAGGTGAAGCATTCTGAATTTCTGGGAAAACCAGAGGAGCTACAAAACATTTGATAAACCCATTGTATTTAGTTTTTGCTAGAGAGATCTGTTGTTTATATCTAGAGATCGGAACATTCATGCTTTTATAAATTGCCACTTAAAACTTTGTATCATGATCTCTCAAATCTTTTTTGATTTCTTGCTGTCAAAATCTGCCACAGGAGACCTCTACTGCAGATTGGAACACCACATACAGATAAAGTACTTCATAGTGATTTAGCTGATTCAAAGTGTCAGATTGCAATTTAAATTAAAACAATGTGAAATTTGACAGGTTGACAATTGCTTCAAGAATGTCACAGTGATATTTACATAACATTTACATAAACACGCTTGTGTCAAGATGATGTTTATAAAGTCTTCAGGTCTAATTTTTTGTAAATTCTTTTGAAAACTGGCTGTACACAAAATGAATTGCTTTCATAAGTTGGATCATTGGCCAAAATCGTGAAACAGTTGATGAAGTGTTACAAGATTCAATGATTTTTTTGAAAGGGCTTTAGTAGTGGTTACCGAATGTTTTGATAGGGGGTAGATCACATTGGATAGGGAAACAAATGATTCTGTTATGTTGTTCCCGTAGAATGCCTTTGAAGTTTGTATGCTTAATTTAAGCAGATTTACATACTAAAACATATTTCTGAATCAGAAAGCATTCAAGCTTACCCTAAATAAAAACACATGCTTTTATTTTAGTTTAATATGCAATTTATTCTGGAGGACATATCTTGGTGGTAAAATGCCATTTCCACAATGGGATAATAATGCTGTGAACCTGTCAGTTATCATCAGTTGGCATCAATTATTTTCTCTATTGAAATTTATTAGTAATGACTCCATAGGTTGTATAGGTTAAAAATTAGTACAAAAAATAAGGGGGGGGGGGAACCATGCAACATGTACAGTGAACATGTTATGTATGGTACAGATGTATACTGAAAATCCATCCAGTGGACTTTCTTGCTAAATAATTGTGCACATTTAGCCAGAATTGTTGCTATTCAGAAAATTGGTATGAAGTCACATCTATTCTGTTGTTGCATATTGAACTAAGCTGAAAGCGACCTTGACAATATTTTTTTTCCAGAAATCCAGTACATTTCCCATCAAGCTGTAGTGTTTATCTGTCAAATTTTGATGGACTGTCATTAAATTCAGATGTGTAATACTGTGTTGTCAGCTTGACGAAAACTGGCTTCCAGATAGTCTAAATTGAATTTCCTTGTATACTCGTCAAATTGAACTACAAAGTCATTATGCTATTGTTTAGAGTGCCGTTTTCTAGCGATATTTAGGGCAATAGTTTGAATATTAAAGTGAAGTAATTTTTTAAATTCTTTATTTAGTGTTTTCAAAAGGAATACCAGTGACAAAACTTCTTGTACTTTTTTAATAGTGCAACTGTAATAATTTATACAAATTTCACCTGAAACTTGAGGACATTATTGAATCAAAAGATATCTGCATGGTAATAAATGGGGGTTTCCTGTACTTTTTGTAAAGTGTTAATTTAATTTTGTTAGGTCACAATAGTATGAGTAGGATAATCTGTGCAAAAATTCTTCACATTTACTACTACTAGTAGATTAAAGATAGCCAATCTTTCATTATATTGGCAGCTGTCATTTCATGGGAATCACAGTTTTTTTTAAAGTTTTTTTTTGCAAATATTACAGTTGATTTAATGGTCTACTGACAATCACTTGTACAGTATTACCCACAATTCCATCCAGCTGGGAGTTATCTTGTTTTTCAAACTGGCCATGTTTCAATGTATTTTCCTTGTCAACATATTTGAATAAGAGATGCCATTACTTATTTATAGTCAGATATTTACATTAAAAAATCTTTCAGAAAAGGTAAACATGGATACAGGTAGACTTATGTTTCACACTAGGCTGATATTTTTTTAAGTTGAGTGATGTGTTGTGATAAAAGTTATAGATTTAACTGATTTAATGGAAAAGTCAAAATTGATAGCCTCCCATTATAATTATAGATAATTTTTTTGATGGGTGGGAGTGGAAATGTAGGTGTTTTTATTTAAAACTCAAAGAGAGGATCAAATTAACAAACATAATCCAAGCATCATACTTGGTTGTACAGGGAAAATGTCTTATTGGTAAATAGGTGAATATATGCAGACCAGAAGTGTGTCTGAATATGTACTTACATCTGATCTGGTACAAACTTTCTCTCTATTCTGATAATGGGAAAATGCCATTTAAACTTACAAATAATCTAAGTTAATGGGATTTTAACTGCAATTTTATGTTTCCATATTAATGTAAGCAGAATATTATATTCACTATATAACAATGTTGAAGGTAGGTTTTCCTGGACGTGGAAAACGCTAAAATATATATTGGCTACGTAACTTACACATCAATTTTCAGCCCTTTTTTATGTTATCAGCTATGTATCTTGTATGAAATTTGGCAGGGATGAGTGACTAAAATAAAATGTCACCTTAATAGTTAGCAGTTTGAAATTGCGTGTAAAACTGAAATTAGTATGGGCTTATTTTAAAATGTTTGGTCTTTGAATACATCAAGATCTATATCTGTTAAAACAGCTCTTTAACACAAAAGCTAAGTGGGTCAGACTTTTGTTAGACATGTTAAAGGTCGGGCAATGCTGGCCAAAACCTTTGAGTGACTTTTGACAGTAGATAATATCATTGCTTGGTTAGTAATATTGTTTTCCATTCATAGCTCGTAATAAGTTTGACAGTTACTCGTTAAAATTTAAGACAGCTCTATACCTTATTAAAGAATTATATGTATATTTCAATAGTTTTTGGAAGTATTTAATAACTTTGGAACGTCTCAATAAATATTCGTTGCGACACAGTTAATTGTTATAAACATTGTTTGGTGGTCATATGTATCAGTATAAGGTTTTTATATGGGCGTTTGCCATGTGAATCTTGTTTTTGTCACAAATTACAATCAAATCGGAAGTTCATTCCTTCTACGCATTGAATATCGGAAGTGTTTGTATTATTCATATGTGACCCTTTAATATGATTAGAGTCCGGTAAGCTTGAATAACCTGACCCCCTCTACTTTTGTTAAGGGTCTAGTGTTCAACTTTTAATTTCCATATAGAAATGTTCTTAAAGTGTACAGCTGTTCAGAGAATTTTATTATATAGATAATGCCCAACAATCTTAAAGTGTCCTTGTCATTTTCCATAGATTTGAGTGGCTAAGTGATAAGGGGAGATAATTTATGATACCATTATTGACTAATTTTATTAGCAATAAATAGAAAGAGGGGTCCATAAATTTTTTTCATAAAACATTATGTAAACAAGGTCCACTTCATGTATCATATTAAAATCTAATATCTCATAATAAATCCTTGTAGATTACATTGGGATAAAAGTGTAGGGTCGTAAATGTTGATTTCACCAGAAATAGTTTTTTTTTAATGGAGGTCTTTATTAGTATTTGACAAATTGCACCTGATCAAATACTATTCTGTACAATTATGAACTGTTGTAAAAACTTTTGATTATCACAGTCATAATTGTTATTATATGAATTATGAAAAACATTTTATGAATGAGTTTCATTAAGACATCCATTCAACCACGGAATGTTTGTCTTAAATATGATATTTTGGTGTGGTTAATTTGCTTTTTCATGTTGAAGGGGTCACGATAGAGCAAGGGCAATCTGATATTTAGTCTACAGGTTTTCTGCGGTTGTTGACAGCAATCATAAGGATTGTACGTATAGATATGGATCTATATTATATATAGCGGATCTGACAAGTTATTGTGATCCCTGATATTTAAGTGATTTGATTGGCCACTGTAATTGTTATGGAGGAGTAATTACTACTGGTATATCTGTACACCTAATGAAATACGGGGTTATCACAACATCTTTCTAACACCTGCTTGACCAGGGTTATCTGCCCATCTCTGCGGAAACAATAGACCTTAATGTATATATTTTTCATACAGTTAAAAATAGCCCAAAATTAAAAATGTTAAATATTAGGTGACTTAGTTTGTCATTGGGAAAATAATCTTTGAAATGAAAATGTCAACTTTAAATTCTTGTGTTCTGGAGCAAGTCACATAAATCAGAGTTTATGCTGATGGAAGGAAAGAAACAAAGTTAATGAGTTCAAATATGTTCATAATAATAAAAACTTTTACCTTGTTCCTTGCAGATACTTGTATATTTTGAAAGAGTTTTTTTAAAGTATTTATAATAGCTTAATTTTTTGAAGAAAAAAAAACACAATGACTTTACAAACAAATTTTAAAACTTATCTGACGTAAGATGGAAATGGCCCTCTTAAGGCTATTTGATGTGAAAGCGACCTTAATTACAATATAATACAAAAAAACTTGTAGAAAGTCAATTAATAATTTAAAGTTCTAATATTTTTGTTATTGAAATATTGTCCACACAAGTAAAAAGGAAGGTTTTTATTGATTGTTTTGGGATATTATTGGTCTTTGGGTGATTTACTGCTAACATTAATGATGTAAGTGAAAAGTTTTTGATGCTAATGTGATAATTAATGAGTAATATAGTGTCAGGGGTGTAATTAATTTCTCTACCTTCACATGGAAAATAAACATTACAAGTTGACTGTGATTAAAAGAAAGATTTCAATAACTGGTGATGGATTGCAGCAGTTATTATGTTTTCTGATCCAGATATAGTTCAATGGGAAATAGTTAGGGAAAAAAGGAAATTAAATTAGTCCCATGGAATTGTAAATTTATATAAATATTAGTCTTTGTAGCTATAAAGAGGATGTACAAATAAATTTAAATGTTAGTGTAATTGATTACATCACTTATTGTTTTTCTGTATTATATGTTATGATCATAGCTTTGCTATGTTTTTTAATCTGTAATTTTTACAGCACCGCAGGTACAGGGCTTGTATTTTTAGCAATAGAAACCAACTCATTTTGAGTTGACAGAGGAAACAATAAAGTTTATTGAATTGGCAAACTAGTTGCAAAACAAAAAAACAGGTGTAAATTTCTGATTTATTTACTAATGGTTGTTAGTTTCTGGTTGAAATAGACCTTTCACCAGGCATCCTAATAAACAAAAAATCTTGTTTTAGAAAATACAAACAAATGTCTCACAAATCAGGCTTGTGTTTATGTTTCCTATAAATTCTTGTCTTGGTAGGATATCATTGTTTTATCTTTCTCTTGTTTCTGTAAAATAGATAACATTTTTTGGGGGTTTTTTCATGAGGAGTTTATTGCAATACATATATCATTATTAAAGAAAAAATTCCTTTTATTGCACCTAAGTGTTTTTGTGTAAGTTGTGCAACAAAGACATCGAGATGTAGTCTGGTGGAAAAACGAAGATTTTTGGAAGGAGAAGAATGGCTAAAATTTCAGTCCCTTTTTTCATGTTGAAAGTAATTTAAATAATGAATCTTAAAAGATGGTTTAAAGTGTAAATAACTCCAAGAATATCTGGTAAACTTTGCCCAAATTCCATAGCCATGACTTTGTAAACAAAACAAGAATTTATAACCTCCTTATTGCCAATATCATTACAATCAATGTTAAGTATATCTATTGAAAGTGTTGAAATGCAGATGAAATACATGATCTGCCCTCCAAAGTAGATATTTTTTTAACTGGGAAATTTGAACTGCATTTCACTATCCAGAGCACCATCAGTTGCTGGTAATGATTTAATAAATCATTAATTTTTCATCAGCCAGATTATTTTTCTAAAAAGCACATGTTTAGAGTGTTAATTTGAAGTATAAAAATAAAACGAAACATCAAGCCAGGCGAGAGAACAGAGAACTCACTAATGATGGACTATCAATCTGGCAAAAGTCTAAATCATTGATGACAATGGGAGATAACTTTTCTTTTTAGATGACATTTGAAGAGATAGCTAGTCATCTGTTACTTGATAGCACAAAACCATCTGCTGAATACAAAACCTTTGCCAATTTTTTGATACTGTGAAAATATTCTTTAAGTACAGACTCAGATGTACAGAAAAATAGTTCATCATTTCAAAAAGTTTCAAATTTGAACTGGAATGAAGTATTTAAAACCACTTGGTCTCTTTCATATATTGCTGTTTTAATTAAGTTAAAGCCTGTCATAATTCAACAAAATATGTAAAAAGTAGGACATAATTGAAAGTGAGCCCAACAGGCTGGAAGCAGAAGGGGAAATAATACACCAATTTTGCTTTTCCCTAAAATCTGTCCATCTGCTAGGTGTTAATGACACAGGAAATGGTATCGCATTGACTCCTGTATGTACTTAGAACAAGATATGATGAGTTGTCCAGAAAATATAAGAACATCATCTGACAAACAAATCATTAATATATTCCTTATAATGAACTGTTTGTCCATTGTAAAATCATCCAATTTTCTTGATCATGAGAAATGCTTATATATGTATAACCCCCCAATTCTTGTTTTGAATTTTTTTTTAATTCTTAAAACTTCAATAAGTACATGTATATGAAGAAGCAAAAGTCTTTGTTCACATTGAATCTTTTACTTTTTTTGTTGTAATCAATAAAAAATATATGTCCAAGTTATTTAAGTGTACTCATTCATATTAGCACTTTGAATTTGAAAATTCTGTCTTATGATGCTGTAATTTTCAAGAAAACTGACTTGAGCCAAATTGTTTTAAAGTGCTGATCATTTTTCCAGACAACATTTGTCAATGACATAGGGGCATATGTACATCATTATCCTGGCTACATTATTTTGGACAGAGGTTAAACCAACTGGAAAGGCATTTCATTAAAAATATCTTATGAATTGAATTTCTTCCACATTAGAAGCCATTATCAGTGAAAATTCTCTCCTATGATTTCATAACAAACTTTTCTCCCAGAAAGTTCTAAGCTGGTGGGAGAAGATCTCCTGTGGGGGTGATTTATGGAAAATAAAGAAGACAATTAGTTCTTTAATCAGTTTCCTTGAATTAGGATAAACAAAAGAAAATGAGTAGTTTCCATATTATGCAATCCATTGTCATCCTGCTGTTCGATACTAAAACCTGTAATTTAAGTTAGCTAAACACTTGCAACAAAAGTTCTTTCCTGTGAGTTTCAAGATTCATTAATTTTGTTAAATTTAAACTCACCGATCCATTAAACTTTGTAGGGAGTATGACGCAAAGCAGATGGCACACTTACAATCAAAATACTCAATGTACAAATTGTATTGAGATTCTAACTGTTCTGTTCAATTTTCTTCAAAACCATTGGCATTTTAAATGGTTTTTTTTTGTTTTTATTTTTTTCTCGACATGCTAAGTATGTGTGTATCAAAAGATAGATGCAGTTTCTTTATCGTAGCATCTCCATGCAGCTGTGCAATCCCTGGTGCATGGATATAAATGTATGATGAATGGTCTGCTGCAAGGTGATGGAACAGCTTCAAACAACCTTACTACCAATAAACTATCACCATGGGGGAAACCATACAAACTTTTAAACTAATAAATTACCAATTTATTTTCCAACATTTGCCATCATTGAAATTATAAAGCTGATGGGAAGTTCACAGGAAGGTAAAGAGATTTAGTGTTATAGTCATTTGGAAGAGAAACAATATTTTAGTTTGAAATGCTCTTGAAATTTTTATTTGGCATTTTAAATAGGAAATGATAGCATTTAAGATACTTTGCAGACGATTTTAATAAGTTTGATAACATGTTCTATAAAAAGGCTGCTCTTGAGCTATATATAAAATAGTTTAAAATAAGCTAAATATAATAAAATTGTAGGAATCTTGGCTCATTATGTTTAATAAGAAAATTAACTAGGCCATTGATGTATTTTGGTGAATTGACAGAAATTTTGAAGAATCAAATAAAAATATATTAATAGTTTTGAAGAAAATTTTTAATTTTTTCAAACAAATTTAAAAATTATGATTATTTTTGGTTAAAATTGTGACATAATAAAATTCTTAAACTATGTTGAATATCAAAAGTAGCCAAGTTTTTTCCCATCTCGAGTTATTTGATATAAATGAAGCATTTTCTGCAACATAAAAACTGACCCATTAAAAACAACATAACATCTATTATGATCGAAGTATACAATGTGTATATAGATGTATAATTGTAACCTATTAACTCGCAGTTGTATACTGTTTGCATTACAAAAACATAAACAAATCTGATACCCTTGTCTTGCATAAAATCAGCATGATGGAAAATCATTGGTAGATAAATGTTTCTCATTATAGCACATCTGATGTTATTCAGGAAATGGAATTAAAGCACAATTTTGCAAAAATTGGTACAATACTGCATAGGATTTGTACAGCAAAATTAATTGTTGTTGTTTAATCAGCTGTTTGTTGTGTCTAGTAGGGCACTGTATCATTTACTTGGGCATGGCCGAAAATTCATTTAGGCTGTAGGGAGTTGCCTAATATTACTTACTGGCAAAACAATATAGAACAATAAAAACCGTACATGTAGAAATTTTCACATTTACAGAAGTAGCAGTTACAAGCCTAGTATGGCCATCTTGGGGTTGTGTATTGGGGAGTTATACCTGTTGGAAACAATGACATTTTTTTTATAATGAAGTTGATATTTAGCTGAAATAATTTGATAAACACAAGATAAGTCACCTTGATACTGTTTGTAAATAAAGATTTGGTTGTACTGATAAAGGGTATTCTGCTACATCACGTTATCTTTCTTTTATCCACAGCATATTTGGTTCCTGTTGAAATCTTAGAACATTTTTACATTAATTACCTGGTGCATCAGTTGTGTATTGGTGTCCTTCATTAGGCATAATTGTATGATTGAGCAGTTCTTGTATCCAACTTATTCCATGATGTATAGTTCTGCAGTATGAGAGCAGAAATGCTGGCATTTGTTTTTGTCATCATTTCTGTTATGAATGTTGAAAGTACACAAAGATAGTTTGCTGAGAGATTAATTAACAGTAAAGAAAACATCTTTCATTTTAACGAAGTGCTTGCAACAATTAAGCTCAAACTTTTTATCCTGGGTATACATCAATTTCTTCCTTGTTCTCTGTAATAAGGCAGAATTACGACCTTTTTTTTTGGAGTGGTAAAATAATCGTGCAGTGCCAATAATATTACAGAAAAGTTGAAAGTCAAAGTTAATTGACTGTAATCCATCAGAATGTTTTCTGTTACATAAAAGTTGTTTGCTAAAACAGGAGTAGGTTTTGTGCACATGAGAATTGTAAAACATTAAATTTACAAATTTAATGTTACGTGTAATTCTTTGCTGCAAACAGCGTTTTGGCAACATTTTCACATTTGTATAAATTCTTGATCAGAAACATCTATAAAATACACATTTATCAAAATTTAACATATTGAATCTTTGCATTTGCTACAAAAAACTTTAAGTAGGGTATGCTTTAAAATGTAAATGTGTTTTCTGTATTATAAACTAGACTTTAAACATGTTAATTTCTAATTAATATGATATCAGTTCATATTTGTTTTGCAATTAAAAATATAAATATTTATTTTTAATATTTTCAGATTTGCTGCAGGCTGCGTTGCTAAGTAATGGAGACTCACGGACACCAGTATTTATTCAAGAACCAGACGACCATTATTACATAGTAAAAACTCAGCCAATTACGATAACCTGCAAAGCCATATTTGCTGTGCGGATAGGCTATAGATGTGCAGGACAATGGCAGCTACATGAAAGGAAGAGGGAAGAAGTCGACCCAAAGTCTGGGGTCAAGGTTGTAATATCTACACTAGAAGTGACCCGGGAGGAAGTTAAAGAGTATTATGGAGGAAACGATTTCTGGTGTGAATGTCATGCATACACCAATGCTAAGATGTTACAGGAGGAGGGACAAGTTATTAGCAGTAAAGGCATTGTGGAAGTAGCTTGTAAGTCTGTACATTTTTTGTGTACTGCTTTTTTTAAAATGTGTCTAGAGAAAGACTTTCCTCCTTTGACATACTCAACTCCATATTTCAAGAGAATCTAATATGAAAATTTAGAACCTCCAAGTTTTTGAATGCTTTTGGCAGTTGCTTAGGTGTGGTTTAAGTATAACTTAACATTTACACACAGATAAAACTTTTCTTATTCAATTATAGATTATACAATCATGTGTAAAGCATAAAACATCTAATAGTATCAAATAAATGCCTAAGGCACTGCCATGTATATTTTTACTGTCATTTAGAGCATATGGCTTAAATTTGAACATGGTTCATTTAAAATAATTTTCATGTTTCATTATTACTTTTAAATGGCCTTAATTTGATTTTTTTTTATTTATCAAACGTACATATCTGAAAAAACTACAGTTTTATTGTAAAATACACGACTTGTTGTCTCCGATAATAGGCTAGTAGGAAGTTTGTCCCGACAGACTGTGTAAACTAGCTGGCTACACACATTAAAGTTATTTTGCTACTGGCTATAAGGGGACATAACCTACCAGTGAGTCTACAAGTGATTGAGTGATTTGTCAGTCTATGGACAGTTGGTCTATCCCAAGGGTCAATCAAGGTCAAATTGTCACATCTCACTATAATTATTATATGTAATAAGGAAACTATTTACTGGAATTATTTGCTTTACAGCACATAAATGTTATTTTCTTCAACAACTCAATAAATCTTTCTGTTAATCAGGAAAAATATGTTGTTGGCTAGAAAGCTCAAACATCTTTGCAAATGTTGTCAGCAAAAATATCTGGCAAGGCTATAAGATGTTTGGGCTACAAAACTTATGAAGTGAATATATAGGTATTTTACATTACAGCAATTTTACCTGAAAGTTATAAAAAAAATGTATAACATAAAAATGGTTTCACACTCTCTTTCTAACGTGTGAGAAAAAAAAAGAATAACACTGCTTTGTACTAGAATTTCTTTAATACAAATTACTTCCCTTGATTTGTCTAGAAATGCTGATAACAGCTTGGAAGTGATGTAACTATATATTTACAGATAAGTTTATTGGTAAAATTTTCACAATGTGAATAAATATTTTCGTATTTTTAATTAAAAAATTTCAAGATCTATACAAGATACGTTAGAATTGAAATTTTGCAGTGTGAAATCATTTGTGAAAATCGCACAAGTTGTAAAATTGATCTGTCAGTTTTCGAGATTGACTGATGAGCAATTTATAGTTACATGTAAGAATTGACAAGTTATAGGATGTTAGGGAAAAACATGACATCGGAAAATAACTTCTTAATCCAATATTACATATTGGTATGCATGACTTTACACCGTTGGGCAATTTTCAGCATGGAATTTTGAATACATGTCAGATGACTCTTCTAGCTTTTTGTATTTGGGTGGTGAATTTAATGAAGTTGTAAATAGTTTTGTTCATTCTTTCTTTTATTCTTTATACACAATATAACTTATTAAGCATGCATATGAAACGTTTTCTCTTGCGGCAGAAGATGCTATTTATTGGACATTTCTATATGCATTATTGAAAAAGTTAATTTAATACTTGTTATACAAATGAAAAATAAAAACTTTAATCTATTTTAATGAGTAATGCTTTTATAATTTTTTTTAATTTATTTCGGCATGGTTACGGTACCCATACTGTATATTGTTTTTAGATCTAAATATTTTTCTTGTTTTTTTGGCACTGGGCTCACGAAATGCATTTTATACAAGTTTCAAGCATTCTTCATGATACCAAATAAATTCATTGTAGAATGTCAACTGCTTTCCTCACAGCATCTTCTGAACATGTTCCAACATTTATATAACATTGATTTGAATTATTAATTTAAAACAGTGTTACGAGAATGGTTTTAGAAATGCATTTTCGTAGGATTTGCTGAAACATATTTGATGTTCATTAGGAATATGTTTAATGATAGTTTCTTACAATAAACGAAAGAAAAATGCTTCTATAGCATTTAAAATAATTGCATAATAGGTGCAAAGATCTAACTGATAGACACTTGGGTGTTGAGAGACAAAATACTCTAGATATTTGTCCTGACTCTTCATTTGGTAGAATGTAAAAACCATTCAGATGGGTGTACGAAATGTTTAATCATAAACATATGTACAAAATTTGTTATTAAGTCTGATAATTCGTCAAAATAGAAGTTGAAAGAATTTTATACTGCAATAAGGATTTTGTATTTATTTGTTGTAATCTTCGACATGACTGTTATTAAGTAGACAAGAGTTGTAAAACGCCATGTACATCTGACAGTGGCTTAGCTTCCAAAGACCATCAGGTATGACAAAGCACCAAAAACTTATCATCTACTGTAGCTACTTATGTCATACAAAAGTCTTTGATGTTGGCTTTTGTAGCTATTCTCTACAACATTTATTTATATGCATACATTCCTTATAACATACAGGAGCTGTTTCTTTTTAATTAAAATGGTAGAATGTTTGTTAAACAAGCCAGTGACATTCTGACAGAAGTTGTATACACAGGGAACAATTTATTGCTATTGTACCTCTGCACACATCCATGTTTATGAATTCTCCTCTGTGAAGTAGATGTGCTAATAGTCTACCATTCCTGGTGAGAATTCGTATCTGTAGACATTGAGTTATTGTTTCCATTTGCAAGAATGTTCACCAATATTGTCTACTTTGTAAACCTGAATATCACTATGGTTGAAGGAGTCTTACTGCAAGAAGGGTGCGCTTGATTCCGATCTTCATTGACATGGATTGCCAGTTTTTTTATCGAAGGTCGAGGGTTTTCTCCACGTACTGTGGCTTTCTTTTCCAATAAAAACTGGATGCCATTATATAGCAGAAAAATTGTTGAAAGTGGCATTAAACAACATTCAAACAAACAAACAAAGAAACACTATTGTTGATGGCTTGATGTCACTGTCAACTAAATCATGGCATCGACAATCCTGAGCCCTAACACTGGCACACTGACACAATTCAATGTTGATGTACATATACTTTATTGAAATCAATAAATTATCTATTCCATATTTAAACACTTTATATTATTGTATACAATTTTTTGCACTGAACATATGTCGGCCGACCTTATACCATACTCTTCATGTGAAGAACAACATTCTGTTTGCAGCTTACACAAAAAATTTGGAAAGAAATCAAAGACTTTTATACAATTGGTCTTAATATTCTCGATAATTGAACTCTATAAAATTGTCCTTTGAAGAAGAATTTGTATTTTATTCTTAACTTTAAATAATATTTTATTATCTACAGCTGTGTTTTATGGTTGATCAATGATAGGTTATATTTTTATTTCTGTATTATTCGGTATCAATATTCGCAGCTTAACTTCCGTCAGATCTTGTAATGTTTTCAGATTTGACGGCACTCGGTAATTACCCTGGGATGTAACCACTATTTTCTCTCTTTAAATGCACAAATTACTGACTACTTAAGATACGATTGATCCGTCTTTAAGACGATTACTTTCAATCATGACATTTGTATCAACGTTTTTTTCTCAGTGCCGTGACAATTGGTATAATCAAATTTGTAATGAACACAGAATATTTCTGCATGGGTTTTAGTAGAAATTCGTATAAGCTATGCAACTGTTGTAAATCGAAAGTCAATTGTCTCAACGTAGTTTCCCATAATTCTATTAAAAAGTTGATTGATATAGTAAATGTTTTTAATCAATTTACCCCCACTGTAATTGTGTTCAACTTAAGGCTAACATTAATTGTCACAAGGAATTGATTCTTAGCATGTGGTTCAAGCAGACGGTATTTTGTAGATTGTTGCTGCAATCGTAATTCTATTTCAGGGAGAAGGGTTTTTTTCATGGAAACAAGGTTAATCAAATTTATTCAAGATTGACAAGATGATTTTTGTCCATGTGTTGAATATTTGATTCAGAGCAACAAGTTTTTACAATCAATGTATTGATATAGGGAAGGATAAATAGCAGGGGGTCGCTAAGGTTTGGAATCGGTAGATTATTTTCCATATTTCAGTTCAGCATTGATTAATATTCTTTTTATATATTAATCCACACAGTAGGTTCCTTATTGGAGAAAACTACATACAATGATCGAAAATCAAATTTGATAATGGCACTGGCAGTTTCTACCATATTTATGGACTCTTTGTTTGTTTTTCATCTTGTTTCACTTGGTGCTCTGTGGTAACACTACACAAGAATAATATGATAGTAACAAAAAAAAGTATTTTCTATCAATAAAATTAATATTGATGACAATGTATATGTATCTCATGTTGAAACCAGAACGAACATGATAAAAAAATATGGTTATTTTGGAGTGTGGTTTGTTCATTGTTTGGACATGCTCAGTTCAATCTGATATCTGATGTTACCGTGGAAACTGTTGAGCTTTTAGACTATACAGCCTTCTGATGCACCTTTTATGGTTAAGATACTTTATGGTTTGCTTCATTATGATTTCAGTTTTTGAAAAGTTATCCAATTATGTTAAATGCTTCATCAGTTAAAAGTGGCAACTTCATCAGTTTAAGTGGCAACTTCTGGTAACTCTTGACTGGTACCATCTTTAACATTGTTATACATGGTGGGGTCGGAAGATGTCAGTTATTACATCCGACATTGGTCTACACTTTAAAACTATTTTTGAAAGAATTAAGAGATATTCCGAATGAATTCTGTATTAAATTAATGGTTTTATAATGGATGTGGCAGTTAGTTAATGACATTGAGATGTCTACTTGTTTTAAGCACTAGTACTTCACATATAAATTTGATTTGATAGAAGTGGCTCTGAAATTATTTCCCTCCTGCCAAGTTTATCTACATGGACATAAGAGGCCATTAAAGTATCATTAATATATGTAATCCTATTATAACTATTATTGTTGTTCTATTAAAATTAAAGAATTAGAAATAGTTAAGAAAGGGAGACAATTACCTTTTATGTTTGTTTGTTTGTTTGATGGTGTTTAACGCCACTTTCAGCAATTTTTCAGCTATATCACGGCATCCAGTTTTTATTGGGGGAGGGAGTGGGAGTACCCGGAGAAAACCCTGACCTGCGGTAGGAAAACTGGCAATCCTTGTCAATTAAGATTGGAGTCGTGTACACCCTGCCTGCAGTGAGAATCGAACCCGCAATCTCAGTGTTGACAGACCATGTGATCAATAGTAGACGAACTACCTTGACCACTCGGCCACCGAGGCCCCCTTACCTTTTATGATATGATAAACAGATTTAATTGTAGCATGCAGATTAAAATTGAATTATTTTTAAGTTCACTTCTTTTGAGTGAAGTTGTGATGCAGTTTAGTTAATTTCCAAATTGAAACTAACTAAATTTAAAAATTGTTGATTAATAGGTTTTTAAAATGCCACTTTTATACATTTTTCAGCAATTGCATGGAGACCAGTTGGAGATGAGAAATTGTCTAAATAAAATCTCAACTGGCTCATTAATTTCTGAATCCAAGGAACAAATCACATTAATTATTTCATACACAACAATTATGTATTTTCATTAAGAAAAAAAATGTTCAAATATGCACATTACAATTTTTGTAGCAGCTATACCCCTAAATAACCAAGTTCTGTTACCTGTTGATTGGGCACTCCCAAGACACAAGAGTAACAATAACAAGTCTTATGTAACTATGAAGAGCTTGCAACTGTCAAAGCACTTTATCTATTTGGGACACCTAAGTATTATGGCTTATTAACTACATAAGAAACATCTACATAGATACATTTAAATAGAGCATTTTTTGTAATTAATTCCTTTTTGCTTACATTTTTGGCTGCTTGGTTAGGTATTATGTCATTGGTTTCTAGTGAACTTAACTCTGAGATATTGAAAAGAAGAAAATTCAACATTTGAGCAACAGATTTTTTTTTAAGAGGTTGAATAATGTATAATTATTTTTTGATGTGATGAAAGTTTAATTGTTTTATGTTTTTTATCCATTAGATTTAAAGAAGAAGTTTGAAAGACAACCGAACCCTGTCAGTGTGGAGGCTGGGGAGACTGCAGTACTAGAGTGTCTCCCTCCAGAGGGAAGACCTTTACCTGAGGTAAATATGTGTAAAAGTTACTTTTTTTAAAGGCAAATTCAAATAATCAGAAATGAAAAGAAAAATGAAAAATATAAAGAAACTGAAATAAAGACCATAAAACAAAAGAAACAAAAGAACATAATTAAGTTGAAACCATCCACCATATGTAGCTGCATTATCAGAATCATATAAACACGGTTTTTACAATACGTCTTTTGTTAATACTCCTCACACTATCAATGTTGTGTTGTGACAAGCATTTTTGTTTATTTTTACTGTTACGTACTTTTCGAGAACTTTAAGTGAATTTTTGTAATCTCTTGGAGTTTCTTATTAGTTTTTTTCTTGTTTTCAAGATATTTGAAATTAATTAGACCTTCATGAAATTGATCACACAGTATTGTTGCGGTATTGTTGCACTACAGGTTTTCCCTCTAGACCCTCCCAATAAGAAACTTGTCCTTATGTGTTTGTCTGAAGTGTCTATAAAAATGACCATCTATAAATTGATAAAAGTGGTCAGAATTGATCAGTAGATTTGTTTACACTTGAAAGCTGATCAATAATGGCCAGGTCTGTATGCCAGATCATATTGAAATCCAACGACAAAGTGACCGCAACCAATTCATTTCATGCAAAAGCAATGCAATTTGGTTAGTTTATTTATCTGTTGTTTTTCCATGAGTATGTCACAGTCCAATTTCTGCTCTGAATCTGGATATTTTAATTATAACATGACATGACATATGATTGTGTATCTAATATTTCAATTTTATGTGTTTATCACATTTCATATTAAATATATAAATCAGAAATAAATTGGTGTCTTTTTCTATATTGAGATATTGCACATTGGCCCATTTATGTGGCATTTTATATTATAGAAAAACATTTCTTAATTCTTAAAAAAAACAGGATTTGTCAGTTTTACCATCTCTAATCGGGTAATATAACCTTTATAAAACCTCATAACTCCTATATTTAAAAAAAAAATTGTTTATTGAAAGTAGACAATTTTGGTAATCTGCATGCTGTAGTGAGCATGGCTCACATTATCCATTTGAAATATTTCCAAATTGTTTATTGTGTGTTTGTGCATTATACAATAAAAAAATGCTCCCTAAATGGAAAGCAGTAGCAAAATTACCATATAATTTATAGATTTATTTGATAAGGTCCTACACCAAAGTAATTTTAATTTAAATTTTGTCAAGGACCTCTGACTTTTTAGCCGAAAATAACCAAAAAAGCTTATCGTGTTATTAAATCGTACTGAACACCTGTGATGGCTGATAGGAATTCATCTTGCTACCGTGTGTACCTCCACCTGATATTGTATACCCCTCGTCACAAGTCAACTGTAAGTTAACTAGCACGATGATCACATCAACAAGATATAGTATCCCGCTTTTTAGTGAACTAATATTTGGGATATAATTGTATGTCTTTGTGTCTAACAACCTTTAATTATGGTACGAAGTTAAAGGGTATCATTCCAAGACCTTGTAATTATGTGTCCATGGGGAATATAGGGTGGCTGTCACTGATTGAGGGGGGCAGAATGATGGATGAAAATGTCCATTACATTACTGATCAATTACCATCATCATGATTGACTAATCGATTATATAATTTTGATCTGTGTCAAAAGTCACAAAATTCTGTAGGTAAATAAACACATGGTAATAAAAACTGAAACTTTAACTGATTTAAAGAACAAATCTTTGTTGTTTGTGTAATAATCTGGTAAAGAAAAAGTATGAAATTGTTATTTTGGTTTTCTGTGCTAGAAGTTATAAAGACTCACACAACACAAGCTTTTAAAAACAGACCACATATGAACCTGTTTGAATTTTTGTACCAAGTGTATTTAATAATGCTGTGTGCACATTTCAAGCTTTTAAATTGTTCAAATATAAATTATAAATTTTTAATAACTATTTTGTAGTTTTTGTAAAGATTTTGACAGGACATCAAGAAATACAATGCAGCATTTGCCACTGAAAAAGAACAGCTTATTTTCAACATTTTCATGATTGTTATTCAACACAAAGATATAAAAATATTAAAAATCTTGAGATGTCTTTATGTCATAGAACTTTATATTACCACTGAATCAAACCATTGTACACTTTAAAAGGGTAAAATCTGTAATTTACTTTTCAAAAAGCTCTTAACTTTATAACTCTATGATATTATCAGTTCGAACTAAATAAACTACGCGTGTTTTTGTGGTAGGAAAAAGTTTTTCTATTCAACCACACAAATGTCGGATTGACAGGATGTGATTTGAACAGCGATAAACTTTTCTTATGTAAAAAGACTTTCATGATGAGTCAATTAAATTTTTCAGGTGATTCCGTAATTGCAGTGATTTATCTTTGTCTCTCTGGCCTCGTTGTACCTTACGTTTGCCGTGAATTTGTTAGGACACAATCCAAGTAATTTTGTTTTCTTTCTTTCCTTTATGTAAATGATATAGGGCTTCCATTATAAATATAATTGCCTGCAATTATGCACAGATTTTGGAACTGACAATTATCGTAGCATTTAAATAAAAATTTTGAATGGAATATCAAAGTTTGAAAGTTGGAGTACAAATTTTGTGGTGTTTGAACTAAATTTTGATGAATTATCATGTCATAGTGTTTATAAAAGGGAAAATCATCCGAGTTGTTCTCCATTCATAAACCGCGATTGTTTGTGTACCTTTATTCTTTGTGTTCTGACTTTTTTGTTAACAAAACTACTGAAAGGTTCTTTAAAATAATTAAATGAAAAAAAAAAACCCAGCTAATTTTAGTCAGGTGTATGTCAGGTGTACAAACAATCAAATTGTCATATCATCTTGACAGTGAAAAAGAGTTGATATTTCTGGTAGGTTTTTCTCCTGAGTTCATATTTGACTTTAAAATAAATGTGTCTTCCATAACCCTAAGCGAAAGAGTAGCTATATTGAAGCTGTACTTTGTTTTGTACAAACAGTTGTGTAATGTAATTTTTGGAATGCAGGGGCCATTTCAAGGGCTGCAGGACACCATCTGCCATTATGTATGACAATCTTAGAATTGATATTACATTAATGGTAAAATTAATATTAATTTCTTACAATTATTTGCTTTTAAATTCCATAAATTTAATATATATACAGGCCCTGTCACCCCCTTACAATCTGTATACAATATATTAGAAGGTCCTAAACCCCTCGAAAATAACCTCAGAGTTTTTTTTTTTAATCTTAATTTTGAATAATGATTACTTGCATAAAAGCTAACTAAGTGGCATGTTTAAAGAAAATTCATTGACAAATTATTTTCAGTGTATGTGTCCTGGACCCCCTTAAAATAGTTCCAGATCTGACAGAAAGTTCAAGTTTCATTGACTGAAAGAAAATCGGATAACCTTGATTTTTGGCCTTATTTAATTAGTATAATTAAACTCCTTAGAAAAAATATAGAATTTCTGTTCTAAACATAACATTCAATAAGGATTTACAAAAAGAAAGATTTCTGATTTCACCCCTCATAAATGGGCTAGAAAAAACAATAAAGACAGCTTAATAAAGATTATATGTGACGCGAACACCCATGGATAGATCCCTATCCTGTATTAAATACCCTGACAGGATTTCATGTAAATAACGCCAAAACAAAATGTAAGCAAATCATATGCACAATCAAAATATGTTATTTCAATGCACTCCAGATAATATATTTCAAATTTGAAATGCAACATGACAGACAATTTTGTGACCTGCCTTTTGTTTCTGTTGCACCCGTCAAAAATTTTGTATCTACTTATTCAGGCAAGCAGTAAGAAGGACAGTTGGTATTCAGTCTATTCATGGTAAAATGCAGGCCATATCAGTTAAATCTAAAAATTATGTCTCAGGTTTAAGGCTGTACGATAAAGTTTGTTTAAATTCCCACTTGCTCATATTTCAAATACAGTGTAAAACACAATATCTCAAATATCACATAAACAGGATGAAATCGACTAAAAGTATTGTTTTTCTTATTGTTTAATTTAATAGAAATAAATTTGATGTGGAAAGAAGATACTTCAGACTTCTTTAAACACAGTTGTTGAAATCCATTAAAGGTTGAGTTATGATGGTCTGGCGGAACACAAGTTCCAACATAAATTGCAAATTGATCATTGGGGCTTAGAATTGCTGAAAATATAATTTATAAATTTGATATGTAGTACAGTTAGGAAAAAAAAGTGAATTGGAAAAATGAGAAATGCGTATAATGCAAATATTAATTAAGAAAACTTTGGTCAGAAATATTAATAATATTGGGGACGCTTCTCTAAACCATTCTCTTATTAAAGCTGACAACTTCTGTGCATTGGCTGCTGATGTCTGTTAGAAACCTTTTTTTTGTTAATTTAATTTCAGTTTTCTTGCTATACCTGTTAATTGGCCATTTTTCTTTGGCCTAATGGTGGCTGCCGATGATTCAACTTTGCCCTATAAATGACAATTGAAATATTGCTTGTTGATTTTTGTAGGTATTTTGGATAAAAGACGGAGAAGAGCTAGACAAAGCCAAGTTAACTCAGTATAACTTTCTTGTATCCAACATTGGAAATCTTATGATCAGCCAGGCCAAGTTAACAGATGCAGGCAACTATACTTGTGGAGCTAAGAACGAGGTCACGAAAAGAACCAGTGACTCTGCCACTCTTACAGTATTCAGTATGTTGTTCATATTTTAATCTATATATAAATTAATGACAGTTATGGATCAGATTTTACTTTGGGAGTAAACCAGAGTACCAAGTTAGAACCAATACCTTTGGCAGGGTGAAGCGAAATTTGTAAAATACTTTTTTCCCTTTAAGCCAATTCGTTGACTTGACTTGGGGAGTTTTCTATGTCCTACACCAACAACTTAATGCCCTTGGTCAGACGAATTTTTGTTAATACATGTATTCTTTTGTTTCTCCCAAGGCTGTCCTTTCATTATGCTTCATGTTTCTCATAATAATAAAAATTTAAACAACCAATCAGGATATTTCTGTTTGGATAAAATATTCTGATTAATTGAAAAACGATATGGGAACTAAGGAAACATTTACATTAAATCAACTACAGACTGGCTCATGTAAGCTATAAAGTACTACACTATACTATTTCCTACTTTCCATGTTAATGGCTATTTTATGAAGTATCTTCAGCATGTTTCATTCTCCTTAACATTGGATGTCCTGAAAAATATGGCAGTTTTATTTTATACTAAAGGGGATGACAATTCAGCAGACGTTAAAATCATGAGGCTGTACTAAAGCTTTTAACAGCTGCTTATATTAAATTTTTACTCTCCAGACCTTGTATTTGTAGTAAATTTTCTTTTTTATTAGTGAATGTTATAGAAAAATCCTTTACATAAAGTCTTATGCAATCTCTTTATGTATATACACAAAAAACTGTCAAAAAGTTTCATCATAATCATAAATTATAAGATGTGTGTAAAAGTTCCCTTTAATAGCTTCTTTTTTAAAACTCTGTTTTTCAAAGGGCAATATCTTCTTAAAAATTGTTGAATTATTTTCTTTTTTCTTATTTATTATGAAAGCTTAAAACTAAATGTATGCAAGTTCACAATATGGGTTGTCAGACATAATGTCAATCAATCAATCAATCAATCAATCAATCAATCAATCAATCAATCAAGCAAGCAATTTGTCACATGCAGTTCTCTCTTGTAGAAATATGAGATATTTTATTATGTAGAACTTTATCAGTCTTGAATTCTGTCAATATTTTAAGGAGATATGGTCTTGATTTCTCCCTTGGAGTTTGTTTTGCAACATAAATTTATTCTGCTCTCCACACCAACCTTTTGAAAGGCAATGAAAACATTATTAGTATTGCATTACATTAAAAACATAAAATTGTGATATTTTTTGCTTAGTTTGTAATAGAACTGGATGTCATGCAGCTATGTGATATGAAATCTTTTCACTTATACCCTTTGCCAAATGAAAATGCTGATTTCATCGATTGATTTCCACAAATAATATTTTGAATTTGATCATTAACTGCTGGGAAAATTCTGATTATAAACTGAACATAAAGATTTTACAATACGCAGCTTATTTTGTGGGAGTTTTCTTATCAATAACCCAATGCAACAAATTTCTTTAAAAATTAAATTGGCTGGGTTTAACAATCCACCTTCAGTTTAGGGGTATTAAGGCCTTCCGCATGAGCGATCAAAACGTCTGATCTTCTTGTTGACTGCATATACAAATTAATATGCCTGACAAACATTTGATAAATTATATCGTAAATCTATATAAACCCAAATATTACAGACAATCTATTTAAATTGTATATACTTTGATAAAAAGGACTAAAGATCAGACTATGAGTATCAATGTAACTTTGGCATATCTATCACGGGAACAAATTGGAAGATGGTTGCAAGAGATTCTGCCATTGAGAAAAGCCTTTTCTTAGAGCCAGCAAATCTTGATTGCAGATGCTGTGTAGAAGATGATCAAAATTTCACCATAACTCGAAGTTACAACTGTATATTAACATGCTGTCATATTTATGATCTAACTTTGAAAAATGTAATAATAGCGTGACAAAATTGTTATGAATGAAAATTCAATATGTCTGGACAAGACATGCTTCTCACGGCCATAAAATGGCAAATTTGATTGAAACGATAGGTCAATGTATATAAACCTGGTGCATTCAAATAAAACGTTACTCAACATTCTTCTAGTAATTGAACCATGTAGATAAGAGACATGAAGAAGACATCATTTAGCTGTTTTATTTAAATGGTACATGTAACAGTAATAAACAGGTGCACTCCACCTACATTTGTACTGTCAGAACTTAATATGCAGTGGAGCATGTTTTAATTCAATAATTGATAAATGAAAAATAATGGTAAATTACACCATTGGCAAAGAGAAACAATTTTTAAAAGTATTCATCAATTTAATGTAGTCATGCTTTCTTTTGCAGTAAATGGTGGCTGGTCCACTTGGAGTCAATGGACTGATTGCTCAGCAAAATGTGGGAAAGGTTTCCAGAGGAGACAGCGATCATGTACAAACCCCGCCCCATTAAATGGAGGCAGTCAGTGTGCAGGAGAAAAGAAACAACAGATACACTGTGCTTCAATTTGTCCAGGTATAAAGTTGAATTTTTTCATGGTTGGAGACAGAAGCGACATCTTTCATTTTGTTAAAACAAGCTGTTATAGGCTTTATGCATAATTCGTAAAAGGCCCAATAAACTTTGTTAAGAAAACAATAACCTTACTGTCAAGAAGTCAAGGATTGTGTTGGTGAACAATATGATGTATACATATATTTGCATAATTTTTAACCTTATCAATTTGTTCACCTTTGACAGCATTATTTAGCTGTACATTGTACATGGATTTAGATCCATTTATTCATGACTTATAAAGAAAAGCATTTATTTGCTCTTGTATTCATCATAGTCTTTATAAGAATGGCTGTTGAGAAAAAGAATTTTGTAAAGCCTACCTGAATGAATGACAGATGCTAGCATTCCATTATGATAAAAAATTAAGTATGTACAGGTTTTAAGTTAAAGAATCATAAACTTAAACAATAAAGATAAAGTACAACTAAAATAAGATTCATTATATGAAAATATTTTGTGAATTAACCGATTTCAATTCCATTTCAATTCTACGGAATATTTTTCCTGTCATACATTTTGTTTATCTTGGGTTCTTCAAGTTCAATCAACAAAAATCATTCATCCATTTACTTTTTGGCAGCATGACTCAGAGTATTGTTTGATCTTTCTTATTTACTCCCCTTTTACAAAAATCCAACAAAGTGGTTTGAAATTAGGTACTTCAGGAACAACTCGCAAACTTAAAACAGTCTGCATCATGTTAAGTCTTAGGTAGAAAGAACAAAAGGTTTTGATTAACTAAACACAAATGTTCCTCTGTCATAAATAAGTGGGGAAAAAAACTTTCCTCTGGAGGTTGTCAAATGAAGCTATGAAGCTGTTTTTGTTGAAGTAATGTTTGGAGCACAAAATTATATAAGCGAATTTATGTTTAACTGAATTAACATTGAGTTAGAAATTTATAAACAAATTTATTCTGAGGAACCCACATTGTAGATTATCAGTGACAGTAATGAATTAATCCAATATGAAACAACTTGTAAATGGTTAAAGGTCAGAAAAACGTTAAGATGTACAAACCATGTAGGCAAATAACCTTTTGTAAACTTGTATGTAAATGCCATATTTTGTCCAAATGTAATTTTTCAAGAAAAAAAATGACATACTAAACTTCATTTGTTTATTTGTCATTTGTAAACAAAGTGTGGTTCATCTCACAAAATTCACGATTCTCTAGACATTTAGTACCGGATAAAGGGTTGATGTTAGTATTTAATTACATTAAAAGTTTTCAATGGCGGCTTGTGACACAATTCTTCTCATTTCTTAAAAAGTGTCTTGAAATTCTTTTAATTCATCACATGCCTCCTCAGGCAGATCTAATTACTTAAACTGGGTATGTTCCTGACTAAGAATAATCGGGGAAGCAGATAATTCCATTCTCCAAGACTAAAACAAACAACTTTATTTTTACCAAGCTGTAATCGTGTAATTGTACTAAACACTGCAGCTATTGTTCTGGTATGAATTTATGATTAAGAGTTGAGAAGATCTGGATTAAATTATGCTTTGTGATCTTCAAAAAGCTTGGATGGCCAAGATTCTTTAATTTCAGCTCCATTAAGTTTACACCATTTTATCTGGTCTTGATTTAAATAGTTCCTAATGTGTTACACTACACTGCCCTCCCTCCCTTGTCAACCATTTTGATCAACCATTTTACACTATGGAGAAGATTAAAACGATGATTGAATTGCAATTCGGATGTTGCAAACAATAATCTTTCTGTTCGTCACCCATTGTCTTTATATTGTTTTTTGGTGTGATATTCATCCGTTGATCAATATTTATGGAAGATAAGACCTCATATTTCATAAACTTATTAAATTTTTTCAGATGAATGTTGATTTTTTATTGCAATGATTTATTAGTATCATTTCCTCTTTAATAAAATGTTTGCATTAGAACAATATCAGAATCTCATGGAATCTCGTAACACTTTGTAATTAAATGATGGAAGATTCCAAAGTCGGTCACAGTGGCCATCCACAAAGCTCTTAGTTGACTCATTTATTACCATTCCCTGAATGCAATTAATTGTAAAAAACAAAACACAGTATGCAAATATGAAAGATGTTAGTGGACAAAAAGATGTCAGTATAATAGCTAATTCAGACGGTTTGATACTTTATTTTTTGGAATTCTGCAGTCGAGGATTATGACTGAACATTTTTCATGGCTGTTTTCCAGTTTCGAGGCTGTATCTAAAATATTTAAATTTGTTCACAAATAAAACACTCTTCCTGTATTTTCAGCTTTTCTTTATGCACAAACCCCACGTTAAATTATATTGCAGTTTCAGTCTTTTTTTTGTCATTTTTTTACGCTGTCATTGAAGATGGTACATACAATGAAGGTGAGATAATGTACTTTGATGTTACTGTATTATTTCTCATCTTCTTTTTCTCCTCTTTCAGCGATGTGTACTACTTTTGTAACATTTGGTCTTGTATTTCTATTGTTTGTCTTATTTTCCTTGTATTTTTCATGTGACATGACACAAAAAGAAAGATTTCTTGATTTATTAATTTCTGCAGTTCATTCTTTCAAATTTCTGAAATGAACTTTTAAAAGTTGTTTGATAGACTACATTAATTTTATTATCATTTTTTTGTTTTATATTTTATTTATTCATTACTTATGTTAAGACCTAATTATTTACCATTATTTTATATGTAGTAATTGTTTTTGCATGTTATTTGTCACATGTCATGATCCCAGAAGCTTGCTTACATGTATCATTTTCAGAAAAGTGATAATTTAATATATTTAAGTGCATTGTCACAATTCATGTGTATTCCTCTTATGATCCCAGTAATCTCGGATGTCTAAGAACTCATTTTTGGATATATTGAAAAAGGATCCATTACGGTACTTTACACATGGCCAAAAATTTTGGCTGAATATTTTATGAAATTATTCTTTGGCTTATTAAGATTGTAAATAATAATCTTTTCTGGTTAGTGATGTTAGTCCAGTCGTCAGATCATTATAGTTTCCTTCGGTCTTTTTATAGATAATGTAATGATCTCTTAGTCTTATATGAAGTATGTTAAATTTAAATTCTTTCAGTTGATGGAGGATGGTCACCTTGGAGTTCTTGGTCGACATGTAGTCCTGATTGTTTACACCATCGTAGAAGGTCATGTGACAATCCACAGCCATCCAATGGTGGAGGTTATTGCTATGGAAATGACCTTGACAGCACAAATTGCACTGGAGGCATGTGCAGAGGTAATGTTTTGTTTACCTTTGCAATTTTGACCCACTTTCTCATAAAATATGCAAAATCTTCCCAAACATTAAATAGTTGTTGTGAACATCCAGTAAACAATCTGTAACCTGATTTAAATTTAAATTAGAATTATGCATATTAAACTTTAATTACTCTTTGGATGAAAATATACATTTCCTGATTACATTTCATGGATCATGATAAATTATGTATTGATACAGAAAAGAACAAACAATTTATTGTATTTTATCAAATAAAAAAATGATTTCTGTTGGGACTTCCATACAAGATATTATTTATAAGAAATTTGGCATGTACTTTGTTATTCTGTGTGCTGAGTTATAGAAATTTCATGCTCTGGACACAAAAAATAAACAAGTCTCAAAAGGCTTGTGGCATTAATGTGAAATAAATGATAATGATGATGATGGGACAGATATGATCATAGCATGGGTCATTTAATCTCTATAATATACTGGACTTGGTGAAATTGATGATCATAATTTTCAAATGATTATGGGTAATATTTAGACAATATAAATCAAGTGAAACCTAATTCAAATTATCGTTTAGAATTAAAATGCCATTACCATGTTCAAACTTTGATCTACAGATATTTTTAAAAAGCTAATGGAAACCTCAGAATTGCTTGATAATCATGACTTTCGTAAAATATTAAATTAGGTTAAGAACGTTAAATTTCAAAATGTTGTTTTTTTTTCTGGAATTTGAAATTTACTGAAGTAAGGGAACAGCAACATATTGTTATTGAAAAACATGACTTTTTCATAGGTTAAGTCTCAGACAATTAGTCCTATTATTAATAGGTACATAGATAATTATGATTTTAAATTAATAAATTCCTGAATGTCTGATGGATTTGAAATGAATTTACACCCTCAGGCTTAAAAACCAGACTACCAAATCACGGCCATGTTAATTTTTCAATATTTTAAATAATTCATCAAGCCATCTATATTGGTACCAATAAGTATATGTTACCAAAGGTCAATCTTGCACCAGATGAAATTAACATTGTGTGACCAACCAGACGAACAATCATCATTATAGGCTGTAATGGAGATGTTTTATTTATATAAATATTATTATACTAAGATAAATTAACCTCCAGGGCTTCTTGTACTTGATTAAATCCTTGTTGTTGTCTTTGGATTTCATTATTACAGTGGTTGGCGATCTCGTGATGTGATACACTATTCCTTATCGGTGGTTTATTGCCACTTCTTGGCAATTTCCATTGCAAGCTGTAATGGGCATTGGTAGGCCAGTAAAAAAATAAATTTCTTATAAAGTTCACGGAGGGTTTACTGTTTAGATGTTGCAACGCTTTTTTTTTTGAAATAATTAAATGTAATCTGTGGCAGTTACCAATCTAAAAATAACAAATACTGACAACATAATGTGAATTTCTGGGAGAGCCCTGACGAAAGCACTTTAAATAGAACCAAATTCTGACCTTTCAGCAACCTTCAGAACTAACAAATAAAACTGTAAATGACAGAAAAAGTTTATGTACTATTAAGAAAACTGAAGAAGAATGCATGAGCAATTTCCGCATATCTTAGCTACAACTCTGCTGTTTATGAGTCGTTAAATGTCTTGCCAAGACTGATATTGGTTTTGTTTAATGGAAACCAGTTCAATAAAATATACCTGAAACATATTAAAGTTGAACAACAGTGACATTTATGAATGTTCAATGTGGATAATTACTAAGAAAACAGGGGTTTTATCAGATACCTTATCAGAACCTTAAACTGACCTTTGGTCAATAGTAAATTGTTAGGTCGATTATCATTAGAGCCTGTCAACAGTTTCAAAGCAATCATGTTGAAATACTTTACTTTTGGCCCAGAACTTTGTTTTTATATTCAGAACTAGTTAGCATCACTGCTTGTCAGCTAGTGCCAAAATGGAGTCTTGTTGTTTTTTGGAGGAAAAGTCAACAGATTTCTGCTTTAAATGACATTCTGGGACCTGGGAAACTTACACATCTGCATATTCTAGTAATTTTCTTAATTCATGTCAGACTTTTCTGCAATTGTGTCATTTCCTACCGAAACCTAGATTTCATTTAATTCCTGTAAGCTCTAAACTGTTTCTATCATGATACACTCTTAGACACATAGATATTAGAAGGAAAATCCCTCTTAATTATCAAGCTCAAAGCAGTTGAATTCATAAGGGATAACCGTGTTTAATGGGGAATCAGAAAATGCAATATTTGTCTGATACTTGTCTTTATGAAGATATATCTATAATTGAATTATCCCTATCTCATCGTAAGGGAGGATAAAAAATTCTATCTTAATCAAAGCTTTATTTGCAATAGGTAATCTTCATTGCATTTAAAACGACCTTGTTCTAGTGGAAACAGATTGTCAGTTGAAACAACAAGCACTTTATTGAATTTATTTTTAATCATCCGATGAGTTTTCATTATAACTTTAATCAAAATTGATTATAAACTTGTGTTTAGGTATTTGGACATTTTTTGGTGCATGCTGCGATGTATTTTCTATGACACAGTAGGTAGATACAGATGGTAGCGAGTATCTGCCTCCACACAGCTGGAAGCCTCTGATGATCTTGTCGTAAATTCTTCAGAAACAGCAGCTTCTCAAGATAAATTCTAAAAAAATCTACATTGCACAATCGCTGTTTTACAAGACTAGCAATTTCTTAGCAATCAGCTGATTGAAACTGACAATCGATTGATCGCTGGTAATATGTTTAAAAGGCTTTAAGTATAGTTTGAATTGAAACACATGAAAACTAAATTTGAAATGGATTAAACAATTAATTTGGCTTTCAGTCCACTATGGAAAAATTTAGGCTTATAATTAAAAAAAAAAATTTTTAGTGAAAAAACATTGACCATCTCATGCAGTCGGTTTCAGTCAATAATTTACTTAATGTCTACATTAACTAAACATTTTTTTCAATATACCAAGAATCTGCATTTTTATTTAGACCCTTGTTAAGTTTGTTATGGCTTAATTTTTGATGTTTTTGTAAAATGGACAAAGAACCTAAATCAGCATCATTCTACAGACAAAAGCCGTCTAGTACCTGTCTGTATAATCAATTTCAGCATGTTTGAAATGAGATTTGATTGCAACACGATAAAGAGCAGCTTTAAGCCTGATGTAAATTAACTGGAGAGTTTCGCTGTAAATTTAGAATCTATCTATATTTAGTTATTTGTGGTATTCGGATTGACCTGATCCCTGTTATGGAGAAAATCAAATTAAAAGTTATTTCATATGATTGATAGAGTTGTCAATATCTCTACCTCTCTCTCCAGGGGTAGGTAAACAAAGAAGATAAGTTGTTTTATCTGCAGAGGAAATTGACAAAGACAAGTCAATTAATTGTTCAAGCAATTAAACATATTTGATAAATTGGTTTCTAGATTGAAGTAAATAATCTGAAGATTTTATAGATTTGTGACAGGGAAAAAAAGCAAAAAGGTTTTACAACCAATATCTAATCGAATTACTCTCAGATGAAATCTACTGAATACATCACGGTTTGAAATTTTAAAAGATGTGTTGATTTCATTAACTGGTGATTTTAATTCGATATTGTGCCGGATTTATTTGATTTCAGCTTCTTAGAAAATTGATCAGGAACCAGTTGAAACTGTTAAAAAAAATCCTGCAATAAAAGTTACGTGTTGGAATGAATAGGATGAAAGTTGACAAATCAATTTGACTAACAAGTATTGCAGATTGAGAGAAATTTAGAACAAATTATTGAAAAATACCACATGCATAAAATGTATGGTGCAGTATACTTCTAAAATCAACAAAACAATTCATATTTTAATTTATCATATAAGTCTTCTAAAGTTTCTTGCCATAGAACAAAATAATGTTAGTTTCTCTTGTTGCTGAAAGTTCTAATTTCAGAAAATTAATGTCATTACAGAATTTAATTAAATTAAAAGTTGGAAACAAGGACCACACTAGTTCAAGGCTTTTGAGAAAACGAGGCTTGTTACGATAAATTTATCAATATTAATTGTTGCAAAAAAAACGCAATCTTTCTTGTCAGTCATTAGGCAACCCCTGATTTTAAGGTGAGCCTAATTATACTGATGTAAAGTACATTACTTATCACTGTTACGAATCCCAATCTTTTCTAGTTACGACAAGTATGCAGAAAATTGCTTAATGAATTGTCTGATAATCTGCTGTTTCAATTCATGTTGAAAAATTAAAATGAGTGTTTGAAAGCGCCATCTTTTTGTTGCTATTGGGTGCAGCTGATTATACGGAATGCTGTTGTATGTTATTTGTGCAGCCTGTCTTGTCTTGTTAAGGCACTTTATAATGATTTTGATTGCTTTTCAAGTGTGTGTGGTTTCATCCAAGTTCTGAGCAACATTTGAAGTACCTCATGTGTAGTTCGTTTGTTTCTCTCCAATATGTCCAGACTTTATGTAAAGTACTAAAACCGAAGTTTTTTTTTATGATTACTAGTAATCGGACAATGTAATAATGCTTAATTAAAATGGCTAAAATTGATGCCAAAAGAGTTAAGTGGCTAAAGTTTGACTATTGCCTTTACAGGAGTGAGGCCTAGGGTAACAGATAGGGCTGGGAATGGGCCCGATTCCCTCCCTGAAAACAGTGATTTAGGTAAGGGTTAATATGTGCACTGGCCTTGATCCCACACATACTAGCATGAATAATCTACATAGACAAGTTCAATAGCTTTTAAATAAATTTAACCATGCCAAAATTTTGTTCATAAATGAATGTGTAAAAGTTATTCAAGGACATTCAATGCAAGTATCAGTTCGTTGATTAAAAATTAAATGATAAATGTTAATGTTTTTAATTTTATGTCTGTTTCAAAATTATGAAAATTTGCCAAAAAAGTGTCAGTTTCTGCAAACATCACTTTTCATAAAAATGGAAGGAGGAAAAAAATGTTTGTGTGTGTTAACTAAACAACCTTTTTAGTGCCTTTTATCTCAAAGTGGCAGTGATTATACATACATTAATGAACAAATTACTTAACGATTTTTAAGCATGGAATGAACCAATAACAATAATATAGGTTTTAAACCTTGGGGAGACGTCATTTTAAAGTCTGGTTGTAATAATGTGCATTAACCACCCTTGACTGTTACATAACACAAGACTTTGATAAGTTTCATTACATTTTGGTGCTGCAATTTATGTGAATCTCTTCTTTGAATGTACAATCCTGTGAGTTTTATCGAGTTTTATCGTGAGTATGTTGGAAGAATTTGCAATTCTTATGCTTTATTTTGGTTTTATATGTCTGATGATGTTAGGAACGCTGAAAAGGAGTCACTTACACTGAATAAAAAATAAAGTTTTCACATTTTAACATATTTTTAAAAGATATTGCAATCATATTTGACCCCATATAGTAAATAAATTAAATTCTACAAGTTTATCTGTTACTGTTTTAATGTGGAAGAATTTTGGGTTAAAAATTACAGCCTTCTATTAAATTTCAAGTGTATATAAATGAGCCAAAGTTACGTATAGACAGATTAGCAGGCCAGCGTTTAGAGTTTTTTAGAATGTCCTTATAACCCACTAATAATCCCTCCACTACCATTCCAGCTAACAACTCGGTGGAGTTTCTACTCCATGTATACTTAATATAGTATCACAAAAAGCAGTCACTCAACAATCGCATGCAATTTACAGTACTGTAATTATTTACAATCAACTACTCTAGTTCTAATCAATAGTCATTTTCAATACTATATGTCACATCCAATATCCCAGCTATCATATGATATTGTTTCAGTGGAAATACTTTCTACTGCTCTCTGTCATAGCAGCATTGGAAGTTTCTGTAATGACTTTTCCGTTATAGTTCTGCGTAAGCTCCTAGGTTATTAGATATTTTGACGATGCTACACTGTTTTTGTTGTTGTAATAAGGTGTTAGGGATAATTCAATGTCACCATGTATTAGATTTTTTAACTTTGATATGGACCAGACTTTTTTATGATGAATTGTATTTTTTTTATCCTTGTTATAACAATAGCAGAAACGATGAGTGTCTGTTTCTCGGCAGAAATGTATATGAGAATGCCGTTGCATGGCATTGATTTTTAGAAACCCGTCTGCTATAAAACTGTTTCATTGTAGAATATGTTCAATATAAGACCTAGTTTGACTACTGTGGAATAAAACTTGTAGGAAATAGTAACTTTCATAGATTTTAGATGAGAGAAAAAGATAAATTTCAATTGTTTGGGCTTAGTTTGTCTGCAAAATGGAAGTTTAAGCACATGGAAATAATCATTAACTTAAGTATAAAGATTTTCATGACTGTTCATTAGTGTGGAGTGAATATAGATTGCCTTTATTTAGTTAGTATCTGTCTACAAAATAGTTTTGTATAGTTATTTCTCCACTGCAACCAAGACTTATAATGTTTTGTCCAGTAAATTCATTCCAGTGATCAAAATTAAGCATTAAAAGAGGGCATTTTAAAGGCAAGACCAGCAAATACATCTTTAAATGTATTGATTCAAACAAGAGGTTTAGCTGTCATAGGTGTATTGGAAAATGGGGGATTGAATATATGATACTAAAAAGAGACTCCAAAGTATGAAGTCTAACACTACAGCAAATAAAATGAATGCTCATTATTATGATGTGGTAATTTTATTTTTTTTGTTTGCTGAATCTTTTTCTCTTAAACCATAATGTTTATTTTGTTTGCGGTTATAAATTTGATAAACAAGGCATGCTTAAGATATTTAAAAAAAACAAACCTAGAGTTTAGAAATACAACAAAAGTTTAACGATTTTCATGTTCTAACATCAGTTTTATGAAGACATATTTTCTCAAGTGAAATATATCATTGCAATGTCAACCCATAAAATATTGCACTGGTGACATTGTTTGAATAGGGAGCAAAAATATCAAGTACATCTTTTAAGAAAATCTTTTGTTACTACGACTTGTTTATTTCCTTGATTAGCATAATGTAGAAAAAGTATTGTCATATAGTTTAAGGATAGTTTTATGATTTAAGATCATAAAGGGCTTATTTGAATAAGATGTATCTAGGTCATCATAACTCTTATATATAACATGTAAGTAGGTGATCATGTATCAGTTTGAATGTACAGAAGGTGTATATCAACAGTATAGACTGGGGTACGATGCTAAAAATAATATATACATTATGTATTCATCTTTTTTTTTGTAGGTGGCAGAGATATTCGCCCAGTGAAATCAGAGCCGGAGCGAGAAGGTATGATTCTGCCGTCTTTTACATTATGGGCTGATTAATCAATATACTTTTCTGATTAATCGTGTTGATCTAAGAAGTTTAGGGAATTAACAAATCAATTAGTTTTAAATTTAAAATTTAAAAGCAATAATTGAACACCCTGTTGATACAGGACTGAAAATCACTATTATTGCATTAAGTTGTATTAAATCATGAGAGGTGTTTTTTAGACAAATTCATATGGATACAATAAGGAAACTTTTTCTGCCAAGATTTATGAAATGATGGTTCGGTATTTATCTCTGACAGAGATAGGACAGACAAAAATATTTGACACACAGCAATTTAGGTAACAGATGTAGAAAACTCATCAAAATTCTAGATTTATGGCAGGGCCCATGTGCAGATTTCAAAAGATTGGAGGCAATATTATTTATATGGTTTTGTACAACCAATCAGATTTGTCATTTATTTGTTTGGATGACAAATGCAGTTTTGTGTAAATGCATGCAGATGGCTTAACTGTCTTTGTCATTTCTTCAGTTGGCAGTTACCCCATTTGTAAAAGTTGATCCTCTGTGATTTCTTGATCTGTTCTTTGATTCTAGGCTAATCTTGACGATAGTTCGCATGTACTTTTTCTGCTTACAAATATGACAGCACTCATAATGCATTTTATTGGAAATTATATTTTATTTAATAAAATAAACTACACAAAAAGGTGCAATTTATGTATATATTTGTGGCTATAAAATATGTCTCCAGCTTAGCCATGTAAAATTGTGTTGGTTTTCATTGTTCCTTTCAAAATGAAATTCCTAGTGAAAATGAAAACATGAAATAAACATAAAAGTTCTAACATATATGATAGATGATTTTGTTTTCCTTTTGAAGACCAATGATTTGTTCAAAATATGCCATATTTCATTAAAATATATGTCACACATGATTTTATAATGATAAAATATTTATAAATCAACAGGAATTTTTTTCTACTAATTTACATACTAACAAAAGATTTCTTTTGAAGAATTTTGCCCTGGAGATACATCCTTGAATATTTCTCTGTTGTTTTAATATGTCATTGTCGATTATGTTTAATGGCCGTGGAACACCTAGTTTTTAATGTTCACAGAATACTAATGAATGTGATTTAATTCATGTTTTATTTTTATATGTCTTGATTTGTTAATTTTTAATGATTGTTCTCTTTAACATGAAGAATTAAGTCTTTCTAGTTGACACATGTAACATTTGAATGTTTAATCAGATTATAGCAAAATTTTCTTTTGGACAAATGTGCTGTCATCTGGCAGTATTCGGCTTTATTTCAAACATTTTAGCAAGTGTCACATGCCATTTTAAACTTGATGTGAATTTTAATTATCCTCCTTTTTAACAGTTGGGATGTTATTGACTGGGACTTGCTAAGCCAAGGAACTTTTTTCATAAATTGTAGCAGTAATCAAGCACTTGAAATTTTGTGTACAGGGACCACTTTTATGAGGGATTGAACTCGGTTTTTAATTCTTTCTTTAATAAAGTTTTTTTTATCACAAACAAGTTATAAAGTTTTTTAATTCCATTAGCTGCAACCATGTTGCTGTATTTTTACATCTATCAAATAGTTATTTTATGAATATTTGTTTATTTTTAGTTGCAACAGATGAAGCACAGAAGGATAACATCGCCATCTATGTTGGACTTTGTGTATCATTTGCTGCCCTGATTACTGTCGTTGTCATCATAGTCATATTCATCAGACGAAGGAATCGCCATCGTCATGGTATGTTGGATGGCTACTCAAGTGGAAGTGAGTTGTCTCTCCTTGGGACTTGTTTTTGGGTAGACATTTTGGGTTGGTGATAAAATCTATCTGTTTTGGCATGTTTGGTTAAAGTTGAGAATTCTAAAATATTCAGAAAGTTAAAAATCTTTCTAGAAGATTTATAGTAAAATATGTCAATTCTCTGTCTAAAATTAATACTCAGGTTGAACAATCTTTAAGCTCAGATCATCACCTTTGACAGATATTTTGTAACCTGCAGAGTTTTGTTTGAGACTCGTAAATACCTTAGTTTGCACAAAACTGCAACTTTCTTAAAGCTTCTAATTTCCATTTTGAAATTTTAAACCTAAATGATGTTTAGAATCATCAGTCAACTGCATGATAGAAAAATGAGGTGCAAGAATTTAATAAAACCATCACTTAAAATCTTGTTTCCCATTGAATTGTATACTCATTGCTATTTTCATGTCCTGATTTTGTATGTTTAACCGTGCAATTATAAAAAGATAACGGACAGAATTAATTTCATTTTAGTATCATTTAAAAGCATTGATCATTTTGGCTATATAGAATTACAGCTTTATTTAATAGCAACTACAGGTTCTTATGTTAAAAACCCATAAGAATCACTTTATAGTAAAATCTTCTTATCTAGGACCCAGAGGGTCCATCAAGGGGTTATCTATTTAAAAATGCTCATAAAATTGTTGAAACATTGATCATATCCTCTTGTGAATGTTAGTGTTAAAATATTTCTGTTGGTGTTAAAATTGTTAAGGGAACCAGGTGAACATATACCAGGATACAGTAATGTACAGATGACCACAACAAATACCCCAATCTATGGACATTAGCACCTTTTATTTATAATTTACACCCAGAAGGGACTGAAAGTATGTTTATGTCTTTCCTAATTTTCAAAAAGATATACTAATGGACGACTTTGATTACAAAATCGATAGGTTCAGCGGTTAGAAACGACCTTTGGGCTATAAATTCTGAATGAAAAATACATTTTTAATGAATTACTTGGGAAGCAATTAATGAATAAGTACAATTTAGTATTGTGATAAGAAATTTTATTGACTCCCTTTCACTGTAAAGAAATTTAACATTATGGTGAAAAAAATGCTTCAAATGGAAAATTATAAGACTTAAAAATTATCTTGAAATCTTAAAACACCATTTACAGTCAAAATACTTTTCTAGTTTGTAAAATAAATTTGTCCTTAGTCACAAAAGATGGGAAAACATTTCCTTCTCGGTAACGGAGCAAGCACAATATATTCTATAATAATGTTTACTTTAAATGCACAGATGCATCATAACCCTGATATTTATCAATTATATATAATTATGTTTTAAAATCAGATTACTTAAACGGGTATGTTTGCTAAGTCTGTATTTATCCGCCTAACGCTCCTACGATTTGAAAATGCATTAATAAGAGTTTCTAGATTGACCGGTGTGATAACACAGATTATGAAGAAATATTACTTCATAATTTCAATGGAATAAATTTAATTTCAAAATTTAATGGCTTAATTTTGGTCATATTCAATATTTCAAAGGTGTTTATGTCAGTTGGGTGTACCATGCAGTTTTGCAATAAATTTTTAATCTAATTGAAAGGGACTGGTTATAAAACGCAAATTACTGCTTTGATTTGGAGAAAATGATTAAATTATAGTATTAAATGTATTTCTGAACACAGGATCGGTTGTCATATAAGGACATGTTTTATGAGTTTCAATGCACATCACAGTCTACATGTATTTATATGTAACCGTACAGGAAGAAGCTTTATTTAGATATTATGATATATTCTATTTTTTGCAATGTCAGGTGCTGGAGGGAAACCCAAAGTTGTTTAATAGAAATATTTGAAAATATTGTTCAAAAGAAAAAACATTTTAACTTTTTCATGTTCAAATGATATTTGGAAACATTTTTTAAAATCCAGTTTAGAAGAAATTGTCCTCCCCAAATAATGTACAATAGTGATTAATTATGGATATAAAGATGTCAAGTAAAAAAAACATTTTTTCAAATGACTAATAAATGAAATTCTGCAATTTATGCACCATAATTTTTCCTAATTTTTTATTGCAGGTCCAAATTCGCCCAGCTTGTCATCAAACGATGAAAAGAAGATTAATAAAAACGGCACAGGTAATTTTTATTCCTCTCTTTCATTTCAACATGAATATGCTGGGTTGTTATGCAAATAGGTGATTAATTGAACTACAGAAGTATTAATCATAATAAAAATGGTTGATGAATGTTGCTGTAATTATATAATCTTGTACAGATTAGTCCTAGATTGAAACAGAGATGATTGCATTAGGCAGGTGTTCCGAGCATTAATTCAGGACAGGTCTGTTGACAGTGATATCCATTAGGGTCATATCTATGTTTAAGTATCAGAAACCTGCATCTACAAATTTCTGTTGAGCAAGACTTTTTGTTACTTTCAATATCTTCTGATAACAAGGCAATGAAAAGTTTGCCAGTAAACAGATCAAAAGGGATGGTTGGAAATAAAATTTTTTGTTCAAAGCAAATCCTGATCTATAAAAATGGCAGATGTTGGGAAATACCTCACTGTTTAATACCTTTGTGTAACTAAAATATTTTAAAGTCTCAGTAGCATGAAATTGTTTAGGTAAAATCTAGAGATTAGAAACCTATTTTATTTCATAGTTTCCAAACATAAAACTAACAAAATAAAAAAAGTAAATTAAATCAGAATCCCCGAGGATGAACTTTTATCTGACCAATCAGACATATGCTGATTAACTTTTTTTTTATCTCAAAGGGCAGTGAACTCCTTTTTGAATGCTCATTCACTGGAAAAATATTTTTGGGTTTCAAATATTAAAAAACTTAAATGTTTACTAATTCAGTATTGACATTTAAATAACTTGTGGTTTAAAAAGCCATCTTAAATAATCACTGAGAAATTGGTTGTATTGACCATTTCAACATTGATATTCATAAGAGCACTCGGCTTATGGTATGGTTGGGATTCAGAATCCAAAATATTTTAAAAACCTGTTGCATGTCAAATGCACTTTACATGTTAATGCTAAATGTTTGCATTCAGCATAACATAAATGAATGAAAACTGAATAATAATGTTTAATTTCATAGCATATTTTTAAATGAGTAATAACAGTAATACATGCTTCATAGTGGGATTCTGGTTTGGAAATATTTTATTTTGTGCAGCACTTTATAAATAAACATGATACAGAAGTTGCAACCCTTTGTCGAAAAAAAAAATCCCAATTAAAAAAGCTTAAAACATGAATTGTTTGCTGGTTTGGAAAATAATAAAAACATATTTCATCTAATATCATGTAAATTACAATCAGATAGGGTTGAAAGGAAGTGGTGGCACCATCTTTCTTATCCCGGCGGAATCTTTATTAATAATTCATTGTAGGGAAGATGACAAATTTCTTGGCTTGCTGATGACACTCTATTATTTGATGAAAGAAGACGTTTAATAGCTTTTCGTTTGGCTACAATATTCATTCTCTTTGATGCATTGAGCATGGAAATGTTGTGTACGTTGTCGTGGGTAACATGAAAATGAACAGAATGTTGTTCAACTGACAACATCGTTGCAAAAAAGATGTACGAATTTCTTGTAAGATGGCAGAGATCTGAATTGATTTAGATAGTAATAGATACAAGTCTTTTGTCTTTCCAATGTAAATATCACGTTAATAAATCATCACATAAATGTTGATTGCTGTCTGTAACAGACAAGATGGTTTTGTTTCATGTAATACTGAGTGTCTCTTACTGTAATGAAATGCATAATTTTCTACTTGTAAAGTGAAATGCCTGCAGTACTTACCAGTACAACATGTCTGTGTTCTTTGAGCATCCATGGTTTTCTTTTGGAGATGACAAGGAGTGTATCTTGTTCAGCAAATGTACATGCATGTCTTTTTCATGTTGCTGGACAGAAAAATTTATCAACGTGTTGATTGATTGATTGATTTATCAGTTATATTAAGGAGGTGCACAATTTACCATCAAGGCTATTACTTTGTTTGTTTGCTTGAATGGTGTTTAATGCCACTTTCAGTTTTTATTTGAGGGAGGAAGCAGAGTACCCTAAGAATACCTCTGATCTTCGGTAGGAAAAACTGGCAATCTTTTGTATATTTAAAAGGTTATCTCATACAATAACTATGATATGTACATAGAAAAACACTTAAAGACACTTAAACTATAGCAGCGATGATATATCAGAATTTTGGGAAAATATTTTATGGTCAAAACTCTCAGATATATAGCTGTGTTGCCAGCATCAGTTGTAAACAAATTAGTGTAAGATTCAACATTATACAAATATCCCCAAATGTGGGCAGGACAGATGAATAAATGAAAAAATGAAATAACTTTTTCACCAAAAAAGATGGAAAGTTGTCCTTCACTGACACTCTGTTAAGTTTATGACCCCATCTTATATCACATCTGCTCTTTTTTGTCAGTCCCAGCTGATTTTATCTTGACTTTTAATTTAAAAAATAAGCGAGGTCTAATTATTGTTATATCCATTAAAAATTATTTTTGTGTTTCTTAATATTACAATATGAATAAATTAAATGCTTGTGAAATTTCACATTTGAGTCTCAGACAGTACTTAAGATGTCAAAATTTTAATGATTATTATCTTGATCAATTTCAGATATGATTTCAGTTCAGCCTGATCTCACACAGACAATGGTCTCCATACCATACCAGAGTGCCACGCCTAGTCCTGAACCACCAAATAACAATGTCAGCTCAGTAGAAAATATTTATGATAAACCTGATATAAATTTAGACAACAGACATTCAAATTCTTTGATAAATGCTGGACAGCCATATGCTGAGTCATCAATATCAAATCATTCTGCTTCCAATCATTCACATCATTCAGTGTCAAATCATTCGCATCATTCAATGGATCAGATGTCTGATAAAAACACTATGACAATGAGTGTCGTAGGGGGACGACCCCCATCTTTTAGTGACAGTGCCATGGACAGTAGACATTCAGTGGTTTCCACACAGTTACCCCACAACATTGACATGGAGGCTGTAACATGGGGAACATTTAATCATATGGGAGGAAGGCTGGTCCTTCAAGAATCTGGTACGATCTAACAAATAATGAAAGTTTATCTTGCCATGATATAATAATAGTTATTTTTGTCTTTTTTAATGTAAAGAAAGCAAAGAAAAAAAAGGAATTCATTTTGTTTGGTTGAACGGTTTTCCTATGCCACCTTCAGCAGTTCATATCATGGCACCCAGTTTTTGTTGTTGGGAAGGGGAGGGGGAGGAATATTTGGTGAGTGCCCCACCTAATGCATGAAGGATTAAAATCATTCTCAATTAAGGTTAAAGTCAGTCACACTTTGTCTGAAAGTCACGATGTAAATTGCAACCCCAAGATAGACAAGATGGTGATCAATACATAGATGGCTTACTTACATAGACCAACCAGCCACTGATGTCCCAATAATTTAGTACATGTAATCAAATATAACAGTGTATTTAAGACACTTTTTATTGCATTGTTATATTTTTAAGTCATATTTTAGCTAGAATAAATCAAATGATATATATGCGGTTAGTTTCCATGTACAAAGTTTGTATAGAAAATTCTGTTTAGGTATAAGACATACAGAAGTTATTTTTAGGCTATATATATTTGATTTGGGGTTGGATTTAATTTTTTTGGCCTGTTATTAAGTTGTACCTAATGAAAGTCATTCACTGCACCTGGCAGTGCAGCTCACCGATACTTTGAACAGCTTACAATACTATACCAAACAAAATTATAGCTTTTTAAAGTAAACTTTGATTAATGTAAAGCATAATTTTCTCATAAATAAAGTAAATAAAACACTTGTTCCGTTTTGATAACCACGAGTGTCTTTTATGTTTTCGTTTTTAAGAATTTGCACTAAATAGAGAATTACTATACAAACATTTTATGCCATTGATCTATTCAGGTATACAGTTATAATTCTAATATTGAATATTGATAGATTCATAAAAAAAATTTCTTATTACTTATTACATTGCTTGATTCCGTTTCTTTGAACAGGTGTCAGTTTAACGATTCCCGAAGGAGCGATTAAAAAAGGACATTCAGAAGAATTTTACATAGCTGTTTGTCGTGATGACAAAGATCGCCCCAAATTGTTAGGTAGGTGGGACCATTACATAGAATCAAATTTATATCACCTTTTCAAAGGTCGAACAAATTTGACTTGGTAAACATCTTATTTCAGAAGATGTAAATACAAATCAATGGGAGAAGTGAGCTAATAGTCTGTCGCATTGATAGTCGATAGGTTGTGAAGACGATTTATAAAGAAAACTATCAGGGGTCGTTTGTTACTGCATAACACCACAAAAAACCTACCACAAAACAACATTATACCTTTACAGTCCACAGGTATATGAAACAAATGATTTTTACCTGAAGTCAGGGAATTATCTTGCACTTTTCATTGTATCCTAGACTATTGTCGTAGCTTTGTGGCAGATTAAGCGTATGGATCAATCTGACATGATAAATGTTTTTCCAGCCTAATCGCTAAAGCAATTTAGTGGTTGTGGTATCTGCGATAAATATAATTCTTATTACAGAAACTGAATTAATCCTAACTTATGTAGTTGTAAAATCACTTTAAATAGAAGAGGTCATGAATATTGTGGTCTTTATTAGGTTAAGCACACGATTTATGGGAGAAAAAAGCGTAATAAAAAGCAACTGTTGAGGTTCTTTTACTGCATTAATTTTTACAGGTCTGATTGCTTGTGCTTTCAGAAATTAAATTTCTAACCTATTTAATTTCTAACCAAGTAAGATAATGGCTAATTGATATGTTTCTGCAGACTTTTTCTACTTTATATCAACTTTTGGGCTGTCATGGCTTTAGTCTGATAGCCAATGACAGAGAAGTGATGATATTGTTAGGATGCATTTATATATATATATATAAGAAACTGTTGTTTTTGGTGTATTAGATACCATATTTGAAAAAAAAATATGTTCACCACTTAACTGTCATCATATATTTTTTTTAGATCGTCAAACTATAATTAGTCCTGTGATTCTGTGCGGACCTGGTCAACCAGGTATTTTAAAGAAACCTGTTATTTTATCCTTTCAACATTGTGCCAATATGAGACTGGGAGCTTGGATGTTGTCCTTATGTGGTAGTGACACGCCCCCTGATGAACCTCCACGGTGGCATGTAAGTTTCACATTTAATATTTAACCCTTTTTCTTATATGCATGGACAGTCAGTTTAGGGTCGTAATAATAAAATAGTTTTTTGTTAGTTTTTTCATGAAACTGGTTTTGAAATTGTGATACAATGAAAATAGATTGATTGTTTCATGTCAACAAGAAATGAATAATAATAAAACATTCTTATTTTTCTGGTCGGAAAAAGGAATAATAGTCATTGAAGCTGATAAATTAATTTTGATAACGTTAAAGAAATCTTATCGAATGGTTATTTATATAAAATAAAAGATATTGACTGCATGATACAATGCTATCGTTATGATTGTCAGTAATTTTCACAGATAGCCAATGAAAATTTTTTATGTTATTTCCTGCATTTTGTGCGATCCTGTCACAGATAGAAATGTTAATTTCCTGTTGGGTTTCTGGTGCACATTATAGTATCAAATGACAGCTGTTTTTACCAAAAGATCACACATTATTGTAGATTTTATTCTAGAGGAATTGTCAATACTGTTAAAAACATCTGTGAAGGGTTAATAAAAGACATCAAAGCCATTTAGTAAACCGATTAAAAACATCCATTGGAATTAACGCTAATGAAGCTTTGATCTAGTCAATTCTGAAATTTAACTGTCTTAATTACCAATTACCGATTTGCATGTCAGACATATATTGTTGTGCTACTTTAGTAATTTAATGTGAAACGTAATCTTGATATTATTCAATCTAGTCTGTTTATAGTTTGTATATAAAGTGCTTTGGAATGTCAAAGATTAAGTGATTTTACTTTCTGCATGTTTTCCACTGCATTAAATTCAGCCTTTTTGTTAGGTCAGTGTAGAGTATACAATGCTAAGGTTAATTGACCTTAAAGAATAGGCTGTGGAACTGGTTTCCTGTTACATTTCTTAGCCCATTTTTGTTTTCTGTATTTGTAAGTTAATTTAAGGTTTTATTTTAAGATTTTATTCATTGGTTGTTTCTAAAACCAATTGGTTCTATATTATGTACTATATTTCTCTGACAGTATTAGCATAAAAAATATATATCTTATTCCAAATAAATAAGAAATGCTTAAAATCATTGTATAATTTGTATAAAATATATTTCGGTTCTTTTTTTTCAGAGAATTGTTACATTAGGACAAGAGACAATAAATACCTCAGTTTATTCACAATTAGACCCAACACATTGTCACATTATGACTGAACAGTTGATGAGATATGCTTTAATTGGAGAGTCCATACCAGGGGGTAGGGCAGTCAAAATACTGAGGCTGGCTGCATTTGCTGCCACCCAAAATCCTGCCATGGATTTCAGCATTCGAGTGTACATGGTCGAAGACACACAAGATGCATTGGAGGTAATTGTGATTTTGTTTCTGTCACATGACAATCATGTGACTGGTTTGTACAATAACAAGGGAATAAAAAGTTATCTATTCCAGTAAACCTTGGTGTGTTTAAAATATGATGTTGGCATGATTAAAAATATATAGAACTGTTTATATACCTTATTTATTCATAGATAGTTTCCAAAATAAAAAAAATCCAAAAGGTTAAGAGGAGTTCAAAGTTTGTTGTAGGTAACAGATGTACCAGATAAGTATAAACCATTTATTCTCTGCTGGGTCAAAAGTGGGCCATTTAATTGATTCAGTCATTTTAAAATTGATCTTTTCTGTCATGTTGAAATGATAATTGATAATTTATTGTCATTAAATCAGTCTAAGAGCTGTTTCAGATATTGTCCATTTCATATACATCATATAAATTATGACAAGGTTCTTATTTTCTGTGAAATCTGAGCATAATTCCCTATATTTAGCCCTGCTATTTATAATATCTCTCCCCCTAATATTACATTGTTCATCTGGACATTATAGAGATAGTACCTTGTCCAGTGTTATCACATGACTACATGGTAAAGTGGTCATTTATCATGTAGGCAGAACAACCTATAATCATAATCTCCACTTTATCCTGCTATTCTGTGCTTTATAAAGTTTAAACAAACATCAGCTGTTTCTGATCTTTGTATGAAATCACTAATAAATTGATGAGGAAAATAAATCTTGACAAAACCTTCTTAACTTTCTCTTTGAAAGTCTTGGAATTTGACAATGAGGTGTTTGAAAAGAAAAATGGAGGACACATGCTGTCCCCGTCTGGGACTAAGCTGACAAATTAAAGGACTACATGAAAGCAAGAAACAAAGTGTTTTCGCAGTCAAATTTGAATTAATACTGATTTTATAAGGATTTTTGACAAAAAGAAAGATTAGCAACCCTACAAAATGTAATCAAACATTGATCAGAGCAAGAAATTAAAACATAAAATTGTAAATTAAAGATCGTGATTAGGTAATTCATCATACTTGTAATATTTTCTCATTATTGTTGTCCTGGAAATCTGAATCCTTTGTCTGGCTGTTCTTCCATGAATTTGTTTTGAAATGAATTTGTGAGTGCCCTTATATTGCTCTTAGGAAGTTAACCCATAAAAGGATGCTGTTTTTTCTACAGTGACTGTTTTGTACAACTTTAAATACAGAAGAAAAAAACTAGTCAAGCACTAAAGGCTTCTTTTACAATAAATAAAAATTTCAAGAACCTAAAGGGAAGAGATTAGTCCAACTTCTGTTGGTAAACACACTGAGGATTTTCTTGGTACTCTTTAAACTTAAAAAGCTTAGTTATGAACTTTTAAGGATAATTTTTTTCTTGTTTTAAAACATTTCTTCCTTAGATGTTGTTTTGAAGTGCATTTATAAAATGAAAATCCGAAGCTGGTTATGTCGGTCTGAGGATGCATATTAACTAAAATGACTTCTTTGCATGTAGAAAGAAATTTATTGATCAAGATTTCAAGGATTTTTTTTTTCAAGCCAATGTTTTATATCAACTGATTTACCATGTCCTTCACGTTAAAATTTTAAAAAAAAATTTGGGGTTATTTTAGAGTGTCATACAAGAAGAGATCAAATTTGGTGGCAGGTTACTGGACAAACCAAAACAAATTCCATTCCAAGATGGTGGACACAACTTGTGTCTTACAATAGAAGAACTGTCTCCAGGCTGGAGAAGTAAACTAGCTGCTAATTACCAGGTAATTTAATAAATTAATTAAGAAGCAGAAAATACAAGTGGTCAGCAGGCCAGATTTTTAACACATCTAAAAGTTGAGCAGTAAGCCAGACAACAGATTATCTCTTGGTTGGATACCACATAGAAGTTTGTCATAGAAATGTTCAATATAAAAGCTGAACATCAGCTCCTGTTAAGTGTAAGTAGGTCGTCAGGTAACCAGCAGGTAACTTAATTGCCTGATGTATCAACAGGTTATTGAAGTTATAAAACTATTGAGTTGATTTTGAAAATGAAATCAATGTGATATTTGTTAAATACATAATACAATAAAGATATAAAGTGCAATTAGCACAGGTAAGGGTGTTTTATCCTATTGGATTTGTACTCAGTTCTGAGAGCATTAGTGCTAATTACATGGAAATGGCTGAGGAATAGACTTAATTATGTTGAAATGACCTGACTTACTAATATTGATAATAGCTGAATTTAGGTGTTAAGCTCTGTCTTTAGGGAAGATACTGGTAATTATTGGACACTGTATACCTGACTGTGCACCTGGCCATCGTGGTCACTGGAGCAATCAACGTTGAAATTAACATTGTGTCAGGGTGTAAATGAATGTTAAAATGTGGCATGCGTCAGTTTGCAATTAGATTTGTATATCACCCTTTGTTTTGTATGAGAACACATGCTTCCCGTGTGTGATACCATTTATCCACATTTAAATTCATAGAAAATATTTAACATTAAATGGATTCTATAAAAATAAATGTTCTTTTCTATCCCATCGACTGCTTAAAATTAATATAATTAAAACACCATGAAAAAATTTCTCATTCTTTCTGGAAAGAGTCTTGTGTGCTTTTGCAAGTCGACCAACTGCTAAAAAGTGACATCAAGTTACGGTTTGAAAGTTTTGTATGAGCATAATGTTTACATAGAGTATTGAAAAGACCGCAAATTATAATAAACAGCATGTGAAGAAAACGAGGAAAAAATAAGTGCAAAGTGGTTCATTTCAGTTCATTTAACTATTTTATTGGAATACAATTTTAAAAAGTGAACATTTCAGTGGCTTTTATACAAAAAAATGACCAATTGCAGTAAAATTATGGTTCATTAATTCCAAGCAAAGCTATCTGCCTATTATGCTGTCTTAATAACAGCACAAAATTGCCATCACCCATATTTTTATAGCAACCCCCATCACTTTGATTGAAGAGTTTTGTCACATGGATCCCTTTTTCTCTTGTTTCTATATTTAATAGACACATGTTTGTGGGAGGGTCAGCAGGATTATTTCCAAATAATTATTGAGTACATATTAAAGGGTTGATTCTCTGTTGGAAAAAGCAATGAGTTCATTTTGACATAAAAATCAATAAGCATTATTTGGAACAAATTGGTCATTGTATTTTGACCAAAGAGTGGGTAACCAGAGCCCATTCAAATTATCTCCAGTAGCCTGTGCTAAATCTGAGCCATGTGTCTTTAATTTAGGCACTGTTATCTTATAATTAGATTAATTAACATTTATTAAACTTCAAGGGTAACAAGTATTGAATTAGGTGAAATTTTCACGCCTTTCAATGCATCCTCAGCTGGTTCCCTTTGAAGTTGGACTCTTTTGCCCTTGTGTGCAAGGATGATACCAGATTACACAAATATTGCATATCTTTCACAAAATTGACAAGAATTCCCATTTTTTTGTAAAGTGTCCAACATATAAATAGGTTTCTTTTTTTGAGTGACATGAAAGAGATGAAAAAATGTAGACAGATAATTTAATGTCAAAAATATATGTGATAATTGAGTTAAACCATGCAATATATAAGTTGTTTCTGAAATGTTACATTTTTCACTTAATTTCAGTGATGAAATCTAGCCATCTTTTTATCTATCTGATGTCTATGAAAAATCTGACACAGAGTGCTTTGTTTCGTGAAGAACTGTGTTATAATTCCAATTTACATTTTCGATTTAGTTTCCCAGAATGCAGCTGATTATATAGATCAAACATACCCACTTGGAAAATATGAAAATTTGCCAAAGATCCTTTTTATTATTACTTTGATCTATTATTGAATTTCATCTTAAACAGCTTTTTGGAATAATTTATGTGTTTAGAATTGAGGACATAAATTTTTCAAATTGTTAAATTTGGTAATTTTTTCGAATTGTTTTTTTATTTCCTGTCATTCTTTAAAGGTGACATTGGTGATAACCCATGTATTTATTGATTGACTTAATGACGGGGTTGAACTGAGGACAACTGTAGCCCTTGTGGTGTACAATTTCAGTTTGATACTGCCCTAATGTTGACACCCATATTGTACATAGTAATCTATGCCCTGTTTCATTGTTCTATTGCAACACACCAAATTTTACAAGGAGGCTAACTGAGAATAGGATTGAATTTTTATGTTTTTCAATTAATTTTATATTGCTTGCAATTTTAGACCAGTGACAGGTGTGCATATTCTGTGTCATTTAGGAGAAATTTATCTAAGTATCAGAAAAGTCATAAACAGGCCAAGAGTCAAAAGGGTGAAAAGAGAGCAATTATCACCCCCATGGGGAACCCTCTAAAAATATCAAGAAACAGATCAAATGTTTTACATTCATCATTTATTTCTTTTCTTATTCTGTCAACAATCAACATTTTATTTTGATAACTATCAAATACATAAATCATACAATGCTATCTATAAAGGATCCCGTTTCTCTGATCCCAAGGTCATTGAGAGGTTAATTAATATGGGGGTTCATCTTTATATCTGTACCCCCTTCTTACATGGATTTGTAGTCAGACTGATGACAAATGCAAAATGTTCAAAATTTAAGAAGTTGAGCATGATATTATGGCCTTTAAATATCAAAATAGCTAGGACTTGAGCCATAAATTTCTTGTTCCCAGATGCCAGCCCCCATCACAGCGGAATCAGCCATTGCTGTGATTAATTACTTCATTCTTTTGTCAATCAGTGGTTCATGAAGCAGATGACCTCAGAGATTTCATTTTGAAACTTTTTCCAATAAATGGAAATTAACTATTAAAATGAAATGACATTTTTTTATCAGATTTTGGTGTTCATTTCATTTTTCCTAAAACAAAGAATTTTGCAGATTTAGGTGAACCGTAAACCAATTCTATGATTATATCATTGAAATGCAATCACCAGAATGAATAAAAGAGAGATGAAACAATACAAGTGTGAAATCAGAAATATTGTCAACTCTACAGGGAAGGGAGATAAGCTGTCATGTGTAGCACAGTTCAACAAAATGGTTATTCAACCTCATTTAACACATTTTTAATCATTTTTTTCTCACAAGCTATTAAAAAATTATGCTTTCTGACTGGCATTGTTATAAATGTTATTGGATATTTTGTACATATTTTATTATCTTTTAATGTTCAATTAATAAATGTCATTTACCTTGTGACAGCTATAGTTTAGATCTACACACCTGATAAAGTTCATTATTGCTTACTTTTGTTCCTCTAAGATACTCCTATGAATGTTAAAAAAAAGATGGTTTCCGCTCATGTGTCATTGCAAAAATATGGTTGAATTTCTAATAATTGTGTTATGTTAATAAAACTTAGAAAATAACTGTTTATTTTCTTTATTACTTCTCAGTCATTTCTTTCAAGAATTGTCTTTAATTATAAAAGATACTTGGCAAATGTCAGAACTCAATAAGTGATGCAGAGGACAAACATTGCATGTAATGATTGAAGTACATTTGGCACTTCAATTAATTAAATTGACAAAAATACCTAAATAATCTTGTAGCATATAACAAAAAAATTTTGAAACAAGAGAAGTTGACCACAAGGTAATCATTAATTAACTCCTGATGTCATTGGAAATGGTGAATTTGTACAAACATATTTTTAAATCTATATATATGGTTTGAAATTGACAATAAATTATATTATATCAGAACCATAAAGTATGTTTTTTGCACTTAAGTAAATTAATTTTACTTTTTCACTTCAGGAAATTCCGTTCCAACATATATGGAGTGGAAACCAAAATAATCTGCATTGTTCTTTCTCTCTGGAGATGTTGGAAAGAGGAATACCCAAATGCTCGTGTAAAATCCAAGTCTATCAAAAAGCAATACTTAGCAACAGACAGGTGCTAAATATCTTCAATAACTTTCAAGAGGTAGGTACCAGTATAGAGGTCAGCTTTCCTTGACAACTGCATTAACTGGTTTGTCAAGTATGGCAAATTATGTCTACCGAAAGTAAAGGTAAAATCTAAACTGCCCAAAGAGGTTGCTACATACAATATGTTTAAAAAGTTTACACAGAAATATTGTACATTCTGAATTTCTATACATTATTTTTCAGTTATACTGTGTATCTGTCCGACTAGTACAACAAAATATTAACTTTCACCCGAGGAATTGTGTGGTTGGGTAATCTTGAAAGATTCTGCAATTTGTAGAAACCTAAACAAGGGGAATAATAAAAGTATAATAGGGAGAATAATAAAAATATCACCTGGTATTTAAATCAGCAGTAAATTATGATCTGGTCTGCTCTGGTCTACAATTCTCAGACCATTATAAAGGTTAATGACTGTTGACCCTGTTCTGGACACTAACCTAATGTTTATTTCTGTCATTAAAGAGTCAATCAATTTCAATGTGTAGGTTTCTGATCTTCAAAATTTACATCTGTTTAGTTTCATTTGTTGAGAATTCCTTTGTTGTGTGTTTATCTAACAAATCTTCTCAAAATCATTTTTCTTTTCTTTGAGGTAGATAAGACAATTTTTATATTTTTTGGTTTGTAAATCTGGTTAGTGTAAATTTCATTTCAATCAAAGGGGAAAGTATTTAGGCCACACTCCAGAAATATATTCCAGTATAAACTGTTTTGTTTTGTGCTGTGCACTTGTAAAAATGTTTAAATGGACAGAAGTAATTGTTTTGTTTATCAGTATTTCTGGTGGGGTTTGTTAGTGTATATTAAAAGGTTGATTCATCAGTTATCTAAATACATCTGTACCACTGATAATGCACAGCAACTGATAGGGAAGATCCTGGACGGTTAATTTTACTTTAAAACCACTGTTTTAGATATGAATATTACACTACCTTGAATACAAGAGTTAAAAAAAAACTGCATTTTTAAATATTTTGTGTAAACCTTTTATAAAACATGCATTTATGAAAAATCTATTCCAAACATCTTACTAAAAACGTCATTTTGTCATTTGTTTGTGATAAAAAACATCATTTTATAATATGTTGTTTAAAATACATTCAGTAATTGTCAATGAATTATTTATATTTTTTTGTTCTCCAGAAACCTTTACCATTACAGACTCCATCATCAACATTAAAAGGGCGAGCATCAACAGTTACCACAAATTCTAGTTCTGGTTTTAGTTCCATGGTAACATTAGAACCGGCTTCTACCAATTTCAGGTAAATTTTTGTAAAGTTTTTCACTTATTTAAAATTGGATGTAATTTAACTGCAATCAGACTATCTTCCCATTTACTGAAATATGCCTGGAAATATATGACAGAAATAAAGTGTGACAGGAGGAAACATTGAACCCTTCCAGAGCACCTTACCTAGTTTCACTGCTAGAGTTTATAATAATTTATGTTTTTTTTGTTTTATCAACTTATCTTTTGTCTGCTTGCATCTAAAAATACTACAATTTTTCAATAAACATGAAAAAATGGTATATAGGTCCTTGCAATTTCACACTTTTAATCAAGTTAAATAAATTTTAATGTTTTAGGGATATAGAAAGATAACTAAAAAGGGAAAAATTGTACACATATTACAATTGTAAATAAATGAAAATTTGTTGTATAATTTTGCAGATTACCAAGTCACATACGATATCAGCTGTGTTTATTGCTAGATCCTCCTAACGCTAGAGGCAACGACTGGAGGATGCTTGCCCAAGCTTTAACAGTAGATAGGTAAGAACTTACGAGGAATGAAATGGATTGATTTGTTTTGCAGCTATGTCGTGGTATCCAGATTTTATTATAGGAGAAATCTGGAGTATCCGGTGAAAACCTCAACCTTTGCTTCAAAACAAATAGATAATGATAACAGTTTTTTTTATATTTACACATACATGTCCATTTGATATTATTTCAAATTCCCAGCATCTTGTAGACAATGGGAGACAACCTTAATATTAAGGGAAATAATCTGATTATTATAAATTTTATGACTATCAATACTGGAGTAAAAAAATGTATTATTACTATATATTTTAGAAAGTTTTTTTGTTCTGAAAACTAATATGATTTAAATATTTTTTTTCCTCACAGATATGTTCAATATTTTGCCACCAAACCTTCACCCACAGAACACATTTTAGACTTGTGGGAAGCTCGGCATCGGGAAGAATCTGCAATAACGGACTTAATGAATATATTTCGTGTTATGGGACGTATGGATGCTGCAGCTGTTTTGGAAAAAGACATGGGATCATGGTTATGACAGCAGAAATGTTTTCATGCTATGCAAGTGTAAATGTGATGTGCGTTTCTTAAAATTGTGATAAAAAGAACAAATTATGTTCATCCAACTGCGATTGCATGACTACTGGGTCGTGACTACAGTGCTGTTCCAGGAGAAGACTGTGTTCAATGAATACACATTTATTCTGTGTTAAAGAGTGCTATAAAACTTTCATTGAATGAAAGAAATTAACATTGTGAAATGGACAAAGAGAGCATTAAAATGAGTTTGCAGTAAAGAAATCTAAATGACATGTGGTGAATTTGACACTTTTATGGATTTGACTGAGCTTTAACTCTACTATGTTCAGTCAAAGCTATTTTTGAAACTGACTACTATACTATTGAAGTAATGCAATAAGCAAGCTACTATGCATTAAAAAAGCGTGAACTATTTACATGTCTCAGTTTAGTTGATGAAATATCAGTAGCTGAAAAAAACAGAATTCTGTGCTATTGAGATTATGTGCGAAGCATTTATTAAAGATTGAAGACTTATGCATAAACTGCAGTATGCAAATTTATTTCTCAAGTGTTGATATGAAGAGAACATAATTTAATGTCTCATTGGAGGAAAGGCTGTGATGTATAATTCCATGTTTCAGACCAGTACAGGTCGTAAATGGGTTGTTTCTGAAAATTAAATATTTGTGCAAAAGTATAAGATACTGAATTACAGTATGTTGTGATCCAGTTAGATATGCTATTTTGAAACTTTTCAAGACTGAATTTACTTGATAAATTAATCTTTGTCGAAATTGAAATTATTTTAATATTTAGATTTATTTTCTTGGCAGATTCAAAAAGATATTCTTATTTCTTGAAAGAATTTTTATGACCATTCAACATTTTTAATTTAGTAAGAATTTTTATTAACATTTATTTCAGAAGTTTCAAAATTCCACTAGTTCAATAATGTATACATATAACAATTTTTTCTGAGAGTGGAAAGGATTATAAAGTGGGTCCGACATGGGACTAAAACATTTGCCTTGATTTGTGTTTTTTTATGTAGCAAAATCAAGTTTAAAAAAAAATCAAAATTTTTATTAAAATGTGATTTTTATTCATATTTTTGTCATTTTTAGAGAAAATACATCACAATTGATTTTCTAGTCATTTGGTGTGGAAGATACATATCATTTTTTTCTTCATTTCTTGTATGTTTGGTCAGATAACCTTTATTTTTGAATGATTGGTACAATTGAATGGTTAAGTGGAACTGTATTCGTCTTAAGCTTGATAATTTTTGTCTTCTTATTTTACATGTATATAAGATATGTCATATTCCATATGCAGTTACTACTTAACTACATGCCACTGTAGTTTTCTAAATTTACAAAAAAAAATTGTTTCAAGTAACAAAAATATTGCAAAATATTTTTTGTGTTTGTTGAGAAAAATATTATTCCAGAAATTGGATAGTTAAACTGTTTTTAAAAATGCATTTGTTGAAAAACCATTTGTCTATTTAAAATCTCATGTTGTGGTGCATACTTAAAAAAAAAACATGTTTCCTTAAATCAACTTTTTATGTAACTTGGCCATCGATCTGGTGCTAACTAGCAAATGTCCAATTTATCAATTTATTAATGTACAATTTATTTATAATAGTTAATTTTCATCTTTCAAACAAAATGTCTTTGCCAGCTATAAAATTTCATAACAATCTGTTTGACCATTTGCTTTAAATGCTTTGGTTATAATTTTCTTTAAAACACGTTTTTTATGCTTTTTGATGAATATATTTTTTAAATATAGAATGTCAGCTTAACCACAGTTGTTGAAATCTCTGTAATAAAGATGAAAGTATTATCAGTATTACAGGTGAAAAAAGTCAAATTTTGGTGATACATGTACTTTCACTGTGTTTGCAAATGAATACATGTACATGTACTATTATTAATTTGTTGTTTTGATTTGTAAATTATGTAAATTATTTTAAAATGGTGAAGAACCATTAACACATATATATCAAAGTTTTGTATATATTATATATAAAACATTGACATTTATAAATGATGAGAGAAATAAATCTTAAAAATACCTTTAAACATTTGTTATCTTCTTTGTTGATCATTGGATTTTTAGAATTGTGTGATTTAGGTAAAATTGAATTAAAAAAAGAAGTTCCAAAAAAGGGTATGAAAAATAAGAAATTTCAAATACAATGCAAAAAAATTACGTTCATTACACAGACCTAAATGGTTATTTGAATGAAACATGCTTATTTACGACTCTGTACCACACAGACACCTTCAACACATAAAATAATCTGCATATCTGCTCAACAATTCAAGTATAGATCTAGAAATGATACCTTTCGCACAAAAATTGATCAGCATTTCTGCCAAGTATGCTGAATTGAGGTGTACAGACAGGAACAGTTTACTTTGAGTCACACTGTTGTTACTTTTTGCTTCACTGCCAGCTAGCCCCTTGAATCCACTCATTTTATTGATCCAAGAATTGATTAACAAATAAGTGGACATAAATAAGTAAAAGAAAAAAGCTCCATTCACATCTCTTTGCTGGAACAATTGCTGTATTGTGAACAAACCAACACACAACTGTTCAGTACAGTAATTTTAAGTGAATTGAATCTAAAGACAGCAATTAAATTGCAGCCATCCTAATCTTGTGCATACTTGTCGTGTAGATTGTTATTAGATCTTTAAGTAATTGGAGAAAGTTGGAAAAATGATATTTTCTGGTTCTATGGAATTTGGGCAATATATTTCTGGCATGATGAAGTTAGAACAAGGACGAGTTTATTTTGAGGCTATGTAAGTTTCTGTTGAAAACTGTCATTTTATAGGAAAGCCTAAAAACATCATTAAGACCAATCTCACAATTCTGTGATTCATATTTCGTAAACATACAAAGCTATGAACACACAAGAGATTTTATCTACACGACTTGACATATAGACTATACCAACCTGTAGTCATTACCTAGTAAGGTTGACATGGAGACGGACTTTACATGCATGAATATAACAGAAAGGGTTTATTATATCATCAGATCAATTCAATCTATCAAACATTTGTTAGTCTCGGTTCTCAGCCAGGTTTGAACCATCCTTTCAGTGGTCTCCTGTTAAATTTGGCTTTTAGTGGCCATCATCGATTTTTGAATTTCACAAAATAAACTTGGTAAAAGACCATCATTTCATTTAGGTCAATATATATCCAATCGAAGTTTACAACCATTCACTCTCAGTCTATCATGCCTCATGTGAGGCCATTAGTGAAATAAAATGTTTCAAATGTTTCACAATGTGTTTATTGTTTGTTTGAATGGCGTTTAACGCCAATTTCATAAATTTTTTCAGCTATATCATGGCGTCCAGTTTTTATTTTGGAGGAAGCCGGAGATAACTCCCGACACTTGGTAACTCTCAGTTTGTTCGTATGTTAAAAAATTGAAGTTATGAAAGTGTTATGATGAAAATGATGGCGATTTACATTGAAACATGAATTCGGTTTTGATCCGAAAAATGGGTTTAAGAAATATAATAAATACTAATCATGATTTTCGTGTCTTTGATTTGTCAAGCAAAGGAAAATTGTTAATCAACCTGTACTTTTTGAAATGAATGGCACTTGAAAAAGGCAGTATATAAAAACCCATGTTTGTTTTTGTTTGTTTGAACATTGTTTAACGCCAACGTTTAATTTCAGTACAGCTATATCATGGTGTCCAGTTTTTGTTGGGGAGGAAGTCGGAGTTTTTATCAACGACTATAAGGGGTGTAAAGATAAAACATCCTGGGAGAGGTATAGCATACAAAAAAAATTATGTTACAAAAATAAAGAGAGGGGATCTGTTAAAAACTATTTTACATAGATGTGCTGGTGGCGCTGGTGGCTGCTGATTTTTGCCCCCCAATAAAGCCATTTTGATAAATAAGGGATATAGCTGTGTTGGCATAATACTCAATGAAAATGATAGTTTTCTTACAAATCAGAGTGATATTTCAAATATTTTTAATGATTTGTTCATAAATGTTGCAAAGATGTTGGCGTAAACTCTATTAGTGTAAATAATGATAATCCTACCGTCTAAAAAATCAAGGAAATATAAACAAAAATGCACAATACTTTTGATTTTAAACCAGTCGAGAAATGTTTTGTTGAAAAGCAAATTAATAGAACTGGTATTGAAAATGCATTTGGCTTTAATTAAATATCTCTCTTCCGGAAATAACACAGTCAGCAGTATCTTTTTTAATACCGTATTGTTAAATACATCTGTTTTTTCAGATTTGCTGAGTCCCAGTGCATAAAAAAACAGTACCATATACAAAGGTTTAGTTGTCAGCATGCTGCATGCAGTGTCTAAATTTTTCGAATGTGCTATTTATAAAAATTCCGAACACTAAGGAAACTGTCAAAAAGACAATCCACAAATCAAAATCCTAGAACAAGAAAACGACAACCAAAATGCAGCAACTAAAGCAATGGTTCTGACTTGGTACAGGCATTTCAAAAGAAATAGTGGGTTAAACCATGCCAAACCTCCCGCTACCATTACTGTAGTATGTGAGTTGGTTTGTTGATGAAAATGGATGGGTATCATGTACCACTAGTCAGTTAATGGGTGTATCCAATAAAAATTGCAGCTAAATCCCTCTGTACTGAATCGCAAATTGGGAAAACGATTTGCAATCATATTTTCAAACGAAATAGAATATTTTTCAACAAACAAATGCTATCTACATTAAAACTTATTAAAGGAGCGTACGGGTTGTTTTTATTGTAACCTTGGATTATACGTTTATCCCAAAGAATTAGTCGTGTTTTCAAAAATCAGTATACTCACTGCAAGCTCTTGCAAGCCCAATCAATTGAGAAATATAAACACCGTATTCAAGATAAGCTGGAATATTGCTGTATCAGTGAGGAAACTTTATTATTTTGAAATTAAAATCGTGTCGTTTGTCGTTAGCTTGTGCTAAGATGACCGTTGGTGTCATATTCGAGGTGTAAGTCTGAAAATGATGTTAATGAAGCTGTTTCTGTGGGTTCTTTAATGTCCAGTTCTGAAGGATATATAAAGGGAAGCCACTCAGCAAATTGAGGGTTGTTAATAGACAGGACATCATCAATATATCTATGTGAAAATAAAGGACCTAGCGTCAGCTGTCTTCTTGTCTTTTTTAAAACGTTGAAGAAATTTTTTTTCATAAGAATACAGGAACAAATCGGCAAGTAATGATGCACAGTTTGTACCCATAGGAATTCGGATTGACTGCTGAAAAACATATCCTCCAAAAGTAACAAATATGTTGTCGATCAGAATATCTAGCTTACCATAAACCTGTTCCTCGCTGTAGCATAATTTGTCTTTAAGTTCTTTAGTAAAAAAAACTTTATTGTTGAAACCTTAGACTATAGATTTGTAGGTATGTGGCAGCGAAAGCCTTATGATAGTCCGATAATCCTCTGCCGTCCAGTCGCTATGAGCATATGAATATGTAGTAATATCGTGTTCATCTATAGGGAGTTTTTTTGTATTTTGTCATATCTCTGGGACTAGTATATATATGAATATTATTCATCTGCTCGGTGAAATATCTATTTTTGCGGAACTAAACTACATATTAAAAAAGGGAAGTTTAAGACAATCAAATTCTGGCAAAAGAACGATAACTCAAATGAACTAACTGACCATACACTGTGCCCTTTAACATCCCAGGCCTAAAGAAAACAAATAAGATGGTCAGTTTGTTCAATAGAGTAGTGATACAAATAAATTACAAACATGATACAAGATTCTGAAAAGAGTAATTTGTCAAACATCTGACAACTTAAAAAGACACGTGAAAAAAGAACAATAAACGGATGTATTCTAAAACGGGAGAACGATAATAGAAATATGAAAACACTCATATTAATAATTAATTTGTCTATTCCATTTTTGGTAATTTAAATACCGAAATCAACCACAAATAATTCCTTATCAAAACAAGCATTTACACATTAAATGCACATGTAAACTTTTGACACCTTTTTTCACACAAACAATAGAGACAAGCTTAATCATTGAATAAGCACATGTATGTCTAACAATAAATTCCTAACAATTACATGTAAATTATAGTTTCATTGTATAAAATAAACAGTCAAATATTCTAAGATACGGGGACTACTTTTTTAAAGACAGTCAGTACACTTAAAAAAACGCTGATTTATTATGAATAGAAATGCTATCACTTTTCCTGTTTATAAAGTCCTCCCAAGACTTTTACTAAACCAAAGAATTAAATAATGTAATATAATACAAGCACATTGATGATTTGATTTCACTCAACAACAGGAGATGGACCGTCTTATTTATAAAGCATTTTGAGCAGGCTCGCTCTTGTAGTGAACTAAATATTTTTGATTCCGACATCTTGAGCAAAAATGGATAGTAATTAGTGTCAGTTTCTTCCGTCGAGGAACTTTCACAAGGTGTCTTGTCTGATGCCATGTAACGCACAGGCTTACAAATGTTCGAACTTACAAACTGGCCTTGTCCTTGTCTGTAGTTACAAGACATCAGAATTTCATCATTGTCAGTTGTTTATGTTTAAGCAGCATATTCAGCTTTTCCCGAAAGAAAAGATTGATGAAAATGTGTACTATTCCATTGGGGAACCGGCTGGACTGGAGCAAGTAAGTGAATAGATTTTAAAACTCGTGTCCTTGTCTTTGGATTTCACCTAATGTGTGGACAAAAGTTATTGAATTGTACAGAATCGCCAATTGAAAGTTTTAACTCGTTCGTCTTCGCATTTCCTGTTCGGTCATAATTTTCATGGCAACTTATACAAAATTTTATATGGGCAATTTTCTGGCTCATGTAGCTGTGATAGTCGGCATGTAGGCAGGGGCGGATACAGGATTTTCGAAAGGGGGGGCGTAAAAAGAGGATGTCGGAAAAGGAGGGCCACGAAGTGGTGCTCCTTCGCCTCGCAGAGGCGCATTTACGGCAGGGGTAGTACTAATGCATTAATTTATGGCGAGGACGAGCGGGGATTACATTCTTGCCTTTGGCGCTGGTTGTTACCCTCCCTGTTCTCTTTTTTCCTTTCCTTTTTTTAAAGGGGGGGGGCGTACGCCCTTACGCCCCCCCCCTGGATCCGCCACTGGTAGGGAGTTCAGTTCAATGTTCAATTTAGTTGCTGTAAGCAGATATTTTGGTGGAACCCATAAATTACTTCACTCTGAGAATATGTGGTCGCATCGTTTGGGGAAATGTTGAATAAAAACGTTATAGCCACGTGATGTTGAAGTGAACGCGGACTCAGAAACCCCGACTTGGAAGGATTGCTAGCCACTGCTTATATACAAAATATATAAATACAAAAATGAATTTTCTTCCCTTTTATTGTTCCTTGTGTCATAGCGACGTCCACCAAACGGAGGCTTCGCAGGATGGGGCTTGGTCGGTAAGTCAGATTCTTCTCTCGAAAATCTCGCCGTCTTTCAGTATTCATGCGACACGGAATAAATTGTTCGGCGAGACCTGTCCCTGACATTTTAAGCGAGACGCATTTAATGTTTTCTATGTATTCTCCGTAACCAATTTCTGTTCAATGTTAACCGTATATTTTCGCAAGTTTTTGTGTCATTTGTTATGAAATAATTTGTACACCGTGTTAAAAATACTGAAAAATACTTGCCCACCTGGAAAGTGTGTTTCGGCTTTTCGAACCTTTATATATGCTAAATTTGAAGACAATGATGTCTGCGGCCATATAATGCTAAACACACCGGTTCTCGTCCAATAACCAAAGTAATGCTGCATCGAGTCAGCTTATAGTACTTGGATGGTTAACCGCCTAGGAATAACGAGTGTTGTAGAAATTTCTTTTATGTGTTTGTCCCATGTTTGCATTAGCTTTCTGAACATCTGAATACCTCCTACCTTATAAACGTATTTATGTTATGGTAAAAAAAATCCAGAATTGAATTTTTTCCCCTTTTATTGTTCCTTGTGTCATAGCGACAACCACCAAACAGAGGTTGACGCAGACTGGGGCAGGGTCGACAAGTCGGATATTTCTCTCTCGAAAATCTCCCTGTCTTTCAGTATTCAAGCGACACCGAATACATTTATGTTGTAACGAAAATGTAGAACTCGACAGGCGAGACCTGTCTCTGACATGTAAAGCGAGACACAATTAAGGTTTTTTTATTCGCTGTAACCAATTTCTGTTCAATGGTTTTTTAACCTTTATATACACAATGATATCACACTAAAAACACCGGTCCTTGTCCGATCACTGAAAGCAGCGTTAATATTGGTTAGTACTTGGATGGGTGACCGCCTGGAAATACCGGGAATTGTAGACATTTCTTTTTATTTTTGTCACTTTTTTAGCATTATGCATATAAGAATACCATAAGCGTAATTATTTTATGTAAATGAAAAATAAAATAAAATAACATGAATACAAAATTGTATTTTCTCCTCTTTTATTGTTCCTTGTCAACGAGGACAATCAAACGGAGGCTGCCGCATACTACCTGCGGCTTGGTCGGTAAGTCAGATAGTTTTCTCGATAATCTCTCCGTTTTTTGATTATTCATGCGACACCGAATAAATTTATGTTGTCACGAAAATGTAGAACTCGACAGGCGAGACCTATCCCTGACGTGAAAAGCGAGACGCATTTAATGTTTTCTTTTTATTCGTTGTAAACAATTTCATTTCAAAGTGAAGTGTATGTTTTTGCAAGTTTTTGTGTTATTTAGTACGAACTAATTTTTTATTCCGTGTTAAAAAAATATTTAAAAAACATGCACGCACACATGGAAAGTGTTTTTCCGGCTTTTCGAACCTATATTACACGCTTAATTTTAAGACGATATTTATATTACGTATGTCTTTCATCGATATCCTAGATTTCTATTGGTTCAAATCATTACAGTTGACGTATATAATCATTCTTAGCAGTTCTCAATGAAACCTGTAGCCATTTTGAGCACGCGCTTCCTTGACGACGTACATAGTAAACAAACAACGCAGAGTAATTTAAAAGACAAAAAAAACATTGTGCACGGTTTTAATCAGGACCTCGTCTTCTTTTTAAATGAAATAAAATGTAAATAAATAAGAAATAAATGAATGTTTTTGAAGTTTCATTGACATCTGAAAGCGTTGACCGAAGCACATTTTCATCATGAAACGCTACCGCGCTTCATTTTAAAATGTGCTTAATTTAATTCTTTCATACGTAAATGAAACTTCAAAACAATGCATTCAATTCGTTAATGATATCTACGACCATATCACTGGTGTTAAACTGATGATAGTAACGTACGTTACTACCATCCCAAGATGGCAGATGAAAAAACTGCTAAGATCGTTTTTTGTCTTTATGTTCTATTCTGTCGCGTTTTAACCACCATTTTATTTGTAAGATTGAGCCTACACTTCTGAAGAATATTAGTATTAAGTATTTTGTGTTGTACAATGCTCCTATTGCCAGATATTCGACTAAAAAAATTGTCAATGATGATAGTAACGTCCGACTTTGCACCTTATGTGATGATAGTAACGAGAAGTTCCTATATATAATCATCTTATATTGTCAGTATTTCTTAACATTTTCTCACACAATAACAGGTTAACGTTTTACTATCAATGGTCGTTTGTGTAATTGGCGCGATATAATTACGCGTAAAATAAATTTACACGTAAAAACTAAAAAGTCACGCGTCATTGTTATCAATTAACGCGTTATTTGTATAAACTTACACGTAAATCACCGATAATAACGCGTGAGTTTTCAAAATTAACGCGTGAATAATACTTACGCGTTAATACAGTAATATATGCGTAATTTTAATTTAATTTTTTTATGTATTACGCGTAATTTTATGGGCCAATGAAACAGGCTGCTACAAAATGAAATCTTCAAAGTAGGCGTTTTCATGGAGACAGAGATAGATTTCTGCAACGGATTCAATATGTTTAAGAAACCTTTGATTATTGTTGCAGACACACAATGTGACGGCTTGAGGACTAGTATCATTCAAAATTAGCAAAATGGTAAATTACAAAATGTCACAAAATCGTAAAACATTGCGATAACGAATGACCACGAATTTCGGCAAAGATATAAAAAACAGGGCAAATATAACTTTCATTAGTCAAAAAATAAGTTTCATTGCATACTTCAATTCATGAACTGAAAGTAAACACATTATCACTGGTCAACTTTCAGTGAAAGAATATGTTAAATGCAAAAAATACTCAGTAAGTCGTGTAACCACCACGCTTCCGGTACAGTTCATTAACTCTCTTCCTCTTTCTGTTGACTTAACGACGAAGTGTAGCATGTGGTAAATTCTGCCATTCATTTTGAATGGCAACACGTAGTTCTTGGACATTTTGACAAGCAGGTGCTCTGTTTTTGATTTTACGGCCAATGATATCCCACAAATGTTCAATTGGATTCATATCAGGTGACATGGATGGCCATGGAAGATGCCCAATAGCTTCCCTTTCGATAACATCACGTACAATTGCAGCTCGGCGAGGTCTTGCGTTGTCATCCATAAAGATGGGTCTGTTACCAAGTGCAAGATTGTCAAAATGTGGCACAATAATAGCTTTAATGACGTCATTTCGATATTTCTGCCCTGTCATTGTCCCATCAACCACATACAGATTCAGTTTACAGTCGTACGAAAAGCCCGATCCCCACACTGTAACACCACCACCGCCAAACACTGTAGTGCCTAGGATGTTGTTCTGGCTGTAAGCAGTGCCTCGTTGTCTCCAAACGCACATACGCCCATCAATATGACGAAGAAGGAATCTGCTTTCGTCGGTCCAGCTACTCGTCGCCAGCTTCGAATATTCCAATGGCAATGGCGGAGATAACATGCCCACTCTAAACGTGCTTGGCGATGTCTCTGTGTCAACAGTGGACGTTTCAAGGGACGACGAGCTCTCAACCTTGCATTGTTTAGGAGCCTGTTAACTGTTCAAACGGCGACTCTGGTTGCAATATTCCAATCGTCACGAAGATATCTTGCAGTGGTGAACGGTTGGCGTTTGGCTACACGAACGAGTGCTCTATTTTCAGATGTTTTTAGTGGTCGACCTGACCTAGGACGTTCCTGGATAGTTCCATTATCTCGATGACGTTTCAGTAGCCGTTTTGTGCTATCTGACGCATGCTCTGTCCACTATTACGCATTCCGACGATCTGCCACTTCTCAGCATATCACACTGTAAACAAAGGTTCTCGTCCGATCACCGAAGATAAGCAGCGTCGAATCCGGTTAGTGCATAGATGGGCCACCGCAGTGAAATAATGGTTTTTTCGTTTTCATCCACCTTTTAGCATGATGCATATTCGAATTCCTCCTAAATTATAAACGTATATATTTTATGTGAATGAAAAAATTAATAAATAATTTAAAAAACAAAATTGAATTTTCTCCCCTTTTATTGTTCCTTGTGTCATAGCGACGACAACCAAACGGAGGCTGCAGCCGACTGGGGCTTGGTCGGTAAGTCATATGTTTCTCTTGGAAATCCGCCTTTTTTATTATTCATGCGACACCGAATAAATTTAATTAGTCACGAAAATGTAGTACTTGATAGGGGACAGCTGTCCTGACATGTTAAACAAGACGCATTTAATGTTTTATATGTATTTGCTGTAAATATACATTTAAACTATCTCTGTTCAATGTTAGGTGTATATTTTCGAAAGTTTTTGTGTTATTTGCTATGAAATAATTTTTGTATTACCCATAATGAACACCTGGAAAGTGTGTTTCAAGCTCTTCGAACCTTTATATACTCTTAAGTTTTATGCAATGATGAATAGGCCAAATAACACTGAAAACACCGCGGCGCGGTTCTCGTCCGATCACCGAAACAGCGTCGATCCCGGTTAGTACTTTAATGGGTGACCGTCTTCCCATTTTTTTCATTAGCATTATACATATCCGCATACCCCCCCCCCCCTTTATAAACGTATATATTTTATTTAAATAAAATATGAAAAATTGAATTTTCTCCATATCCTTGTGCCAAAGCGACGACCACCAAACGGAGGCTGTCGCAAACGGGGGCTTAGTCGGTAAGTCAGATATTTCTCTCGATAGTCTATCCGTGTTTCATTATTCATTTCTTTTTTATTTTCGTCACCCTTTAGCATTATGCATATTAGAATACCTTCCACCGTCTAAACGTAATTATTTTAATTATTTTATGTAAATAAAAAATTAAATAAAATATATTGAATTTTCACCCCCTTTATTGTTCCTTGTGTCATAGCGACGACTACCAAACGGCCTGGGGCTTGGTCGGATATTTACAGTGGAATTACTGCTATGACGTTACAACCGGACGTATAATTATGGACATAAATCGATCGAAAGCGGCCTCAAAATGTTAATATTACGGGTCCAGGCGGACCCGGACCTGTAATTATACGACATCGCATGGAAATACAGAGTGTTGTAGACATTTCTTTTTCATTATCGTCCCACTTTTTGATTATCATTATATGTATCCGAATACCTTCCACCTTATAAACGTATTTATGTTATGGTAAAACAAAAATAAATACAAAATTGAATTTTCTTCCCGTTTTTTATTGTTCCTTGTGTCATAGGAACGATAACCAAAACAGAGATTTTCGCAGCCTGGAGCACGGTCGGCAAGTCAGGTATTTCTCTTGAAAATATTCCTGTCTTTCAGTATTCATGCGACACCGAATACATTTATGTTGTCACGAAAATAGAACTCGACAGGCGAGACCTGTACCTGAATTGTAAAGCGAGACGCATTTAATGTTTTCTATGTATTTTCTGTAACCAATTTCTGTTCAATTGTAAGTGTATATTTTTAAAAGTTTTGTGTTATTTGGAGTGAAATTATTGTTATTTCTGTGTTAAAAATACTAAAAAATACGTGAACACATAGAAAGTGTGTTTCTGGCTTTTCAAACCTCTATATATGCAAATTTAAAGACATGTCTACGGCCATTTCATGCTGAAAACATCGGATTTGGTCCGATCACCGAAGTTAAGCAGCGTCGAGCCCGGTTAGTACTGAAACGGATGACTGCCTGGGAATACCGGGTGTTGTAGACATTTCTTTTTTATTTTCGACCCTCTTTATGCATATCCGAATACCTCCCACCTGATGACGTATTTATGTTATGGGAAAAATAAATACAAAACAGAATTTTCTTTTCATTTTATATTATTGTTCCTTGTGTCATAGCGAGGACCACCAAACGGAGGCTGCCCCAGACTGTGGCTTGGTCGGTAAGTCAGATATTTCTCTCGATAATCTCTCCGTCTTTCAAAATTCTTGCGACAAAGCATAATTTATGTTGTCACAAAAATATAGAACTCGACAGTCGAGACCTGTTCCTGACAAGTGAAGCAAGACGCATTTAATAATTTCCATGTATTCGCTGTAACCAACATGGACCTGCACTAAGTCGTGCTAAGTAAACCCCCACTCGACCATTTTTCGGCTCGGAAAACCGGAAAACAGGAAGTAGATAACTGACTGAAATGGAAAGGGGAGGCACGGTACAACTCATCATGCTAAAGCTAAATTTGAAATCAATCCATTTAAAAGAAGCCGAGAAATCTGTAACGAAAAATTTTCCTTTTTTGACCCTTGAAAGTCTAAGTCGGTTCGGAAAACAGGAAGTAGATAACTGACTGACCTGTGCACCAAATTTGAAATCAATCGGTTCTCGTAAAATCAGTTGAAAAAAAATTGAATTATTGTTCCTTATATCATAGCGATGAAAACTAAATGGAGGCTGCCGCAGGCTGGGGCATGGCCTGCAAGTCAGATATTCAAGCGACACCGAATAAACTTATGTTGTCACAAATGTTAAATAGAAGACACAGAGACGTAATGAGTACTACAAAGTCCATAGACAAAATCATTACAAGGTGACTTGTGTGTTAGGTTTATCCTGTCAATTTATGTTAGTTATATATTGAACAAAGAAAAGGAATCGCATTAGATCTTTAATAATGCATTGGATTATTTCGCTACAAATATTATATATTATGTGCACGAAATTCAAGTATCAAACTTGCCTCTAGCATATTTATTTCTGCACAAATCAAAACACAATATTCAAAAGAATGAACTATGAAATTATTCAATTCGGATGATTTATATATTTTGAGATAATAGGAGTTGGGGCGGACTTCTCTCATGACTACTATTGTTAACTACAACAGCTTTGTTTATCGTTTCTTACAAAATTATTTTATTTAAAAGCACATCAAGTGATTTTATTGATTGAATTGTTGTCTTGTCTTAATAAATAGTGGAAAGTCAACCTTTTCCTTATCAATTAAGTTACTGAAAACCATAGTCAAAGTATTGTGCTAATCGAAAAAAAGTAGACTTTCTCTTCATGAAATGTTAATTATTTTCTTTAGAATAGATCTAAGTAATTTTATAATTTTAAACTTTCGATTTCATAAGCGGACACACATTAGTTCCATTAATAAAACCTCTCATTTCATGTTTGTTTTCAACATTTTTTATCGGATATTGATATTTTATGTTTTTAGTGAAATTCGAGGTTTCATCTTTAAACGCATTTTTCCGTGCGCAAATTCCGCAAGAAAATCGTGCGGAATGTTTTTAGTTAAGTTTGATATGAAAAAAGTTTGTACAACCATGCAAACTGCGCTAAACTTAAAGAAAAATATCTAAATTTTCTAAAAATTGTCCTACCTTAGTATATCATGGATTTTTTAAGTCCTGTTTGAAGCTTTATTGAGGTATCCTTTAACTCCCATTACATTCCATGGCTGACCTCAATTAAATCTATCTTATGGCTGTGTTTTTGACGAAACGAATTTTCCATGTGATTCAATTGCGACAAATTGTATTCTTTCCGCAATTAAATATAACTTGATTCCGTAATGTTGATTAAACGTTAAATTCAAAATGTCAGCTCGCAGAAAAATTTCGTCTCGATATTTCCAACATGGATTACTTAATTGAACATAGTTTAATTCATTGAAAACAGGTATAGTCTTTGTGTGTATGTTAGTTTCGTGATATTTCACATGTTAAAATATGCAGAACTTATGAAAAAATTTTGCTCCGAGAAAAATCAACTGACAGATAAAACCTCACATTTCAAATAATAATAAAAAATGTAAAAGTCAGATGAAAATGATAAATATAAACGTGAAATGGGAGGTTTTATGTTATAGAACTAGACACACATATTCAGAAAAATGGACGTGTTCGGTATAAAAAACATGGAAAACTTTGAATCGCGCCTTCAAGTAAGTTTTACTATAAATAAAATTTCTTTGTGTATCAATATGAAGATATATTATTGCAGAAAGTTTTCCTAATTTTTAAATTCAGTACAAAGTGATCGGGCTGTGATGATCACAGCGGTGTTTTTCAACAGCACACCAACTTTTAAGACTACAGTAATGGAAGCTGGAAATTTGGCACGCCATATAACCTGGTTTAACACACCTCTTTTTGTAAATGTCTGTACCATGTCCGGATCATTGCAGTAGTTGTTTTGTTTATGGTTGTTGGTTCTTGAGTTTGCCGGCTTTTTGGATTTTTAGATGCGCACTTCACTGTCTTTTTGAACTTGACACGACAGCTTACAAACTTCGTAAAATTATGAAGTTAATGTCGATATAATGCCAAAGCATATGGACATGATTGATATGAATTCTCAGATATTCCTAATATGCTTCTATAACGGCCTTTCATCTAAAATCTAGTCGTAGTTTGTCAATATTTAACCGGTGAGATCAGCGACTTCCGAACGATGGCCTGGTATCTTATGTTAAAGCAGCAAATGAATTTTCCCCTATGCTCTTATTTTCGTATTGGCTGTGCTGTCGCCAATAGCTGCATTTCTGTCTTTAATAAGATCTTCTTATGTTAAGCATGCAAATGTCTGATCTTTTACCATTTCGTCAATTAATATTTTATGTTTACAGATCATAACATGATGGATGCGTACTCCGTAGACTAAACCTCTTTCGGCAACGGATTAATTATTTCCATAACAGAATTTTGGACATTTTAAATAACGACACTAACGTTTCTTAAAAATAATAACATTTTTACTAACACATAATTACGTATAAAGCATCAACATTTTCTTGGCTAGAACATATATTAGTAAAACACTTGAAAGAAACAATTTTGTAAGCAGAAAGTATATACTAATTCCATAATCCATATGACTGAAATCACTATGCATATTACTTCTTGTTCCCGTCACCTATTACTAAAAATACATACTACACTTATGATAACTGAATGAATAATAATTAAAGTACTAATATCTAACTACAACTAACGAACATATAACTGACAGTACAACTATAGTAATTAATAATACAAGTAAATTAATTTAACCAAAACAAATAGTAGTGTATAGAATTATCATGCCTTGAAAAATGTCTACATTATGCCGGAAACATTTTAGCTATTTGTAGAAATTTCTATTACTTTCACTCTAATGTTTGTCTATACTTAAAGCTTTTATTTTGGTTTATCAAATACAATTTTGAAAGGACACCTTAGTGATGTTTTAAGCCGACGTTGGACCACTTTATCCAGGCTTTATTTGAAGAGTGATATTTTTTGTAAATTTTAAGCCTAAAAAGTCATTTTCAGATAAAATATTATTATATATGTGATATACTCACTGAAATTAAAGAACTACATGCTAAATTACTACTCAATGCCAAAAATGAAGCTCATCCAGTACTTGAAAGATTTTCAATTCTCAGTAATGGCGGTAATATTACGTTAGGTAGGGCTATCGGAGGTTACAATCTAAGATTGGACCATAAAAAGTTGCGTTACGATTCCCCAGAAATTTGCCGGAAAAAATTGATTAATATGTTTTCAAAAAGGCAGAATCGACAACAGTATTCTTTTATTGAGGAACACAATATATGTTAAATTATGCCATAGTTCATATTTAAGATTGTTTATGTTATTGTTTTTACAATTTTGTTATTCAAATTGGTAAGAAAACATGTAAAAGCTGATCATTTAGAATTATTTTACAATCATAACTTGGGTGTCATTAATAATGTAATTTAATTAAAAATTGTTTGCCCATATGTGTTGAAAAAAGGAAAGCAAAATGTAAATGTAAGTTTTTAGAAAAATATCTATAATATCAATGTAAATATTGAGTTCTCTATAGTTATATCTCATTCTTTATCGCATCCCGCTTACGCTCTGGAGTTAGCGTGTATTTCAGTATTTGTTTAGCAAGATTCCCAATGCCATCAACATCTTTACTTGCATCAAATTCTCCTGTTATATCCTTTTCTCCGGTAATAAGCTTCATTCGTACAACTGCCTACAAAAAGATAGCAAAAATAAGTAACAGAAAAAAATAATTTGGCAGCTCCACATGTTCGTTTGGCCAAATCACTAAGCTAGAGCGTATTTTTTCATGCCTTTGTTAATTAATTTTATTAAGGCACTATAATTATTTATTAAATATAAATTGTGTATTTGCTCTGAAGTTTTTCTTATCCCATCATAATGAGGTTTACAGGGCAGTTATAAAAACGAGAGAACTTGAGAAATATTCAAGTAACACTAGATAATTAGTTTCTCTGTTCCTTCCTGTGAACTCCATTATATGAAATTTACAAGACTTTTAACATTAGGCCGGCTTGTGGTACAAGTGGAACCCTTCTAGTTCATTACTATTCACCCAGCTTTCTAGGTAAAATAATATAAAGTTTTGACATTTTTTATCTCAGCGGAGCTACAAAGAGTTCCCATTACATCGTAATGGAGCAAAAACACCCATGGATTCAAACATATTTTCCTCTTTGAAACTGGTGTCTTGGTTTAATAATTAATTTTTCCTTTCTCCGTCGTTCATCTGAAATTTCTACAATACATTATTTATAAAACACTTTTTCGATATTAATGTTGATGGACAGCACTGTACATTCTTTTATTGTACAATAAACTTATTTTGAATAAGTGTTGAAAGGTCGACACATTTATGTATTTTGTTTTTAAATTTTAAAGCCTTCGTAGAAAGCGACATATTCTAGCAAAGTTCCTGACCAAAAAATTCAAACAAAAATCTAAAAAATCGTTCATAAAGCTTTTCAAAATAAATAACTTTTAGTCAACAATTCTTGTTTTCACTGCAACCATTTTGCCAAACATACAGATAATTTTGTATAAATGGAAATGTACTTCTGAAGATGCACTGGAACCATATTTCGGGATTCCCAATGCTCGACCCATAAAGCTGCCCTGCTCATCCCCCAGGTTGCGGATATTGGAGGCCCTTTCATTGAGAGGTTGTAAGGTAATAATATTGAAAGCCTGGCCACGAAACATAGTGTGACGTGTTTGAGAGTGCCACGTTTCTTGGACAATAGGTTTCGAAAAAGAGTATGCTCATTGTAGTCGTTACAAAAGAATAAATTATCCGTTTCTACCTTATAATCATTGGTTTCCAGTGACATTAAAAATGTTCTTCCTGCTGTCCATGCCTTCCCACCCCTCCGCGATTCGTTGTATGTAAATTTATTCTCGTCCTGAATAAAGCTGAAATAATGCTAGCTGGACGTTAAGCTAACAGCCAATCAAGTTGAATGTCTTTTGTTTGAATTTAGCGTCGAAAATAAAACTATCTGTTTCAACACAAAACTGCCAACTTATGATATCACATATAATTGTTAGGAAAACAAAACCAGCACTTTTCAGAAATATGGCTTATGGATTTCATTTGATTCATTCTTGACAATTTTATGGTGCTTAATTTAATTTTGGTATCTAAAATTAAATATCTTCACTGGCCAATGTTATATTTAATATATAACCGAAAGGAAAATGCAAACAACAATATTCTATAGAACAAAACATCATTTTTCACACGAATATGCTCCAATATTTATCACTGGAGTTGATGGAAGTTTTTTGATGCCGACAAAAGAATATTGATTGCTTTCACATCAGAATTTTTCCAATGCAGTTGCTGTTGAAAAACCAAACACAAAATCTTTGAAATTGTAGACAAATATGTTTTCAAGGATGCTTTAATGATGCTACAAGGTCATGCAAACACGAATAATTAAAATTATGCCAAACATGAGTGATGCGTAAAAATTACAAAATTACTGTCTTTTCTGAGTCTATTCGAGCTAAAATATAGACATTCTTTCAGCAACAGTGTAAAGTTTTAAATAAATATGCAGACATTATAGGACATAATCTAGTACATATACATGTGGCCGCTTACACTGTGTTTATTAACTTTCCAGTAGAAAAGTATATAATATCCCAGTTGCGATTTCCGCCCATATGTATTTAAAAGACGAAATAATAGTTACCTTATTATTAATTAACACAACGACAGAATCGGGAGATATTGATTCAGAGAGAGTAAGAAAATGCTTATGTAGATAAACCACAACTGACGTCAGTTGTGTTATCAATAGGTAGCTTTCCTTTAGTACCAGTTTACGTGATCTAAACAATTCTTTTAACGTCATGTGATTCATATCCAAGTCTTCCCTATTTTTGACGATAGTCGAGGCCACAAAAAGACTATCTTGTACATCTTAAAAGAAAAACAATATATATTAAAGTCAAGCATAGCTGTTTATAATTAACTAATTAATAAAATCAATATATTTATTAAATCAGGTTAAAAATGCAAACAATTTATAAACGGAGGCCCTCAACAACCACTGTCGCTCAATTAGCTGAATGTACATATAATACAACGAAAAACAGCTTTTAAAAATATATAATGTTTTTCACATTATCTTGAAATATTAAATATGTACACAAAAGCGCTAAACAAAAAGGGATACAAGTATGACGTGATAATAAAGTATTTTCTTGATTGCAATAACCTGTCTATAATAAATAATTTTTAAAACTTATACAACATTTTGGTCTTTCGTCGATTCAAGAATATTATAATGAACAGTTATTAAACAATATGGAATTACTGAGACTATTCTTAGATTTTAGATTCGTAGAGCTTTTATCTGTTCACAAGCAATGCATCGCCTTTTCTAAATTTCAGCAATTTGTAGTACCGTTGCGACAATGTCCTTACTATTGATAAAAAAACAAAGAACACAGCAGATTAAACATTATCTAACAAACTATTTAGTCCAAAAACAGAGAATGTATACTTTTGTAAACACATGTTGAGATTTTATAAAGTTTTCTGACAAAATGATTTTAATAAAAGAACGTTTTATGACATATCTAGGATTAAGTTACAAAATACGATAACATAACTTTTCCACAGAGCAAAGAATATATCTTGAAGAGACATCTCTGTAAATAATTTTATAAAAACCAGTCTTAATCCGATTTTTACCTTTACGGTAATAGTATTCGAGGACAGATCTAGAAATAAGTAATTAGAGGGATTTCGTACATGACATTTTTCTTGTTGTGTTTATTAAAATACTGCCCATTGGTGTCTTAACTGCAACCGGTCCTTGGGTACAAATTAAATTAAGCTTATTATTTAAAGAACAAATATAACAATATTTGTAACAAACACATTACATAACGATAATTCAGCTTAACAAGTTTTACTAGCAAAATCAAGAATAATACATCGCTTTATATTACACTGACCTGTTTTGTTCCTGCTGATTCTAGAAACTTTTTGCAATGTATTATTAACAGAAGACAGAATTTTCGGCTTCTACAAAATAAAGGAAGTGTTAAGATATGTAGAGAAGGTTTTTTAAAGAACATATCAATATTATATAAAAACTTCTCAACACTTAATGAGAAAAATAAACTCGTTTGGTTACTAAACAACGAAGACTTCTATGTTCTCAATAAACAAAGCATATTTTTACAAACACGCTTTGAGATTAGAAAGAATCATAATACTAAGGATAAATAAAAACACTTACAAATAGAAAAAAGGTTACACAAGTATGTAGAATATATTTATAGACTATGTATGTTGTAATTAAAAATTAGGTTATAAGTGCTCTTTTACTTTTAGTGTACTGCATTACTTATCAAACAATATATGCCATATTTTATTTAAAATATAATTATTACATACTTGCATATGTTTTTACTACATGTCTTAAATATTGAATTTTGTCACATATATCTGTGTAATATAATTGCTCTGATTTGATACTCTTCTTCATACCGTAGCATCGACCAAGGTCTCAATTTTGTCTTTTATTTTATTTTTATTGTATGTAAAAAAGAAATCATTTCAATCAGTATGAGAGGTACGAAAGTGAAAGAGAGAAAATGTGCGTGAAAGTTACCTAATATTATTCATTGTATGTATCAAATTTGATTATATATGCCCTAACGGGCCGTTGATTGGTTAAATAAAAAAACTTTACTTTAATTTACTTAACTTTACTGTAGTTAATCGCAGATTTATCAAAATTATGATAAATAAACTGGACACTAGTATTAGCGATATTTTAATCAAATACATGTGTTCTTGGACGTACATTTAAATTCGGAAACTTTTTTGATAATAACAGAATGAATGTACTACTTTATTTTGAAACCGCCAAATCACAACTTATTCTTTTACCAGAAACGCTATGTTTACTTATGTGTTCGACCATATTAAACTAAGAAAGAATCATAAAGGACTGTTACAAAACATATTATTATAAATGAGATTCTGCTTGTTAAATCAGGTATTTATTTGCCAACCATTTTAACTTACTTTGCATGAAATGTATCTTTAGATGTACACATGTAGATTGTATTGCAAGTTATATAGGTCAAGAGGTTTAATTATGAAATACATACCTGTAAAATGACTCCTTCCTCCTTCTGGTTGGGGGATTTTTCTACCATTATGGTATAAAAATGTTGGCTATATTTTTACCCTTCAACTTTAATTTTTAAAGTCGTTTTCTTAAATTTTATATTGTTTGCATTTTTCCCATAAATATTTTATTTTTGCATGATTATTGTATAACTTGTAGTTCATTGTTAGATGTTTTTCTTGTATGATATTCTTGTCATTTAGATGATAAATGGCATTTTCAATTCTACATTGATGTTTTGCTTTTATCTTTAAAACTCAAACTTAGCAGAAGTCGTCAGATCACATACGATGTATAACCTCTCTGAGGAAGTTAGGCATACACTTCTAATAAAAATGACAGATTTAGAGAAGTATTAATATTGAAGCCATAATCGTGTTAAATCTTTAGATATGTGAAAGTTTTAACACAGAAATTATGTAATGTGCAGTGTCACAGAGTCCAGACCATACCGAAAATAAGTGATCACTTTTTCATTTCAAAAGATATATTAACGTGTTAAATTTAGGTGTATGCATCGTATGCGATAGATAAGGGGTAATATTCACCCATTTCACGGCACGTTATTAACTATGCAGGTATGGCTAGGCTAAAAGATTTTAATGATTAAAACAGGGAGTTTTACTTTTAGTTCATGTATCTGGGTCGGCTCTATTTCCTAAGTACCGGATTCCTACGTAAATTAAAATGGTTGCCGGATATAGACTTAAACTTTCTGATATTTGAACTATATCAATTTGTTCAGCTTTTATTAAAATTGAAAATTTGTCAAACATCTAACAAATGGTAAAACATGAACACAATCAAAGTAAAACCTCACTACTAGACAAAAGTTTTGCACAGGACAAAAGTAGAAGAACACATACTTTAAAAAAAAAATCATTAGCATTTGAATATTACTCAACAAAGGTAACATTTCAAGGCGAAGACGTTCGTGTACATGTTTAAGAGGCGTAGAAAGCTACTTAAAGTTTTATCACATAACATGAATTTAAAAAAAACACTAATTAATCCAGTGTCATTTTCGTCAAAGCCACAATACTACTTTGAAGCAGTTTCGGATAATCGGTGTAAAAACTAACCTTCTACCTAGGAATAGGGAATTTTAAACTCTTATTTCCTTCTACGAGAACAGAACAACATAAACTGATACTACCTGCTTTTTCCAAATATTTGAAAATGTGTAAAGAAATGGATTTATGGCGGCGTTCACTGGTATCACAAAAACAGCTACCCAGGAATATGTCTCTGAAGGAAAAACTTCTCCTGTCAATGCCACGATACCTATAGAAAACATGTACATCAATAGCACTGAGAAATACGTACCAATGCACAATTCATTTTTTTTACGTGCATGAATATTTATTAGGTTAACAGTATTAACAAGTTGGTAATTTGTATATTAATTTGTTTAATTTGTTTATTCTATTGTTTAAATGGTGTTTAACGTCACTTTCAACATTTTTGCAGCAATATCCTAGTTTTATTGGCGACGACGCTGGAGTACCGGGCAAAACACAGACCTTTGGTAGGATACTGACAATCCTTGTCAATTAAGATTGGAGTCGAGTACACCCTTTCCGCAGTACGACTCGAACCTGCAACCTCAGACTAACTGCCTTAGCCACTCGGCCACTGAGACTCCAATTAATAAAGCAGGGTAAAATGTTGTTTAATCATACGTACCCATAATTCCAACTGGAAACCAACATATAAAATTGGTAAAAACCATAAGAAATAAGCGTCTTGCGAGGTCTAGATCTTTCTGAGTTTTCTTGGCTTTTATTCTGCTTCCGCTTTTACCAATATTGTATATTGAAAGCTGGCAGTATGCAATTATTGCAAAAACAAAGCAATTATAGAATATGAACACTACTGCTGTATACTCCCATCCGCTAACTTTATAACGAGAGAACGGAAGAACCAAACACATAGCCATTTGCGAATAATAATCTTCAGAAAAATACTCTACGTAAAACAATGGAATGATGCTCAGCAATGCAACAACTAGCCATGACGCTACTGAAGATATTTGTGCCAGTCTGGGCGTTATTTTTCTATTTCCAAATGGATATTTTACCATTAAAAAGCAATCAATTGTAATCAATAAAATAAAAGTAGCAGACGCTTCGCAGGAAATAAATGCTAGGACTCCAGCAGCTTTACAAGTAGCACTGTGTCGCCATTTTTTGTCATGTAAAATGTAGTTTCCCCTTAGCGATGTATCAGTAATAGCTATGATACAGAGGTAAAAACCCATTATCAAGTCTGAAAGTCCTAGGTTCATGATATAAAATCCATTGCTTTTCTTCATGGAATGGCGTTCATACAACAGTCTGTATAATAAGACTCCAGCGTTTCCTATTAGTGCACTTATGCCTATGATCCAAAGGAAAATTCGGAGGACATCGTTTTTCATCAAATCCGTACAGGAGGAAAAATCATCCGGTTGTGGAAAACAGTCATCTGTCGAAACGGAACCCGGTTTCAAACAGCAAAAAACGTACGAGTCAGTTTTCATTTCAGTTAGGTTTTCAAGCGAGGAAAATATTTCTAAGAAAAATTCCTCAATTTTATTGAATCTAATATCAATGGATAACAGTTTACCTAGACCAGCAAACGCATATTTTTCAACAGCACGTATACCATTTCCACTGACATTTAGTTGCTTTAGATTTTCCAGACCACTAAATGTACCACTTTGTATTTTATCTATCTTGAATCCGATCAATTCAAGGTTTTGTACATTTCCTAACGTCAAAAAGGTATTCGGTTCAATAGTTGTTAGTAAAATGTTTCCTTTCAGTATTAACTTGACAAGGCGATGCAAGCCATAAAACGTATAATTATGTAGTTTTTCCACTCTATTGAAACTGAGATCTAATACAATTAGATTAATTAAATCCTTAAATGTATAAGGCTCTATGGAAATGATACTGCAGTTGAACATAATCAGTTCTGCTAAAAACGGATAGTTATTTACTGTAGCCCTACCATCCGGAAAAATAGAATTACTTAGATCCAGTTTTCTTGCATTTGTTGACACATTCAGTTTATCTACCTTCGACGCATGACATGTAAAATCAAACCCTTCGCAGATACACGTGCGTGGACATAAAATTCCACACCCGATTTCATCGTCACCACTGGGACACTGCATTGTACCATCACAAACCTGATGATGTGATAGACATGTGTTTGAATTCCTGCACCTGAACAATCCTCTGCATGTCAAGCTCTCTTAAATGCAAAAAATATTTTGCTTTAATGAAAGCATTGTAGAAAATATATAGCATTAGAATAGACAGGATGTGCAAGCGAGAAATATTTGGGCAACAGAAAGTTGAAAGTGAAGCATGCCAATTTTTACTGAAAAGAGAAAATAAACAGATTGACGTTATTCTTGCTTAAAGCACAACGCTTAATTCATTGAAAAGAAATTCCTAAATGGGATGTTGCTCTTGATTTAATACATAGTTTTATCCTACTCTGGCATGTACCATAGTATTATCAAAATGTTGGATTTGTCGATCGAAAACTTATTTGACGCGCTTTCGAACAAACAATTAGCATTCAAATAGATTTATTGTTCGCACATCGCCGACTAAAACTTAATGTTATGTTATAGTCAGATTTTATTTAATGTATTTTGGGTCACTGCAATGTGACTTGACCATAACCAATACGAGATATATCATTAGTAAAGCTGGATATGGTCATCTTATCGTGACATCTGTTATCACGTCTTGGTTCCAAGGCGTTTCTTGTTTATTGGATGCAAGTAAGTGAATTCTTGTTGCCTGCGGTTTCTTGAGTTTCTGTTATACTTGGTTATAAATTTCGATATTTACAATTTCGTTTTACAATTTCGTTTTTATTAACTTTATTTAAAAAGGTAATTTAATAGAAAGTTTGGATGAATTAGTTTCTTTTCATCTACATTCGTGCTTGTAATATTCTTAGTTTTGTGTAAAACAGAAATAACCATATATTTTATCATCTGCAATAATTATTTAATAAAAAAAATCTTTAGAATAAAATCATAAACTTCCAATACTTAAAGTTTTATAATGCATCTTTTGGGACCAATCATATCTGCAAAAATGTGCATCATAACTTCACATCGGTACATCAGTTATTATTAGTAATGTTTTTACCACAGTTAACTTCATCTTCACCGTTTATACAATGCTTAATGCCATCACATACAAGGTTTGGAGACAAACAATGACCTTTTGGACATTTAAAGTAGCTGTCTGGACATGTTACATTTTCTACAAGAAGAAATAAGGAAAATGATAAATTTGCCTATTTGTCTCTTTATGGATATGAAAATAAAGTATAATAACATGATTATATTCAATGAATATAACGCATTGCAAGTAAACAAAAAAATATTGAACATTAAAATTTCGTTTTGTCAAGCGAATTAGATACAGTGAAAGTGATGACGTACGTCATATATTATAGTTGAAATACTGTTCCCTGGTTATTAAATATCAATAAATCAACAATACTGCTAATTCAATTAAACAAGTCAATTAAACATAGCATTTTTCTTTATTGTATGAGTTGCATCTTTTTTTATTTCTTTATTGCACAGAACAACGCGTTTTAATTAAAAAAATACTTTTTGCAAATAAAAATGATAACAAAACTGCACAATTACCACATTGCTGAAGATTAGACAGGTCCCGACAACCGGAAATATCATTGTATTCATTTACGTGCATTAAACAGCTGTCTTTGTAATCATGAAGCTTTTCATTCCGACAAAGAAGAATATTTTCTTTTGATATGTTTGTGAAAATCTCTGAAATATTAAACAATACATTTAAATTTTTATCTTTCTAAAGGTTTTTAGTTAGGACGTACCGTATAGTTACAGCACTTTGATGAGTGCAATATTTAATAGCATTCATCCGTACCTGTTTCGATTCGGGCCTATAATTTCACAATCCGATCGTCTAGACCGCTCATTTCTATTACCTATAAGGGTTTGATGTTTGTTTTTGTTTGTTTAGTAGTGTTATTGGAAGAGGAAGCCGGAGTACAAGGGTTTGGTGTACCTAGGTTGATGTTATCTCTTCAAAAATGGTCACCACCACTCACTTGATCTTTATTGGGAATGCATCTCTCAATAACAATCGGATATTTTCGATGAGTCACAGGTAATCTTTCCTTGTCCTGGATTTGACTTTTTTGTAGACATGACGATGCGTACTCCGAATGGTGTCTCATTAGAGGCACGCACTGCTTACTCGTTCGGGAAACTTAAACGCACTCATAGTTTTTGTTCGGTTCGGGTTTTTCACTTTCTGTTTTTTGTGTGCGGTTTTTTGTTGTTGTTGTATATGTTTATCTTTCCCAGATTTGTAATCCCTTTACTTACGGATATTGCTATTCGGTCGGTTTCCTTTCTATTTCCTATAACATTTATGTCACAAACGTCATTTTGTACACTGTTTACTTTTAATGGTAAGTAGTGTTTACACGACAGGTCTAGAACTGCTAAGCGCTCCCCGCAGATGGTGTGATGTGAAAGCTCTCTGCTTGGATGGTTGTGAACTTATAATACACAATATGTCATTAGATGCTGCCCAAAGCGTGTAGCGTGTTTAGGGAGTGCCGCCCTACTTGCACGATATAAACAATTTTTCTAAATTTCGTAAAAGTATGCGAATTGCAGCCGTTACAAAATACCGAAGCTCCGGTCCCGACCGAACAATATTTAAACGGAGTCATAAGTGTTTACATGTACGCAATGTTTTATCCCAATTGACACAGTTGAATTGTTAGTTGCTAACTCGTTCTTTTTCTAAATATAGCTGGTTCGATATATGCATCTAGTCAACTGTACTGAGAATTGTGATTGGTTAATAGTAATTATTGCAAAATAATAATAATTTTAGTAATCACATGCTGCAATTCTCAGAAATAGAGTCATATTTGCCCTGATTAAAGCGGATGACAAACAGGTTGTTGAGATTGAACTATGCAAAACGTTATACTTGTAACAATCAATATAAGGCGTCTTGTATGAAATGACTTCAAATTTTAGTTTATGAATTAAGAAAATTTCACATAACTAAAAGTTAAATCGTAGGCCACAACAGATGTTAATCTTGATCAATAAATTTGTTGTGTGTGTTTATGCCATTTTTCACACGTGGTGTTAGCAATTTTTCAGATATGCCATGGCGTCCAGTACGAAAAATTGTAATCATTGTCAGTGAATATTGTAGGCAAGAACAAGCTGCTCGCTATGAGACTCAACCCTGTAACCTCAGTGTTGATAGACAACGTGATCAGTCTAGATGACTACCTACATTTACCACATTTACCACATCTTGTTTCCTCAAAAAATAGAGCCATCATATTTAATAACAAATTAAAACTTTGCATTCAACCAAATATGATAAAGAAGTAAAAAGAATTTTTAAGGTTTATTTGCAATAAAATGTAAATTGTGTATACAGTTTTAAGACTCAAAATAAGAAAACATTAAATTGTTTTCATGATACATAAACAAAGCTTGCGGCTTAATATGCGAGTCAAACAAAACATACAGTTTACCTGATTTACAAGTAACAGGTCCGATTTGTATATCATAAAATCCTTCATCGCTGTATGAACGGATTGGATTTTCAAAGTCGCGGAACGGTAGTCTTTTTTCATTAGTTATTGTGACTTTGTCAGTTAAAACATTATTGAGGCCTGCTTTCGTCCAATCAGTAGATCCGATACATTGACATCTTTTAAAATATATATAAATATGTTAATAGCATTTTCCATTGAATGAGAATTAGAATCGTCATGTTTTATTTCACAATGTATTATAATTATATACAATATATTTCATTTATTAATAAGATTAAAATTCATTTATACAAATTTTAAGGTGGAGATGTCGCAAAGCAAAATGTATAAGCATTTGTAGCAAAAATGAGTAAACCGACCTAATAAAAACAAAGTACAATCAGGAGCTCATCACGAGAAAGCAGTACATACTGTAATTAAACACAAGTCGAGTTACTTTTCGTCGTGTCTAGAATAAAAATTATAGTCACGAAAAGGAAAATGCTCCCACGTCGACCAAATACCTTTTGAAAGGATGCCGTCAACCAAGTTAAAATCCTTGTTTTCAGTACCTTATTGATCACCAGTAGCGCCTGTATAAAAAACCTAAATAACTATCGCAGGATCTAATATTATGAGTTTTCAGTTGTATGTGTTGATGGAATGCTGATGTCAGTGATCAAGGAGTTTGCAATTCGCCTTAGAGATAGGTTGGTAGTTTCTCCTCGAATCTTTAACGACAAGAATATATAGGTAAGAGGCTGACTTAATTGTATCGATGATGTCCCCATTCGCAGCTTCATCAGCTACATGTATATATTTTAATGTGAATTTAAAGATCTGTGTCAAAATCTTCTTGTTTTTTCTTACATAGACCTTCGAGGGACTCATACAAGTACAAAAATGAAATGTTTGTGGTAAAATAAAAAAACTCTAACATTTGACAGATATTATCTTCCGTGAATTTAAGGTTTTGTCTCATTGATGACAATGTATGTTCTATCATGACAAATGACCAGGTACATTTTATAATAATTTCCATGTTTTCTTAAAACAACTTCCTTAGACAGGTTTGTAAGCCTGGTTTGCAGCTGTATATTTAAGGGATTGTAGTATACAGTCTTAAAAATTGAAAAGGTTTTGTTAGTGTTACATTGCCAAAGAAACCATGACCTTTGGAGGTTAACAAGATCTTGAAAATCTTTTAGTATTCACATTTGGTTTATACCACTCAGGTATGACTATTTTGTTTTAAAGGATTTATTTAAGAGCAGATAAAAATTGTTGTCGTGCGTTTAACAAACATTTGGGGGAGCACTTGGCAGATACTGCAATTCAACGCTTTTTATACGGATTTTTGTGTTATTCGGGAATACAGAACAAGGAAAAGAGTCATTAACATGGATACAGAGACTAAAAAAAAACAATTATAAAGCCACTTTAGAGTTATCAATTGATCTAATATAATAAATAAGTTTCGGAAGATTTTTTGCAGCTAACGTTTTTTCTATATATAGGTATCTGTGCAAAATGTTTGTGTAACGTCCTAAAACTTAAAGGGAAACTTCGCGAAAAAATGAAAATTTGATATGTTATTCTTCAACTAAAAAGAAACACATTTGCCTCTTGATGTTTTATTATATTTTCAGTGGTTAAGTTTCTGCATGGAATTTACCGTGTAAAAAATGCACTTATGGAGGTCCGCCATCTTGTCACCATCTCGTCACTAGATGGCGATACTAGACATCCAAGTACCTTAAAAGTCGTCGTATGATAATAACGCGAAACGGTCAATAACATAAGGTTGTACTATAAGACAAGGTTGTGGAAAGATTACGTTTCGTATTCCTGATCTATATATAAGCAAAAAAACCGAATTGTATAACAAGTAGTTAACCAATTTTAAGACTTCTACTTAAGACTATTTCCACAGCAGCAACAACGGTAAAAGGAAAGAAAGTCACAGGAAAAAAGTCAGTTTTGATAGGAAAAAAGTAAATAAATATTAATTAAATTGAAAATTATTCCTATTATTATTTTCAACTTAATCAGATTAAGCAACTTATTGAACTAAACTTTTTTTATACAAAATATTTGCGAAGTTGACTATTTAAGAAATAACGGTCATTAAATGAAATATTTTTAAATACTCTGATTTTCGCGCATCAAAATTTCACTTCACGTTTAGTACATTTATAATTATTATTATTGTTATTATTATAATTATTATTACTGGTAACATTTATTGTGCGAGTGCGTAACACAGTTTCCAAACTTTTACATGTTGTGTATATCTCAGTTAACGTGTAAGTTTTAGGTTTCCTCTAACTTGGCATCTAAAGGTATTCGAAATCTTATATACATCCTGTGTTCTGACGCTTCGGTGTATTCAAATCATACCTGTCTTGACAGGAGGGGGTGTGCCTTTCTAATTTCGAATTACATGATTAACCTTTAATCTAGTTAGCTTTTGAAAAAGTCCGAATATTCATACTTCAAAGTCGGCGTCAAATGATCTAGTAATTGCAATAAACATCCTGTTTGTTTACCTGCTAATTCTGTTAATTACCCTTCATAAACGAGTAATGATTTACCTGTAACATTTTCACGTCCAGGTACAACTGCCGTTTCAAGACGTGCAAAATTATCCACGGAATTTTATTTTATATATAAAAATAATCATATAAATATATCTTTTATTACAATTATTATTTAGGTAAATTATATCTGAGTTAAATAAAGACAGGTTAAAATTTGTGTCTAAAAATACTTTTTTTAAAACAAAGATCATTAAACATTAAGACGTATTTGGTAATCTTATGTTGTCAGCCGGTCATTAGTCATCGCCACAGTTTATATTTTCTTCAAAGAGCTAAGACAGAAAAATATATTTTTAAACTAGATTATTTATCATATTTACTGGATAATTACATTTATCACGTCACAAACGCAGTCACGTGATAAAATACTGTCAATATGGCGGACCCCATACACAAAATTTTACCACCTTTAATCCACTCTAGAAGCGTAACGGTAAAGAATACTATAAAACATCAAAAGGCAATTATATTCTTTTTATTTGAAGAATAACATATCAAATTTTCATTTTTTCGCGAAGTTTCCCTTTAAAACATAACTGACATCTCGTTTATTTTTCTCACAGGATATGTACCCGGTAACTTTCGAGATTAAAATTTATAGAAATTTATTTTTGGGATGAATGCAAGTTACAAATATTCTGTTTAAAAACCAAACGACAAACGATTGCAAACCAGATTCTATAATAATCAATGATTTTTATGTTAAAAGCAAGTATGTACATCTGAAAAGAATTTCAGTTCGAGGTGCTCATCTTAGTACTGATTTTATGAACCTACAAAATTTCATGTTGATACTTCGAACATAAAACGTTCCTTCACTGTCAAGCTTATAAATTTGTAGTTATAATTATTCCTTCAGAGAAGTAAGTCAAAGATAGTGCTTTTGGAATACCTTTTCTTGTTGTTTTCTTCATTACAAAATAGCCCCGTGCGGGATCCGGGTGGCTAAAAGAATAGACCGCAGTCGCGCTAGCTTGTCGTAAAAGGCGACTAAATAGCGCCCAGTACCCTGACCGGCGTGTCAGGTCGGTTTGCCTAAAGACCGACTGGGATGTGTGCCCCAGGTGGTTGAATGGGGTACCCCTGGCAAGCTGGGGTTGTCAGGCCATAATACGGAACACCTGACCGCAAACCATATTAGTGCACCGTGTTGGGAAAAATGCCACGTTCCTCGCACGTTAAAGAACGCTGCTGTAGTATTCGCTATGAGTAGGGATTTCGATCCCGCTACAGGAGGCTAAATTGCCCGACCCTATCCATCCTCCCATTTGCCAGTGGCAATCTAAAATCCGTTACCCCTATTTTTACTTGTGTCCCATCCCATTTTCATTCATCATCATTTCATGTTCATTTAATCATCCATTTCATGTTCATCGCCTGAATATAGCTGAAATATTGCTGCTCGGGCGTTAAACACAATTAATCAACCAATCAATCATTACAAATTATCAATTTATAAAAAAATATGCAACAATGGCGCAGTATAAGGGAAAAACAAATTAATTAGTTATAACATTTCCCAAATGTATTTTCGTAGTAAATGTTATGAAATATGACAAAAAAATCGATTATTTACCTGCCGTTACATGCCTCAACAACAGTGTAAGGATATTTTCCAAATACGTCGTGGAAATAACACACAATCATTACATCTTGTGAACAAGTGTATTCATTCATCTGCGATACCTTTTTAATCATGTCAACAGGAAATAAATAATCCTTTCCGGTGAAAAGAATTGACGAAAAAAAACTCGTATCTGCAATTTCTTTATAGAAGAATGATGTGACTACAACGATTCTATCTGCAATCGTACTAAACTGGCAATATACTTTTTCATAGTCTACAACAGAAAATGTAGAAAAAACTCATTGAATATTACAATGAATTGCTGCTAAGAAAAATAAACAATCGGAAATACAGAGGAGTTATCAAGAAACAACAAGTTAAGGACAGATACAAGCAGAGTTAACAAAAAGTGGCAACAAACAGAACTAGAGGCTGCCAGGAGCCTGTATCGCTCACCTGAACCTGAAACCAAACGACCCTTTTTTATCCAGCTTTTCTTTGGAATTGCCCAACACTTCTGCAAAAATCATTAATTTTGACCTTTTAAGGGAAATAACTCCTATAAGGAGGAGCTTTTGATGCTTAGAGGGAGAAGGGTGGTTCACTTCAAATTTGCTGTACCTGTTATACTTTTTTAACTATCAGTCGAAAACACTCTCGACCCCCCCCTTTTTTTTCATTTTTTCTATTTTAAGCCAACGTAGCTATGTAGGTAGTCAGGTGTCATGATTTGCACAATTTTGGTAGAGGACGTCCTTAAGATGATGTGTGCAATGTTTCAAAGCAGTCCTTTCATTGGTTAAAGAGGAGAAGATTTTGTAAAATCAAGTAAAATTGATTAAAAAAATGTTCAAGGAGAATAATTCCTAAACGGTTCATCAGACAATCTTGATCCTAAAGTCATTTTTGTAGCCCCCCATAGAGCAGAACAATTAAGCAATGCTTACTTTTTCTCTAGTTCTAATAATTTTCAAGATTTTGAGGCAAAAATGTCAAAAATAATCAATTTCGACAATTAAAGGGCAATAACTCCTACAAGGAGTCATTATACAACTTCAACCCAATGGAGTGTTTCGTAGAGCTTTTGATGCAGATGAAGGCATGTTTCTTAGGTTTTCCTGTATCTGTTACACTTTTTTAAATATAAGTCAAAAACTGAATTGTACACCCCCCACCGTCCTATTTTTAGCCATGGTGGCAATGTTGGTTAATCTGCAGCCATGGTTGGTGCAAACTTGGTTGAGGACATTTGACGGATGATGTGTACAAAGTTTCAAAGCAGTACTTTCAGTTGTTTCAGAGAAGATTTTAAAAAATTAATTAAAACCGATTAAGAAAAACAGTTCAAGGGAAATAACTCTTAAACGGTTAATCAGACAATCTTGACCCTTAGTCATTTTTGTAGCTCCATAGAGCAGAACAATTAAGCAATGCTAACTTTTTCTCTAGTTCTGATAATTTTCAAGATTTTGAGGCAAAAATGGCAAAATCATAAATTTTGACAATTAAAGGGCAATAACTCCTACAAGGAGTCATCATACAACTTTAACCCAATGGAGTGTTTTGTAGAGCTTTAGATGCTGAAGAAGGAAGGCCTGTTCGGTTTTCCTGTATCTGTTAAACTTTTTGAACTATAAGCAAAAAAACTGTATTTTGACCCCCCTGTTCAATTTTTAGCCATGGCGGCCATGTTGGTTGGTCTGATGCCATGATTTGTGCAAACTTGGTAGAGGACATTTTACTGATGATGTGTGCAAAGTTTCAAAGCAATCCCTTCAGGGGTTTTGGAGAAGATTTTTTAAGAAAAGTTGACGACGACGACGACGGACGCCAAGTGATGGCAATAGCTATCATGACCCTTCGGTCAGGTGAGCTAAAAATATAACGGAAGAAAAGGGCAAGACATGTATGTAAGATGTCTAGCATATAATACATACTCTTATGAGTAAAATTTATTTAACGCGTGTTAAATTATTGTGTTGGTGTCACGGTGAATAATAAAAGAAACGATGCAAAAATAGTGCTATTGTTTTTCAATTAAAAGCGTTTGCCTTGAAATCAAGAAACATAATAATAATACTTTATTCCAAAAGCAATACAGCTTATAGGATACAATACACAATATATAATGCATATACAACACATAGTATAATATAATATAATGCGGAGCATGGTATAAGATTAATGTCTATGAATTACGAATTTTCTCAGCAAGCGACAAATATTTTCTTTTTTATGTTATGCACAGACAATAATTGTATAAGTTTAAAGACAGAAGGATTTCTATAATAGTATGGTTTTATATATTTGACCCGTATATGTCAATATTTAGTACATTCAAGAATGAAATGATACTCATCCTCAATAGAGTTACAGTAAGACATAGTACATAGTCTATCGTTTCTATTTATATTATAATATCTTCCGGTTTTGATACATAAATTATGAGCATGTATACGATACTTAGTTATCACATATTTATATCTATAATTAACAGGTCTGTCATATAAATCTATACAACAAACATTTAGGTGAAGAATCAAATAAAGATTTGGCTTCAGTAATAAATTCTTCGGTAACACGTGTCTTGAATTCGTACATGAAAACATCAATATTCTGAACACTTTGTGACAACAAAACATAATTAAACCCATATTTATTTATTTAAAATATCCTTAATTTGACAACACCAATTCCATTTACTATGGCGGTTTACATTACTTGTCTCTAGCATTTCTTGATAACAACTCTGTAGAATACAATTGTCAGTATTTAGCAACTTAAACCAATATTTCAGTAATTTACAATATCTATCGATATACAATGGGATTCTTCCGAGTTCATAATACACCATATAGTTAGTCGTATTTTTCTTAACCTTTAAAATTCTTTTCAAAAAGTTCAAATGTACACTTTCTAAATCTTGCCCTTTATGGTATCCCCATACTTCACAACCATAATTTAATACAGGTTTAATACATATATCAAATAAGGACAACATGATTTCAGTGTTAAAGTTTGTTAAACAGACATAAGTATAAATGTGTTTCTACTAGAAGACAACAATTTGTAGATTCGTGCTGTAATAATTAAATTTATTTATTTAACTTTAAAGATATTAATTTTTCATGATAGTATTAAAAGAGAAGCAAATATTTAGTTTATTTAGTGTTTGTCATAATTTAAACCATGAATGCTTTATTCTACGTGTAGTTTTATGACTGGTGGTCAAAATCCGTTCAATTTTCCAATAAGGCACACATTCTTGTTCCTCTGGTTTATTTTTCTGATTGTGTCCATGTACAGAAAAGACCAAAGAAAGTACTATCTATATCTTCTCCTTCATAGGCATTAGAATTTAACTGGAAAAAATTCTAGGATTAATTTAATTGAAAGCTGAAGACGTTGTTTTATTTTAATAAACACGGTTCTCCTTTCTATTGCGTTGGGAAATGGAAGTATTGAGATGAAATATTGTCGTATTAAATCTTGTAATAACTTTTCACTGAATGTTAAGCTAACTATTTAATTAACATTTTTGAGGCGAGGAAATATTACTGTTATGAAGGAAATGAAAGAGGCAAAAATTGCTTTTTAGCCGATATTTGTAAAGAAAAATCATTGAATCATAATTTTTAGTTGTTGGATTTAAAGAGAAATGTTATGTTAACACGTGGTACCGTAAAATTATAAAGAAAGTCTGGGCATGGAAATGGTTACTAATTTTAATTTAATGTTATCAACATTTAATCGTCATGGGTTAATATTTAAAATAGTTTTAAAAAATGGCATAGCAATTTGATTAGTATTATTTATCATTTGTACAATTAAATATATATTATTCATGTTGGTTTTTAATATAGTATCTGAAGTGCATAAATTCTTTTACGTCGTGTTTTTTATTGTTAGAGAGGACTGTGGAGTAGCCAAACACGACAATCTCAAAATATACACACGACATATGCTATTAACTTGTCAAACTGTTGCTTTGATAACATAATAAATGTTGCATTTAAAAGAAATGAACTAGGTAGGGTAAATTAAGCAGATTGTTAGCATATCTCATGTGTTTAATATTACAATAATGCATGGTTATCAATAATTCAACGTTTTGCATCTGCAGAAAATAAAACTTATTCGTCATGAATGTCAAATTTATAGTGATTTTTTCTCAGATGATGCTTTGGTCCTAAGAATCCGTCGAAATCGACGTTCTAATGTCTAGGTTAACCTCTACTAAATAGCCAATCAGTTGATGCCGTAGTCAAAAGTAGTGCTTAAGAACCAAAGTAGTTCTACTTTCACTTTGCATAAAAATTGTAATTCTGAATGAACCTGTTTAAAATTAAGTTTATATGATGCACACATATTTAAGAAGTGCAATGAATCCAAATTTAATAATTTCAAGCAAGTATTAGATTTTGTACGAAACTTAAGACTGACACCTGTTTCTATCCATCTGACAACTGAAACTAGCTCTATTTGAGACGTCATTTTGTAAACTTTACAGAACATTCTCATTAGATTTTAATATTGTTGTGCCGGTCAGATAGTTTTTAGCGAAGACATGGTATTTTGAGAAAATAAGGGTGTCACTAATAGTGAACGTAAGGTAAATTCAGTATTCTATAAAATGTTATAATGGTCACCTATGTAAATCTATTTAGTAGAGGTTAACCTCTAATCGTGAAATGTAGCAAAGGAAGCATAGTGTTTGACCATGAAATTATTAATCACATGGTCTTGCAGGTTTGTAGTTATATGCTATACATGGCAGGGGTGCAGTATATATAATATATATATACTTGGCTAAAAGTTAGGGACCATCAGGTTTTTCTTCAAATAAATAAAAAAAAATGTTGTTTCTGGTTCTTTGTACATATGTTATCAACAAAAGATAGTTTTGTAGTATCTATTGCTAAAATGTTTAAATCGATCGATTCACGATACAATAACAATAGAGATTTAAAAAACTACCCTCAGCTTTTGAAAACCGAAGTTTGGCGACTTTTTTCATTTTATCATGTGCACGTGCGTAACAGGTAAAATTTATCCTGTTTTGAAATCATTTCAACCTGGTACGTCGAAAACTGGCAGATGCAGAGAGATGGCAAGCAGTTGGTATGATAAGGTCTTGAATGACACAGTGGCAGGTTTCAGATAGGTTCAATATTAGCCATTCTGTCATCAGTAGGCTAATGCGACGATATAATGAAACTTGTATCATTTTCTGAAACCAGTTGATGGTAGGATGTGGGTATGGCGTCAACGCAACGCAGCTTTTGATCCTGCACATGTTCTAGGAACTACAGCTTTTGGTGGTGGTGTTTTGGGGCTGCTTCTCATATGGCTGTAAGTTAGACTTGTATCCATTAGATGACACACTTTCTGCTTTAAACTACAGAGTTCAGGTTCTAGATATCCGTATTGTGCCCCATTTTGATGCGCATCCACTTGAAAACAGACCCGTGTTCATGGACGACAACGCAAAACCTCAAAGAGCACGCATAGTCAAAGATTATCTTGCAAACTAGGCCATTGAGACTTTACCATGGCCTGCCTTGTCTCCGGATATGAAACCGATAGATCATGTTTGGGACTATCTCGGCCGGAAAGTGAATGAACCTGACCCTCCATGTCAGAAAATTCAATAACTGCGTGATACTTTAATTCAGGAGTGCCGGCGGCATTTCCCTCAACGTAGACTTCTGAGACTTGTCCAGAGCATGAGGAGAAAAGTTCAAGAATTGCACCGGAAGCGTGGTGGATACACACGATACTGACTCTTTTCTTGTGAATAAATGTTTAAAAATAATTTCTTCTTACATTTTAATAACCCTCAACGTGCCAACTTTTTGTATGTAACAATACCAACAAGCGGTTCAAAGTGATTTGTGAGTTATGATTTTACAGTTTTATGGCATATTTTTACAAACGACATCTTGTTGGTCATCATTAACTTCTTTCAAATAGTCGACTACGTTAACGAAACGTTATAAGAACAATGGATGGTTATATATTGATGAAAATATTGGTTTTTAAAAATCACATCCGCTGAAATCCTGGTGGTCCCTAACTTATGGCCAAGTGTAGATATATATAGTTGTCTAATGGAAATAATTATAACAACACTACTATGTACAAATAATATATATAATATATAAGTAACGCAATATTTTGCTCTACCACAGAGCTTCATCACGCCTGATGAGGCTCTTTGGTAGAGCGAAATATTGCGTTACTTATATATTATTTGTACATATTAGTGTTGTTATAATTATTTTCTTAGAGAACTATATTATTTTTATTTGAAATTGTATCAGTCTGCATCTGACTGATCCAACATTTATTAAACGAGATTGTTGTTGCTATTTATAAATTACTTATATATATCCAAAATAGAATGATTTGGTTTTTTAAATATTGTGATATTTAAGGATGTGAATGACATATAATGTAAGATGGGTGGCATCTACGCCCTATATAGGTTATAATACTAAATTATCCCTTACACGCCTATCAGTACTGTATATAAACATATACTACTAATGTAAAAATTACAGGGCATGCTACTTTACTCTACTAATCAGTTTTATTTGTACTTTTTACTTTTAAAAAGTAGAAATATAGAACGTTTTGTTGAAGCAGGTTTGACAATTTACCTACATTTCATTTAAATTCACAGACATTTTGTAAAAGTCAAATTAAATGTAAGAAATACACTCAATTTCTGCTCTGGTGAGAACTTTGTGGCAACGCGGCAATTGTTATGTATAGGCGTTTTCAGCGCTAGAAAATTTGTGTTTAAGTTATATCGAACTAAAGTCCATTCGCATTAATTTCACACTTTATCTTATATAAGGGTCTACAAAAATCTACCAACCAGTACACTTATTAAGTATTGGATCGACAAACATAATGATAAAGCGGAAACAGAAAATAATATCCAAGTTTAGAAGATTATGCAATGATACAAATGACGCTGTTTTTGTCAAAATCATAGACACAGGTTGACCAACGAATGGACTTTGAGTGTCAATAAAAATAAATAATGTCAACCAGTCATAAAATAATGATCTTAAATCTCTCACTCCAACTGAACTTCCGCCACCGGTAGACGAGCTGTCACTTGGATTCGCTAAAATATTCCAATAAGATGTTATCAAAATTATCGAGGTGACAAATTCATTACGCCAGACGGTTCACGAGTAAGGTTCACTCCAAATCACACGATGTTTAGGACAACAACTCAAGTGACCTTAATAACATAAGGGCTCATTTTATGGTGAATGAGCACAGAATAAATCTAATGATTAATGACACAATACCTGCAAGTCCATGATTAATAAAGTACGTCCCATTTGTTCTAGCGCCTATAAGCCACCACTTTTCACACGAAGCTTGTACTTGACGAGTCTGGCAGTTCCTTTCATCTTCATTTAATCTGCCAGGACAGTCCGATATCCCGTCGCAAATACGATTAGGACTTATACAGGATCCGTCATAACACTGGAAGCTGGAAGGACTGCAAGAAACTACAAGACAACAAATTCATGTTAATAAATTTCCTAAGTGAACTTCTACAAGACAAATAGAAAGTTAATCAACGATTTAGACGAGGACACAATCCGAAAGAATTTAGAAAGAGCCAACACGAACTAATACTAAAAGTGACCGTGAAACCAGGTTCCGGAAACGTAGGCGATTTCCTGCACAATTAACGACACCCGTGAACAAGTTATTATTTCAAAATAATTATTACAAACTTCATCTGTAATAAATTGTCTAACTTTGTGTTTGATATCTATTGACTTTAATCGCCAAAATGCTGTTTATTCTTTGTTTAAACAAACTATAAATCCACCATAACTAAGTCTCTTTATATTTTATTAATATTAAGTTGTATATTAAACTGGAAAACGAAAACTTGCCGGTCTTTTGCTAGCATATTATGATACGTTGTCTTTTAACTTCGTGCAATCAATACATTCCATTTATCATATCAAACATCGCATGAAACGCACAACTTCATACTTACAGATATGGTGATAAAAATGTATTTACGCGTCAAATATATGTCATCAAGTATCCCCAACAATTATAACAGAACTAACAAAGTAACAAAACGAAGTTTAAACCGAAATAGATTTAGAGATAATTATTGCATGTTAAATTATGTACATCATTCATGTTTTACTTTATTTCATAAAATAACTCAAAAAGTATAAAGCTAACTAAATACCACAATCTTTTTCGTCAGAACCATCAATGCAGTCAAGTTGTACATTACATCTTTTCTCTGTACGAATGCATTGCCTGTTGTCACATTGCCATTCATTAGCTTCACAAACTGGCCACTCTGTGATATATTGTACAAATATTACACATTGAAAAGGCGATGCAAAAAAGATTAAAACAGAAGAAACTGGAATGGAGCAATTTGTAGGAGTCTAAGACACTTAAAAAAAAGCACATGAACCTGAACTTGCGGAAAATCTGCTGGATTTAAAAGATTTTTTATTACATCAATTTCGTCAACATTTCTAGTGTTTTGTATTTCTAAATCAGTAAATAAATCTTCCCTATTTCTTTGATAAACTTCACAATGTAAAAATGTATCTCATCATCTATTTTATTCTTATAGCAAAAAATGACTAATTCTTGGATATCGATGGATTTTTCTACATCTGCCTAATTGCCTGATTCTATTCCAAGATAATGGTTAGATATTAAAATCTATTTATAAATCTACGAAATTAATTTTATGAGCTTAATTAAATTCGTATACTTTAATACTTTAATTTTGCTTTTTTTATAAATTTATATAAGAATTTATTACTTTCGTTTAATCTTGATGTTTTTATTTTGTTTTGTTTCAGATAAAACTTTTACCATAAGGTTTTATGGACGTCACTTCTTTTGTTTAGTTCAGTAGTGTTTTATTCTTCATCTCGATTCACGTACTTAACATATGTATACCAAAATTACATGCATGTATTTTCAGTATCGGTTAAAGGATAAATTATAAAGGATTTATATCACTTGATTGAAATATTCAAAACAGTTATAAAACAATAATCGATTCAATTCTGAACGAAAGGTATGCAAAATTTGACGCGTTCGTTTTATTTGTTACATGATAAAGAACGTTTGTAGTCATGTGCCAAAAGAGTTAGCTATGGTTAAAATTAGTTTTTGCAAACGAAAAAAAATGAACAAAGAACAAATCATTTTTAGCGTTAAAATTTAGTTTTTAAAACTTTTGAAGATATTAACAAAATACTTAATACCAAGGAAAATGTCAAAATAGACAATCCAGAAATCAAGGTAAAAAATATCTCACTATTGATGTTAACTGTTCGGCCATATATATTAGCTTCCCTGAATAATTTTGGGTTTAATTTCCGAAACGTGTCAAAACAATATAAAATTTCGTACATAATGTACTGACATAATATACCATGCATACATCGGTTTTTAGGCCTTTCTAGACTTTCTAGTACTGATTATGCGTCATTAAAAACCAATACGCCCATATATTAATTGTTTATAAATACTACTTCTCCGTTGAAACGCAATGGGACCGTTCTATTAAGGTTCCCAGTTCACAATCCACAGAGCTACCCAGCAAGTCCCCAGGTGGCGGATAAGGCATGCCCTCCCGTTTGGGGTTGTCAGGTCATAATGTGAAAAGACCGCTGTTGGTTATTTTTAACTATACGCGAATAAGGAAGCACCCCTTGCATGCATGATAATTTTAAAGTCAAAAAAATCATGACATTTAATTTGTTACGCTTTTAGACAAATTAACAAGTGATAAAAAAAGAATGTAATGTTGCTAATCTTATCACATACCACAGTAAGATTCATCAGAGCCATCATTACAATGAAGGATACCATCACAGTAAAACGTCAAATGAATACACTGACCACTTGCACAACTGTACTGAGAATTATCACAATTTGTTGCCTCTTAAATGACAAAAAAAACCAAATCTTTAAGACATTTGTAAATTGTAATGCACTAAATCGGTTTTTTAAAGATTATTTTGGTAACTTTTCATTATTGGTCAATAGTGTTAAATTATTTTGAAAAACGTACCACACATCACCTCGTCGGATTTATCAACACAATCATTGTTACCATCACAAATAAACAACTGTGATATGTAAACTCCATTGCCACACCTATGCATCTTAAATGTCACAAGTGGTGGTACTGCAGAAGAAAATAGCTTCAGTTCAGTCTTATTTCTTCCTACTGAAATAAACATAGTAATTTGTCAATGTTGGGATGTCTTTAACTATACTGCATTTTATTCATCAAATGTATTTGTGAAATGCTCGGTTTTTACTGTCTAAAATACCTTATCTTGCTCCTATCAAAAGATTGTAAAGTTAAGTTAAATTACTGAAATTTATTTGATTTGACACAAATTTAAAGTAAGCGATAAACTTACGTATATTAGATAATAGAAATGCAAATTTTCATTTTGTTATTATGTAAAAAGTACTTACAATCAGAAAAATTAACCAATGTTTCACACATAATATGATGTACATTTTCATATGCGCATGGCACGTCATGCCAATTTTGTTTGTTTTGGATACTGTCAACTAATATAGCTACGCAGTGCTCACTGTCAAACCCGTCAGGTTGCGACGTACCCTTTTCTTCATTTCTGTACCTTTTATAAAATAATTCAAATTTAAATATTGCAAGCATAAAATTTCTTCTATTCTACAATAACAGTAAATTTATAAATATGCTATTGCAATTTTATTGTTTTAGATATTTTTCTGTGTCTGTGTCTATGTTTGTGGATTTTGTTTAAAAGATATCAACTACTAATTTATTTAACTGTCTTATATTTGTTCATCTTTTTTATAACAAAATACCAAACAAAAAGGAAATACAATCCACAAAACTAAATCGAAGAAACCGGCAAACTCTAGAACCATCAACCAAAAATGAAGATACAACACCAATGGTTCTGAATTGGTTCAGCATTAAAGGAAATGATCGTGGGTTAAACAAGGTTTTACGGCATGCTAAACCATTAGTGTAGTGTGTGAGTTGGTATGTTGATGAAAATTGTTGCACCACTTAAATCTTTACTTACCAAGCAGTGTAAATAAGTGGTTCGCCACTGAGCCACTGATAGTCTGAAAACTTGTAACCTTTATTTCTCTTTATCAATCCTGAAATTAAATATAAATGCTGTTCTGCAAAATATGAAATAAATACTATATATTAGAACATGTTACCAAGAACAATTTGAAAAGATAATTCTTTAACAACTATGGCAATATTCTAAAATTATATCAAGGATTCAATATAAAATGCATGTCACATGTTTAAATCTAACTAAATAAAATGTCCTTAATATCAACATACCTATATAAATTTGATCAACAACTTCTGGCTGCACTATTGTGTTAGTTATTAGCTGGTGAATAAATACCATTTCATCTTCCGAATTAATCGTTACCAGGTGTCCACCACGGTTCAAACACTCTTTTTCTGCTGTATTGTGAGTCACTTTTCTACTTGAAATCAACTTATAACAACTGTTTTTGAAGCTATACCAAGTATCATTACAATCTACAAAGCACATTGGCAAATAATTAACACTATACATGCAATTGCATACAATCCGTTATGTTAATATGTAATTCAATTACAAATTTGTTTACACGGGATATATAAAACTTGACAAAAAGCACACAGGACAAAACTCTGAACCTGACTAGAACAAACAATTTATTTTCTAATTTACAATTATCCCCAGAATTACTTTCCTTGTACGAAAGCGAGACCATTATTTATTGCCTGGAACTTTGTTGTATGTTTGGTTTCCAAGTTGTTTTATATTTTGTCTAATCTAAAACAATATACTGTAAGCTTTTAAAACATTCACCAAACCTTTATGAAGTAATAAGTACTTCACGGTCATATTGATGTAAAAAAGTGAAAACAACCAGTGAAAAGTATATTATGAACAATTAACATTACATAGAAAACAAAGCAAAAGTCTTCACCGAATGTAGAAAGTTAAAGATCAGATTTGATGGCGAAAAGGCGTCGAATACTTTGTTTGAAACAGAATTCTTCAAACGTTGGGAAACGAGTATCATATAATGAGATGTAACCACCTTTCGTCGGAAAATTTATTACTCAACAGAACGTACTTGATTCTGTAAATATGTTATCCACTGTAGCATCAATGATTGTATATAATCCTAGAAAACCTTTTCCTGTACGATCGCTGGTTACACGAAATTCTATATCCATCATATGCCAGCTAGATACCAAATTCACATGCGGCATTGAAGCTTTTGAAAATCTTCCCATTGATGATGACCTCTGACCCCCTAGATCAATGTCAAAAACCTCGACAAATGATTCGGTATATCTTGGATTAGAAAAGACATCAAGCTCTATAAACTTAAGTTCAATATATTGACCGTACAATCCACGTATTTCCCATAAATTCGTGTCTGACAACGTATACAATGCTGGATATAGAAATGAAGCTAAAAATGATGTCTTTTCGGTACATTTAACTTTACGGGTTCCATCAACTCCACATCCTGGTTTATCTAGTTCAACATAAAATAAACCTAATGAATTAAGCCGCATTTTATTAGACGCATATTATTATCATGATAATAAAATAAAATAATAACACACATTTTTATATGTTTCGAACTAGTTTTCGAATTCGTGTTTCTATATTAAGAATGTAATTTACCGCCGTTTAAATTAGAAACACAACATGTCCAGTATATTCGTTTCTAATCTATAGTTATCTACTTATAAAGGCCAATAACACTTTTTTATATATACACCATTTGTTTCATAATTATATGAACTATCTGAAATGAGATTCTGTAAGAGTCATTATTAGATATTATTACTTCATAATGACAATCTTACCAATAACTTCCGCCTGTAACTCATAAGCATTGTCTTCAAGTGATGTGAGATACTGGAAACATGACACAAATTTTATGATTATTCGATGCCCCGATGACATAAAAATAGCGTGTCTGTATCTTTCTTGGTTAGCTCTAGTTAATTTCACATTTTTGCCTGTACCAACATTTATGATGATGGAATCCTGACAGTAACTAGGATGTATTTCTGGATGGGCAGACTTAAAAACATAATATTTCATAAGAAATGTTTAGTGGTATTTCAATCACTAATTAGTAAAACAGTAAAATATATATATATGAATGAATAACGAGATTGAGGTTTAAAGTTTTAAAAAATTTATTTTAGATCAAAAGCAGCCATTAAAAATTTGCAGACAGCGCAGTGCAGATGTACGTTTGACAAATATGTAAATTGAATGGTGTTTTAACGCCACTTTCAGCAATTTTTCAGCTATTTCATGGCGTCCAGTTTTTATTGGGGGAGGAAGCCGGAGTACCCGGAGAGAACCCCCGACCTGCGTAACACCAGTATGAACCAAATAACATATTACATTAATAGACGGTTAAAACACATTATTTAAGGCCTGATATTGACTGTCTATTTAAAAATCATTATAATAATTAGATTTAATTTAAGAAATAAACCAATACACTAAAAGACTTCACAGAATATGTAAATCCAGTACTCAAAAACATGTCCAGTTTTACAAACATGCCCGATTCTTCAATCATTGCCGATCCGATCAAAACGTCATCAACAAAAATTACAAACGTGTCCGATTTGGATTTCGCGAAACAATACGTAACGTCACGTCACAGTAGAAATTTTGTAACGTTAAATGAAATCCTAAAATGGAGAGTCGGGAAATTGTCAACGGAAGTAACAGTATCATACGTTCTGCCTAGGCAGTGTGTCAAACGTTGAGTCTAGCGCCGTAGGCTGTGTCATAAATCCTGTCTTGTGGCGTTGGTCGTTTCAAACTCCCTGTCTAGCACCGTAAGGATTGTCAAACATTCTTTCTTGTATTCTTTCTGCCCGCTACGGCATCAACAATTTTGTGTTGAAGAACACATCAAAGCTATAAAATTGTCCGTATAAATTTCTTCCTATCCAAGGCTTAGGTTAATCTTAGTCATAATTTGGTTTCCTGTTAGGAATATTTTGGTCTTATTGTTCTATGCTTATCATTATTTTTTATATGGTGTTTGGTATTTTCAATATTTTGATTAGAGCGCCTGTGACGAGTCTTGAATAAAGGAAACGCGCGTCAGGCGTAGCAAAATAAATTGCCTGGAACTTTGTTGTATTTTTTATTTCTATGGCAGTAGGCTTTGTTCATACATCTTGACTTGCGGCGTTGTCTATGTCAGACGTCCTTTCTAGTTCCGAAGCAATGTCAAACGTTCTTAGTAGCGTCGTAGGCTGAGTTCATGAATAAAAAGGTTTTTTAGGACCTGAAATTGAAACTACTTCAAACTGACTTGCTTATCTTAATCAGAAAAGGAAGTTACAGAAGATGTTGTAACACACTTATTCAGAAAAAACAACATTGGTTGGATCTGGAAATGTTTACAGTATAGTAATGGTGCTTAACAATGTGAAGGCCAAACACCATGAATATTTATAAAACTTAATATCCTAAAGAACTCTTATGTACGATAATTGTTGGCTTTCTTACGGACATGTTATAATTATTGTATATATAAATACATGTATAAATTGGTCGTATTACACTGTTAAGGATAATATATCAAAACAGAATACCGTCCAATGCTGATATGTAAGTATCCCAAACGGCCCGATATTTAAGTGCAGTATTTTTCATTGACGCTGTCTGTACTTTCAAATATAAATTATTTAGACAGGATCCCAAAAGATTTGTATCAAAGTTAGCTGATGACGAACTAATTGTACAGAAAATTAAACTTTTGTACTATACTAGCGATTGGTACGAATTACATTACCTTCGTTTGTTCTCTGCTTTGTTGATAGTAAAAAAAATATATAACCTCTACCTTGATTTTGCAACTTTTATTTTTGTGTGAATTCATGTTTTTCCTACCAGCAGAAGTTGATTGAGTGTCGCAGTTTCTGCCAATGACAGGTATGTAATCGTCAGTTTTATGTATGCTTCGGAATACAGTATAGTTTCTGTTTCAATTCCTTTTGGATAATTTGATGGAAACAATGGTGAATACAAATGGTGAATGTTTCCTGGAATCGGCAGCAGATTTATTGTATTACTCTCTTGTAAGCTGTCATTTATACTTTTGAATTCTGAAAAAAAACAAAGAACAATTACACATATGTTAGCTGATGTGTTCATGAAATTAATGACATCATTGTTTTATTCATGTTAATCATATTAATTGTTTGAAATACACATTTTTATCTATTATTGATCAAGCATATATGTATGTGTGTGAATATTGAATTGAAGTATCGTCATCGGACATAAAGTTGAACAACAATCATATGATAATCAAATATTTTAATGTCTGCTAGCACTGATATTAGGTATTTCATTATCTTACCGTTCAAGCAAAGTCTTTCCGAAACAATATATCCAGGATTGTCTTCTCTTCGCCAAGAATTCTTAAAATGTCTGTTTGTGCTACTGATATTGTATAAACAACACTCCTGTTTGTTTTTGTTATAAACATTACCAATGTATCCTCTGTCAACTGTTAACTGTCGGCAAACATCAAAAGTCATACTTTTGGATCCATTGCAGGGTACGTCGGATTCAAAAATTTTATTAAAATCAACACTCATATCATGAATGGAGGCAAAGCCAAAGTCCAAACTTTTCTTATTTGACGGAAAACCAAACTCATCTGTATTCGTGTTCTCATTGCAGAAAATATCACGACTACCTGAAACAAAAATTAGGGTTAATCGAATGCCTGTGTTGAGACTTTCGATTTCTAATGTGACATATCAAGGGCAGACATTTTTTATCTGATAATAAATCTTTTTCTTAATCTTTATTTATTATTGACATGGAACGGTATTAAACAGAGATACATATCGCAAAATGTTGACAACACCATCTAAAAATTTGTGCGAAGCTTAATGTACAAACTATAAATTCTTTACACAACTAGCAATTTTATTGGAGAATTGTTTGTTATAAATTATTGGATTTTTGGTAATTGTGGTTTTTTTTCATGAAGTCTTGGTATCTTCTACTTTCCATACAATGGACCGATAACGTGTGTTCCGTGACAATATTGATGTTCACACAATTGGAGACAATTGTTAATTGTTTAAATAAAAAACATTATAAAATGATACTTTAACTGATAGAAGTAACCATTTGTTAATGGAGAAACTTATCGGACTATAGAAAGACTTGTAAGAAACTGATCTAAGTTTTAGTTTTATTTCGTTTATTTTCTGCATCATATATATACACATTCAGAAGAAAAAAATCTATAATATTTTATTTTACATTGCAACACCAAATAAAATAATAATAAACATAATATGATAAATTAAACGAAAGAAAAATAGTAATTCTTGAACGAACATCAATCAGTTTATAATTACTAATTATTCAGATTGACAGATCTGTCCGCACGAACGGACTAGTTTGAATAATGCATTGTAACAAATAAGTGAATGTAATTACACTGCATAGTTAATATATTTCTCATTGATATTCGTTCTGCTTTTATACTAGAGTGTTTTGTAAATTAAGTATTTACTATAAACTGGGCATCCTATTAATTCCATCTTAAGACAGGCTACTTTTGTCGTTGGCTTATTTATTTGTATTTTAATGTAGCGAGCCACAATATCTGATAAAAACCAAAACTTTTGAAGGACATACGCATCTTGTGATGTATCTATTTTGAAGACCTGAAATAAAAAAGAATATTTTTAATAAACTTGTGTCGTTTAGTTTATCTACAAAATCTTTTAAAAATTAAAGACACATGCAATGAAGAAATTTTGACAATGAATGTTCTTCAAACTTGTCTACTTAGTATTTATAATTATAATAACAAAAATAATGATTCCAGACAAAAAATTTCTCGTGGAGATAACGGAGTATAAAAAGAACTATTACAATTGAGTTACAACATTCTGTCTAATGACGCTTTATTTAATTTAAAGCATTCGGTTTAAATTTTAGTGAAGTAGAGAATACTTTGAGTCTCTTAAATAAAATGTGTTTTTGTTCTATTGGCATGGCTAGTCAAAATCTGGTAAAGTAAGAATTTCTATGTACAGAATTTAGTTCAATGTTAAAATAATGTTTTCATTATTTTTTATATGTTAACTCGCTTCAGGAATAACTTTATGTAAAATTAATTCATATAGTAAACTGATAGCCGAGGCTGAGTCTGTTTTTATTTGTAGAACTTAATTTTACTTACTTTTGTGCCATTTCCTGAATCAGAATATTCAGTCATATTGTTTTTTCTAACCCCGTATTCTACCACGAAGGAGTCAATGAACATGCGTTGGACGTTATTCCAACCATGGAGAGCGATACCCTGAACAGTCGTGGGAACAATCAAGTCAATCTGCAAATGGTATTATTTACAATAATTGTTTAACTAACTAAATTCAACATTATTATATGTAAAAGTCATGGAATATCTTTCCACCTTTAAGATGATATGAAATCATGTAGAATTCCTGCACAAACCCGTTGGAAAAAATTTATCTCCCGATTTGACAAATTTGACATTCTAAGTAAGGGATCAGCACGTGATGACGAAGAATCGACATTTAGATGAAATTATTGTCCTTGCTTTAGCAGCGTCTCTCCCACAAGTATTTGTATTACAGTATTTCAATGCCAACAAAAAATTATTTATGGAAATTATGCATCTTAGAATATTCTGCAGTCCAACGCTTTTTACCCCTGAAAGGGTCTTGGACGGTGGAGGAGTAAAATGAACCTCATGAAAAAAATTATTTTAAGACGCGTGCTGAACAATGAAACATACAGAATCACTCAAAAGTAGCATTTCTTGAATTATCACAAAGCATATTTCCTATAAAGTCTAATCGTAGCGACTTTGACAACCAAAATTTAAAATAAAAACAAGCATCTGACCATGAACCATCGTTCTGTGTCCTCCTCAGATGTACACCATCCTCGCGTTCCCTGTAACGCTCTGGAAAACTGTATGTCTTTATAGTTGGATGACGTTTCTATTTGAAATTCCTTTATGTCTCCAGATATCATACCTAGTTGTATACCGCACCCGTTACCTAAATCAATCCAGTAAAAGTGCATATAAAACCATCAAATCTAAGTTTTCCTTAACAATGCTCTTTAATCAGTATTATAATTGACTTCAAAACAAACAATGTAAAATACGTTCTCCATACTATTCGTGTCAGTTTGGCGTTCACTGCACTGTCTTTCATATTTTAAGTTCTTTCATATAATTTCATATCAAAACGTGTAGCTGTGTATTTGCAATTATTTCTTACTGCTACATCAAAGTAACATTTAATCACAATTCGGTTAATTCTTAAACATTGTTTTTTACTTACCTGGCAGCAAATTGTCATTTAGAAGCAGTATAAAAAGACAATTGTAATTTAAGTGAAATCTACCTTTATAATAGGTAAGTATCATTATTTCTAGTAACTCATCAACCTAGATTCGACATTATAAAAATTTACTGGCCTTGGATTCACAATTACCTTTCGAGAAGTAAGACACATTGCATTGATGTTGCCCCTTTTTACCCACACGTATTGAGCACGTACGACTCAAATTTGTTTATCAATCCCAACCAGTGAAGCCCTACCATGCATTAATTTGTTCATTGGTAATGAAGTACGCGGGACACACGTTATGACTCGGGCTTTTACAAGCGATGGACTGTCATTAAAAGGGGCAAGTCCCAGACATTACTTTAGCATAATCATGATTTAGTGAATATTCGCGATTACCATTATAATATTAACTTCCTTATTATGAAATGATTGCCATTAGCTTTATCATTATCATGAATAAATAACTTTTACATTACAATTAGATGATCTTGTGGCTGGCCCTGGGAGAAAGAAGCTCAGTTTTCGGATATTAAATTGCATTATGCAGGTGTTTTGTCGTATTTTCGACTTATAACATCTCCTTTATCAAACAGAACACTACAGTTTAATCATTCGTGTGTTATATCGCGAGTAAGTTTCATTAGCTACTCATCAAAATATAAACAAAGAAGCATTAGTATCAGAATGTTTTACATATTAATAGGGGTGGTGGGTGGGTTTTAACTTATCATTTTGACTGTTAGCTCAGCGAAATCGACTAGATTTTTCAAATTTCCACATAGAAAGACATTATGATGTCACCCAGCATCCTTGCCAGGTCGATGTAAATAAATCACGTTTTTATAAAATGGAATGATATTTAACATTTGGGTTATTCGGTCAGCAGCAATAAAAAAAATATGCGGTCATCAGTCTTTAAAGAAAGATAACTCTAGTTAATATTTCTAGAAAAAGCCTTAAACGATTTATAACTAAACATCTGGGGGTTGTTCAATAGCAAGTAGGTACCTAACCCTGTAAATACAGTTCACCTTTGATCATTCCTACTTTTTCCTGCCACCAAATGGTAGCATTTTTACCAACGAAACCCACGGTTAAGGCCATCGTAAGTACCTCTGGCATAGACAAATGTTCTTTTTTTATGATGGAGGGCCCTGCTTTCCATACACATTTTTTCATGGAAAGTAATAAAACCTAACAATAAAAGTGAATTAATAATTTCACAAAAATCTTTAAAAACTAGAGATTAAAAAAAGTAAAGCTGAATAATTGAAATAACACTAAAAACAATATAGGATAATTTGTTTAGACTCAAAAGGAAATGTAATTGAAAATAGCTTAATTCATACCACACAAATTTGTATTAATACTGAATAAATTATTTCTTATGTAGGACCTAAACGCACTAGAACTCCAACGGCCTAATTTTTTTATTTGCTCATAACTTTTCCCTGTGCTTAAGCACGAGAAGCAGCACCAAACGTGATTACAATAGCCTTCAAAACCTATGTAAGATTCGAGGTGAATTGAAAGCGCGTTATTTGTTTAGAAATGAAAGGGCTGAATAAAAATACTTCAGTACGAGGCCTAAATTTTACATAATTTTTATACAGCAAAATTGGATAAACGTTTGTTCTTTTATTTAGATAAAAACCCCCAACCGAATTTTTAGAGACTGAATACCGTCAATATTTTTAATTATCTTATCTTTGAGTTGAATGATTTGCCGCTCCTGTCAGATTTTGATTGTAAACGTATCTCGCCTACTATTAAAAAAACAAGAAATACTCTTGAAAAAGCGGAAACAACTTAATTCGCCTCATAGTCATGAAAACAACTACCACCAATTTACTTACGATGTGTTCGAGTAACTGTGTTGTTTCTAGAAGCCTGGTGTACTTAAAATTATGTTCGCCCTTTTTAATCCCTCTACCATTTTTAACAAGAGTTTGAATAGGCGCATACGGAAATACACAACGAAAACATATTGCTGCAACATAACAAGAACGCGTGTTATAAGCTTTGCCCTTAAGAGACAGGTACGCTAGAAATGAAATTATATGCGACTGAGGGGGTGGACACACCATTTCTAAACCATACTCTCCATATGTCTTTGAATTATCAATATTAAAGCAAGATCGGATCAAACTCCGTTCCGTGCACTGTCACTGAACACTTCAAGTTCATGATTTGTAAAACATTTGTTTATTCCAAAAGACAATTTACCATTGAAAATTTTTTAAAAAGCTGATCATACCAAGTATATCCTCCTTCATACCCCATGATACTCAAATTGTGACTGGGATAACTTAATCCGCACATTACATGACAGAACATAAAACTGAAAGCCTTAACAGATGGCATTGCACTAGCACAAACATTTAAACAGCATACCAAAGTTTTAAATTCTTCAGCATTACCGATTTCTTCCAATTTTCCTTTCACCTCGGTCAACTTGTCAATAGGAATTCGTTTGCCATTTTTAACCGTGTCAATTTACATCCCTAAAAATGCAACTGTACATAATGGGTCTAATAATTTGTCTTCGGCTAGAGGAATCTCTAGATCTTCGCATAGCGCTCTGAAACAATCTATCAGTTGTAGACACTCGCCCGATCCTGGATTTCCGACCAATAAAAACAACCAAGATGTTCTATTACCAAATCTAGCTTTGACCCCCGACAAAAAAAACTCAAACATTTTTCAGATAGGGTGCACAAAACTGAACAGCCTATTGCTAACATTTATCGAAATAAAATTTTTGTTTGGAAGTAAAACCCAATTCATTAGGATGTAAAATTAATAAACGAAATGCGGAATTGATGTTCATTTAAGCTAGTTCTGCAACCCGACCTACTTCGGTAATAATGAACACCTTGTCAAATGGAGTATATTAAACCGTGGAGATATATGGGTCGATCTAGCTATTAAAACACTGTTTCCAAGCGAAAAACTTCAATGATATCATACGTCACACAGTCGTCTTTTTTGTAACAAAGTCGATAAACGCAAATTGCTTAACGGTCTTGAATCAATGGTCCAACAACACTCTCAGCTTCAATTTTTTTGGCCATTGTTTCTACAAGTTACCCCCTCTTGTGCTGGTCCGATGCAATAAGATTACGACCATTCTGCTGCAAACTTGAACCTGTGTTATGGTCCCTTGTTTTAAACACATCCAGTAATAAATTTGCGTCATCAACATTGTGGTATTTATTTAAATACATTTCGAGCTTATCAATTTGAATTTGAGTTTTAACTCCAGAAGTTTGGTCATTCTTGGGCTTTCTTTGCATGTTTCATGGCGAAAACTAAACGAAGTATTTTATGACATCTATGTCGTAGACCCAACCAGATCAACCTTTTTTGTTAGTTTGATGGTTTTTCAGTATTCATCAATGTTACTAATCACTAATATCTGTTATTTTTTCCGATTTGTTTGCTTTACATTAATGTTTCGTCGTTATCATCCACTACAGCTATTAAATGAACGATTAGGATTCATAATCGATATTATCCACGTAACCTATTTTATCCTTACATGTAACTGATTATGCCGCGTGCATACACAGTTCTTCATGAAAACTTTGTACACAGTGTACGTTAAAACCCAGTTTCGTAAGAAGGTTAAAATGTGATAAATAACGTCAGTACGTCTACCTGTATTTGGGGGTTGCTGCACGTTGTCTGCGTCGCAGACATCTGTGGGGATCTTGCTATAGCTTGAAAAGCTTGAATTATGTTTTCCTGTCTGGATGCGCCCACTGACAACGTATTTTCGAAATTTACCGTACCACGAACTCTGTTCGGTCGTGATGGAATGTCAACTTCCTTTTCGACAGTCTGGCTAACAGTGACATCCGAGCTTCCATTCTCTTTCAACAATTTTTCTGCTTTCTCTTCAAGACAATCCTGAGGACTGTCGCGTAAGGACTTTTAGAAACTCGCGCCGTCCGTCCCATACTTTGTGAACTTAACATTTTGATTGTTAGCACTGCGAAAACACAATTTTACTTTCCAAAATTTTACAAATAAAGACATAATGAGGTGACCTATAGTCCTTGCTATGTCGAGGTAAAATAATCCCGTTTACAAAAAAGGAAAGATATTTAACATGTTGATCATTCGGTCAGCACCAAAAAAGATAGGCGGTCATCGATTTTTTTATTTATATCAAATTTATATCAAATTACTTAAACTAAATGTTGTCAATTAATATACCCAAGTCCAGAAGATTAAAGATATCAGTTTTATGTTTAATTACGTGCTAGGATTATAATTGGGAGGGTTCCAGTGTACGACCTACAGAGCAGCCATGCGCGTCCTTGAATGGCAGATAGGGACATCCTATCGTTGGTGGAGGGGGTATCAGATCATAATGCGGACGCATGGTTATGGACCGTATATGGTAGCGTTTTTGGAGAGTACCAAGCTTATTCCATGATAGAAAACCCCCTTTTTAAATTACGAAAGTAGTAGGCTCATTATAGCCGCTACAAAAGGCTACATTCCTGTGTTTCCTATGTCCCATCCAACTCTATTTCCGTTGATTGATTGATTGGATGTTTGTTGTACGTACAGCGAGCAGAATTTTAGCTGTATTCATGACGCGAACAAGTTATCAAGCAATAAATTTAATTACATGAAAGAGTTTTTTGCAATAAAAATATTAAATAAAATTACAAACCTTGTCCATAAACCTCTAATTCCTTTATCAATTCTATAAAGTTTGGCTTAAGTATTGGATGTTCTAATACCAATGTAACGTATTGCCCAATTATGGGTCGTCTGCATACAAAATAGTCATAAGCAATCCCTAAACGGCAAGCTATAGCTCCGCGATATACAAAGTCCCACTGGTCCTTACTAACGTAGAGTCCGAAGATATCCACAAATGGCATGACCCATACTGCAATAATAAGATTACAGCTAGCTAAAATTACATACATGCAATTGATCAATTGACAAGAATATTTGATTTTAAAGGTATATTGGTAAAAAGATAACTTACAAAACTGTAAAAAACGAGTGACGAATTTAAACATAACCACAAAGTTTTAACTGGTAAACGTAAAGTGGCAGTTGTATGGCAACAATATATAGGCAATATTTTACAAGGAAAACAAGCAAGTGTTTATGTTAACAAGCTATGTATTGAGTTATTAAAATATGTAATATGTTATTTAGGTAAAAATATTATATGAAAAATTGTCATACGACGTTAAAAAAGGCCGCACTTAAAAACGCTTATTAGTTCTGAAAAGTAATTGTTGAATTCAAATTCACATATTTGGATCAACATAAGGCCCATACTCACTTCCAAACCAAGTTAGCAGTTTAAATTTGTCAAGCAATAACATCATTTCAGACACAGTGAGTTTAGTATATAAATTTTATTTGTGGAGCGTTTTGACGCTTTTTGATAGTAACTATGATGGTCCAAAACATTCCTTCAAACGAGTTAACGAGGAATAGCTTTTTAGTAGGAATAACAATTTAAAAATATGAAACGTCACAGATTTACACACTGTTTCTGTCTAATCAAGACTTAAGCGTAGCTTTCGTTTTTTTATGTACGTCGGTAAGATTTTTTAAAACTACTCATACAGCAAGAAAGGTAAGTTTAATCACGTTTTAAAAAATACATGTATTTCAAATATTCCCTGTGAAATTTTAAGAATTAAACAACTTTGCATGTATGCTTTGTGTGAATACAAAACGCATATAGCAAATAGGAATAATGAAATTTAATGTCATATATAAACGGCCCCCTCTTAAATGTATAATGGCTAAATATAATAAAAAGAACATTTGCAATACTGCTTGGTAATAAAACAAATTAAAAGGTTATTTACATTTTGCAATGCATTTTGCGGCAACTATATATTAATCTCCCTTTAACACCTTAAATAACTTTTACTACAGATATCATATCCTTGTTGAAAAATATGATTGCGGATAGTTTTCCAATTTTTAGTTATTGTGCTGCGATGATTATCGGATACACCTATTACTGACTAGTGGTGTATGATACCCAACAATTTCAACAAAATAACTAACATACTACAGAAATGGAAGCTAGAGGTTTGGCTTGCAATAAAACCTGTTTTAACCCAACATTTCTTTTGCTATGCAAGTACCAACTTAAGATCATTGGTGTTGTATATCATTGGTAGTTGGTTCCAAACATATTCTTAGAATTTTATTCTTAAATGAGCATTATCTATATCAATAGATATACTGATATTTTTGTATCGCCTTGTAGTTTAAACTTAATACAAAAATGGCTTACCATCTATGTATTATGTATTAATATTTATTTGTTTGGAAGAATGGATAATGACTTAATTTCTTATTAAATTGAAAACAAATTGTATTTCCATAAAAAAAATGTGGCGCTTGTCGACCTTGCGTACCAATATCCATGTCTGTTGCTTTGGCAGTCTGCATTCAGAGATTACTTAGTGACGTAACAAGCGTACGTCCCATCCTGTAACATTAAACCTTTCTGAAACCAGATATGGCTGACTAGGCGAAGTATCGTAAAAATTACCCTACGATGCTACACTGGCTCTGGCCTCTAAAATAAGAGCAGGCCACACCACTCTGAGTTCATTTTTTGTTTGACGCACACAACCGCATATATTTTATCGAAATAAAAAAATTAATATAATAATTTTAACGGTACCCGAATCCGGAAAGTATTCCTGATTCTTTTTATATTTACTCTTGAAAAACGAAATATTGTGAGCGCTAAGGTAATTGTTGTTTAATTACATCTACAAACAAAAATATCGATACTGATGCAATTCGAAAAAGTACAAACAACCATACCGTTCTAGAAGTAAGGATATCTGACGTAAAGTGAGACATGGTTGTCCAAAACATTGCGGTATCTTTCAGTAGCTGTACATGTGCTCAGCCTTTTCAAAGATGTGTCGAAATCAAAGTTTCAACCTTAGAGCCGAAACAAGGATACGAGAACATTTGAAATAAACTGTCGTGAGACATGAATTCAATTAAACAACAAGCAGGATTGTCAGTTCATCAAAAACTACATTATTCTGACACTTTGAAATTTTTTTATAGCATGGTGAATTTTTTCCATCAATAATGCTGCATGGGACTTGGACTTTTTCTCTAAAATTGTGGATCTTAGACCAATATGTACCTATAATACTGAATTTTCTTTTATGGCTCTTTCAAAGGGGGAAAGTTCACTTATTAAAGGGCAAATACAATTAATGGGGTATAACTTATTTTATTACGTTTTAAACTTGATTCTTCTAAAAATCATATATATGATGTTGTGCATTTTATATAAGATCTCGAATTGTTCGTTTTTTGCAAATGAATACTTGACATGCAATCTTCTGTAAAAAGGTTTGTTCTTTATGTCTTACATGCTTTGAAAGTTACACATGTTGCATTAGGTATAAGATATACATTATTGAATTGTTTAAAAGGTGTAACAGTGTACATACTTTGAAGGATAAAAAAGAAATTACAAAATAAAGTTTATATGCTTTGGATGATTTCAGATAAGTATAGTATGCTCAATTTAGAAAGAACAGAAGAAAAGGACATCGAAAATTTGTAATATATACGTTTTTTAAAAAGCTATCGCTCGCACCAAATTGTTCTATTCTCCTTTGATTTTTTAATAATCAAAATATTATTAACATTTTTATTGCGCTCTTTCAATCCTGCCAATTATAAAATGTAAAAAATTCGTTGAACGAGAAATTGTTTGGTGTTACTAAATTATAGAAATTTGCACTATTTCCTTAGGTTGCCATGTTTAATAACTTAATACATATTGACTACCAAGCAATTACTTTTCGTTTTTATTTTCATCTACTAAATAATTTTTAAACTAACGTTCAGTTGTGATGTCTGTTTGGAAACGAACAAGAGAATGTGATCAAACATACGTTGCATGTAAATTTTCAATACATATTGTTATATTATTTTCATATTATTATAAAATGCGATGACAAATGCGATAAATAATAACACCAGATACGAGCGAAATATTAGTAAAGAGATTTTGAGTAAAGTTTCCAGGTTACAAATTGTGTTAGTTTGATATTTGAAAGGCTGCAAAATATGTTAAAAAATTTGTTTAGACAAATTTGGACGTTAAACGCAATAAAATGCATTATTTTACTATGCATACCTCTATTGGATATTTTGATAACATATTCTATTCTAACCAACTGCTGAAGATCAATCTGTAACCATGGTCTGTACTTGTCAATTACAGTAAAACTATTGCTAGTTCCATCCAATCCAACTGAAACACATATAAATTGTTAAAAAATAATCCCTTTTATCTAAAATTATCAAACGTCTTCCCATGTTGACATAACACATTAATGAACATCTTATGAATAGTCAGCAGAATGAAAAAGTTCCTTAAATATCAAACCAAATTTACAAATGTACCGACAAAAGCAGTTGCAGGATGATTCGAGCTACACTTTCATCTGTTGAATATGACAAATTGAAACCTGGACGCTTTCCTGAAGCAAACTTTCCGACAAATAAACCTGAATATTATTTGAGGTCGAGTGGTCAATCAATGCAGCGGGCTTTCAAATGACACAGCTAAACATAGATTGCAAGAATTGCAAAAATTGATACATATTAAAAAAACTGTAGATAATATATATTTTCGTGACACATCAATGATGCTTTAAAGGTTTTTTTACGAATATCGTAAGCTTACTTGCCATTTATATTTTAAAAAGCAAGTCTACATTTAATTATATTGCTGTTCCGTTTACTGACTGGTTAAAGTATTCAATTTTATGTTCGTGAACGATATAAAATGAAATGTAAAAACTTACATCTGCATTTATTTAAAACCAAAACAAACAATCTGTATGCAGACGTTTTAAACAAATGAACAATGATATTAGAAGTTTGAATTAAAGTATATATAGCTTAATCCAAGGAGGAAAACAAGGGCCATAATCTATCAGAGATTGAAGGGATGTCGTGAACTCGCAATTCAAACTACTTATTTATAATGTAAGGCTTACATATTGTGCGATTCATTTGACCATGCAGCTGTACTAAGGCAATGAAGAATTTTTTCTTTTACGAAGACGTTATTTTTGTTCAAATCCAAAGTTTGCATGCGAATTGGCACATAACATTTGAAAATATTACGTCATAAAAGTGTAACTTAAACTTAAGAAACAACATAATAATTAGTTTTTCGAAGAAACCGTAATATCGCGTTAATTTCGAATAAAACGTTTGGAACTAAGTGTGCTCAATGCTACAACGACTTTTTAATACCTGCTTTACCCCTAGAACGTTGCTTTTCACTTAGTTTCGACATAAATACATCAGATTCTTACAGACCTGTGTTGTTCTAAACGTAATTATCGTACAAATAGTTTCATGCATCATATTTTTTCTCCTCAACAAGTTCGGTTTTACAACAGTTGTCTGTTTTAACAATATATTCCGTTTTTATTTCTACACACATATTATACTGGCCGATTAGGGTCGGGTTGTTGAACCACTCATGATCGACAGAGTTTGCCTAATTTGTATAACTATAGATAGGAACGTTATATTGTATTAGTACATGTAGATGTAATTAAAAAGATTAACAAGTCTAACTCCGTATTACGAAAATGTAGGATCTTACATTCGTACCATTCGTACGAGTGGAATATTGAAATTATTGAAATTCACAAATCAAGATAGGTAATCAAGAGTAATCATGTAAGATTTTTTTTATATAATTGTATAAAAGTAGTAAAAAAATTGCCAAATAAATTATAAATTCTCCCAAAATCAATTTTATGGTAATGACTTTAATACGGGGTAAATGGAAGTGGTTTTGTTTATGACATCATTATTTTTGTTTCTGACATTATTATTTTAAACAAGTACCGCATATTTACTAGTGAAGAGAATATTTTTTACACATCAATCGGTTTGATTGTTACGTAGAAACTAGATAAATAGAGTATACATGTACCTCCATCAACAACATAATTCACATTATTGGTCGGTGATTCAACATAAGGTGATGAGTAGCATGGTCTTCCAACACTGTACACAGGCCATGTCTCTAATTTGTCAAAATCTGTTAAAAAACCAAGAACAGAATTAATATCAATGTGTATATTGGTCGCTGGGCTGGGTTGAATGCATTGAAAGACAAAAACAAATAAAATCTGAAAGAAAAAACTAACTTCAATAATGCATGCATACAAACAGCAACTCAGGTACTGTACTTAATTACCGAATCATTTACTACAAACGTGGTAGTTTTATGGGGTTAAATATTGTGGCCTGTCTTTTGTGGACATCGATAGATAAAGCTTTTTCATTTCAAGTGCAATAAAGATAAACTGTGTAGCTACCAATATCCTCATTAGTTTATAGATCAGACAAAATAAAATATGAAGAACATTACATAACATAATCTTACAGAAATATATCAACATTACAACAAAAAAACGGTTAAATACACACAAAAACCCCAATATATTCTATATCTATATTCGATATAAGGAAATACACATTATCAAATACAAGATAAAAAGTTGTAAAATAAGAATTTAATGCATCTGGATAGGTTCGATATAAAAAAAACCAACAGGAACAAATTTCAATATCGAGCTGGTAAAAAATCATCTACGTTTGAATATGCGCAACTCAATCCTCTGGAAACGTAGCAAAACAACTTTCATTATAATTATCATATTGTCAAAAGGGATTTAAAGAATCTGGACAGGTTAGGTGTGTAAAGGAGCCCAACAGCAAACACAAATGAATTAGAACTCGCAAAGAGTCACCTACGTGTGAATATGCACAACTCAAGACGACCCCTTGATCTTCTTTCAATCTTAATGAAATTTGTCAAAACTTGTTAACATCATACAGATTTACATACCGGCAAAAGGAATTTTTGGCATATGGACGGGTTGGGTATGAAAGGGAGAAAAACAGCAGTAAATTTGAATATCGAACTAGTGAAAACAACAGATTATTTACTATCTCATAGTTTATGTTGACAACTATGTTTGTGAAAAGATACACGTTTTGATAGAAATTATCCAGCATTCATTAAAATACAAAAGTATTTTTTCTTTCAAATGTCTTGACTCCATTTGACACATTTTATTTTTATTTTAAATGTGAATAAAATAGAATGAACAAGAGAGTTTTCAGATTCCCTACCTGATAAGCTTTTAAATTATTTTATTACCTGACTTCATATAATATTCAGGTTGGTAAACACAAAAACTGATCCCGACATGGGTTTCTGTGAGCGTCATGTTTGGTAATATACCGTTGAACTCAAACTGAACACCCTCTGTTGTGAAGTACATGACATCTTCAGTGACAATCATGTTCGTTACAGTCTCACAACTTTCTGCTGTGGGTCCCTTATAAAATATACAATAGGAATACTACTTTAGTATATAACATTAGTGGTTGGTACTGTACAAAGTACATAACTAAATTCTTTCGGATTTAAAAATTTTAAATATTTTATAGTTTTAGCTAATTCATCCTTTTTTTAAATATTGTTATCCATTATATGTTTGTAAAATTTCTCACTTTTTTAGCCTCTCTTTTAACACAATTGTTTAACATCTTTTGTAAAGTCTTTGTGATTTTCTTAGATCTTAGTTTGCCCGGTGGCAATGAAAGGTATACTGGCCTGTATTATTGATAAATTGTCCTCACTTATGCAGCAATATTACAGCTTCTCCTGCATACGATGTCTATATATATTTCTCAATAGATCAGGTATGCAAGAGCTTGCAGTGAGTACACTGATTTTTGCAAACGTCACAAATGTCTAAGGAAAAAATTATAAACGAAGGTTTCAAGGAAAAACGACTCGTTCGCTCCTTCGGAGAATTTTTTCTATAGTTTTCCTTGTTGAAAATTATTATATTTATTTTTAAATATGATTTTAAATAGTTTTCCCAATTTAGAATTATATGCCCAATGATTGTGTTGCAATGATTATAGGATAAACGTATTACTGACTAGCGGTATATGATACCCATCCATTTTCATCATCAAACCAACGCATATACCAAAGTAATGGAAGGTATGGTATGCCATTAATACCACCATTTCTAGTGAAATACCTGTAAAAGTCAGTATCATTGAGGTAGATGATATATTTTTTGTTGTTGGTCCTAAAGATTGCCAATTTCTTTGATTTTGATTTGTGGATTTTTTTGACAGTTTCTATGATGTTTCGCATTTGTTATTAATGTCATTTATGCGCCTGTTTCCAGTACATACTCTTGTTCTCCAAAATTTATGGCAAAACCTGTAGACTAGTAACTCCAGAAAAAAATTATATCAAAATCATGCTTTAAAATAGCATTTGTATTAATTTCTGATAAAGCTCTTAATCAATTATCTAATTGTGTTTAATCAATACCTCTTCTATTGTCACCACCTTTCATAATTACATCTGGTGATTTTATCAACATTACTATTTAGGTAAGAAAAACCCACTTCATAAGGCTATTCGGGTCGCTCCATGTACACTATAAAATCGAATGCACATCAGAATAAAGCTTAGAAACATCAAAAACATTAACAAAACTTAAACTGAGAAGAACATAAAATAATAGAAAGCACAACGAAAAGCGGTGAACTCTACAGCATTATATATCACATGATTAAAATCAAATCAAGTGGTCAATTTCTGCTTTATACTGATATTGATTTGTTTTCGTTCGGATGTTGGTACCTTAAAAAAACTGTCACTAAGTGAATGGAAAAGAACAGTAAAATTAATATTTAAGGTAGAATTTAAAAAAAATATGACATCGACAATAAATCTTTTCTTTTGCAATCTATGAAACGTTCTATTTAAAAAAAACTGACAATCATGACATTAATGTGACGTCACCCTTATAGAGACGTCATATGATCACTTGAATTCAGACGCATTGTCAGGGTGCTCGGAAGTATACAGTTTGTGTAATAAGACATAATGTACATTATCATGATAATCAGTAAAAGTACACAGTGACATTTCCCGTGTTCAATTTCTAAATGTAATAAAATGCAATATAGACCATTATAAGCGCTCACATGTGTCCATGAAACTCTGACAAACTTAGGTAGGAAATTCCCGGGCTAGAAGTCACTTTTTTGATTGGCTACATCATACCTTAATGTAGCCAATCGAAGCTCGCTTTCATTCACGACATGGTTATGGGAGATCCCGATGTCGATTGGAAATAAACCAAGCGGATGTGTCGCATAGACCATGTAAAAATCAGTGTATTTTGTACAAAAGTGTTAATAGTTTGTTATTACTGCGTTATTTATTAGTTGCGTTACGTTTTCTTCACACTCAAGAATGAGTAAGAATGACTACTGCCAAACACTTGCTTCTTTCAAGAAATTTCATCAGTTGATATTTTGAAGGATTGACGTCATACGAAAATCGTCTAGCCCGGGAATTTCCTAGCTAAGTTTGTCTGGGTTTCGTGGACACATGTGGACACATAAACCTTCACTTGTGAGAATGACAAATAACATGAACAAAAAATTAGCTTACTGTAAAATTTACAAATATCCTTTAATGGGACAATATTTTCAACATAAAACATTCAACTATAACTGGAACGTATCCATATTTATTTATTGGATTATAAACTTCTTAACTGCAAAAATTTTAAAACAACCGAAATTTTGCCAACATAAACGTTAAACTGTAACTGGAATTGATCAATAAAATAAATGATTTCTGAATAAAATGTCATTTCTCCAATGAACACATTCTTATCACATGTTTTATTTTAAAAATTATAAATTTGTAGTGATATCAAGTCTAAAAACTCCGAATATAACACATTTTTAACATTTTCCGCCAGTGCATACCTTATGTCAACGTGACAAATTTAGGTCGTGACCCTAAATATTCATTGGTTCTTTTACAAAGGGGTTTAAAAAGGAGAATTGGGAATTATGGATAACAAACTACTAGGTGGTAACTCTTTAAACGGGGGTGCATTTATTAATGATATTGTGACTTCAAACTGTGAATGTACGTGAAGCAGAAAAGGGTGGGGTCCGGGACACACTGTCCGAAAAAAAGTTTTAGGTTTTGTCTGTCTTACAGGCATATGCACCTAACCAAAATATATTCATACAGTCTCTCCAGCTGAATTTTTGAACAAGACAAAATTTAGAAACCACTTGGGGGGGGGGGGGGGTAGAACGTAGAATGTATGCCACCAACAGCAACTTCAGGAGGTCACACCGGTACAGTTTGGTGATGCTTTATCCCATCTTTTACACATTGATTAAATTCATAGACTTTTCTATAGTAAATTGTGCTACATGTGATTATATGTATTTTATGTTTCCTACAGAAATGTGTAGTGACATTTGTAATTTGACAGTTACATCTATTTTTTGCCTTTTATTGTGTATATTTGCTTGACTTTATTGTTGCATTAGTGCTCTAAAAAAATTAAATATTTACAGATAAATTATTTAATAAATCAAAAAGCAGTTATACATAAAAATCAGAAATCATACATACAAAATAACCTAATTTACCTGTACCTAACCGACTTTTAATTAAAAGTTAATGAGCTGATGTTTTTACAGTATAATTCTTTGTTTGCACAAGTTTTACACCTACTCCCACTTGAAATTTTACCTTATTTGACAAATCTAAATTTTGACGCTTTCCTGAAGCAAACTGTCCGATAAATAAACCGGAATAATAATTGAGGTCGAGAGGTCAATCAATGCAGCGGGCCTTCAATGACACAGCTAAACATAGATTGCAGGAATTGCAAAGATTGATACATATCCAAAAAACTGTAGACAATAGAAATTTTCGTGACACATCAATGATGCTTTATAGGTTTATTTACGAATATCTTAAGCTTACTTGCCATTTATATTTTAAAAAGCAAGTCTACATTTAATTATATTCCTGTTCCGTTTACTGACTGGTTAAAGTATTCAATTTTATGTTCGTGAACGATATAATATGAAATGTTAAACTTAGGGTATCTGCATTTATTTAAAAACAAAACAAACAATCTGTATGTAGACGTTAATTCTTTGTTTGCACAAGTTTTCCACCTTCTCCCACTTGAAATTTTACCTTTTCTTTCTTGAATTTTAACTAGAGGCTCCCAGGAGCCTGTTATCGCTCACCTGGAATCCAAATGACTTCAACTATATTTAAATTTTTGAAATTAACAGTTTTAGTCTAGTTGTTATAGCTTTTAAGTTACTGTGTAAAAACTAAACGTTTCTTCAAAAATTTTAGTTAAATACAATAACTCCTATAAGGTGCCATCAGACAATTTCTGAAAATTAAATGGTTTGTAGGCATTGCCCTTTAGGGTACTTTAGAAATTTTCAGTTTTACTCTACTAGTAGGTGTGTTATAGACTAATTTATAATTCAAAAACTGTTCATTTGTCCAAATTCATAATGAAAGGGCAATAACTCCTATAAAGAGTCATCTTGCAATTTTGGACTAAGCAATCATTTGTAGGGCTTCTATTGCTGATCATTTGTGCAATTTACAGTTTCAATCTAGCTGCTATAGTTTTCAAGTTACAGGACAAAAATAGAAAATTTCATAACAAAATTGTCATTTAAAGGCAATAACCCATATAAGGAGTCATCTGACAATTTCAGACCAATTAAATGAATTGTAGGGCTTTTAATGCTGATAATTTTTGCAATTATAATTTTACTCTAGCTGTTATGGTTTTTGACTTACCTGACAAAAACGGAAAATTTCATAAAAAATTGCAATTTAAGGGCAATAACTCCTGTAAGGAGTAATCTGACAATATCAGACTAATACAGTGAATTGTAGGGCTTGTATTGCTGATCATTTTTGCTATTTACAGTTTTACTCTAGCTGTTATAGTTTTAAAGTTACAGGACAACGGAAATTTTCATAAAAAATTCCCATTTAAGGGCAATAACTCATATAAGGGGTCATCTGACAATTTCAGACCAATCAAGTGAATTGTAGGGCTTTTATTTCACTCTACCTCGTATAGTTTTCAGGTTATATTGTAAATACCAAAAATTTTGTCAAAAATCGTCAATAAAGGGCAATAACTCCTACCAGAAGCCAATACACAACTTCACACTTATAGCAACTATTGTAGACCTTAATGTGCTGATCAATAACGGTTTTCTCTATAGCTATTATAATTGTTCTATTTTTGGTAACAGCGGCCATATTTGTTTGTTGATCAACACCCTGGGTATAAACATGAAACTAGGAACCCTAAGGATGATTTTGGTCAAGTTTGAAAAAAATTGGCCAAGTGGTTTCAGAGGAGAAGATTTTTTTTAAAGTTTACGACGGACGACGGACGACATACGACGGACGCCAAGTGATGGCAAAAGCTCACATGGACCTTCGGTCCAGGTGAGCTAAAAAGTGGGAATAGGAAGAATGAACCGTTAATTCGTCGTAAATTTTCTGGGGCAAAGATTAAGTTTGTTTGTTTGACGATAAGCGTGATGATATTATTCGTGGTTTTTAAGATGGAAATCATATAAAAGGTGTTAATCGATTGCTTTATTGATTATTATTTCAATTAAGAAAATTATTTTAATAGTCGTGTATACATCAACACTTTACAACAAAAACTCACAACGGGGAGTACTTTAATTACTGACGGGATTACGCAATTAAAAATAACAACGATGTTTTTATGTCTCCCAAACGAAGTTTTGGGAGACATATTGTTTTTGTCCGGTTTCTTATTATTAAGTCGCCCAAAACGAAGTTTTGGCGACTTATTGTTTTTGCACCGTTTCTTATTATATTTGGCGACATATTGTTTTTGCTCTGTTTCTTATTATTATTTTTATTATTTTTCTTCAGGTTTCCGCCAAAATTGTGTTCGACCATTTTCTCGGAGACCCTAAATTGGATCACTATGAAACTTCACCCAAAAATAGGTCATGACTTGAAGTGGTGCCTTCAAGTTTTTTAAAATTTTGAAATTGGCGGCCATCTTGAAATGGCGGCCATTTTGAAAATGAAAAAAATCCTTAAAAAATCAAAAAGTTATCGGATTTCGATGAAAATTGGAATATAAGTAGAGTATGTTATACCACACCATATGACGCACATGTTGACTTTTTATGGCGGCCATTTTGAGTCCAAGATGGCCATAAAAAATTCAACATGATCGGAATCTCACCAAACTTGGTTTTTAGCTAGATAATCATGTTACGATCAGACGTCAGTCGAGAAAATTTGAATTTGAACACGGCGGCCATCTTAAAATGGCGGCCTTTTGAAAATGAAAAAAAATCCTTAAAAATTAAAAAGTTTACGTATTTTAACGAAAATTGGTATATAAGTAGAGTATGTTATACCACACCATATGACGCACATGTTGACTTTTTATGGCGGCCATTTTGAATCTCAGTTGGCGGCCAAAAATTCAAAATGCTCGGAATCTCACCAAACTTGGTTTTTAGCTAGATAATCATGTTACGATCAGATGTCAGTCGTCAAAATTTGAATTTGAACACGGCGGCCATCTTAAAATGGCAGCCATATTGAAAATGAAAATAAATCACTAAAAATCTAAAAGTGAACAGATTTCGATGAAAATTGGACGAAACTTGGTTTTTAGATAGATTACCATGTTGCGATTAGATGTTAGTCATCAAAATTTGAATTTGATCATAGCGGCCATCTTAAAATGGCAGCCATTTTGAAAATGAAAATAAATCACTAAAAATCTAAAAGTGAACAGATTTCGATGAAAATTGGAATATAAGTAGAGTATGTTATACCGCACATGTTGACTTTCTATGGTGGCCATTTTGAATCCAAGATGGTCGCCAAAAATTCAAAATGGTCGGAATTACACGAAACTTGGTTTGTATGTAGATTACCATGTTGTTATCGGATGTTAGTCATCAAAAATTTTTATTTGAACATGGCGGTGATATTGAAAATGAAAAAATCCTAAAAAAATCCAAAAGTGTAAGAATTTTAATGAAAGTTGGTACATAAGAAGAGTTTGTTATAATGCACCTTATGACGCACATGTCGACTTTCTATGGTGGCCATATTAGATCCAAGATCGCTGACAAAATTGAAAAATGCTTCGATTTGCACGAAACTTGGTTTTCTTGTAGATTAAGACGTGTGCGAATAGATGTTAATGATGCAAATTTGAATTTGATCAAGGCAGTCATTAAAATCGTGCATTTAGATGTTGTTGTATATCATAAAAATGTGAAAACTACTCAAATAGATACCAGTCTAAATTTGAACTGAATTATGTCGAGAATTTTGATTTTGCCGGCCATTTGGAAAATTGAAACGGGTAATTCTACAACTTAAAATGCAGATTGAGGTATGTATCTTTTCTTGGTTGTATATATTATTGATAATTTTTATTTTTGTTAACACATATGCCAACGAAGGAAATTTGAGGTATCAATGCTTACTATATATTTAAAGGAAATTTAAAGTTAACATAGTATTTTACATTTATATTCATAAAGTATTTTTTGTCTCACTCATGATTCCTTAAGTTTCATTTTTGTTTTTCTTGGTTATTTTCATGTATTATTTCATGTAGAATTCATTAAATTAAAAGAAGTAGATAATTAGACTCCGTGATTTATTATGTTATTAAATAATAATTTGTGATCCAAAATGATCACCAGGAAAGACAACAAGCATGACACTATATTCATATGTATGTCTATCATCCATCTATTTGTTTTCATTGTCACTTACCAAAACATATCATTCATAGCTTTCACCTATCTATAACCTACTTATGTGCACTGTATATAATCACCATATACATATTAATATAGCCTCCTAGTTGGTGTTGGCGGTAACATTCAGCACTGTGCATCTGGTTTTTTTTTACTTTGTTTTTTTTTTAGTGCACTTTCTAAAAACTTAATATTGCAGATAAACACAGTGCTGGATGGCTAAATGTCATGCTTTATTTCTATTTACTTACAGCTATATTTTCTTAGAATGGAGTTCACCCAGTGCTGAATGGGTGAATATCATGCTTTATTTTTATTTATAGCTTATCTATTTACCACGCAGTTCACCCAGTGGTGAATGGTTCCTACTCAGTGGTAGATACTTGCAGAGCTTGATATGGGGATGTTTTGCTCTCTCCAACTTCCTGTCTATTAGAATTTATATATTTTCAGTTAACAATAAAAATGGAGACCATAGAAAAAATTACCAAAGCTGGTGAAGAATTGATTAACAAAGGGTACCAATTACAGGGATGTTTAAGCAACATGAATATGCTTGGAGGTGGAAGTAAAGATGTTGAATTTTTAAGAAGATCACTTCAGGAAATCAGACAACTTGGGGATACTGTTAAAAAAACTCTAATATTCTTAAAGTGGAAATGACATCAATGTTAAACTTAAAAAACAACTTAATGATAATGAGTCTCTTTTAAGAAAAATTAGAGTAGATGTAAAAAGAGAACTACCAAATGAAGACCAAATTAACAGAACATGAATCAGAGAGAGATCTCTACCCCATGGATGAAGAATCCTTTCTCCAGTCATCACAAGATATTCTTAGTTCTTCGCAAGATGTTTGTTCAAAAGATAACCAAACTTTACTGGAATCATGACATGATAAACCTGGTTCTTCACAAGATGCTGCTTCAAAGAATGATGATGAGAAACCAAAGACAAAAAATAATGAAAAAAAACTGAATTTGAAACTTATTATTAACAGACTTTAAAAATAACACTTAAAAAATATCAGATGAACTGTACAACTGTTGTATTAGATGTTATTTTAATTTATACTATGCATGTCATTAAGAATTAGTAATATTTAGTTATACTCAATGCCTAGAAAACACTAGTTTCTTATACTTTATGTTAAACATTTTATTGTCATTTATTCAGTACATATTAAGTATGTTTAATAAGTTGATGTTAATTAAAAAAAATGACAACAAAGGAAATCTGAGGTATCATGGCTTAAGGTATATAACTAGAGGCTCCCAGGAGCCTGTATCGCTCACCTGAATCTGAAATCAAACAACCCTTTTTTATATAGAATTTCGTTCCTATAAGGAATTGACCAACACTTCTGCAAAAGTCATTAATTTTGACCGTTTAAGGGAAATAACTCCTATAAGGAGGAGCTTTTGATGCTTAGTAGGGAGGTTCACTTGAAATTTGCTGTACCTGTTATACTTTTTTAACTATCAGCAAAAACCTCCCTTGACCCCCCCCCCCCCACCCTTTCTATTTTAAGCCAACGTAGCTATGTAGGTAGTCAGCTGTAATGATTTGCAAAATTATGGTAAAGGACATCCTAAAGATGATGTGTGCAATGTTTCAAAGCAGTCCTTTCATTGGTTAGAGGAGAAGATTTTTTAAAATCAATTAAAATTCATTCAAAAAAATGTTCTAAGGGAATAATTCCTAAATGGTTAATCAGACAATCTTGACCCTAAAGTCATTTCTGTAGCCTCATAGAGCAGAACAATTAAGAAATACTAACTTTTTCTCCAGTTCTAAAAATTTTCAAGATTTTGTGGCAAAAATAGCAAAAATTATCAATTTCGACAATTAAAGGGCAATAACTCCTACAAGGAGTCATCATACAACTTCAACACAATGGAGTGTTTTGTAGAGCTTTCGATGCTGATGAAGGCAGGTCTCTTCAGTTTTCCTGTATCTGTCATACTTTTCGAACTATAAGCCAAAAACTGTATTTTGCCCCCCCCCCCTTGTTCTATTTTTAGCCATGGCAGCCATGTTGGTTAATCTGCGGCCATGGTTTGTGCAAACTTGGTTGAAGACATTTGACAGATAATGTGTACGAAGTTTCAAATCAGTACTTTCAGTGGTTTCAGAGGAGAAAATTTTTTTAAAAATAAATTAAAACCGATTAAAAAAAAAACAGTTCAAGTGGAATAATTCTTAAACGGTTTATCAGACAATCTTGACCCTGTAGACATTTTTGTAGCTCTCATAGAGCAGAACAATTAAACAATGCTAACTTTTTCTCTAGTTCTAGTAATTGTCAAAATTTTGAGGCAAAAATGGCAAAAATCATCAATTTTGACAATTAAAGGGCAATAACTCCTACAAGGAGTCGTCAAACGACTTTGACCTAATGGAGTGTTTTGTAGAGCTTTCGATGCTAAAGAAGGAAGGTCTCTTCGGTTTTCCTGTATCTGTAATACTTTTTGAACTATAAGTAAAAAACTGTATTTTGACCACCCTTTCTATTTTTAGCCATGTCAGCCATGTTGGTTAATCTGCGGCCATGGTTTGTGCAAACTTTGTTGAAGACATTTGACGGATAATGTGTACAAAGTTTCAAAGCAGTACTTTCAGTGGTTTCAGAGGAGAAGATTTTTAAAAATCAATTAAAACCGATTAAAAAAAACAGTTCAAGTGGAATAACTCTTAAACGGTTTATCAGACAATCTTGACCCTAAAGACATTTTTGTAGCTCTCATAGAGCAGAACAATTAAACAATGCTAACTTTTTCTCTAGTTCTAATAATTTTCAAGATTTTGAGGCAAAAATGGCAAAAATCATCAATTTCGACAATTAAAGTGCAATAACTCCTACAATGAGTCGTCATACGACTTTGACCCAATAGAGTGTTTTGTAGAGCTTTTGATGCTGAAGAATAAAAATCTGTTCGGTTTTCCTGTATCTGTAATACTTTTTGAACTATAAGCCAAAAACTGTATTTTGATCCCCCTGTTCTATTTTTAGCCATGGCGACCATGTTTTTTTACGAATCAAAAATCCAAACGATAGTTTGGTAAAGGACATGCTAAGCAACAACCATACCAAGTTTGGTTGCATTCTGTCAAGTGGTTTCAGAGAAGAAGATTTTTGAAAAGTTGAACGGACAGACGACGGACGACGGACGGACGACGGACGGACGACGGACGCCAAGTGACGGCAATAGCTCACATGACCCTTCGGGTCAGGTGAGCTAAAAACTTAATTTGAAACTTATTATTAACAGACTTAAAAAACATGTATAACTTTTTAAAAATACAGTGTATTAATAGAACTGTACAAATGTTGTATTAGATGTTATTTTAATTAAGACTATGCATGTCATTAAGAATTAGTAATATTTAGTTATACTCAATGCCTAGAAAACACTAGTTTCTTATACTTTATGTTAAACATTTTATTGTCATTATTCGGTATATATTAAGTATGTTTAATGTTTGATGTTAATAAAAAAAATGCCAACAAAGGAAATTTGAGGTATCATAGCCCAATGTATATATGAAGTAAATTTGAATTTGAAATTTAAAATTTTTAACTTTTCTATCAAGGATTTTTCTCTCACTCATGATTCTTCATGTTTTTCCTTGTATTTTCAGATATGATTTCATGTAGAATTTATTATTGACAAACAAACAAAAATTAGATTCCATGATTCATTATCAAATTTTAATTTATTAGCTAAAATTAGTATATACCAGGAAAGACAACAAACATGACACTATATTCATATGTATGTCTATAGTCTATCTAGTTGCTTTTCTTTGTCACGTTTGCCTCAACATATCATTCATAGCATTCACTCTAGAACGTAATTGTGTGCACTGCATATAATAACCATATACATATTAATATAGCCTCCAAGCTGGTGTTGGCGGTAACATTCATCACTGTACAGTATTTTCGTTTTGGTTATTTTCAATTAAAAAATTATTTTGCAGATTAAGCACAGTGCTGGATGGCTAAATGTCGTACTTTGTTCTATTATTTCTTATTTATGTTATGTTAAACATATGATTTATTTAGTATGTAGGATGTTTAATAATTTTGATGTTGAATAAAACTACAGTTTTCTTCCAGGTTGTGGTCAATGATTATGGTAATGGTGGATTATAACAGTATTACAGTTACATATACAGGTATCAACATTCATACTTTATACCATGAAAGACAACACATTATTTTCTTTTAATAGTTTTTTATTACAATTTTTCCTATTCACCGAATAGATTTTTATCTTACAATTAATTTTGGTGATTCCTTGTTAATTCATTAATTATTCCTTATATGAATTATTACAGTAGACTCTGTGTAATTGGATAATATTAGATTGATACATTTTGTCAAGAGGTTCTAGAAATTTTCTATTAGATTGTCAGGATGTCCTGAATATAGCTGAAATATTTTTTGCTTGACATGAGAACATCAGTCATTCATTCATTTGACTTGGTTCAGCACTATATTTAAATACTTTTATGTATAAGTATCAACAGAAAAAAATACTGTTACATATTGATTAGTGCAGTTAATGTCTACATTTACTACCCTGAAATTTGGAAAATGATTTAAATTCTAAGGTTTTATAATCAAGGTGTAGATGGCTTTAGCAGGATTTTGTATATTGTTTTTACACTTACATGATAACAACATCTTGATCATTTCTATTTTTAATATTTTTGGCTTTGATTGCCACTCTTGAGTTATTTATTAGACAAAACATGCATTTGGCGAAGTAAATTTTATACTATAGATATCTTTGAAGACATTTTACTTATATGTAAAATGTTCCTTTTTAGACCATAATGGCAAGGAAGAGTACAAGGAATAAAAGAGCCCAGGATAAACTAAGAAAAAGACTTGTAAGACAGAAGCAAACTCAGGTGAGAATAGTTAAATACAAACAAATCCATAAAATTAACCTATGAAAAGGCAGTGTGACATAAAGGTTTCCGTTACCTGCTTAACAGCTTCTTATGGGAATGATTAGAATTTAGTGCACTGCGTCTGTCTGAATGATGAGTTGTAGGAACCCGCATATTGACAGTCCTTCTATACCTCAAGATCATGTTTGACAAAACTTTGAACTTGCAGGTGGAGTAGTCTTAGCATGACACAGTGATTTTATTTCCACTGTCTTCAGTAAAAATATTAACAGTAGTTAAGAATATCTCAAAAGGAATATTCATCACATCTTGACCAAACAGTGTTTTAAAATTATTTATTCATCTCATAGTTACTCAAATTTCTATTATTTTAATGTGTTTCAGATTAATGACACAGCTTCTACAAGTGGTACTTCAGTTCAAAGAAATAATTCCACATATAGTAAAGCTAAAAGGGCTAAACAATACAAGGAAAAATATAGCAGTGATCTAGAAATCGATTAAAGACATTTTTGTTTATGAAGTATCATAGTTCAACTGTTATTCGAAAGACTAAAAAGAACAGAGTTTTCGCATATCGTAAAAGTGTACTTCATGCCATAAGTGCATTCAAGAAATCTGTTAAAGATGTACCAATTTATATATGTACTGTTTGTACAAGATTGTTATATAGGAATCAAGTAAAGCTTTGCAAACTTTCAAAATATTGCAATGAAGGAATTTTAAGTGACATTGCAAGAGAATGCCTAACTAAGAAATTTGTACATCAATGTGATGAAAATTGTAATGTTAGATGCCACAAGTCCAAGGAATGGATTTGCTTTACTTGTGATAGACATTTAAAAGCTGAGAATATGCCTCCTCAAGCTTTGGCAAATGGACTTGATCTTCCTGATATCCTCCCAGTATTGAGAAAGTTAAATGTCATTGAAAGACAGTTGGTAGCACTGAGAATACATTTTATGATAGTGATTTCATTACCCAAAGGAGGTCAAAAAGGAGTAAAGGGCCCCTGTATCAATGTGCCGTAAGATGTGAACAGTGTGATTAAATCATTACCCAGACCATTCAATGAATCTCAGATGATAAAAGTAAAATTAAAACGAAAATTGGTTTATAAAGGACATCAAATGTATTAATGGGTAAATTCAAGAAATGTTCAAGAGGCATTACAGTACTTACTACGCCACAACAAATGGTACTCCAATGTTAAGATCAATAACCTGTGGTATGATGATAATGACTCAGACCTTATACTTAATGAAGACATTCATGATGAAGACGGTCCGTCATTGGACCATGGAGACTGTGCAAGAAAATATTCCAAGTGGTTCTATTCAAGTGGATAAACATGAGGAGAACAGAAATCTATAAATAGAAACATTAGTGAAGGCAATGTTAATGAGGAAACTCAAGAAGTGCCTGTTTACCCTGTAGAAACTTGTCTACAGCCTATTGATTTAGGACAAGAGGTGTTAGACACAAATGGAAAGATATTTTGCATAGCACCAGCAGAAAATCAGACACCGAGGAGCATTTTCAGAGATGACGCAATGGATATAATGTCTTTTCCACATTTATTGCCAGATGGAGACGGATTTTCTATGGATAGGACTATCAAACTTACTCATTCAAAATATTTCAATGCAAGACTTCTAAGTGCCTAAGACTCCAGATTTGCCACTGACACACAATTTATATTTTTTGCACAATATGTAACTGAGATTACAGATGTACGATCTAAGATTTCTATTGCACTTCTCAAAGGCAAGAAAACCGCAACTGATGTCAAAGTTATAAATGCTGGCATGTTGAAAACTCCTGCAAAATTACAATCTATGCTCAAGTCAGATATAGGATATAGGTTTCTCCAGCCAGTCAGAGGAAGTCCACCTTACTGTGAGCGTACAATGAAAGATCTATATGCAACTATCAGACAGATTGGTATTCCCACTTTCTTCTTGACCTTTTCTGCTTGTGAAACACGTTGGAATGACTTCATAGAAACATTGTTGAGTATAAGTGCCAACTCCAGGAATGCTAATGATCTAGAAAGGGTAGATAAGTGCAAATTGATTAAAGACCATCCAGTTATGTGTGCACGTTTATTCGATCACAAAGTGAAGTCTCTGTTCTCACATCTCTTGATGTCTCCTGCCAAACCAATTGGAAAAGTTGTCGACATTTTTATGCGCACTGAATTTCAGCAGCGGGGATCCCTCCATATTCACTGTCTTGTGTGGATAGAAGATGCGCCAAAGCTTGATGTAAATACCGATGATGAGTTTTGTAACTTTGTCGATAAACATATATCTTGCCAACTACCCAAGCAGGATTACAGATCTATGCTGTATGACATTGGGTCAGCAGTACAAATACACAACAAACCCCATACAAAGTCTTGCCGCAAAAATTCAACAACTTGTAGGTTCAATTTTCCGAGACCACCTATAAAAAAACATTTATTGCACACAGCAAGAAAAAACCAGAAAAAACAATACTAAAGGACATTTGGACCATCATGGCGGCATCTGAATCTATTGAAAATCTAACTTTTGAAGAACTAGTAAAATTAGCCAATACAACATATGAAGAGTATGTGGAAAGTTTGAAGGCTGTGACAACCAAAAATGTCTTTTATCACAAACGTTCCTTATCAGATAGCTATGTCAATATTTACAATAAGTACTTGTTAAAAGCTTGGGAAGCGAACATTGACATACAATATGTAACTGACATATACTCATGTGTTGCCTATATTCTCTCGTACATAAACAAGTCTGAAAGTGAAATGAGTGAGGGTGCTTGTTAATGCAAAATATGAGGCTCTAGAAGGGAACAATTCAAATAAAGAAACAATGAAGAAGATTGGTCAAGTGTATCTTGGAAATAGAGAGGTGTCTGCCCAAGAGGCTGTCTATAGAGTTTGTAGTTTTAAGCTGAAAGATTCTTCTAGTCAGGTTTTTTTCATACCAACTGGTAATGATACCCTAAAATTGTATTTGCCAATCAGTGCTATGAAATCTAAGGATTCTTCAGATGAAAATGTTTGGGCGACCACAATTCTAGAAAGATACTATGCAAGACCTAATCTTCCAGAATTTCACAACATGTGCTTAGCAGATTTTGCATCATTGTTTTCTGTTTTTCCCTCTTCAAGGAAACCTAAGCAATCTGAAAAATTGACTGTATATCAACTCCAAAATGGACTTGGCTTCATCAAACGTAAAACGAACGGAAAAGAGAATATAATAAGGTACCCAAGATTCAACAGTAAAAAAACCAGAAGAGTTTCATATGATATTACTTCAACTTTACATTCCACATAGACAGGCAACTATTAAACCTGAAGAGTTTGTGTTGTATGAAGAATATGTTCAAAGAGGAATCATGCCAGATGGTAGTAAAGTCATAGATATTATCAATGCAAACAGACAGCGGTTTGAAAAAGATGTAAAAGAACTTGATCAGGCTCTTGAAGATATTCAGGAGGTAAATATACACCAAGATGCATGGGGTAGGATAGCCCCAGAGGCAGAAGCTGAGAGACTTGCACTGGAGATGGAGAGGGAATTGATACCTCCAGACGATGATGAGGAAGTTATACCAGAATTAGACATTCTAGAAGGCAATAACCAAAACATTCAATCTCATCAACAGTCATTGGAAATGAGCCAACCTAAATTTCCTGAAAAGTATACAAAGGAGTTGATGAGAACACTTAACGATCAACAAAAAGTGTTGTTTTATGCTATCCGACAGTGGTGTATTGATGTTGCTTTGAATAAACAACCAGAACCATTTTACATCTTCCTCACTGGGAGTGCTGGAACTGCAAAAACACACTTAGTTAAGGCTATTATGCAGAGGCAACAAGAATTTTATCCAAAACTGTAAGTCCACCATGTTCAACTACAGTTGTACTCACAGCCCCTACAGGAACTGCGGCTTATAATGTGAAAGAAGCAACATTACATACTGTTTATTCATTGAGTAAAATGCTAGCACTTATTTACAAACCACTTGGAGAAAGTACTCTTAACACTCTTAGACAGAAACTTGAGCATTTAAAAATTCTTGTGATAGATGAAATATCAATGGTTGACATGAAGCTGTTATCATATATCTACGGTAGATTGTGCCAAATAAAACACTCTAAACAGTACTTTGGCAATGTTTCAATTCTAGCAGTAGGAGATTTTTATCAACTCTCTCCAGTAAGAGCAGCACCTTTGTATAAAGAACTACCTACCATTCAATTTGACTTATGGAAACCATTGTTTAGAATTGTACAACTCACACATATAATGCGTCAGAAGGATTGTGTAGAATTTGCCCTTCTTCTTAATCGAATACGAACCATTTGAAGGGTCAGCCTTTGTCAGAACATGATTTAGCTCTTCTTCAATCAATATCTACTAAAGAAACACCGGATTCTGTTTTAAATGCCTTGCATGTTTATCCAACAAATGCAGAAGTTGCAAATCATAATTCCAAGATGATGAGACTTACATGCCAAAATACTTTGTTTGCAAAAGCCCGTGATTTCTCCGAAAATTCAGTTTCTGGTCAGCTCGTGCAGAGACAAGAACCATTTTCTACTCGTCACGGTGAAAATTTAGATGACACTATTGAACTTGGACTCAATGCAAGGGTCATGCTCATAAGAAATTTAGATGTTGACGATGGATTGGTAAACGGAGCATTTGGAACAATAACAGCAATTGAACAAAACCAAAATAATGAAGTACAAGCAGTGTACATAAGGTTTGACAATCAAGAAACTGGAAACATAGCTATTGCCAAGCAGGTGGCTGCAAGGAATGCTCCAGAAAAGTCAGTTCGAATCACTTGATATGAAGAAAATCTTAATGATAAAAATGCTATCAGAAAGCAATTTCCCATCAGGCTTGGCTTTGCTGCAACAATACACAAAGTTCAAGGCCTAACCGTAAAAGAACTAGTTGTTTCTTTGAAAAAAACATTTGAAGCAGGAATGGCATATGTGGCTCTAAGCAGGGTAACATCTATAACTGGATTACACTTGATTGATTTCAACCCTGAAGTACTGTATTCCTCTGAGGATATTTCTTTAGCACTAGATGCTATGGAACCATTTACTGCACCAAGTTTGTTGCCTTGGAATGGATATGGGACTCTCTTTTAATTACTGTTCATAACACGGAAAGATTATTGCCACATAAAGAGGATATTAAAGCAGAAATCAAATACCAACATTTCATCAAATGTGCTTCCTACATTTAGGTTCTTTCAAAAAGCAAGATCAGAAGCATACAGTTTAATTTCTGAACCATACAGTACATTTTCAAAGGCTGAGAGGGATGGTGTTGGAATGTTCATTCATCAGGTTTTGCATTTTGAAGGAATATTTCCAAACACAAATATGGAGTGCGTTTGTACTTTGGTAAACTGCGGATTCAAATTTTTGCTAGTAAATACATACAGACCACCATTCTATCCCCTTCATCTCTTTTGTGCAAACCTTACCTCTTTTCTTGAACAACTCAATAAGGAAAAAGTACCAGTAATGTGTGTTGGAGATTTTAATGACAATGCATTTGGAAAAAGACCAAAAGTTGTGTCTTTATTTTCATCATTCAAATACACTCAGATAGTGAATTGCAGAACAACAGAATCGGGCACATGTCTTGACTTAGTTTTTGTTAAGAATTTTGAGAAAATTCCCCAGTGTGCTGTTGTTCCTCAGTATTACAGTTTCCATGAGGCAGTACAGATACGAGTTCCAATTAGTTAGAACATTGCGAGGCAGAACGGATACGAGTTCCAATTAGTTAGAACATTGCAACATTTAATATAATATATTTGCAATTTTGTATGTAACTGACCATAGATTAATAACTGTTATGAACATTTTTTCCGCACGTTTTCTTGGATATTGCAAATAGGATCAGTGTTAAACTGTTAGTTGTACACTTCGGTTTTAGAATTTTGAATATACCACCCATCTTGAATTTATGGTACTTTGAAATAAACAATTTAAATGAACTATGAAAATCCCAAATTTTATAGACTTAATTATTAAATGTATATAGGTACTACTGCACCCTACGATGAACAGAGAAGTTTCTTGAAAAATGCTCCAATTTCCACACACAAACTTGTTTTCTTTGATTAAGTTTTGTTTGTTCAAATGGTGTTTAATGCCATTTTCAACAATTAACCATCTATATAATGGCATACAGTTTGTATTGGGGTGAGTACCCGCAGAAACCCTCCCATCTTCGGTTGCAAAACTGGCAATCGTTGTCAATTAAGACTGCAGTTGAGTGCACCCTGCCAGCCTTGACTACTCAAACCATCCGCCTCAGTATTGACACACCACAAACTAACTACCGTAACCACTACTGCATTATATGGTTTCAGTGTTTGGAACATCTTCAGGGAAGCAGCTGTTTGTATGTTTTTCCCATAGGTGTTCCACAGTTTGTGGCCATTTTAGATTTTGCATCGGTCACAAAAAATTCAAACATTTGTAGAGGGACTATCAAAGATACATTTCTGCAATATTTCAAATTTATCTGCCAAGCAGTTTGTGACAAACAAATTTTTAAAATTCACCCAATCAGAATGCATTAATGGCCCTGGCAATCATGTTTAATATTTGATTATCACCAAAAACTCTTTTTAAACATTGTTAACAACAACTCAAATTGCCAAGTTTCCTTCCAAATGGTCAAGAAGATTGAAATGTAAAAGTTTACTGCTCACGGCAAAGGACGCCAAATGATACCAATTGCTCAAACTTACACTTTGGATCAGATGACTTAAAAATTGCATTTCATGTTGGTGGCAATCTACGAATGGATGCTGTTTATAGATATCTGAAAGTAGCAAAAAAAACAACTGAACAACAATAGCCAAAAGCCCAGGGACAGTTACAAATCCGGATATAGACAAACACAACACAAAAACCAAAACCATAAACACAGAAAGAGATCCCAATAAAAACCATGGGTGCACTCAGGTGCTCCGGACAAGTAAACAGTGCCTGCCTCTAATTAGACACCCGTCGAGTTACTCATTGTCTTGTCTAGAGAAAAGTCAAATCCAGGAATAGGAAACACTACCTATGACTCAGCACAAATGTCAGATCGTATTTAAGACACTGATTTCCCATAACGATCAGAGTCCACAAGGGTCGTTTGTCTAACTTGAGAGTGCCGCCAAAAAATCAACATGCTTGGAATCGCACGAAACTTGGTTTTTAGATAGATTACCAAGTTGCGATCAGATGTTAGTCATCAAAATTAGAATTTGATCATTGCGGCCATTGTGAAAATGAAATAAGTTCTTAAAAATCAAAAAATTACCGAATTTCAAAGAGAATTGGAATATAAGTAGAGTATGTTATACCGCACCATATGACGCACATGTTGACTTTTTATGGCAGCCATTTTGAATCCAAAATGGCCGAAAAAATAAAAGAATGCTCCGATTTGCACGAAACTTGGTTTCCTTGTAGATAAAGTTGCTGTGAATGGACGTCTGAACTCGAGTGTCCACGAGGGTCGTTTGGGAGCATCGTCAAATTTTAAACGTTGTCTGATTTGAATGAAATTTGATACGTATGTACATCTTAATGTCCTGAGTGTAGCGCAATACTATCCATGGGAATTTTGGGCGACTTCTGTGTTGGCATCCCAACACATTAGTTTTAATTATTATTTCGTTTTCCACTTTTTCTAGAGCGTAAACTTGTCCGACACATTTGTCAGAGACGCCTTAATAGAATCAAATGAAACTTGGCACAGTTGTAGATCGACATATGGAGGAGTGCAGTCAATAGTCAGATTTTTGATAAGGGCCGCCCTTTTAAAATGGCCGCCACTTGACGACACCCACCCAAAAATGGCAAAAATGGACGCTAAAAACGTGTATAAATTTCAACGTTATCTGATCTCGATGAAATTTAATCTGCTCCGATTGCAATAAAATTTGGTGTGGAGGTAGATTTATGGGTCCCGAGTAGAAATCCACATTCGGAATTTTTTTTCGACCGTGTGTTTCAAAATGGCCACCAAAATGCGTCAAATTTTCAACATTGTCCGATTTTAACAAATTTGATGTGTAGGTACATTTCAATGTCCTGAGTGGAACGCAATACTATCCATGGGGATTTTGGGCGACTTCTGTGTTGGCATCCCAACACATTATTTTTAATTATTCTTCTTCTTTCTTTTTTCTTTCCGTTCAATCTTGTCCGACACATTTCTCCGAGAAGCAATGTCTAATAAAGATGAAACTTTGGGAACATGTTAAGAGTGACCTGAAGTTTTGCAATCCACTCTTGGAAATTTTAAAATAGCCGCCATTTTCAAAAAGGCTGCAGTTTTAAAAAAGAGCGGCCGTTGTCAGATCTCAGTAATGGCTAGAGCAATTTCAATCAAAATAGGTATACTGATACAACTAACTATCCTGAGCATTTTTGCTAAAAAAAACTTGGATGCGAACGACATTTCATCCGATTTCGACGAAATTTTGTACACAGGTAGATTATGGTACCCCGAGTGTGGCACTACTTTTAAAATTTTTGTCCTACTTCCGGTTTAAAAATTGCGGCAGTTTTAAAGTTTTAAAAAATGGTCGCCGTCGTCAGATTTCAGTAATGGCTATAGCAACTTCAATGAAAATTGGCATACTGATACAGCTTTTTATCCTGAGTATTTTGCCAAAAAATTGGATGCGAACGACACCATTTTGTTATGGCAGCCGTTTCACCACACTACCCCCCCCCCCCAAAACGTCAACTTAGTCCGATTGCAACGAAATTTCATATGTAGGTAGATTTTAATGCACAAACTAAGAATATCATGTCTATTTTGGGGTTTTTAACATGCACAAGAATACAGTGGCAATTGGGGTTCGTTTGGGAGACATTCTGTATTGGCATCCCAACACAATCAGCACTAGTTATCAATTTTATTTCTGTTTAACACAGTCGTTCATAATGAAAAATTGTCATCTCTATCGAAAACATATCAATATAACAATGTACCATGAATATCAGTCGTCATTATCAATGTAATCAATCGTCCCATCGCAATTTTTCATACCATTTTACCGTCCATTAAAAAGTGTCTGGATGTCATTATTCGTTGAAATCTTATTTTCGACGTTTGTCCCCACCCACAAAAACGACGAAAACATTTCCCCTCGAATAAAAATGCAACCACAATATTTTTGCGTCACGTTCATTATATAACCAAATGAATAGATCAATAAAATGCTGACATTTATTTGATTACGTTACTTTATGTTGACAAAGTTCTACAGTGTGGAATATGATAGGAAGGTACTCGCAAAACAAAGTAAAACAAAGAATTGTGTCCAAAATTTGCTCGCATTTTGACAATGCCTACTCCATATTATTCGATAATATGGATTTATCATATAATAATCATGTAGGTGGTATTTTATACTTCGTATTTGTAGGTGGTATGTAATATTTCGTATTTGTATGTGGTATGTAATATTTCGTATTTGTAGGTGGTATGTAATATTTCGTATTTGTATGTGGTATGTAATATTTCGTATTTGTATGTGGTATGTAATATTTCGTATTTGTATGTGGTATGTAATACCAAAACATACATCCTCATTAACACCAAAAACTTGTTTGTCAATCACAGAACATATATCCGCAATCATTTTCCAATTTTCAAGACTTGAATTTATAATGTACATAAAAACAAAAAAACAAAACAAAGAGACGAAAAGGCAATTATGTTTCATTAATTTATAATGAGCAAAAATTACGATTTATGAATTATTTCTTTTACGTGAAAAGTACAATGGGGTCTCTAAGCATTTTATTAATAAATTATAACTTTTCAAACAGAAATTAATGACTTTGTTCATTATAATTGATTTACTGCAAAATTCATCTAACAGCTAATTTATCAATGTGTTCATGTTATTTCCAGTTTTTAAAAAGTAAAACGAATTATTAATGCAAAACAAACATAAATCATTAGCTTTATGTTCTTTCTATGAATAAAACTGAATAATGATATAAAAATCAAATTTTTTTTTTCAAAAACAAAGAAGTTCGGATACTGTTGTATTTGTGAATGTTATTAGCGATATAATTTTACGACACGTACATTCTGCTGAATCATGACGTTGTAAAACAAGTGTTAACCATTTGGCTCTAAACTTGCTCCCCCTTTTTGATATGTTCGCTATAACGCAGCGACCATAGCAAAAAGGTAGAAGCAATTGGAAGATTTGACTTTAATTAGATTAACGTAGTATATTGTCATTTGAGTGGCGGTCAATCTCCAAATGGTTTATGCACAAAGAATCGAAAAATATCTAAAATTTCAACAGTAAAGAACATAGTAAAGAACGGAGTCTCGGTCAGCATCTGAATTGTAGTATGCCAGTGGGACTTTTTTTACAAATTAAACACATCAAAAATATTTTATGGAGTCATACATGTTTTTTTATATATAATTTAGAAAGCTGCTTGAGAAAATCGTTTGCAAAAAAATCAGACTGAAAAGAATATTTATGTTCAATAAAAGTTGAGATGCGTTTTTGTGGTCACTTTCACACCACATCAATTAATGTCAATTAGTCTTATACTGCGCTATACAAATAAGAATAGTATTATACTTTTACAACTAGGATAGCAAATAATGCAGTCATATATTATGTTCTTTCACTTTAAGTATAATTATTGTATTTGTCTTCACGTCTTATTAAATATATATCTTTTGACAAGAAACACTGTCATATGTACCGTTTACTGGTTGGTACTTTCTTTAGACTTTTTATATAATATTTTGAACTACCTGTATTGTGTATTTACACGATCCCCGTGGATTTATATTAATCCATCTCTACATGAAAAAAATACTTTAAGCATTTAGAGTTAAACGCCACTGATGAGTCTTAAGTAGACGAAACGCGCGTCTGGCGTAATGAATTTGTCACCTTGGTAATTTTGATTACATCTTGTTGGAATATTTGAGCAGCACGGCATGTCCGCGGGTGGCGGACTGGGAAGCAACTATATAAAAGTTTTGGGTTCAGTTGGAGTGAGAAAGTTGAAGATCAATATATTATGACTTGTTTACGTTATTTATATTGCCACTCAATGACCATATTTTGGGTCAGTCTGTGTCTATATTTTTGACAAGAAACACCGTCATTTGTATCGTTGCATAATTTCTAGACTTATATATTATTCTTTGTTTATGCTGTATCGTCATGTTTGTCGATTCGATACTTAATAAGGTTACTGGTTGGTACTTTCTTTAGACTTTTTATATAGTATTTTGAACTACCTGTATTGTGTATTTATACGATCCCAGTGTACTTATATTAATCCATCTCCAAATTAATAAATAATTCACATATTAGTACTTTATATGTAATTTGACGTCGAGCTTTTTTTTTATCAATGTCAAGTTTTATAAACTCTAGCAATGAGTTTTTGTGTGTTTTAACACTTTAAATTTCAAACAATATACACCACACTTTCTTAAAAAAAACAAATTATTTTTGGTCCAATGTGTCTCTAGGTCCATTAAGTCCATTGCTGTGGTTTTTTTTACCCATTTCTTATCATTTAAAATGGCTAAAATACATATATTTGCCTTCAATTCAAAATTGTATTAAAATAGTAATAAATCACAAATCTGTTATTCGTTGTCGTTTAAAACAAAGAAACAAGCGTTCCACCAATCCTGATAATTTTCTAGTGGAAACAGTACACTTCTAGCGAAATGTAGTTTGCCCGAAATAAACGTGTTTACAAGCTTTGAAAGCAAAAAAGGAACTGAATTCAGAATCCATTTTTTACTTTGTGGTTGGTTACGATTGTTTTAATATGTATTAAAGTTTTTATACCTTTATATATTTATTTACCACTGTATCTTTTAAATGCAACAGTTGAAGACTTACCTTTAGCAAAACAAAGGGATGTGTCTGTGGCAACACGTTTGACAAAGTACTAATATCATCACTCCTACAACAGAATGATACCAAAACTCCTCCATCCTCTGTCGTTATATTGGTTCGGAACCCACGAATGTCCGTATGGTAACCTTTAATTGTAATATTGCCTTCCTCATATCCTTTATAAGAAATAAGCAAATATATATAACGAATGAGTATAACAACAATCGTGAATATGTCAATCTACTATCGGATGCGTTTAATGAATGAATATAAAAACAAAATACCGAACACCGAGCAAACTATAAACAAAATCCACAAATCAAAGTCCGAGAAAGATAGTTACCCATGCAGTAAGTAGAGGTTACAAACATTACTTTCAGTTATGCAATCTATGATCAAAGTTTCAGCCGTTGACAGTTTTGTAATTAGTTTTTTTGACTTTTGAGATTCAACATTTTAGAGATATTCATGCAATATGCGTAACGTTAAAATGGTCTTTAAATCTTTTGGTTAGAGCGCCACTAATAAGTCTTATTTAGACGAAACGCGCGTCTTGTTTTAACATTGGTATGTTTGTTTATATAATTGTGTAACAGTAAAGTCTGAATATTCCGTCTTGAATAGTTGACTATATATTTTAACCTTGTCTTTTATGTTATCATTTCAGAAAGTTAATGCTTCAGTTAATTAAATTCAATTAAGACGATAATACATACCATCAAGGCACTGAATTCCGATTTTGTAAATGCAAAACTTTCCATGCAGATTTGAAAGATCATTGAAGTCTCCATCTTCACGCACGCAAAAATTTAGTTGCACCGTCTTTTCAGAATAAGGGCCAAGAATTTGTAGGCTTTTATTGTAGTGCAAATGCAAAGGTGGGTAGTACTCATAATCAGAAGTGACAAAAGTAAAGCCACTGGATTCCCAAAATATGTCCTTGATATCCGATGGTACAGTCATGTTTATGTATGTCGTCTGCCATGTAACCTCTGGACAACCGTACAAACTGGCGGGCAAACCGTAATTTCCTAATGGCCAGTGAGAAGGGCTCTCTAAATAAGACGAATAAAATACAATGGGCAATTGTGAGCAAATACGTCATGACTGCAACATTCGTTGAACTAAAACAACAATAAAATGAAATCACGTCGTAAAATTAAAGTAGAAGACAAACCTTATTTTTACGAAGCCCTGGTATACAAGCCCAAACCATACATATAGAAGAACAGTATGAAGGACAGCACAGTTGGTATCCCTTTAAATGCAAAAAACGCGTTCACCAAACATGACACATATGTTATCAAAAAGAAATTCTAGCATTCTGATGATTTTAGTAACAGAACAGTTAAATTTAGCGTGATCCTATTAAATATATTCTATCCCGTCCTAAAGTAAAGTAAACAGTCGGTAGATATATACATAATAATAAAGCAAACATGAGCTCTGGAGAGCTCATTGACTATTTCTAGACCTAAAACTAAATAAAGTTGTGGTGAAGCAAAGTTGTAACAAATCTTTTTATATTTCTTTTACTGGGTAACGTGTTTAGAGAGTGCCAAGCTCCTTGCACGATAAAGACCAGTTTTGTCGATTTAAAAAAAAAGAAGGATCATTGTGGTCGCTACAAAAGACTAAATTCTCCGTAACTATCCAATACGCTATACTTTTCCAGTGCAGTCAAAATTTTGTTCCCTATGTCCCATCCCGTTTATTTATTGTTTGTTAACTTGTTCTCGTCCTGAATATAGCTGAAATACTGCTCACTGGACGTAAACCAAACATCCAATCAATCAATTGTACATACATGTAGTTTCTAATATTGTACATACTTGAACATGATTCTTCGTCGCATATACACTTGCACGTGTTTGGATCAAATGTCTGACATTGAACACCCGGACATTCTGAAAAAGACATATTAATTAAGATTAAGGTAGAGAAGCTTTAATTAATAGCTTTAGTTGAATGTCTGTCATTTAACACCGGGACATTATGAAATGACATATAAATTAACACTTGGCTAGATAAGGCTGCAATCAATTTATTCAGATGATCTGGTTTTTATAGTCGCTTCATTACAATTATTTCTATGGCAAACCATTTTTACTTCTCTTAAATAAATATAACACAAATTTTTGTGTTTGTTTTTTATTGTTTTAGTTTTTATAGAATAATATTAAAAATGGCAAAATCTCAATTAAAAAGTACATGTCGTAATTATTCATAAGATATTTTTATAAGCTGTAATATCATTTTCCCAAACTTCCTATATTAATATTTAACTTAATCACTTTTTAGATAAATACGCTATTTCAGTGTTTAAATCATTACAAATATAAATTGTATATTTTTACCTGGTTCCGACTCTGATGGCGTAATGAAGCCTTGTGTAAATTCGAAAATAATTAAACATCCAACTGCAGTATAAAAATGCATACTTCCACTAGCAAGGAACTTATTGTAATTTGTGGCAGCCCTTTCACACATAAATGACAATTAGATCATTTATATAAATATCCTCCCTGTTTGTCAGCAATAGACTTCATTAAATATTAATATAATTCACATTAATACGAATCGGATTTATGTCGCAAATCACTTTCCACTGTTATTAGTCATGTACGAACTAAAAATTTAATATACAATATGATATTCACGTTTTTTCGGCTCGTAATCTTCTTTAAAAATGCCGCTAATGACATTTCTTAATATCTTCAATATGTAGTTTCATCATAAAGTGTTTTTGTGACATAGGACAGTCATTGCGTTCCATGCTCTTAATATAAGGTAGTAATACAATCATCGGAGTGGAAATATAGGATGTGTGCAGTAAACGAGATCCTGATAAGTTACATATACTACAAGTAGAAACAGCAAGAATAATAGACTACCCAGATTAGCGATTGGGATTCATTAAATTTGAAACAGGATTTGAAAACTTAAGTTCAAAGACCATCTTCCCAAGATGAAGCGAACGTGGAATCAGAACCCCTGACTGGGGGCTGGTTCAAGAGGGAATCTTATCAAATTAACCAATGAAACCTTTTTCATTATACAATAAAATATGTCCAAAATACATGATTGACTGCCCTAAATATACTAATAAATATTAATTATAATTTGAAAAACACACCTCAGTATAAGATATTTAAATTTCGTTTAGAAACTTTTTTAAATTCTTTATTTTCATCTATAATTCCAGCCTGAAGTCATTTAAAAGCATAAATTAGATATACTCGGTCATCATCTTCTGCGAGTCAGAAAGCAAACAAATCCATCAAACTTTCACAACATGTACAATGGCAATCGCGAAATTAGCATACTACTGCGCAGATGCAGAACTTGAAGGTCCAAATTGTAGTGTAAATCTGGTAAACTTGCTTTCTGTATATTGTTGTTGAATGTAACTGAAAAAGTACCCCAATGACCTATTTATTTTTAAATAAATTACTGATAAAATTTAATGTCATCACTTTTGCAGGATCCACTACAGACAGAATATAACCTGTTGTGGAAACTTATTTGTACTAGTTGTATGAAACTTTACATTTTTGCTATTGTATCAGCTACAAGAATTGCATGGTGATCCAAATTGTTGCCAAATCACTGATTATTACTCAGGTTATTTGGAAGTTTAAATTGCTCGACCAACAGAACTGATATAGTCGTACCCGGCGGGGAAAAGGAAATGCCATCGTTTTCTTTGTTTTTGTTTGTTTGTTTGTTTTTGTTTTGGGGAGGGGGGATTAAGTATTATAAGGAAAGCCTGATCACTGATCATAATATGTATCGTGTTGTAGATAAGCGATAAAAACCACTTATATATTTGTAGTTTTCAAAAAAGAGGAGGCATATTGTAGCTACTACTTATCTACTTGCAGTAAACATTTTCTGCTTTTTGAGTCTGTCCCCATTTCCCGAATTGACTTATTATTGTTTAAGTGCTCATCCTAAATATATTGAAAAGTGCGTGCTGGACGTTTAGACAACAATAAATGGTTACACATGTATTCACCTGTAAATGGCCAATTTCACGTTGAGGACCTAGTAGAGCTGTGCTCACGCGCAATCATATGTACTCGTTGAATCATCTATTCAAAACTTTCATGGTTAATGTTTTTGTTTCAATTGTTCTCATTGGATGTCGGATATTAGAGAGAGTCTATAGGATATTGATGTGAAAGTTGTTGGTTTACTTGTCTGTACTTGAAGAAAAGTACAAAATACCTTTATATGTTTTTCATGCGTTTTGGGGAAAACCTATACAATTCTCCACTCGTGATAGAAATTTGTATATATCTTCTCGCTTTTTCCTCTGCGCTCCACTTGCTAATTTCTATTACTCGTGGAAATCAACCGGTCTTAACAAAAACAATGTAAGAACACGAAAGAGTATTTTGTACTTTTCTTTGCAATATGTTAAGAAGGAACACGAATCGATAGTTAAATTTGTGGCAGTTACTGTATTTGTTGGTGGTATTATACGTGTTATTTGAATGGTGTTTAACAATGGTTTTCAGCAATTTTTCAGTCCAGTTTTTATTAAGGAACGAAGCCGGAGTACCTGTAGAAAACCACCGTTCTTCGGTAGGAAGACAGACAATTCTTGTCAATTAGGAGTCTAGTACACCCTCAGTGTTGACAGACCACGTGATCAATGGTAGATGACTAACTACCTTAACCACTGGGCCACCGAGGCCACGAAATGTTATAAAATTATAGTAAATATATTATGCATGTAATGCGTCATATTTTTCTAACATTTTTTACTAAAAGTTATGTTTGTCGACAGCTTCTTTTAAATAAATTAAAGACAACTTATTTTCAGTGTCATTTACATCCCTACTGTAAACAAGCAAATTATGTAGCAAATGCTTCGAATTTTCCATAGCAATTTTTATTTCTAAATATCAGCGCACATTATCGTATTTGATTGATCATACTTTTTGCCACCTCAATTGTTACCATTGCACCCTGTTACAAAATGCTCTTTTAATGTTCTCCTTTAAACATAAAAAATACATTCAGCTGCAATTAAAATATCTGCAGATTTGCCTCTATCCATTGTTGTTATGGTGTAGCTTAAATTCACCCTTTGGAATAAGAGCATACAAAAACTTACCTCGACAAATGTTAATATGTTTGTATTCATTATCAACAATATTTTTTATCAAATGATTATGATCGATTATACAAGATTGTACAAGATTGTGTAGCCTGTTCCGCAAAACATGCAGTCATTTCATCAGCATCAATAAATGATTTATTGAAAACGTTTAACACGTCTTTTACTTCGATGTTGTAATTATATCAGGGGCCTCGGTGGCCGAGTGGTTAAGGCAAGGTAGTCTACTATTGATCACCAGTTTTCCTACCGCTGGTCGGGGGTTCTCTCCGGGTACACCGGCTTCCTCCCCCAATAAAAACTGGACGCCATGAAATAGCTGAAAAATTGCTGAAAGTGGCGTTAAAACACCATTCAAACAAACAAACAATACTATTGATCACGTGGTCTATTAACACTGAAAGGCTGCAGGTATAACAGTATATAAATATTACATGTCTGTCAGGATGACAGTAAAATTGTCAACTTGAAGAAATACTGTCAACCGAGGCGGAAGCCGAGATTGGAAGATTACATTGTAAATGAAATTGAGGCATAATAATTGTAAATGTGTACCAGTAACAGGTTACCAGATTGTGTACCCACAGTTAATACTATGTTGTGTTCTGATTTGGCCGATAGTGGTTACATGTGTACAATGTTTTGTCTGTAAGCTCCTGTAGAAATTGAGGTTTAAAAAGTGGTAAAATTTTTCTCAGATCTTGCAAGGTAAAATTTTGATAATTTTTTTAACAATTTAGTATTTTTACATTCACTGCATTTGAAATTGCATGTTAAAACTCCTATCTTAATTGACAAGGATTGCCAGTGTTCCTACCGAAGGTAGAGGGTCTTACAGGTACTCCAGCTTCCTTCCTCAATAAAACAACACGGGATACCATTATATAGCTGACAAATAGCTGAAAATAGCGTTAAACTATATTCAAACAAAAAAATCACTGTTGTAAGATCAGTGTATGAAAATGTTTTGTATTAAAATATGCCCATCTCCTGTCGATTACAACTTGAGTTGAAGTATATTCCGACGTAAACATGACATTTTTAAAGAATTGAAAGAAGTGAGAAAACGACATCCACAACAGTTTATGTGTTCGTATATAAACATTAACAGTTACCGATATAAATATTGTTCTATTTATAGAACTGTTAACAAGCAATACTGTTGATATGCTAATAGTTGCAGAAACCAAATTAGATGAGACTTTTCCAAATGCTCAATTTGAAGTTGAAAACTACTACTTGTGGAGGGAAGACAGAACAGCACACGGAGGTGGGTTATTAGTATATGTAAGGTCTGATCTCGCTTGTGACAGAAAGAAAGACATGGAATGTGAAAATATAGAATCAATATTTATTGAACTAAATCTTATAGATAAAAAATTATTAATATGTGGGTTGTATAAGCCACCATCAATGAATGATAATCAGTTTACTATGGACTTTACTAAAACTTTTGATAAAGCAACTATGAAATATGACAACATTATCATTATTGGTGATCTAAATTATAACATGCTTTGTATAGATAAGTCATTACCATTGCAAACTATGTGTGATATATTTGATTTAAGTAATCTTATAAAAACTGAAACATGCTTTTCGAAAGATGCAGTACCAACCTTAATAGATGTTATACTTACAAACCAGCCAGGTATTTGTCGAAATGTTAAAAATTTTAACTGTGGACTTAGTGATGTCCATAACATGATCTCTGTACAAATTAAAGGTAATACTCCAAAGGTGAATAAAGGTTTCATTACATATAGAAGTTTTAAAAAGTTTGATCAAGAGAAATATCTACAAGAGCTACAAAATATTAGCCATTGTATAAATGAGTCAGAAAATGTAAATATTGCTTATGAAAGTTTTGAAAAATCCTTTATGGACATAGTAAATAAACATATTCCAGTAAAAAAGAGAAAACAACCACTCCATAAAGCACCATTCATGAATAGATTTTTGGGAAAAGAAATTTAGAAAAAGAAAATGTTACACAATATCTATATAAAGAATAAATCAAATTACAATTGGGAATGCTATAAAAAACAGAGAAACTATGTTACAAAAATTAAGAAAAAATCTATTAAAAACTATTTTTTTGAAAGGTGTGTTGGAGGGCCAAAGTCATGTGACTTCTGGCCAACAATAAAGCCTTTTTTATCAAAAAGGGAAGTAAGACAAATAGCAATATAACCTTGTATGAAGATGGAGAAATTATAAATGATTCATCAAAGGTATCAGAAATATTTAACCATTTTTTTGTAAATGTAGCAAAAGATATTGGTGACAAAACATGATTATTGATAGAAATCATCCCAGTGTACAAATGATAAATGATAACAAGCCCGTTACAGAAAACCTGAATTTTAAACCAGTTGGTGAAGAGTTTGTTTTTACGCAGATAAATAAGATATCAAAAAGGCTACAGGCTATGATGGCATATCACCTAAAAATTTTAAAGCTATCAACACCTACCATTGTTAAACCAATCACATTTTTAGTAAATAAATCCTTAGCTACATCTGTTTTTCCAGAGAAATTGAAGATAGCCCAAGTAAGGCCGTTATATAAAAAAAGTAATATACTAGATAAAGGTAATTATAGACCGGTCAGTGTGTTACCAGCTATATATCAAAAATTTTTGAAAGAGCCATTTTTGAACAGTTATCTGAATTTTTCAATTTTCATTTTCATCCTTTATTGTCTTCTTTTAGAAAAGGTTTTGGATGTCAAACTACCCTGTTAAAAATTATCGAAGATTGGAAAAAAGCTTTAGATGATAACAAATATATCGCAGCTATTCTTATGGATTTGTCAAAAGCGTTTGACTGCTTGCCACATAGTTTGATACTTCTTAAATTGGAGGCATATGGGCTTTCAAAAGAATCAATACAATTATTAAGCAGCTACCTGTCAAATAGAAAACAATGTGTGAAAGTGAATAACTTCTGTAGCTCTTTTAAAACAATGTATAAAGGTGTTCCTCAGGGATCGATTCTAGGACCTGTGCTCTTTAATATTTTTATTAATGGCATATTTTATTCAGTTGATAGTAGTACTATATACAATTATGCAGGTGATAACACTCTTTCTTATGCCGACAAGAATATAGACACTGTTATCCAAAATCTTGAAAGTGATAGTCTTAAAATGCTGGATTGGTTTTCTTACAATTTAATGCAGGCCAATCCAGACAAGTTTCAGGCTTTGGCAATTGGGAAAAAACATTTGAAAAAAATATCTGTTTTAATTTAAATGGTAATAAGATTGAGTGTGAACAATATGTAAAACTGCTAGGAGTAACAATAAATTATAAACTAAATTTTGATCAACACATCTCAGAAATTTGTAAAAAAAAGCCTCAAGGCAGCTTAAGAGTAGGTCGTTATTTGAATAAAACTGGTAGATTAACAATTTATTACTCGTTTGTATTATCAAATTTTAATTATTGTCCTATTACATGGCATTTCTGTGGAGAAAAGAATACCAAGAAAATAGAAAAGATACAAGAAAGAGCACTAAGGTTTATTTACAGAGACTATAACTCATCATATGAGGTATTATTAGAAAAATCAATGTTACCATCCCTAAAAGTGCGCAGATTACGAACTATACCACTAGAGACTTTTAAAATTTTACACAAAGAAAGCCCAGCATATTTAAATTATTTTATTAATTTTAAGAAACATGCTTATTGTTTTAGATATGAAAATACAGCAGTAATTCCACCTGTAAGAACTACAAGGTATGGAAAAAATTCTTTTAGGTTTTATGCTGCTAAACTATGGAATGAGCTACCAAATGATTTTAGACAGGAAACAAATTTTAATCAATTCTCAAAGCTAATAAGTACTTGGAATGGTAACTCATGTAAATGTAATGCTTGCTCTTAATCTATTTTAGTGCTTTTACTTATTATTATATAATAAATGCTTATTTAACACCAGACATGATTTTTTATTTTAAAGCCTGGTTCTTAGATTTAAGCTGTTTTTTTATTAGTGTATGTCACAATTAATACTGCCATACTTTTAGTGTTTTTAGCTTAGTGCCTGCTTTTAACACCTGCTATTGTTCTTATATCTTTGCAATCATTGCATAATGTTTCTATGTATAAATTAATGCATGCCTGTGTTGTATTGTACAGTTGTATGTCTGTATTGTTTGTAATGTGTTTTGTTATTATAAGTCGATTTTAAAAGCTCAGTAGAGCTTATGTTGTACTGTTTTAACATATCGACTCTAAATAAAGCTTTCTTGTCTTGTATATAGTTGCTAAAAATTTTGAATTACAATTTTGTCCTACAGGTTGTTGACAGGTGTATCTGTGGCAGCTAGTTTTAATTGCATTGCTTACAACTGTAAGGAAATTTGGTGTCGTTCGAGTATTTTAACGCAATTCTGCCATCTTCCTTCATACGCAATATTGTCAAGAATGGTCAATAGCAATTTTGTCCAGAATGCTAACATAAATCATTATAAATTTTAATTTCAGCTCGATTATGGACAAAGACATTATTTGTAATGTCATCAATCCTTATTACATCGATTATTTATTTTAAAATTATAGAATATATCGACTAAAATTTTTAACATGGCCTCATACAATGATTTTTACCAGTTTCTTTTGTAATAATCGCATTTTTAGATGTTTATTATTATTATTTACAAACCAGAAAATAAATAAATAACTTATCTACAAAATTTTCACAAAATATTAAATCTTTGCTTGACGTCTAGCGAGCAATATTTAGGCTTTATTCAGGACGAACATAAATACGAACTAGAAAAACTGTGAGCAATGCTTCCCAATTTTCAAAACTGTAGGAGCTGATAACATGTACACAAAATAAATACAGTCTTCTGCTAATTTTCTAAAATATTATGAACTTCCTAATTCTGGAAAATTGGTTAAAAAATCCTCGAGCAATTCCATAATGGCAGGTGAAAATCGTGCAGTCTTTCTGTTAAGTTCCATAGATCTGGGCTGAAAACTGTAGGAGTAAATTAAACAAAATAAGTACCCCATGTGTCAAAGTCCATGTTTTTATATTAGAAATACCAAAAATCATTTGGATCAAAATGTTAAATATATGGTCCACAATGGCACCGTGACAAAAATTCTGTGAAAGTTCCATCAAATTCCATTCAGTAGTGTTGGTGATGTTGCAGTTAAGAGATTGGTACCCCTTATGTCAATGACAAAGTAAATGTTTTTTCTGTCGGAACCCTAAATATCATTCTATTCAAAGTGCACTATGTGACAAAGATTTTGTGAAAGTTTCATCAAATTCCATTCAGTGGTGTAGGTTGAGTTGCTGATAAAAGTGTAATGGATGGATGGACACCCCATTAATTTTTACACCCTGCATGAAGCAATTAACCACCTTGGAAACATTATGGACACAGGAACACAATTTTGAATGCCACTGTAAATGTTAAGTTGTGTAGAGACGGAGAATTCATTCATTTATAGCCGGTCAATGATCAGACTTTTTCAACAAATGGTGTCTTTATCACTATGGTCTGCAGAAAGATTTATAGTATTATGATCTGACAACCTGCCTCTAACATCCGACAACGGGAATGCATTGGGCAGCTCTGTGGGTCAAGTACTGGGAGCCTTCCCAGAATGGTCCCATACAATACAAGCAACTTCAAGTGCAATATGCTATATATACAAGGTTAATTCAAAAGAATTCACTTGAACCATTTCTTTTCCAATTTTCTTTTATGTTCACAAACGTATTTTCCTGTGACAATAATTCAGTGTTATATATATTAATGAATAAGAAAACTTAGTAAAAGGATGATCAATATCTAGATTGGCTAAAGCTAACCTTATGATTTACGAAGATCAAAATGCCAAACCTTAAACATTCTGGTGATGAAGGATGTCATGTTCACCTGAACCAAATGATAAACATACATACAGTATTTGATACAGGGCTTTAAGAAATGCCACCCATAAACATGTACAAATGGTCACTTAACACATTATAGATTGCAGATTAGAATAAACTCTAAAACTTGCTTCCATAATATCATTTATTGTTATGTCTGACATTCAATCATCCCTCCGCCATACCTTGCATATGTATAATGATGTTAATGCTATATATAGGATGCTAGTATTCATGACCAAAATTCTCTGATGACACTTCCATTACAGTTCTACAAGCAATGATTTTAAATAGAACATGAGCAAACAGTTGGCATTGTATGTTTAAAAACAAAAAATGTTCATTGTGAAGTTTTCTTTAGTTTTAGCTGTGGAGGGTTCTACCTACAACTTTAAATATTTATTTCTTTAGTAATAAAGGGCAAGTCTTTAATTATTACGAAATAGGCTAACCGACTGATTTCAATAGTATACTTTATACAACCAATTATACTTAAAAATCTAAACCTGTTATATCCAACAATATAGATATTAACTGGTTAAAATAAAATTTTCTGCAATTCCTGCACCGAAAATACAAATGGTTTATATTTAATTAAATGAAACAATATTGAGCAAAGATTATGTTAATATCCACCTTTCCATTCAATTATTCATTAGCAACTTCAATTTCAATGTGCCCTATGCATTAGTGAAATTAGTCTAAATTTGAAACAAATTTCACGATTCTACCTTGTATGTAAAACTTTGTTTTATATGTCTTCATGAATAAAATTTTAAACCAATATCCAAATTCAATGTAGAATCTCATTTGTAGAAGCTCTTTTTAAAGGATTTTTCTTATAATTTTTTTCATATGTGTGGCAAAAAGTGCCATTTAACTTTTATTTAATAACAACACATATTTTAGACAAAAAATACAGAAAAGTGAAAAAGTTTGTAAAGCAAAACATTGTCTTAATATGAATTTTAACACAATACATGCATTACCCATCTGTTTACTTATTCAGTTTACTTCTGTCTTATAAAAAATGAAAGTGGTCACACAAACCAATCAAACAATTTTCAGATAAAACACTGGCATCCAACTAGTGAGATGTAAACTTCTTATACATAAATTTGGAATTTCTATCAACCTGACATATAAATAATGCATAAATTTACTAGTTAATGTCTGATGTTTTAATATAAATTGTCCTACATTTTGATCTGATGTTAACTATATTGATGTTACCTAAAGACTTGCTCTTTTCCTTTTAGTTGATTTATAATCATAATTTTCACATACATGAAATAAAATACCCATATTTTTACAACATCTATATGTGAAATTTCCGAGATCTCAACAGTCACAATTATTTAATACTGAAAAAAAAACAAATAAATAAAATATTAACTATATAAATATATTTATGTTTTGGAGCTTAACAAATTTTTGATGAAAGAAACAAACATTTTAAAACACATATTAAGTGGACTGTACAATTTGATAAAATTAACATGGTATATTATGAAAATGATATTTAAGGGAAATGTAAAATTTACATTCAATGTGACCACTCAGTATTTATTCATTTCAACAATACTCACTACATAGTTACACAATTATAATGTCTTCACTTACATACCAAAATTTTAAGTGAAATTTAAGTCCTAAAAATATTAATATTGCTTAATCTAGAAAAACACAGCTCAAAGTAAGATATCTAAAAAATAATCTAGTTTGTAATTGTATTTAAAAATTTAAATAAATTCACAACTTCTTCACAATGCATGATGAAAAACCAATATCAATTCCAATCATTAAAACACTTAACATCTGAATTACTGCGGGACATTTATTATGACCAAACGTTCTTCACTGAAAAAAGTCTTCGTTGTTCAACCGTTATGTAATGAAATACTTTAAAATTTTAATCTTTTATACAATCTAATATTCTGCTTTACACTTGGCATTTATTATCGGGCTGTATTTGTATTATATATCTTCTTAAAGGAATGTTTGCCTAATTATGTTGTAGATAGGCTATCAATTATAGTTTTCTGTATAGGTCTCTGCATCTGATTTACTACTTTGGTAAAATAAAACATCAATGTGCAAATAGTTCTTTCTTGGATGCTACTAAACAATCATCCTATTTATTGACCTATGAATACTTTCAGCTAAACTGTGACAATAAGCTGTATTAGTAAAGAAAGTTAAGGTACCTAGGGTATACGACTTGAAGTGGGTTAGCCTATACTTTTCAACATTACATTAACCATGCATTTTGTTAATCTAAGATTTCCTTTCATCATATATAAGATGCATTTTAACAATAATACATGTACCAAACACCAATGACAAAGGGTAAAAGGCATCGATATCATATCCTAGATATAGAAATTCATTTTAAACAACCTTAATTGTTTTTGTTAAATAAAAAACAAACTAAATAAAACATGTCTATAAATACATTCAGTCAAATCAAAAAGATTTACATTTTTGTTTCTACCATTAAGCAATATGTAAGAAAGCATATCCTATTTTTTTTCTTTTTTTAATAAATAATTTTTATACACATATATATTATACATTCAGTGGAAGACATTTAATACACAACACAGGTAGTGAGGTTTAAAAATATGAATTAAAATTAATGACTTAAATAAAAATGTTATATGATTATTTCATACTGACACATTGGCAAATTTTATTATCTTTTTAAAGTACATTTAAGTTTTTTATGTCTATTTAAGTAAAAATTATGTTTATATTTATGTCGCATATTACTGTGCTGCATTGAAAAATATTCATTTACTTAATATTTAAAAACACCTACAACTTTAAATTTATGTTAAATATAAGATTTTTAATCTTTATCAGTTTCATAATTAAAAAACAAACTAATAGGTACCAAAACTTACGTCTTAAAAATTAACACACAAAAATGGTGGGCTGAAAATACATTTTATATCTACATTTATAAATCCCTGAATGCAACTTTAAATTATAGCTCCATGTGAAACCATTTCAAATATTATTCTATGTTTATATGTTTACAGAAACAAAGCAAAGTTAGGAAAAATGCCATTTTTTCTAGGTTTAACAATTAGCTACAGCCTTAAAAAATTTCACAAAATGCATTAATTTAATACAAAAAAAGAAAAGAGGATAAAAACTTGTTTAAGTAAACAACAAAATTTATGTAACAAAATTTACAGAAAGAGAAAAGTATCCCTTTTTCAATGACTTAAGTGTATATAATTTATAATAACACAAAAAGAAAATGTACAATACATTTACAAATCAAGTTTAAATTATTGATCAAATTGTTAACCTGTAAATTAAATGGTAACATCTTTTGTTTTATAAAATTTATATTGATACTCTTACACCCTAGCAATTAAAAAAAATTTGAACATTTCTGTCAAATACACTGCAACTTGTAAAAAACATACTGCAAGAAGAACTGTCATTACATACAGGACATTATATCATGTATTATTATTGAAAACATTTTACAGAAATAAATTTACCAAAATATATGAAAAATGTAATAACTGTAAAATGGGTTCATTTGTAGTAACTATGTTGAAGATGGTAACTAATATACAACACTGAAACTGATTTTGTATGATTTTACTTTAAATTGCAATATCTAAGACACTGTTAAGGCTTGAGTAATGCCAGCAATTTGTTTAAAGTGCAAAGGAAGCATCATTTTAATTTTGAAATCAGCAATCTGCCATGTCTGATGTAATTTTGAACAAAAAACAAAAAAAAATGGTCTAACAACATGTGTAAATAAAACATGAAACAAAATATAAATAATTATAACATATACTAATAAAACATGTACAAAAATTACAATATTCTTGGCAAAATATAATGTGTTTTTATGGTTATACAATAAAACAATTCATTGTCAAAAAATAAACATTTAAAGGTAACCTGATTTTTTTTTTCATTTCCACTATTTAAAACTACTATCAAACATTCCCGGTTGCTAACCCATTCACAAGTCTCGTCCACAACTCTTTACGACATGATTTTGACCGTCTCAGGCTTTGCAGTAGCTCCTGGAATTGTATCATACCCCCTTGAGTTAAGCAGAATGCATTTCGAGCACTGCAGATAGTGCTAACAAAGTCGTCATAGTCTGCCTGGTTGATATGGTGTATACGTTGATGAGCACACTGAATAAACCTGAAAATATAAATCCTAAGAATAAATTTTTCTCTTAAACTGGTAACTTATAGATAGTATTTTCTCCTAACACAATAATACTTTGCAAGGGTGTCTTCAACGAAATTGCTGAAAAGACAACCACACAAATTTGTCTAAAATTGTTAAGCTGTTCAATAGGCATTCCTAAATCAAAACTATCAAATTCTTATTTTTTTTTGTATGATGATTTAGCCTATATGTTACAAAACAAGCCACTAAGTGACATGAGGCAGAGATAATATCAAAAGTTCTTAATTCCTTCAAACAAGACTTACATTTGCAGACATTTCTGGATGATAGGATTGAGTATCGTAGATCTCAGATGATTCTGTGCAATTGTTGGATTGTTTCTGGCCAATACATGAGCTGCTTCTATAGCAATGTCATATAAAACAAAAGGACTAACTACAGCATTTACTGCACTCATACAGAATTGCTGGATATAATTTGTTCCTGGATAAGAAAGAAAATAACTGTAAATAGCACTACTCATTTAAATGTAAATTATTATCCAGTATTAAAACAGTCAACTTTATCTGTAATTTAATACTGTGGACAAGCATTGATGATCTATTAATTTCTTGTATAAATGCAATGCAAAGTTTTAAACTAAAGAAAAAAAATTGTTTGAATGAGTTTTACTGCTTATTTTCATAGCATCCAACATTTTATTGTGACAGGAAGCTAGTGTGTTGGCATGAATGCACTGCAAGGTTTTTAAAAATAAAACAGAATCATTGTTTGGTTTAATAGGACTTAATGTCATGTTAAACAATTTTTATTGTGTCCAATTTTTGATGGGGCAAGAAGCTAGTGTTCACAGTTAAATCATAGACCACCAGGAGGAAAACAGGTATAAATTCTACCCAGTTAAAGTTAGAACTGATCCCACCCTGCCAGAAGTCAGGATTGAACTTGCAACCTCAGTGTTGACATGTCAGTGGTCTTATCATTATAATCATCTGAATATAACAAGGTGACATAACTTTTAAATCACAAGTCATGAATTTATAACACCAGTGAAACAAGATGATGAAAAAATTTCTAATATCTTACCTAATTTTACTGCTATGTTCAATAACCACTTTACATCCTCACCATATGGTGGATTGCGCGCATACTTTGTCTGTGGTCGATCATCATGTACTCGTCTGGCCAAGGTTTCCATAGCTAACATTCCTGTACGGAAGGCAGCACTGAGATAATTCAGCTGAGCCTGATTGTGATGGCCAGATGCTACTGCATGAACATGTGGAGGGCTTGGAGAATCAGAATCTAAGTGTTGATCTACAGAATGCATAGATTGTCCATTCGCTGAGGATGAAGATGTCTGTACAGTACTGACTTGACACTGTGTGTGACTAGGAAACACTTGTATAGCAGGACCTATCTGTCTGAATGGAGAAGCTCCTTGATATATCCCTGGTGGTGTATTAGGAATACCAATGGGTTGACCCTGATATGTAAATGTTGTGACATAAGGATGAGGATGATGAATGGGGATATGTTGGTGATGAATCTGTGTGAATGGTGGGATTTGCTGGACGTAACTATAATGCTGAACAAAGGCTTGGTGTGGAATTTGATGAGGTGGTGGCTGGGGTATGGTGGCATATGATAATACAAGGGGTTGAGCTGACATCTGGTTGCTGTGTGGCAATGCACTGGCCAATGTGACAGTATTATGTGGAGAGGGTGTGCTGTATGGTATAACTGGAAGTGTGGATGGACTTCCTCGTTCCATCACACCAGATGAAACAGCATGTAGTTCTTTGTTTTCGGCACTGGCAAGGTTTCTTTTGTGACCATCTGAGTTGTTTGACTGTGCAGCCTCTTCTGACAATTCAAACCACTGCCTAGCTACATCAAACAAAACCTCTGGGTAAACCCCTCCACCTTTTGCTGCACTTTCAACTGCTAAGCAAGCTTTCTCCAACATATCTCTACTTTGTTCCTTGCACTGAAATAGAGCTCTTTGGACTTCAGATGGATTAAGAGCTTGTGCCTGTGGTAAGCATGAGAGCGCTAATTCAGCAGCAGCCCTCACCATGTTAGGGTCACGACCCCTAGCAGCTTTGTCAGCCAATGAAGCAGCCTCAGGTGGTGTAAGATGACCTTCCCATGTTTCTATTAGGATGTTTATTGCTGAAGTTCCTATCTCCATTGCTTGCCCTGAAATAATAAAACCCAGTTGTTTAAGAATAAGCTTTTTTCCTGCAATGTCTTATATTTTACTTTACTGAATATGACTACTGTAAAAGTACTTTTCTTCGTGGTTTTTTAAAAAGTTATATGTTCGTGGGTTCTTTAATTCGTGTTTAGACATTTCAGAAAATACAAATAACTGCAGCAGCGATCAAAAATAAATGATATACACAAAATCCTTGGTATTGTTATTAAATATCAAGCAGACACAACAGTTGCATACTATGCTTTTGTTTAGGATTTTACACCCTTTTGTGTACAATCTACTAAATTGTTCGCTAGTGGTCATGATTGTATTTATTTTGTAATTAAAATACATCATATATTTTTAAAAGTTCACAAAAAATAAACAATTATTAAATGTTTATTATTTACATCTAAATAATCTAAAACCTTAACACGGAAATCAAAAGCAAATTATAAACTCAGCAATCCTAGCTGAAGGGTCATTATGTCACTACAAGAATGAGTAACAGAAAACAACTGTTAAAAAGGTGTAATATAATGTCCTGTAATTAAACATGTTGTGCTATGATTGATTTTAAGTATTTTCTTTCTCTTAACAGACAAAGGATATCTACATTTAAGAAAAACTAAATATGAACATAAAACCTGCTTACATCTTCATTTATAAATGAAGCTAAAAAAGAGGTATGGAACCACAAAAAATATACTATATGCACAAATAATGACCAATCTCCGACATTTTTCAGATCATATACCAAAGTTCCAGTCAGTTAATGAAATTTTATTCTTCATTGTATTTTTTATTTTGGTCCAAAACCTCTACAAAAATCATGAAAACTGATACCCCACAAAAAGTATTTCACAGTATTAAAATGGCATTCTTTGGACAACGAACAGAAATAAGACCAAAAAATTAACTGTGATATATGCTTCTATCTGTTTTTATCACCACCAGCCCATTTTATGAAATGAGTACTAGGCCCAGATGCCATAATAAAATTCCATTATTCATCCAATCAAAACCTTTAATTTCCTTTGTTGTCATTATAACTGAGAACACTCTCTTGTCAAGCAAATCATTTTTACTCAAAAAACTTTTATAGTATCGTGGCTAGAAGAAGTTATTTTTGTAGTATACGTGTACAAAGATGTTAGTTTGTTATTTCAATGCAAAACTAATTTGACAAATGTTTTATGTGCAGACATTTCTTGTTTTGATTGTTGTTGTTGTTTGTTTGATGGTGTTTAACGCCACTTTCAGCAATTTTTCAGCTATATCATGGCGTCCAGTTTTTATTGGGGGAGGAAGCCGGAGTACCCGGAGAAAACCCCCGAACTGCGGTAGGAAAACTGGCAATCCTTGTCAATTAAGATTGGTGTCGAGAAGACCCTGCCTGCAGTGAGAATCGAACCTGCAATCTCAGTGTTGACAGACCACGTGATCAATAGTAGACGAACTACCTTGACCACTCAGCCACCGAGGCCCCCTTCTTGTTTTGAGAGTTCAAATATTTTAACAATATATTTATCCATAGTAACTCATTTAAAATTTGGTTCCATATGGACTTTGCAGAACCATAAAATGACATAAGAGAAATTTTTTGTTTTTGTATTACTTTTTCATGCATTGGCGATCAAAAAAGTTAAATTAACAATTATAAAGTTAAGCAAGGTATGCACAACCATAAATTATAAAAAAACAAGTAGGATGATAATTTGTCTAAAACACTGCATACATCTGAAATTATTATCATATATACCACAATGTACATGTATCTATGACAATATCATCAGTATTTGTTACCTGAAATCCATGAAACATGGGAAGAGTATGTTCTTGACAACCAGTTTGGTGACACACAATTATTGAGTCCAAGAGCATACAATCCAATCTGGAATGCACACAAGTGAAGGTTTCGATGTGGACCTGTATGCTGGTTATTGTTGGATGGTTGTGTGAACAATGATGTAGAACTGTTTCCACCCGCCTTTGCCAAAACTGTTTTTGACAACTCGAACATGAAGTGGGCTGAAGCTTCACTTGGCTGGTTTGGCAGTGTAGGCATAATGCGATTTTTGCCCTTGAATCTGAAAGTATTAATTATGACTGGTAAATATGTTTGTTTGTTTGCATAACAAATTTGAACTTTAAAAGTTAATTAATATTTATGTTTAAAAACCAGAGGCTCTTGAGAGCCTGTATTGCTCACCTGATTTTATAGGCAATGAAGATGGCATTTTCCTGATGTTAAACCAAGTCCTGTAATTTCTCAATAAACTTTAAAGAGGACCATCAAAACAATATTGCTGGTATGTTGTGTTTCCATTAGTAAACCGGTTTTGGAGAAGAAGACTTTAAAAAAAATTTGCCCATAGAGTCCTATGTTAAAATAAGTCCTGTGGTGGTGGCCATTTTGATTTTCGAATTGGCATAAAAAATATATACTTTATAAAGGACCATCCAAACAATATTGGTTGTAAGTTTTGTTTCGATTGGTTAACAAGTTTCAGAGAAGAAGCCATTTTAAACTTTTTTCCCATAGGGTCCAATGTTAAACCAAGTCCTGCAGTGGTGGCCATTTTGAATTTCCGATTGGGATAAAAAACACATACTTTATAGAGGACCATACAAACAATATTGCTAGTAAGTTTTGTTTCCATGGGTTTACCGGTTTCAGAGAAAAAGCCTTTTAAAACATTTCCACAAAGTGCCCTATGTCAAACTAAGTCTGCAGTGGGGCCCTTTTGAATTTCCAATTGGCATAGAAAATAAACTTTATAAAGGACCATCCAAACAATATTGCTAGTAAGTTTTGTTTTGATTGGTTAACTGGTTACCGAGAAGACACCATTTTAAACTTTTTTCCCATAGGTTCCTGTGTAAAACTAAGTCTTGCAGTGGTGGCCATAATAGTTTTCCAATCGAAATAAAAAACACAAACTTTGTAAGGGTCCATCCAATGAACATGATGGCCAAGTTTGGTTTCCATTGGCCAAGCGGTTTCAGACAAGAAGATTTTAATGTAAAAAGTTTACAGACAATGACGGACGCAAAGTTATACCAATAGCTCACATGACCCTTTGGGACAGGTGAGCTAAAAATGTGGATACAAATACTAAGAACCTCCTTTTCATGACTTAAAGGATGAACTATTAAATCATGTTTATTCATCCCCTACATTGCTAGTTAATATACTTACCTGGTATTTTTAACATTTGCTGCACAAGGTGTAGAGCTCCTATCTTGTAAAACTTGCACTGGCAGTACCCTGTTGACAACCTGACCAGGTGGACTAAATAGCAAAAGATAATGTCTTCAACACATTATTACAAAAGTTTAACGATAAATGTATCACAAAAAAAACCATTTATTTTAAAAGAAAGGGGATCTAATTGGACATTAAATGATACTCATAATGTTGCATCATTTTTAATATTCATGATCACATTTTACTGTACAGAAACCAGCCAATAGGAGAACAGGCCATCTGAGAAGACAATTTTTACCTTGACCTTGGACGTATAAAAATAATTTTAAATTGGCCCAACTCAAAAACTATAAATGGGATGTGCTGAAAATTCATCTTAATCTTAATTTAATAGTATTTAACAGCTGTGCAATGTTTTAACAAAATCTGTTGACGTGTTTTCAAGTTATCATTTGGAAACCATTAAAAAAATTTGAGAATTGGCCCAAGTCAAAAACTACAAATTGGATTGTCCTGTTTGTTTGTTTGATTGTTGTTTAATTCCACTTTCAGCAATTTTCAGCTATATCTTGGCTTCCAGTTTTTATTGGGGGAGGAAGCCAAAATATCTAGAGAAAACCCCAACTTGGATTGTGCTGAAAATTGAACTTGATCTTAAGTTTATATTTCTTAACATCTCTGCAAACTCTGTTGACACATTTTCAAGTTATCATCTGAAAACCACTGGGGCACGAACAGACCGACTGACAGCAAATGGATGGACATACATATCAATATAGTGGGTATCAAATAATACCATGCCACTTTATGTGGCACGTATAGAAGTGTTCATGTTAAGCATTTTAGTATGAAGTAAAACTAGACCCTAATGAAACCTTTTTCCCTTCAAATCGACTTTTTTTTAAAGCCCTCACCAATAGCTTTTAAAAAAAATTATCTTCACAAAACCAGGCACCACTACAAACTGGACACCGGCCACTTTTAAGTTTTGCTTTAATCAGCCAAATAAATTACTGAAGAAACAAGAAATCATTACATAATTTAAAGTCCGCACCAACTGATTCACCTGTAGAGGCCTTAACTGTCGTATAGTGTTGTCTACAGAAACTAGCACTAACCCATGCCAAACAATAAACATGTTTTGTGTACCTGTATGCATGATGACTATTTAACAGTAATTTATAGATTAAAGTGTGATCTTTTTCTAATTATGGATTGAAAAACAAACAAGATTATAAATCAATTAAATCAATTTTATTTTATTGTTCATTATATATAGAATTTTTTATTTATGGGTAAAGTATTATTTTAATAGTGAACTTTTTACAGTGGCATTGCAATTGAAGTTTTAATTTCTTAAATGAAACACACTACTATCAGCAAAATATCAACATATAGAATTATCACTTAGTGATCAAGTAAAGTTGATTAAGGACAAAACTATCACGACAGAATGCTGTTAAGTATAATTTAGGCAAATCTACTCTGACATTATTCATAAGAGACACTACATTTCACTTACCGGTAAACCTATGTAAACCGGCTATTTATTTCTGTCCCAGTGGTGAATGGTCAAGAGATGTTTCACTGCACATACATAGATTTATTAATGTATTAAATTTATTTAGGCAAAAGATTTATTACCTTTCATTTTCCCGCATTTTAGCTCTGTTAGCTTTTTCACCAGAACTACTAGATCCCAATGAATCGCTGTCACCACTACTGCCACAATCACTACCAGGTCCCTGATGTTTAGGAAAAGGTCGTCTAACTATTGTTGGTGAGTTGTCACTAGATGTAGTTTCAGGTGCACTACTATCTATACTGGCCATACCTATATATAAAATATTAACTTTTTATTGAAACTTATTGATACCTAAGTCATAAAGATGTGTAAATCAGTATCAAAAGCTTGAAGACAAAAAATATATTTTACTGTGAGTGTATAAAGAACAGGACAACAAACAGAATGTCTATTCCACAATCAAAAGTAGCATGTCCCTTATTCCTTTGAATATCTAAATGATTTTTTATTTAGGCGATGTCAAATTTGAAGCTTAAAAGCATTAAAGCTTATATTGTGTATGCTTTGGTGTAAAAGAACACTTCAGTTTATTCATAGGAAAACAGACATGTTGTTCAATTTACAATTATCATTTTCTTGTTGGGAGATATAAAAATAAAAATAATCCAATAAACCTCTCCTATGATAGCTGAGTAAACCAACCACAGTTCAAACTGAGGGGTAAGTGACAATTTAAAGAATTGCTTTAGTCCCACCTGAATGAAACTGAAGACACTAGACAACCAGTAATGCTCACACTGTTAGTACATGTATGTCAATAAAACCCACATTATTCATGCTGGCAATCTTAGAAAGAAAATCCCAATCCTTAAAAATTAACAAGGATATCCCACCAGAAATAAATGAGAAATCTGTGGAAAACATCTTTCATCCTTGGTAGCATGTTACAAACACATTTGGACTTTCACTTTCAGAGGAGACTTTTTTTTTACAGCAAATCCAAGAAATGCCTATGTTTACTGCCTGAACAAGACAAAATGAGGAATATTTGTAAAGGGTCAAACATACATCAATTGTACAGATACACAACAATTGGACAAGTCCTTTCAGGATATTTTTTTTTAACATTTCAGCCAATCAGGAGTAAGGATTACCCATTATTACCTTGTTTATGTCCAATCATACTACTTTAAAGAATCTCTATTTAGGACCCCACATATGTATTCTTTTAACTGAACTATACTTTTAGAAGAGATGATTTTCAAATTGCAGCCTATCAGAAACCAGGATAAAACATTGCAACCATGGCTTTTAAATAATCAAGACTAAAATTTGAATCTTTGTAGAGGACATTACATTAGGAATTACAAAACAGATAAAAAAAATATGTAAGATTCAGTCAAGTTAGCAAAAAGGGGTGAAGTATTCACTGTTTATTAAACTTACAAACAACTGGATTGATCAATTGAGAAATGTATATTTCTAATACTTGAATTTCACTACTGACATCAATCAGATAAACTGGCAAACCCATCTGTAGAAGAAATCTTTTTTGGGTATAATTTTTCAGTAATGTAAGTTCTTGTTGCATTTAGCTTTTATCTCACCTTGTGAAGGTTTCTTTTTAATTGCCATACACCTCAATTTGGCTTCTAAGGCTCTGAAATTGTCTTCATCTTCAACTGCAGAGCTGTCTGTATCTTTGCCACTGTCAGAATGATTTCAGAACAAAACATTGTCAACATTGTATTGCAGGATTAAATATTTTCTAAATATCAGATGATGACTTTTGTTCCTAGAATTCACCTACATGTAATATGATTTGAAATGCATTATTTCTCTTTTTTTGCATACTTGTTTGTATCTGTGATGAATAAAGACTGTAATGTACTAGTTAAGACTTAATTATTATGTTAAATAACAAACAAATCTTTAACATTTTATCTAAATATAAATCTATCACTAAAAAATAAACAAATAATCACCTGTTGCAGACTCTGCGAGGATATGTAATTTTAGGCCTTGCTCCTGCCCCAGCTTGATTATTATGTCTACCATTAGGATCTTCAAAGCGAACAGTTGGGTCAGCTCTGTTAGCATCAGCTGTTGGAGAAGATCTACTAGACATCTGCTGGTAAGGTGTAGCAGATTTTGAAGAACCTGCAGCAGGTGATGGCAATTGGGCAGATGGCTGAGAACATGGAGATCTACTACCAAGTAAATCAGCAAGGCTAGGTGCTTTGAATGACTGATGAACTTCTTTATCAAGTAACTTTTCCATAATCTGCAAGCACAGAGTAATGTTCAAAAACTATTTCTTCATTTTAATTCAGTTACAGTCAACATAAAAAAAATAAATTACTAAATATAATATTCTTTATACATGTAGTTTTACAACAAATACAATATTGACTTTATATAATAATATTAAAATCTGATTTCATTAAACTCTTGCAAAAGAAGCATATATATGTACAAACCCAACAATATCTTTTCAATTCTCACCTTACTAAGTTTTGACATGTCATCTTTATACTGAACCAGCATAGCAATAGCCAACTCTCCTCTCTGCCTTCTGGTACTCTCACACAGTAGAGGATGTTCAGCTTCAGAAACATTTGCTTTCATACCTATGGAAAACAAGAAATTATAAATTATTTTTAGTACAATAAAATATTGGTCTCTTTGGCAGACTGGTGGTGTAAGTAGTTAGGCCATATAAAATTAATTGTTGGTTTCCCCTAACATGGCCAGATTTTGTAGACCCGACAGACAGGCTTATTTTTCTTCTGTTCAGCACACTTTCACTCTGACTAAGTTGTGCTGATCAAAATTGCTTCTTAGGACACCCATCTACAGAACTTTTCATGATGTCAATAATTACTATACATCTTTATTCTTTCAAGTGCAGCTCATATGTTTATCAAAGAAAATTGTTAAAATACAATATGCTTTGAAGAACTGAAGTTTGAAACCAATTGAAAGTGTTTGTTTATCAAAGAAATTCCGATATTTCAGTATGGGCCGTTATACTTTACTTTTCTTCGTTGTTCAATTCCGGTACTTAGTCACATCCGGTAAATAAACAAATGGCACGTAATCCAGTTGAAAGACGTAAATCCTTTGAAAAAATGTTAAATACGCATATTGTTTGCCATTTTTATTGGAATTACACATTTACTGATAAATTGGTAGTCTGGGTGAATTATTTGGACCAGATCATAAGCAAGTATCTACTGTGAACCATCGGGCGACTTTAGGGAAATAACAGGGCGACTTCGACTTCGCTTTTGAGGCTCCGTAGGGCGACTTCAGGTCCCAGTAGTGCGACTTTGTCACCAACTTCGCAAAGTGTGGTGAGCCCTGTAAACGTAAAATTTCTGTTTTTTTCAAATCCGGAAAAACACCTTACTCTGTCGTTTTATTTTTTTTTCTTTGAAGTTAAAAAAACAATGGAACTGGCAGGTTTCGAGAGGCCCAGTCGGGAAAGGGGAAACCAACAATCTGTTTTTTTTGGCCTTAGCCATTACATCAACAACTTGTGACTTGGAATCACAATTCAAGGAGGTGTACTCAGCTCCAACCTTAATAGATAAGGATAGCCAGATTTATAGCAGAAAGTTGATGGTTCTTACTCGGAACTATAGTTTTCTATTTCAAACAAAACTTGACACCATACTATAAAAAATGCTGAAAACAGTGTAAAACCCAATTTAAAATATAAGTACTGGTATAATCAAAATTAGTAAAAATTGTGTTTTCTCTAATTTTTATACTACTATCGACAGCACATGAGAAATTTTTAAAATCCTTTTCAATATATTTTACTGCAATTCCATTTTCATTGCTTGTTTTTGTCAAAGCATTATGAGGATACTTGATCTATTGACAAACAAAACTCAATCCAGCATTTTAATCAAGAGCACAAAAGTCATGCAACAAATTGGCTTTTGAAAATGTATTTACTTGACAGTATTCTTCATAATTACCTAAAGCTGCTACTGCTCCTTCAAAACCTAACTTTTCATCTCCAGGTAATCTGGTTGTTACCTGTACTGATCTGCTGGGTGGACGACTATTCGTACTACCAACAGGAAACACTACAATTTAAATTTCCAAAGTAAAATTAAGAAATAATACATATACTGAATTCAAATTCTTAATACAATATTTCATGTTCATAGTTTTCCTTTAGAATCAAGATTAATCCTATTTCCTAAAGATAATTTTATCTTTGTTTTTTATTTTAACCGTCCGTTTTACTGTCATACAATGTCATTTAAAAATTTTGTTGAAAAGCATATTAGCAACTACATGTGCAGACAGACCTGAATCTTCTGAACAAATCTAGAGAAACCCATTAAATTCTACTTTTACTAATTGTGAAAATGTGACTGATGGAGAAATATACATAAACATTAAATGTAACAAAAAATAAACTTGCATGGTAAGCATAAGGAGTCAAAGATAAAGCTGGCAAGAGTCAGTGGAAGTAATGCATCCCCTCTGGATTTGAGTATTCCATCCCGTAGCTGTTCTGCCCTGTCTCTAAGTGCATTAAGCTCTGCTGTTCCTAATGGAATCTTCTTAAGTAAACCAATTAGCTCTGACTCTTGATATGCTAATTTTACCTGTAAATATGTTATATTGCAAAATTAATTAACATCCTGTAGTATGCTGTCACCTCTAAAGACGATTTTAATATATAATTAAACAATAATAATTTTAAGCAATCAGTTTTACAGATTTTATACATATCCCTTTGTATTAAGATTATCCTATCAAAATCATACATGTAGTTTCTTAATAATATCCATAAAAATAAAAAAAATCTTTAAATAATTTTAACCAGAGTACAGTCAACAACTTTTGGTAGGAAGATAAAAATATATCATCAAGCTAGTTTTTTTAAAATCCATATCAGTAACACTGAAAAGCATACCTTGAATTATTGTAGATCCTCTCAATTAAAATATCTTTTTTTTATATTTCCAAGAAAATTACTAAGTTTACCTCTAAAGATTTACAAGATGCTGGTGGTCTTGGCATTTCCAGCCCAAATATGCCAACTTTGAATGCCAGGTGATAACATTCAGGTTCCTCTGATAGCACACTACACAGGAAAGCAGCTTTGGATAGAGTTGAACTGGCTAACAAACTTATATTTGTCAAAGCTTTCTTCTTTTTACCTACAATTGTTTTTAAATGAATTTGGAAAATATTCATCAAAGAGTGTAAATGTTTTCACTATAACAATGCATCATGTTTGAATTTGATCTAAATCATAATGTTCAAAACAATTAATTAATACTTTTGTATATTTTGTATGAAAGCAAAACAGTTGTGAAAATATCAAATATTAAGTCCTAATCTAATGTACAAAAATGTGCTTTGTAGGTGGGTAAATAAATTATTCCCTGTTAAGCTCTTTACTCTTCAAATAGCATTTCCTGCAATAGCCTTTTAATACAGAAAATCAATGTACCATGCATTGTACCAAGTATCTCTACTGCCACTTTTAGTATGTTACTAGTTTTTGTTAAACACTGCAAACTTCGTGACTGGAACTGTGATTGCTAGCACATCATGGATTTCTCAAACTACTAAAGTCCTTTTGATTTTCCCTATATGCATTTGTAAAAAAGATTTCTCCACCATAATTTCTTGAAAAATAATTATCTATTATGGACCTCTCATTAGGGAAATGTTTTCCATACTGATGTATGGTGAGTATAGTTCACAAGCCAACATACGAGAAGCGCATATTATGTTTAGTACACAACACAATATCGAGGGCATAATACTGAAATATATCAAAAACCTTAATTAAACAGTTGTAAATCTCATTCCCGAACATGTTGCCACTGTTGGCCATCAATAAACATCTCAAGTAACAAAATTTAAAGGGAAATAATTCTTGCTAAATCTACCATGAACAGTTAGGGAATTTTACCTTTGGAATAAATACCACCAGGAAAACTGGTATAGTTCCCTTCACTAGCTACAGTCTCCGGTTTGTAAGATCAAGCCAATATTGTTAAAAAAAAAATAGTCAAGGCAAATTATGTAATGAAAAAGTATGATTTATAAGTGTTATGTACTAATATTAACTGTTAGGTTCTAGGAGTAACAAGTGTGGACTGTGAGCACGCTCATAAAGGGATACCCCTGCTTTGCTTCAAGTCCAATTATCTACCCTGAATAAAATCCGACAGCGACGAAAATTCTTCATGCACATCTACATATGATGTACTTCCTTCATGTAAAGTTTCATCAAAATTTGTCAAACAGTTTAGGAGGAGTTGCGCTTACGAGGTCCTGCACTGAATACTATATTTAAAAAGTCTAAGTCCAATTATCTCCCCTGAATAATATCCGACAGTGAGGAAAATTCTTCATGCACATCTACATATGATGTACTTCCTTCATGTAAAGTTTTATCAAAATCTGTCAAGCTATTTAGGAAGAGAAGCGCTTAGAAGGGATGTGGACAGACGGACAGACAGACAGGGTGATTCCTATATACCCCCCAAACAAATTTGCTGGGGCATAATAAACCAATTTAAAGAACTATCATCTACTAAAACTTGAATTTCATTGAGTGTTTTAATCAAATTATTTAATATTTTATCACATAAAAAGCAACTAGATATCAGTGAGATGGTATCCATCTCTGTGGGCCCTGCCGACCTTGAGGTCAAGGGTCATCAACCATGGCATGCAATACATCTCCTTGATATAATCTACCAACATACCAAGTAGCAAAAGTCTACCTAAAAAGGTAAACAAGTTATAGTTTGGACACATTTAGTTTTGGATGGACAGAAAGACTGATCACTATGGGGTGTCCGCCACTAAGTGGCAGGGCCCTAATAATATTCAGAAATTAGATCTTGTACAGAATTTAATGCACAAAAACCGGTCTATTATGTATTAACACACCAACACAAATAAGAGAATGAGCAAACAGAACAAAGGTTACCAGGAAGTTGTGGAAAAAGTTAAGCAACTGAAACATTCACACAGATCATTTACTGGGCATACCCTTAATTAAAGGAAGATTTGCTGTTTCAGCCAAGAGATCTGGTGGGTTGGTTAACAGTTCTTCTGCAAGCCTCTGTGCTAGTCTGCATGCCTCCCTGGTATGACCATGTGCATGAAGGGCTTCTGCTCTAGCAAATAATGTCTGAAAGATTATAGAAAATTATGTGTGAAAATTTGTTATTTTTACTTCTTCATGATAAGTACAAAATATTATGGCTCATATTTAACTCAAGGGTAAGGCATAGATCAAACTAGATATCAGTGAGATGGTATCCATCTCTGTGGGCCCCATGACCTTGATGTCAAAGGTCTTAACTGTATGTGACACATTGCCTTGATATTATCTACCCACATAACAAATATCAATAGCCTACCTCAAACTTATAGCCCGGACACGATTTTGGACGGACAAACAACCACATCACTATATTTCCACTGGGGTATTAAAAAAAAATATATGTATTTAAGCAACACTGATGTCCAGCTTCTTAAATAATGGTAAAGACCCCTATTTCACTCATGCATGAAAAATTGTCCCCAGTCCTACATAATATTGCCAGTAACAAACTTTATTACTTACATCTTGCACATTTTCTTCTGTTACACACTGAAGCTGGTCAGGCTCTGCTTCATTGACCTTCTTATTGTCATTTAAATTTTCTGCTATAAAAACTTGAATCTCATCTCCAGATTGCTGGGACTCGGAGGAATTTTCTGCTTTAACTGCAGTCGCTAATAATTCAGGTATACTAAATGTACCGATTTCTAATTCTTGTGGACTATTTACATATATATCAGAATTAAACCTACTACTAGATGGCTGATTACTAAACCCATTGGAAACTAGAGGATGATTAACATAATTATGCATATTCTGCTCCTCATAGGAATTACTACGGGAATTTACTTCCTTCATTTCTGACCCTGAATCCGAATCACCTCGGAAAAGTGAGCTACTCCTCTCTGGTTCACAAAAACCCTCTGACCCAGAGCTTATCGCGCCATCATTTGTTACAGAATCTCTTGGACTAGAATTTTGTCGACTAGGATAGCTGTTAGAATGATCCTGTAAAATGTTATGAGCTTGAGCAAGCGTTGTGTTATTATCAGTACTTATCAAGTTTTCTGAACACACTGTTACTGGTTGTATACGAGATCTTTTTTTCTCACTGTCATGACTTTTGTTAAATCGATAATGAAGATTAAAACTTTCATTTTCTGAGTATGTTATACCAGGGATTTGATAATCATCCCATGTTAAACCACAAGCATCAACACCTGGTTTAAAACCAACAAATATATCAAAGTCACTTTTCTTTAGGTTGTTTCCACCACCACTAACATTTGTGCCTCTAGACAATTTCACTTTGTCAACTGTTGACATATGCCACTCTTTAAACTTTGTACAGAGATCATCACGTTGAATTGGTGACAATTTTGGATTCAAAGCAGCAAGCCGCCATAAAGTGACAATTTCATCACAGAGACTAGATGCAGCATGCTGAGTAGCATTAGCTCCATTTGTACCATTTCCCCTGGAATTATTGCTGTTTGGAGATGTTTTTGTTGTAAACCACCAAATCAATATCTGAAGATGCAAACAATCATTTTCATATTAAAAAGAAAAAACAAACCTTTTTGGTTAATTAAAAATATACATAGATAGTCTTTGCATCTTCTTTTGAAAATCAAACAGAATAATAATAATACCTTAATAATTCTGATCTAATTGAAGATATTTTTACCAAGATAGTACACTGCCTGTGTTGGTTTAATCATAACGCATACTTCTAAGACACATTATAAATAAAGCTAAAATACTGCTTGACAGATGTTATGCAGCAATCAATCAATCAATCATACTTCTAAGATCTTTGAAGTTCTTGAATATTGTTCAAAGTCACTTTCAGCAATTTTTCAGCTATATCATGGCGTCAAGTTTTTATTTGGGAAGGAAGCCAGGGTACCCGGACAAACATCTGACCTCAGGTAGGAAAACTGGCATTCCTTGTCAATTAGATTGGAGTCGAGTTCACCCTGCCTGCAGCGAGAATCGAACCCTCAATATCAGTGTTGACAGTGCTCAATAGAAGACAAACTACCTTAACCACTTGTGTCATACTAGTGGTAGAATTTAAACTTTAAACAAGTAAGAGAAACGTAGCTGTGATGTTGCAATATTAATTACTGCATTCATTGTGGACACTCACATTAGTACATTATGTAGTTGATACGACATTTAATTGGTCTAATTGTCAGATGCCTTGAATTGAAAAGTAAGGACAATTTTTAAAAGATGAAGTATTGTGGGTGTGGACAATGGCTGACATGACACTTTGCTCCATGTGAATAAAAGTTTTGTAAATAATTCTCATGCTATCCTACGTATGTACAGCTAAATATGAAGTTAAGTTAAGCATTTTCAGTTGTAATATTAATGTATTTCTGATAAGGACAAAAAAATGAACGACAAAAAGTCCACTGCAATGTTATGCGGAAAAGTTGTATTTCCCATAAAGTTGAGATATGTCAGAAAAAGCTGTAATACCTGTTCACACTGTAAAACTTCATCAGTAATGATTTCAAGAAGTGGAATGGCATTAGTATCATTTCTTCTGAACATTTCTCTAACGATGGATAAAAGATTCCACATTCCTTCTGGTTCTCTTCCCCTAAGTGGTCTTAGCAAACTCTGCCATTCAGCAGCAGCAGGAGGAGCAGTAGCAGACAAATAGTTGACATCACTAAAGAAACATGTTGAAAACTTTATAAAATACACAAAATTTGTCTTATAAAAGACAACCCAATCCAATGTACAAATTCAGTTAAAAAAAAACATGAAAATTATTTTATACCGTATATGGTACATGTAATAAAATATTTATAATTCCTATTATTTCAAATGGCTTTCATTAAAAAAAATATGTATCACTCAAGTTGCAACTAAAAGTATTAGTACATTCATAAATATAAATTTCAAGCAACAAGATTTAAGAGAACAATTTATTAGTAGATCAATTTTGAACCTATTAATTTTTGCCATGGATAGGCATTCCACATCCCCCTTCTTCTCATATACCCACCTGAACACCATAGGTGATGGAACACAGAATTTGACAAGTGTTTTCTTCACATTTTCATGAAGTGTACCTTCATCTAGGCACCAAGATGTTTGCTCATTTGCAGATGGACCTGCTGTTGGATCTGAAAAAAAAGAAATGTGCAAGTTGTAACGATTCTTCTTCTCGTTGCTTAACAAAACAAACCTTTTTAATGCCAAAAAAAAAAAGACACTGATGGGTTAGCAAGTTAGACATTTACTCCAAACACAGAACATAACATGCAAAAGTTAAATAATTGACAAAAACAAACAATTACATTATATATATAATAAACATTATTGTCGCCTGAAGTGCTACAGGAAGCAGTGAAAGTACTAGCGATATGATACAATATACAGATTTTTTCATGTGATTTTATTCTTTATTCATATTAATGCCGTCTTGTTTTACTTTATAAATTTATAAGGTTCTCTTTGGGAAGTTCTCCAACAAGTTTGTTTGAATGGAATTTTGTTTGTTACTGATATCACACCCCTTTTGCCTATTAAATTATTGTGTTGACTTGTTCTAATACTGAATATAGATGAAATATTTCTCACTGGATGTACAACAAACATTCAATCAACCAACACTATGCTTAAAAGCCCTAAAACGTACACTTGAACTGGGACTACAATGTTTATAACTGAAGGAATATCTAGAATTATGCTACTAGAAGTGATCTTGTACTTGATTTTAACTGCTATTTCTTATAATTCAGAAGCTTACCAGGTGCTCCTCTTACTGTATTAATGGCTGCTTTTTGTGAAGACAGCAATTCATCTAAAAGTCTTTGAGCTGTTGGCAGTATCTGGAAATTATACACCGAAATATACGAAAAATAAATTTTTTTATCATTAAAAATTTCCTAAATTAAAAAATATCATTGATATATTTTCAGATATGAACTGATGTCAATGTCCCATTCAAAAAACACTAAAACAATTAATCGGAATGTCATTTATCCATTAAAGGAATAAAGACTCATTGTACAGGGCTTTCAACCAATTTTAGAGTAGGTGTCTCCAAAAGAAAAAGTAGACAACCACACACGACGGCCGGCAACGCCGGCCGTTGCGCCGAGCTTGCTCGGGGCCTATTTCGGCCGGGGGTAAATAACGCAAAATCCTGCATTCTGGCAGTCTCCTGGAACTAAACTTTAGTTTTTCAAATGACCCTTTTTTACTTAAAATTTTTAACTTTTTGCCTAACTTCTTAGAAATTTGTATGTCTCATATCAACAAATGAGTCCAAGTTTAGGTTGTATATTCAATTTATTATGATTTCAAATTTTGACATGTTCATTGTTGCTTTTTCTTTCAGTGCTTGATGTTTTGAGACAAGTAGACAACATTTTGAGAATTAAGTTGTATTAAAGTGTATTAATTCAAAATTGTTTGGTTTCTTTTCTTTATCATGTTTATCAAAACATTTTTTTTCATGTTCTGTTCTATTGACATGATTGTGATGTTATAGACATGTATTAGCATTTATAAAATAAAAGTTGACTGTCAGCAGTTTTCACGTTTTTGCAATATAGCAAGCAGCAAATTCAATGCAAATTATTATTTTTTTTTTCAATTTGGGCAGATACAGTGTACCAAATAGATATATTTTCGGGGTGCATCCCCCTTTTCAACCAAGTTGACATGAAAGACAAGTCCTTCAGATGGACATCTTTTTCTCACATTTTACACAATACAGAGAGTTTCATATTTTTACTTTGTAGTACATTTTCTGTCTCGCTGAAATTATATTTTGGGCCACGTGGGCCGGGCTTTATAAAAAAGACAACAAGTAACAAGTGTCAACTGTTATTCTATTTAATTTATTACATCATATTTCCGTTTGTTACTTGGAGATTTTCTTAAGTGCACATATTAGTCGACGCAAGTCAGCTTATAAGGATTAGGACCGACCCATCTGTTGTGGAAGTGGTTCGCCTGATAAAGGCGGTTTTTACAGATTTGGTAACTGGTAACATAAAAATAAACTTCGTATTCAATGTTTCTGTTGCTTTTAAACATACCCGTGTGATCTCTTCGGTTTTTCTTAAAACCAAAACCAAACAGGGTTGTATTTGATCGTTTCATGCAAACATCTCGTGTTTTATTAATTTTTCGGAACACCTCAAAGTCTTTTCGTTTTATAAACGTCCATATCTGATGAAACCTTCCGAGTAATCAACCCTAATTATAGACGACCAATCAGCGACCGGTAAATCTCTCATCTAAATTTAGCGTAAATAAACATCATGTTTTACTTCCGTAATGCTAATGATATTTACCGGTATCGATAAATTAAGATAAGGAGAATTACGACACATATTTTTTTGTAACTTTTATTACTTTTCTGGACATTAAAGTAGCCGGCGCTTTTGGTGAGAGTAGGCGGCGGAATTTCGCCGCCTACCGCCTACTTTTGAAAGCCCTGATTGTAGAAACATTTAACACAATAAATTACAAAGCTAAACTATATTAAATGTTACAAATACTCATGTAACTTCTATATAAAACTGATCCATATTTTGAAGATAATGCAGATAACTTATTGTAATTATTTTACAATCCAACCATTTCAAAAAGATTTTATAAAACAACCGAAGTCTGAAATTGCAACAGCAAAATTTATCTGACACAAGTGGTAAAGTGAATTTAAAAATAAGCTGGCGCTTTTTTTTTTTCTTTTTTTTTACCTGTTGAGGCAATTCACTGATGAGATATTGTGCAAACTTCTGAAGTTGATCTCTCTGAAGTCTTGATAGTGATTCTGATACTGGTGCTCTTAATGTCACTGCATTTGCCTAACAAACAGATATTTTGAAAATTGGAAAAGATTGTAAAAATGCATATACTGATATCACCTGATACCACTTTACAAACTTAATACTAAGCTTTATTTTTAACTATCTACACACTATTTCAGTTCATAAAAATATGGTGGTTGTTTAGATTTGACAACAAAACAAACAAGTAAAAGTGAAAAAATGCATAAATATTTAAGACATGTATCAATATAGAAATTTTTTTATTTTGGAAGAAATTGTTCTATGATCAAGTAATTTTTGTTATATTGTGACAAGAGTCTCCAAATATTCCCAGAATACCAATGAATGTGAAACAATGTAGTTTTGTGACTGTGTAACATAAAAACAATACTCAGTACAGAACCTGATGAATTCTGTACAGACACAATGCCACTACATGAGAACACCAGGAAGCTCCATTACAAGTACAGGTGCAAGAGGAAATTCTTCTACGATCAAATACAACTGCAACTTGAAAACTTCCTTTGTTGGCAATAGCGGCAGGTGGAGTAACTGTAGCACTTAAATGGAACCCTGTTAAATAAAGTACAAGAAATGCCTTGTAACAGTGTGTTAGCAATCTGTTATATTTTTAAGATAAAGATGTTAGAAACAAGTCATTCCCATGTTTCAATTAAAAATAAATGAAGAAACTTTGAATAGGACTACCAAAACATAAATTCTACCAAGTTTAGATGATATTTAAAGTAAGTAATTTTCTGGTTTTTTTTTCACTTTAAGACAAAGTATCAGAAAGACGTCAAATTATGTAATATATATTTACGACAAAAAAATATTCCCCAACATTGATGTAATAACAGTCAAATTGAAACACATCTGACCATCTTATAAATTTGGTAAAAAGATTGCAGGTCCAGTAAAAAATCATAAAATTCAGTTGTCCCTGTTGGGACTTCGGTACTTTTTCCATTAATTTTTTTTTTAATGAAGAAGAGAACCTCAGATTGTTAAATAATAAAATATAAACTGTGATCTTTGTTTTAATACTGCAATGGTTTTTTTTCTTGTTGTCTGTATGTTAGTATTTTCTGGTTACCAAACCTAATGTCATGTAAACATTTTTTATATTTCGTATTCACCTTAATTACCCTTTAATTTCTATAGCACAGCATAGATTTGTATGAAAAGTGCAATTTTGATATTGATAACGTCATGATTTTTTTAACTATATTTGCACAAGTGCAATATGGAAATCTATTGCATGTTTACTTTAGGTTACTTTCTATAGAAATATTATGCTTCTATACTATAGGGTTATTGCATGAATATTGGGAAATATTGTCCCAAGCAAGTGTTATATTGCACGAGCTTGCGAGTGCAATATAGCATCTTGCGAGGGACAATATTTTCCAATATTCATGCAATAACCTTTTTATTATATAGTAATATTTTTTTTGTGCTTTTAAGTGATTATTCATTATATTTGCTATTTTGAAATATTTTACTAGGTCCAATATTATCATATTTTCACTTGGTCAATATTAGATATATATTTTGATGTAGATTTACATATAATAAAAACAGATTTTTTTTTAATTTTGTGTTTTTATTTGTTGCTCCTTATTGTTGTGAATATATAGCACACACTCGAATTTCGTCCATACTCGAAATTTGGCGATTACCCTTCATTCGGCAATGTAAACAATGACCCAAGGCTAAATTACTTTTAAAATATCTTGCATTAATTGCTCAAACCAAATGACTCCTAAATAATTAAATACAATGCGTTTCAGCGAAATTAACATCCGTTAAAGCGACACACTTTCATCGCCGAAATTCGAGTGGACTACTACTACTACTAGCATACATTCCTGCTTTGAAACGAGCTACTTGTGCACGATATTTAAATCCCGTTTTGTACAGTTTAAACTTGATTTAAATTTTTTGACTTTGTTCAGTTTCAAGCGGTTCTGCTAATTTTCCCCTCGAGAGCAGATCATGTATGTCACTTTCGGCCATGTTTGTTTACCAAACAACAGTAAAATATAAAAGCCGATGTTCGGAACACATCTGTACTTTTCCCGGAAATAACATAAAAGGCCGAGATTCAGTGTAAAATATGAAAATATACTGCACTTTATTGCTATATGAAATACAATGGGGAAATAATATTACTATATAATAAAAGCAATTATTTTACCTATTTGGAGTGCCTCCTTCACAGACTTTGTTTTGTACAGATGTTCTCCCTTTTGAAATTCATCTGCACTACCATTTGCTAAACAAGAATACAATCTGAAATACAAACAAAATGTTCCAGCTACAACAGCAGTAAAATGGTCATTTCACTAATCCTTTTAAAAATTAAAATATCACGGGAATGCCAACATTCAATGAAGTGAATTTTTACTACCTATAAATTCTCAAGTGAGAAAACAATAGTCATTCCAAAAAAGACACATATTGTCTTATTAGTTGTTTGTGAGAAGAATTTATTGGTTAAATTAGAACGAATAATTGTACCATCGCTTTTTTTTGGCAAGGGTACGATTTTAGTCCCATTACTCGTAATTTAGCAGAGCAGGAGTGAATCACTCCCTGCACTTTGATGTCTAAAAGAAGTTGCATATACAAGCAGATGTGGTCAATCTTGATATCTTTCGACAGTCTCACCATTTTTTTATCGCTTTCGTGTTTAAAATCAATCATTATTGATACCTGATGATAGTTATTGAAGTTTTAATAACCAGCTGTGCATTGTTTATTAATTGACATTCGTGTCTCTTTTTGATTACGTTTACTACATGAAAAACATTGAGAAACCCAAAACTGAATATCGTGTTGCATCTTTTTTTTTTTGAATTTTTTGTATAAATAGACCGAAGTCAGAATTTTGTATTTGCTACATTATGAGCAACAGGACTGAATTCTGCCACTAATCTGACAAATCACAAAACTAACTTTGGATTAAAACAGCAGTAAAATATGGTTAAATAAGCTTAATTTGTTTTAATTTTGAAAAATCGGGAAGTTCCTTTCGAGAACAGCTATCTGTACTACCTAATATCTTCTTCATTTTCAGGAAAGCTCCAAAAGGCAATTCTAAGCTGTACTTCATCTGGTATAGGTTGTGGAAAATGTTCTACAACTTCAAATGGTATGTGACATGCTACAGCCTGGGCTGCAAGTTCTACTAGGGATGTTATTTTTTCATCTGAAACACACACAATCACAAAGATCAAGTCAACCTAACTATTCCCCTGTTGTTTCGAGAAGATAAAAGTATTAAAGGTTTGCGACAGAATTACAATGGACAATTACTCACTTTCAAAATAACAACCCAGTGTTAAAACACAGGTAATCAATAGTAGATCACTAACAATCCAGTATTAATACACCATTGATTAATAGTAGACTGCTAACTATGTAGACACCCCTGCCACCTCAAACATACATTATGATTATATACACCTTAAAAGAGACAATTTTAAGTAAAATTATATATAGAAACGAAGGTAGATAGATATGTTTCTCAATTATGTTTAATGTTTCCATTGTATATAATATACTCTAAATTAACTGGAGTATATGCTGCAAGTAAATTGTCATTGTTTGAAGTAGTTATGCCTTTTTGAAATCTCATAATCACATGGTTCAGGGGGGGGGGGAGATCAAAGAAAACAATTTCCATTGAATTATTTTTGCAGTAATTAAAATATTTTCAAAAAAAGATTGCAATTACATGTATTTCAAATGTTAAACTAACAATCATGTGCATAAACATTGTAGAGAACTTAACAATATTTTCAGAATTCGAAATAAACAAAAACAACAAAAAGTCAGAAGATCCATATTTTGGCAAAACAATTTTTGAAATAATTAACTTTTGTTTTTTTAAACTATGAAACTGTTCAAGACATTTATTCTTTATTATTATGTAACTGAATTATTTTATTGCATTATTAATTATTTTTCAAGGTTTCACTTGCATTTCTTTAGTTTTTATAACAAAATGTTTAAATCTTGAACTAAATAAAATTCATATCTATTGTGATTTTCTTTTATTTTTCTTCCTATTTTCGATGCATTTTTTAACTGATTTAGATATTTTATTTATAACATACCTGTTTTTAAATCTAATTTTCATATAAAAATGATAATCACAATTAACAATTTCTCAGCTTATAATGTTGGTATTTTACTGGTCTCATTTTACCTTTCATCAAAATACAATATCAAGTATTAAATAAGCAATTAAGAAATAAACAAGTCATATCTAATAAATAAATTACATATTAGAAAATGTGTTACTATCCCCCATGCCTTATTCTCAACAAATCTTGTGCACAAGAGTTTTGGAATTTGCAAATCGGTGCGTCTTTTTACCACAGAACACCACAGAACTCGATAAAATCTCATTTTTTCTTTGATAAAATTTAATGAAATATTATTTTATGTGTAATTATGGGTTATTGTGTATAATTATGTATTAAAACCACATATTTGTTCAACATTATGTCTTCGTACGCGGATGAAGTTTTCGATGAAAACGGCGATAGCACAGAACACCACAGAACTCGATAAACTATCCTTTTTTATTGAATAAACTAAATAAAATAATATTTTGTGTGTAATTATGACTTATTGGTTAAAATTATGTATGAAAACAACGTATTTGTTCAACATTACGTCTCGTCATACGCGGATGAAGTTTTCTCTGAAAACGGCGATACCACAGGACAAACTAAAATACCACAGAACACCCTAAATAACTTAAAAAGGATAGTTCAATGATTAAATTGTGTTTATTTTAACTGTTTCTTCTTAAAAAAAATACATGAACACTGTTTTAAATGCCATGCAACTTGTTTTGTAGCACGGATGTCCGATTGTATTGTTAAAGACTGTGCAAATGTTTCCCCATAATTTAATAAAAAATCGTGATCTAGTTAATAGGGAGTGATAAACATTCTTAAAAAAAACATACATAATGAGTGTAACTGAAACAAAAATAAAAATATAAAAATGAATAAACAAAAAGCAAAAGCCGAATTTTACATGAAGCTTATATGTCACATGCTACTAAGATTTTACAGGTTTTTCTTGAGAAGTTGAAGAAGAAAAAATACAAAAAATGAACATACAGACATAACCATTATTTTGTTTGGTAATTCAAAAAGTGAGAAAACAAACAAACAAACAAACAAAAATCATTGAAGGTCGTTTGATTACGAACCAAAAATATTCAAAGAAGTGTTTTGGCTTACACGTAAAATAGAACTTTTAAATAGTATTATTCTAATATATTTTATGTGCTTGTTTTATTATTTCAATTTACAAACAATACAACAGTCGAGCAAAAGGGCAATGATATACGAAGTTCAAATTTTACTTCTTTAACAAATTAAAAAACGCATTTCACAGTTATACATCCCTGCTGAGTTTGATCTTCATTGATGTTAATTAGTAGCACCATTCTAAATAATCCCCCATGGTTTTTTATGGGCGGTTTATTAGTGTAGTGCTGGGGCCATAAATCAATTTTGGTAAGGTTTCTCCATGACAGCGCTTTATTAATTAACAAGCGTGTTTTATTGTTTGATGACTATGATGAATTTTATTTAAAAGAAACATTTATTTTAAACAATTTATAATATTAATAAATATGTTTTTGAACTAGGTCTTCCCTGTCTTAAATATTAAATTTCTCAACTAGGATGTTCTACAGTACTATAACAGAAACTTCAAGAAGGTGGCGCTTTAAGAGAAAAAACACAAACAAACACACAAAATTCGGAATCCCCAATGAAGTACAACTGTATTCAAGTTTAATGTGGGTCGTCATGACCGTTAATCATGAAATATTACTTTTTATATATATTGTGCATAACAATAACTATATTTTAAGCATATTAACACATATAAACATTTAAAATAGCTTTTTGAATTCAATAAAGTGTTACATAAAGTTCTGTGGTCCTGCCTTTTTCATGAAAAACGTCAACTGCTCTCTCAACAAGACATGAGGATGAACAAATCTAGGAACAAATTTGAGGTTTAAAGAGCTTTTTTTTTATACAATAATACATTTTTACGTGCATATAACTTTTTATATTCGTTTTATAAATAAAAAGGGATATTTGATCGAGTTCTTTGGTGTTCTGTGGTATCTTCGTTTTCAGAGAAAACTTCATTCGCGTACGAATATGTGGTTTTCATACATAATTTATCAAATAAGTCATAATTTCACACAAAATATTATTTTATTTAGTTTATTCAATAAAAAAGTTTTTTTTATCGAGTTCTGTGGTGTTCCGTGCTATCGCTGTTTTCATCGAAAACATCATCCGCGTACGACGAGACACAACGTTGAACAAATATGTGGTTTTCAGACATAATTATATCAAATAACCCATAATTACACATAAAATAATATTTCATTAAATTTTATCAAAGAAAAAACGATATTTTATAGAGTTCTGTGGTGTTCTGTGGTAAAAAGACGCACCCTTTGCAAATAGTCAATAGCTGGATTACTTTGATTAAAATTAATTAAATAATTATCAATCAAGCTTTTCATTTGTTTCTAAGAAATTTTTTTCAAAGAGTAATATTATTTATATCTACCTGTAATAATGTATTTAAATACCAGGTTGATCAAATAGGGGTTTAAAAGTAGACATATAAATTAAGGTTGAATCGGTCAAGGCAGGATAGTAGTTATGCTGGATCGTCTTGTAGCCATTTTAACCAGTGCTTATTCATGGAAGAACATGTATCAGTGATTTTGTTGCCTTTATTAAAAACAGCCCATTCCTTTTCAATTGGGAAAATTTATCGATGTTTTTCTTGAAATTGGGAAAACAAAGCAATGGTTTTACACATATAAAAAAAGGAAAAGAACAGTGAGCAGTCAATAAAATAACTAAATTGATCTTTTGTTAGATATATTTATTTGACTTATGTGAGATGTTCAAACATCGGATGACTGCAGAAACTTCCATTTTGTTTGATTTTATATTATCAAGATGTCTGGAATTATATGGATTTATTTTGATCAGATTAAATTATTAAGTATAAAGTATCAATGAAAAACCAGAAAAAATACATTTCAATAGAATAACTTTTTAAAAATAAGTAGCTAGAATTATAAATGAAATACATGTATAGTTAAAAATTTCAACACTTTGAATCCTATAAAAATAGTTTGTATTTTATGTAAAATGCACTTAAACATATTTAAAATATGAAAATGAAAATGACTGCCAAAATACTAATTGTTATTATGTTTAAATCGGTTCAATACTCGTTTAACACTGGCGGCATCGTATTGTGCAATTTCCGGCACATAGTTCATATCCTATCCGGAACTTTTCTGAGTGACAAAAATACGAAGGTTTCTTATTAAATGTTAACAAATTTGAACGGCGAGTAGCCCTCCAACAGAAGCCATGAATAGATCGCCTGTTCTTATGGTTTTCTGTTGGGATTTTTGTCACAAATTGGGAAATATTTACACAAAATTTGGGAAATTTGCTCCAGGGAAAACAGCCGAAATTCGGAGGCAAATTCAAGCTAACAAAATCACTGTGTATGTGTATTTTTTATATAGTAAAGAATCTGCTTTACCAACCAATGTAATGGTTAAAAAATGTGCAGCTTGCAAAGATGAGTGTTCAACTGATAGACAACACTGATTAACACAAATTTATACATATACCGAACAAAATTGCCAGAAATATTATATCACGATACATGTGCATCACAAAAGGGGTTAGTGCATAGTTTAATGAAAAATTATTTTAAATAATGCAATCATACAATACTGTATATACAAATAAATCTCTATAAAAATGTGCATATGGTTGGGCATATTTTATGCATCTTCTTCAGACTCAACTCACCCTGTGCTTTACCCAAATTGCAAGGTTGGCCCCCATTTTGTCTTTTCCAACCCCTCCAGTTCTGACAAAGGCTTTCCGGCTCGCTGATCCACGAGCATAGTGAGTCTTCATCGAACCGATCGCTATCATCAAAAGACAACCTGTCCCCTTCGTTATCCCAATCAAAAACGAAGTCCATAATGATAAAGGGTTTCTTTGTTTCAGACCCGAAGGCGCAAGTCTGAACCTAGCTTTGTCGACTGCTCCCTGTTTTTTCTCGAGTTCTTATCGCACATTGTCACCAATAAAACTATTTTATAGTGTTTGATTTGATTGAATATGTTTATAAATATTAGTCGAACATGTTATAAAGTTAGAATATGGATGGAAAATGCTGAAAAGTAGCCCAAATGGCAAGTGGGCAATTCAGCTGTCCAAAACAATAATATCCGATCGGTTGGACTCGTCAAAGTTCGTGCGCCGACGAGATATCGCGAGACTAGTCTTGTAACACGTGCCCGCTCATATCTTATTTTTGTACTACCCAAAGTGATGCTCGCTGGTGCCATTCTCTCACGTAATATGGTCATTTAAATATATATGTATATCACGCATCACTGCCAGTTTGTCTTTAATTATTAGATAAAACGTTCTATGTACTCAATTTTTAAAGCGACCACAAACAAATCAGGCGCGTTTATGTGAGTGCTCAGCCAAGTAAAAAGCCGCGGTCTGAAAAAATCTTGAAACCCGACAATACAATACACTGTACATGTACAACTAAATAGATCGACCCATGTATCATGCTTAGAACGACTGACATATAAAAAGATTAAGTATAAATCCAGCTGGCTTAACTAAATTTATTATAATTTGATACAACTAGTTTACATAATTTATAAAAACTATTACATTGCTGCAGTTTTAATGGATTTATCTAAGGCGTTTGATTGCCTCCCCCACGAAATTCTGCTTGATAAATTATCGGCCTATGGGGTTTCCCAGCATTCTGCATCCCTCCTTGAATCGTATTTAACCAATCGTAAACAACAGATCAAACTTAATGGTATTCTTAGTAGTTGGACTGACATCTACAAAGGTGTTCCCCAAAGATCTATTCTTGGGCCCCTTTTGTTCAATGTGTTTATCAATGATATATTTCTATTTATTAAACATGGTACATTGTATAACTATGCAGATGACAATACTTTGTCATTCTGCTCACCTGATAACAATTTATCAATCTCTACTTTGGAATCTGAGTCCATGAAGCTCATTGAATGGTTTAAAATTAATAAAATGCAAGCAAATCCAGACAAATTTCAGGTCATAGCTGTTTTGAAAAACAACCATGTATTAATATCCACTCTGCCAGTTTATCATGTGAAAGTACTGTAAAACTATTGGGTATTGAAATTGATTATAAACTTAACTTTGATATTCATATTAGAAATTTATGCAGGAAGGCATCCCAGCAGCTAAATATTCTCAAACGTTTGGGACCTTTTTAAAACAAACTCACCAGACTTACAATTTTTCATACTTTCATCCTAAGCAATTTTAACTTTTGCCCATTAGCGTGGCATTTTTGTTCAGGTGAAAATTCTATAAAGCTAGAAAAAGTGCAGGAAAGGGCACTGCGTTTTGTGTACGATGACATGTCCAGCTCTTACGAGGAACTTTTGGAACTAGCTAAGATTCCCTCCCTGCATATTAGACGTCAAAGAACAATGGCAGTGGAAACTTTTAAATTACTAAATAGTTTAGCTCCTGTTTGTCTACAAGATCTTGTCATTTTAAAATCTCATAAATATGCTTTCAGGTATAATAATGTATTAGAATTACCTCAAGTTAAAACCAGCACTTACGGTAAGAAAAGCTTTCGCTTTGCTGCTGCCACTCTCTGGAACAGTCTCCCAGACCATTTCAGGACTGAAAATAGCTTTTATCAGTTTAGAAGCTTGATTCAGTCCTGGAATGGCTCTGTATGCCGCTGCTCTGCATGCAAATAGCTTGATCTGCTTTTTATATCTGCTATTCATGTGACTTCTCTTTTAATATTTTAAAATTTGACTGTGTCTATTTTAAGTAACTTTTAAATTGCTGCTCAATAGTAACCCTGCTTATGCTGGAATGATTATATTCTTAGTGCTATATTAATTTATGGAATTACTTTATATATTTTTAATACACTATATATATTTTATTCATAGTATGTCCTCATCATTAATGTAACTGTATGCCTCATGCTCTTATTGCCCTAAATTGTTTTAAAAATGTCTTAATTTTGTCTTAATACTAGTATGTCTTTATCTTAAAATTGTCTTAATTGTCTTAATGTGTTTTTCTTTTAAGTATGTACTTATTTTTAATCTTACTGTCTTAATGTGTGATACTTTTTTAAAAATGTGATGTTTGCTTTTATGTTTGCTTTGTATGTGCTTTGTATGTGCTGCATGCTAACTGTTATTGTTTGCTTTGCATGTATATATTCGGTTAAAAGCTCAATAGAGCTTATGTTTATTGTTGTAAAATGTACCGAATCAAAATAAAGTTTTCGTATTCGTATTCGTATTATATAACTAAACTAACTTGGACAACATGATATACAGGTTCATGGTTTAAGAATTCGGTTGCAATAGGAGGCATGCATGCATTAATGAAAGAAACCAATACCACTATCAAAGTAGCGTTAGCGCCATGCTCCAGCAACTTTAATGGCCTAAATTACAACAAAGAAGAAACGGCGTAACACCAGTAACAATTGCTTTACAAGATCCAACATCAACTAGTCAACATTATCAATCCACCGAACTATATGATACCGACAAGAGACCATAAATTTCTTCTACCATTCTCTCCCACAAACTACCATGCACACTCCTTCTTTCCCAGAGCAATAAAAACATGGAATTCATTCCCCTCTTCAGTTGCTTATAGCCGAGACTTGGACTCGTTCAAGTCTGATGCATCCTCATTCCTATACACATTCTAAATAAATAGTTGTTTTTATCTTATGTTATTTGTACATATGTTCAGTGTTCCCTCTCTAAATTGTTTCATTTTATCGTTTTAAAATTGTAAATTTCCGGCATGCGCCTCCTTAGTAATCATAATGAATAATAAATAAATAAATAAATAAAACATGCTTAAATAAGTTTATAATAGAAGGCCCACGAAATTGTTTAAGTAGTATATGTTCTTTTTTTTCTTTTTTTTTGGGGGGGGGGGAGGGGGTTCTAAATATAGCCAAAATATTGTTTTTGGACTTACAGCAACAATCAACCAATCAATCTACAAAACATACAAAACTGCCTTTTAGACCATTGTGTTTCGAAAAAAAACTACTGCGCAGATGCCTGAGCGTTGAATATAAGTGACATAAGTTACAGACAGACAGATCAGAATAAAGTTTAGAACTGATAAGAATCTTACTTTAGAAAAGGTAACTTTAGAAAAAGATAATATTCCAAATTGCGTTTGGTACTTCTGATTAGACCAATCCGACTACAGGAGAGGCCACTTGGTATAAACCTAACCTTCACAGCCCTAGTCTTCATTAGAAAAAAAACTTACAATATAGACCCTAACAGACTAAAAAGTGATAGATGATAGCCCCGCTTAAAAGTCGGGCGTCTCAGCTTTGGTGTCTGGTTGCTGGTTTCATGTCCAGATCGTTCTTGGAAAAAAACTGTATTTGATGACGTCTGACCGGTTATGGTACTGGTGGATTTTCTTAGAGTGGTTTGATCTTATCCTACTGTTAGATAGTATGACAAAACCTGAAGATGGAATGTCCACTAGGTCTTTAATTATCTTAAAGAACATGGTCAGTTGTATTATGTCCATCTGTTGTCTCTCACGTCTGTCACGCTTCTAGTGTTTCTACATCTGTCTGTGGCAAACCTAGCGGCTCGGCATTGTACCATTTCCAGTGTCTTTGTGGACAATATGCTGTTTCTATTCTACATTGCCAGACAATATTCTAAGTTTGGTCTAACAAGAATGTTGTTTAGTATCCTGACTGCTGATCTTAAGATTTCGTTCGAAGGATCCCAGCATGCCTTTTAACTAGTCTGTCAATATATATGATGGTTCCATGACAGATCATAGTTGAGATCAACTCCATGTCTCTATATACGCGAGTACGCAGCAGAATCCACAGGCTTTTGAAAAAAACTGCAATCTATCCCAGTAATCAATAAACTGTCCATTTTCAGTACTATAAATAAAGCACCTTAAAACTCAAAAATGCACCAAATTGCACCTCTAGTTATTGTGTGAATCCACATTGTAACTAGTTTAGTTAACTGTTAAAGAAGACCAAGAACGATCCCAGGACACTTCCCAGTGGTACTCCAGTTACTATACTGGTGCTTTATCAGACGTTGTATAATCTACGATGACTTGTTGTGATATGTCTGAGAGAAATGGTTTGATCCAGCCTAAAGTTGATTCTCGGACGCCATCATCAAAATCAAGCTTTGACAGAAGCCATTGGGGTGAAACCTTGTCAAAAGCTTTTGAAAAATTTAGAATAAAGAGGTCTTGTTGTATGCTGTTGTCTAGTATTTTCGATAGTTCGTGGGTTAAAGTTAAAAGTATAGTGTTTTGCATCTTCTTCTTGCCCGAAAGCCTTGCTGATAATGTGTAAGTATGGTTGTCTATAGATGTTTCAAGATGCTACTTGTCAGGATGTGCTCTTGAATCTTACAGCAGAGACAGGTCAGAGAGTGTAGTCAATAACTACTAGCCTTAAATCTATCTCCTTTCTAGAAAAATTGCTGCTACGTTTTGCTTTTAACATGTCTGTTGGAACTTCACTGTTGTTCAAGAGATTCTGTTAAAATTTAGTAATAAAAAGTGGTATTCCTCTAGCGATGTCTCTTAATATTCTGGCATTTATTAGGTCTTGTCTACAAGCCTTGTTTGGGTTGACTTTTAAGAGTACGCCGTCCTCTGTCACGGATAGTTTCCTGCTAGTTTTGGAGTAGTATTACTGGTACCTACTTTTGTGAATACAGATTCGTATTGCCTGTTTAGTATATCTGCCTTGTTTTTGGATCTGTATATTCTCCGCTGATGTCCGTGTGTTAAGATTTTGTTTGAGACCACATGCGTTTTTGTTTACAATTGCTTTAGGCTTCCTCTGGATCGCCAATCTCTATTAAATTGTCTACACTTTCCCAATAGGCTTTACTCTGAAATCTTTATGCAGCTGCGTCATAATTAGCCTTTTTGTATTGCCATATTTTATGTGGAATTATTTATTCTTCATCTGGATTCAACAAAAACTGACTCATGGTCCGATATTCCTCACTTAATTTACTAGTGTGTCATTGTTTGTAAAGAAAATGTCTTAGATGTTTGCCTTTGTTTCAGTTATGCTAGTTAGTTCTAGCACAAGCTTATCCAATGTTGAGTTTTAACTAATAACTGGCAGATTGAAATCGCCACCAAGCCACAGGTGTGCTCCATTATGTGTTGGTATTCTATCTAGGTATGATTCGAGTGTATACTAAGGCATTCAGTATCAACATTATTGGCTAGTCTATAAAAGGATCTTACATATATAGATATCATTTGAGCCAACTATTTTTCACTTCTCCCATACGATTTAACAATCTGTTGCAACTTTCAGTTCCTCTGGTTCTTCACTCTGTAACAAGGATAAACACACTGCCAACTGTGTTAGACTTCTCGTGAATAAATTTATGATTTAAGCCAGGATTCTAGTACCTAGTATAATCAGGGGCATAGCTACCATTGAGGCCTCGGTCAAAAAAATTAACATTAAACATTATATCAGAATGTTACCAGCTGACACCCTGCCTCGGTATATCCCAAAGGCCAGCTACGACCTTGTTAATATTAGCTTGTACGGTTGGCTAGTTCTATGTTTTCGCCTGGTGTTTTAATTGATTGGCAATGACTAGGAGAAATCTGAGTGGTAGGTCGCTTCTTTTTAACTCAACTCTTGATGGTGATAAATAGCCGTTGGGTGGTTTAAGCTGATTTCTGATTCTACACTTAATTCGTTAAGGTAAGAAAAGGAAAGTATCAGTGTTAAATATGCTGATGTTGAATAAACTGGTAGAAAAGTATGGCAGCATTCCCATGAAATATTCCTTAATGAAATCACAGGTCACAGATCACAATTGTCGCAACAAACTCCCGTTGTAATAAATCTTCTTGCAGAATTGCTTGATCGTTCTAATAAATGTCCTTGTGCTATTTCATGCATTCGCCTTTTTGCGTTCTTCGCAATAAAATCAATAAAATATGCCAAGCCTATTCGGAAAAACTGCTATTCTTTTTTAGAACATTTAACTGCTGTTTCAATAAAGTAAAACACTAAAAACCGATAAGTCTGAAACAATCGGAAACCACGGGACGGTGACACTATTTGGATAGGGACAAGGAGGCGACACAAAAAATAAACTAAACTGACAACAAGAACAAAAACCAACTGTTATTATCCCATTTACTCACATCGTCGGAAACCCACGTCTGCATGGTCGCGTTCTCGCTCTGCTTCCACTAACCGACCGTGTGCACACTTGTATATAGATATTTTCTCGTTTTCACGAAACTATTCCGATTACTAGTAGTTTAAACGCTTCGCCGGAAGTACAAGCGACCAATCAAAACAGGACATTGAATATTCATGAAAACGAGTGTACCCACGGTCTGTAAGTGGTAGCAACGTTCGTTTGTTTGATTTTTAACGCCACTTTTATCAATTTCTTCAGCTATATCATTTTTTAATATGGGGGAGGATGCCGGAGTACCCGGAGAAAAACCTTGATGTGGTTCTATACGATCATGCCGAGAAATAACCGTCCGAAAACCAAGTTTTTGTATTATGTAAGTCATTATCGTATAAATCACTCTGCTGTGTGTTAAATGTGTTCTTACAAGACCTTTCCTTTTCTTAAACTTTCACAACTCATAAAACAATTACATCGGAGGGAAAAGACAGATAGAGAATTTATTGCCCCGTGGCGTAACGAACACTTCTAGTCTTGCTACAGATAAGGCTTTATGTATGTTAATTAATAATGATGACCACAGCGGGATAGCTTTGAATCAAAAACATGGGGTTATTTCTCGGCATGAAAGCAATATACAAAATATCGGGCTTCTGCATACTATAGTTGCTAAGAAAACTGCGGCGGAATTTTTTTGTAACGAATGGATGGACGGACGGACAGACAAGAGTAAAACAGTACACCCCCTCTTATTTGAAGCGGGGGTATAAAAACATATTACTCTACTTTACTCAATGAAACTGAATAAGTGAGCACTGAAAGACAAAAATCCGTCAAATGAATTAGTAGCCAGTGACCATGCTTTATTTTGAGGTTTCTTTTTTTATTTTTACTGTTCTAAACCAGGTGCAATGTACAGAGAAAGTTTAACTGATCATTAATCAGCTGTTGTTGCTATGTTATGTTTAAAAAACATTAATCTACAAGAAAATTTACAAGACAATTTGTCAAAAAACTTTCAGGAAGTTACTAGATCACTGGGATATTTATCAGTTGTGGTCCATCAGTGCAGTGCTAATTTTGAGTACTGAATTTACATTGTTTTAATTTTGTTGTTCAAAATGCCTCACAAATGCAAAGTTTGAATTTTATACTTCAAAACTTTTGTCTTTTTTGGATTGTAACTCCGTGGGTATAAAAACTTATTTTTCACCAAGAAGTTTAGTTCCTGCTGTTTTTTAAAGTGATGATTATATTTTAATGCATGATTTTTGTGATTCATAATCTGCACACACAGGTCTACTCTGTAGATATCATCATTGAAGTTACACTGTAAATTTGGAAGTATGGACAAAAATTAAATGATTTATTTAGTAGGCACATATCTTTAGCTGGTTATGGATAACTAAAAAAAATCTTTATCTAAAAAGCTAGTTACATTATATGTATTTGAACAACAATATCACCCTTTTATTAACACAGCATGAACTCACTGTCTGACTTATCTTTGAACCAGAAAATTTATGTTTGTTTGTTTGAATGGTGTTTTACGCCACTTTCAGCAATTTTTCAACTATATCAAGTTTTTTAGGAGGATGCTGGAGTACCTGACCTTTGGTATTAAAACTTTTAATCCTCGTCAACTAAAATAGCAGTTGAGCACTGTACACATTGAAAGTCTAATCTTCAAACTCAGTGTTCAAGAAAATTTACAGGTGCGACATTTGTATCATCCCAAATAGTGACAGCAGTCTCTTACTTGCTTCTCCCTTTACGGCAATAATGAAATAAAATGATCTACAGTATAATTGTATACAATTAAAAGGATGGTTGGTTTGTTTATTTGAATGTTTATCGCCTCTCAGCAATTTTCCAGTTTAAATTGGGGGAGGAAGCTTTAGTAACTGAAGAAAAACCAGAAATTCGGTAGGAAAACTAGCAATCGGTGTTAATTAAGATTGCAGTCGAGCGCACCCTGCCAGCAGTGAGACGTGAACCCGCAATATCATGGTTGACAGACTATGTGATCAAATCATCAATAGTAGACTAACTATCATTACCACTCGGCCACCGAGGCCCCCCTCCCAGGGATGATTGGAGTTTTATAATGCAAAAGATGTTTTGGAGGAAACTAGTAGAGATGTTGGTTGAATATTTCACTATGTCATTTTACTAATCTAAAATTACACAAACACTAAAACAATCAATATATTGAAAACGCGTTAGTGGTTGTTTTTAATGGAATTATATCGTTTCGTATATTTGTCATTTTTTCATTGCGATCAACGATTTGGTCTACACAAAACAATAATGAGGATCGTCATCAGTATTTCACCGGAAATAATAAAATCCATATCCGCCGGAAGTCCTTTTTGTGTTATTTTGACTGAGGTTTGCATGTTTAAACGTTATTAAACTTTACAATCATTAAATATCTTTTACATCCTGTCTTCTAGCAATAACGGCATTTGACCGAATTCAATACGACGAACATACATCTGTAAAATAACCTTAATTTTAAATGTTCTTAAGAGTAATTGCAAAGAAATCTGTATAAATTGGGCATAACATGAAAAACTGATAGATCCTACTTGTAAGTTGTATCAATATATTTGCTAATACGCCTGATGATAAATGATTAATTGAAAGTTACCTGCAATTGATATTAGCAAATTGGCGTTAATATTGCATGACAATTATATAATTTGCACAGTCGCCTGGTGAAACCGTACAGTTAACAGTTTATTAAATTGAGTAGTGATCGACAGCGATGAAATACCGAGATTTCCAAGTTAAATAAATATTAGTTAATCACATGTGACATAAATTGAGGTCAAAATTAATGTCTTTGTACGACGTCGCTAGTAAACATTGACGCACAAGAACATTTAAAAAGCAGTACCTGAGTGCAAGTTTTCAGCAAAATATTAGATATTCTTCTATGTGATAGACAGGATATTGATAACGCATCATGAATAATAAAAATATTATCACTCCTGCAGAAACACATTTAGAATTAACTGGTGCCTGGAACAAGTTCTGCCCACTTGTTTAATCTTGTGCGTTCTACAACACTTGTGAGCATATTTTTTGTTATTTAGAGCTACAAAGAGGTGGCATTACTCGTAAAACTTTCCATGGTTTTGCTTCATACTTTTTATTTCGCAAATGCTTTATTTGTATTTCTATAAGACTTGATTGTTCAATTATAACACTATTAGTAATCGTTACTGTATCAATTTCTGTGCAAAAGGGCTGCACACTTTTACCAGTTCATTCCTTAACAATGGCATGGTAAGGATTAGTGTTAACAATTAATTAGGCATTGTAGAAATGTCAACTGAATGTCAGAGAAAGGCAAAATTATTTATTAAAACATGAAAGCAGTGTTGTAGAAAATATGTATTAAATCCAAGGGTGTGTAAGCTTCATTACAAGTAATGAGACCTTACACCTTTGAAGTAGACAATGCTGGAATGTTTGGCTAATGACATGCCAGCTTTTGTACAGTGGTCAGCTGCAAACCTGAAAATAGTAAATAACTAATTCAGCAGCAAGGACGTTAATTTTGATCATCAAACACAAATTTTACCTTGTTTTTGTTAAACATTCATTAAGTAATTCCTTTAATTTTAATTTTTAATTTTGTATCTTTATAATGAAAAGAGGCTAAACAACTTTATCATTATATTTAAAAGAGGTTGTATTTAATGCTAAATTGATAAATCATTGATAATTTCAATAAAACTTGTGGATAGTAAAACAATTCGAAGACTTATTTCAGGAAATATTATCTTTGTTTAATAGAGAAAAACGTCAAAAATTGTATCTTTTTTTTCTTAGGATGGCACCCAGAAAGGGAAAGACTCAGCAAACTGAACAGGTCACATTAGGACCACAAGTGAAAGAAGGAGAAAATGTGTTTGGTGTAGCACATATATTTGCCAGTTTCAATGACACTTTTGTACATGTTACTGACCTGTCTGGGAAGTAAGTTCATCTTTGTAGCATTTAGGGTCTTGTTTAATGCCAATCAATGATGGAGAGGTGGGGGTTAAACAATGAGAAGTGGGCAGACAACACAGAGTTTCATTATATGTTTTTTTTTGTTTTATTTTCATTAAGTGGTATGTCCATTTTATGGGTTTATTTTGAGCAGTTAAATTTTTTTATAATCAAAGACCAAGTATCTATGAAAGCATGCCACGAGTAACTAATTAGTCTACTTTTATCAATAAATATTCAACATTACAATGAATCAGAATCAACGGCCACAATACTATAAAATAAAAAATGTTTCTTTGTTGTCACTACAGATTTTGATTGAATGAAGTAGTAGATAAGGACATCATTGTGAAACCTATAATATTATGTAATTAATATATAATGCACTATATTACTTCAGATTTAAAATATTTTTTTTTCAAAAGTGACTGACAAAATACTAAATTTAATGTTTAAAACTTGGCAATACTCATTCCAACACTAGCAGTATTGTATTTGCAAACTCTGGCCTCGGAGTTCATAACCTCTCTGGAAATTTACTTTGTATTGTTGCTTTGAACTGGTTTGGTTGTATTATCATGCTTCACTTTATATGCAAAGTAAAAATCAGATGCCAAATACTGGCACTTAAAATCCAGTCATAGAAAAACTGGTTTCTGGAGCAAGATTGACTTTTGAACCAATTTTGATAGAAAGTAGATGTTCACCTTTTTTGTGACCACCATGTGTACACCGCTGCATTTTTTCATATGGGTTACTATACTTCAGGGAAACTATTGCCCGTATAACTGGTGGTATGAAAGTCAAAGCTGACAGAGATGAAGCATCTCCATATGCTGCTATGTTAGCTGCCCAAGATGTAGCTGAAAAGTGCAAATCTCTAGGCATCAATGCCCTTCACATTAAATTGAGAGCAACTGGTGGAAACAGGTAAGGTGGTGTGAAATTTAAAACAGTTCGCCAGACATGAACCAGCTGTGAGGCACGTAAACAAGATAAACTTGAAGCAGTAACAAAATATTCATATTTATAACCAATATGGGGAAAAATTAGAAAGGTCACATACTGCAGCTGTAACAAATGACATTGCAAAATTTGTGGAAACGGGTACGGATTGTCCCTAAAACAAATGCCGCATACTTGATCAGAGTCTAAATTTATACCCAATCAAACATTAAAGGGACAATCTAGACAGAATATATCAGAAAATATGCACATGACCAGTAAAACATTACTTTGCTTTCTCAAGCCCTTCTTAAAAAGTAGATTAACATTACCTGAAAACCAATTCGTTGGCTTATGTGCTCAATGGTAAGGTGTGTGCGTGAAGCCACCAAAGATGGAAGTTGATATACAAAATACAGATTAAAACCTTTTTATAAGAATAAAATACTTCACTGGTAAAAATGTCAAAAATTTTAACCTTAAACATTGCATTTCTTTTTTTTCAGTTCATTCATTTTTTTTCAACCAGTCAGTGCATAATTCTATTAGCTGTTCTCCAGTAGAAGTCTTTCAAATTGTGCTGACATTATTTTCGCAATCGGCCATCTCATAATTATATGAATGAACACACAGGTAGTTTAGGTATCAATAATGGTTACAGATCATGTCTGTGGTTACAGAAATTGGCTAAAAACTATTGATGCATATGTTGCTTTCGCATACCAAGAAACATTAATGTTACCATTTAACTTGATAAAGTGAAGTTTTTGCAGATTTAATCGGATGTGAAACTGCATCAAGGCTGGGTAAAAAGAAAAGTAACCATATTCATGTATATTAGTATTCGTTTTCTTTCTTAATAGATATAAATTACATCTTTTTAACAGAACTAAGACCCCAGGGCCAGGTGCACAATCAGCTCTCAGAGCTTTAGCTCGTACTGGAATGAAAATTGGCAGAATTGGTAAGTTGAATATGTCCGCAATAACAGTGAAGGTACATCTATTGAGTACAAGGTGCTTTATAATGTTCATAATATTGTATAGTTGTAAGGAACTTGTATGTATAACAAACAGAAAATGTATGGTATTGTAGGTCTCCTGGCTTCCATCTTGATAAGACTAGTTGCTATTGTATTACTGAAAACTTGTTGGAAGTCAAAGTAAATCAGTTTAAGAAATGAAAAGAAGAATGGTTCATTCAAATCTTTTGAAAGTATCAGAACAGATTTTTGGATGGTCAGTGAATATCGATTACTGTGTATAAGTTACAAGTCTTTTATTAAAACTGGTCAAAAATCACTTTACTGTTCATTGGTTCTTTATTCAACCTTTTTGTGCTTCAGAATGTTGCCAGTGATGTTAATCAATATTTGCTACTCTTGAGAGTAAAATGATGAAATATTTCCACCTTTGATATCTGAGGCAACTGTCACATTTATTCTTTTTATGCCCCTGCAACAAAAAGTTACTCGTACAGTTTCAGGGCTACAACATTTATATTTTGCAGTCTGTTTGTATATATAATGAAGGTGTGCAGGAATTTGATTTTCATTAAATTTCCGTCAATTGATGGATAGTAGGTTGCATACCATAAAGGGGTACATGTTTTGTCCTGCCATCTTCTCGTACAGCATTGAATCTACAGCATTAACATTTGGTAGGATATGTGTGCAGGGCCAAAGGATTTTGATTTTCATGAATAATTTTTAAAACTACAGATAAGGGTTCTTATCTTCTTCATCTTTGAAGTTGCAGTGTTTATATTTAGAAGGATATAACTACAGATAAGGGTTCTTATCTACTTCATCTTTGAAGTTAGTGTTTTTATTTGGTAGCATATTTGAACACATAATGGAGGTGTGCAGGCCAAAGGATTTTTGATTTTTGTTAAATATTCTTGAAACTACAGATATTTTTACTTAGTCTCCATCATTCATGTATTGACAGTAATTAAAATTAACATTATGTCCAATAAGAACAAGTCCCAGTAAATGAGAATAATTATAAAGTAGAATATTAGTCTCAAGTCTTAATACTACCAAAGTAATCCTCTTATTTTTTGTGTCCACTAGACTATTTCAGTGTATGATACCTTGTAGCAAGTTCCAATTAATTTACACATGGCTATTGGTTTGATAAATGCTATGTGTTCACAACTCAGGGTTTTAGCTAGGATTTTTGAACCATAAGTCACTTTTGCGTGCGATGATTTTTAAGATGTTATATGTGTGTATATTTATTTATATGTATAAATGCAAGCAAGATCATTAATTAATGAATACAATAAACATCAATAAATATTTAATAATAATTTTATAATATATATTATGTATTCAATGTAATATTTCCATAGAACATATATTTGAGCAGATTTTAATGAAAAACTTAAAAAGTGATGGCCAAAATATTAATTTTTGTTTCTGTTAAAATTTTACAAGTCATTTAAATTCTAGAAGCGTCGTATTTTGCAATATCCGGCACCGAGTTCATATCCGCTCCGAAAACTGTCGGTATTATCTTTTACTTTGAACTGGTTTCCGATAGTATTTTAACATACGCTATATGTATATATAAAAAGTAAAAGCACACTGGAACCAGCGTAAACAAATGGCGCATATTGATAAACATGAGGCTATAAAAAAAATATGACGATTTCTGACGATAATAGCAATAAAATTAAAAGGCGACTTAAGACGACTTTTTCAGAATGACAGAGCAATGATGAACAAGGCGATTTGGGACCACAATAAGATCGCCCGAATTGCTATCCAACTGGCTATGCTTGATCGCGTGTGACGATGTGTACACAGTAATTAAGTGATTAATTATCAAAAATCTGGTGGCATTTCTATTACATAATTACTTTGATTGGATGTTTGGATCGATCTATGCCGAGAATGGCGATTTTGAAGAAGAAAAATTTGAAATTTTAAAATTTTAAGTGGCGAATTACGTTCAAAATATTTTCGTCATTTCTGAAAAGGATTCGCCAATTGCGAAAGTGGCGAGCGCTAGCTAAATCAATGACAACTAGATTTGTGCATTTTGTACTACTGTTTCTGTCTAACATTGCCAGAGTGTTTATGAGCAGGGCTCGCGTTGGAGGGCGACTCGGGCGAAGTAGTCGCCTTATTGTGGTCCCACATTGCCGTCCATCATCTTAAAAAGCGAAGTGAAGTCGCCATTTCATTTTGTAGAATTGCCTAATGTCCCCTTTCAAATTTTATTCCCATTTTGGTAAGAAATGTTCATATTTTTGATACCGCGTCATGTTTATTTTGTTTACGCGCCAAACTTGAACTGGTACCCTTTTAACTTTTATTTTTGTACATAAAGTGTAGTTTTAAAATATGACCGGTAACCAATTTAGAGCACAATAACTTGTGAAAATTTCCGGAGCGGATATGAATTTGGTGCCGGAGATTGTGGTGAAATGAGTTTTGCAATGATAGAAACGTAGAAAAATAGTATTTTGGCAGTTACTTAAAACAAATTTAAGTTAAATATGCTTAAATACTTTTAAAAGTGAATTATATAATTTTACATAATATATTATGTGTCACAATGATGTAATTTTCTACTTCTAGTTCTAATCAAAGACATATAATTACATGTCTCTGTTCTAATAGTACTTCATTATAAATCAATCAAATTGTGTATCAATGACAAAGAAACATTTATTTTAATGAACAGTTCTGTGACAGTTTATTCTTTTTTTATTGTTATGTTTAATGCATGTGTTATTAAAAATGTGTGAAATAAGTATACTGAATAGTTAATCAAATCTTTGATACTTATCCTCAATAAATTAAACTGGTAAAAAAAAAATAACAATGAAAATGCAAATGCCAACACTTATTTAAAAAAAAAACAAAGTAAACAGGACGCTTTCGCGACATATAATGCCACTTCTCCCTGTTGTCCACCCACTTCTCCCTGTTCTATCCTCACTTCTCCCTGTCAGCCACCCAAAAGAGAAGTGATTTCTCCCTATAATTTTGACCCAGCGTGAGCCCTGAAGAGTGGTTAATGTACTAAGTGATATACTATTGGTTACCAACATGCCAACATGTATACTGTCTCATGTGTGATGGGCTCCCAACTTCATTGACAACGATTGCTAGTTTTCCTGCCCACATCATCATTTTTTGTATTTATGAAATATTCTGAAAAAGTTCATTATTTTTTAACAGAATGGTTATGTTTTTTAGTAGAAGAATGAACAATTATAACTTTATATGTTGCCAGTGATGTTAATATTTGCTACTCTTGAGAGATAAATGATGAACAATATCACCTATGCTAGCTGAGGCAACATCTAAACTATGTGTGCCCCTGCAATTATGGAAGTGTTTGATGACTTTTTTGCTAATTTTCTAGACTGGGAACTTGGTCATTTTTCAAAACATTTGATCTTGGTCATTTTTTGTCGGAACATTTACAAAAGAACATACCTTTTTGTGTAATCAACTCTGCATACAGTTTTCAACCCAGATCTCTGAAACTTCACATAAATGTTGCACATGTATTGGAAGTTGTGCACCTGCAATTATTTGATTGTTCGAGGACATTTTTTCTAATTTTCCAGTCTGTGAACATTTCTCAAAACATTTGCAGAAGGTGGTTCCTGTTTTGTGTAATCAACTCCTCTTACATTCTTTTACATGGACTCAAAACCTTCTTCCAACAAATTGTAAACCATTTCCTTTTTATTAGGGCACTACTTTGCAACCCATCCATCTAAGACTTTGGGGGGGGGGGGGGGGTTATAAAAGCTGTTCTTTCACAACTAGATTTGTGCATTTTGTTTTACTGTATCTGTCTAACATTGCCAGAGTGTTTAAGAGTGGTTAAGGTACTAAGTGATTTACTTTTGGTTACCAACATAGTCATTTGTATTTTGTATTAATGAAATGTACTGAAAAAGTTCATTATAGTTGAACAGTATGGTTATGTTTTTTAGTAGAAGAATGAACAATTATAACTTTATATGTTGCCAGTGATGTTAATATTTGCTACTCTTGAGAGATACATGATGAACAATATCACCTATGCTAGCTGAGGCAACATGTAAACTATATGAAAATTGAACATGTAAAATGAAATTGTGCTTGGTTTATGTTTTAGTAAGTAGTTTTATTACTCGGCCATGTAAAAAACGTCTTTTTTCTTTTTCTCAAAATTTATTAGAACAAAAGTAGAAACTCCTACCTGACAGAACATGAACGTGACAATATTTGTGAAAATGTTTAACTCCTAAATCTACAAATTTATTGCAGCAACAGTATCTGTGTTAAATTTTTCTTTTCTTTCAAAATGATGTCTCATTCTATAAGTAATAATAGAATTTTTATTTTTCTAAGCACATTTTCAGCTGTATGTGTACATAGGAAAAAAGGCAGCATTTTGTGCAAGAAATATAAGGGTGAAAGTTGGAGAGGAGAACTAGATCAATGGTTTGTATATTGCTGTTTCTCTTGTCTTCAAGACGTGTAAACACTGAAAGGGACAATAAGATTGTGTAAAGAATAGCAAAATCAAAGATGAGGACAAATGTGGTATGTTGGTTTGTATAAAGTAAAGCAAATGGGTTTTTTTATTTACAGAGGATGTTACACCAATCCCATCTGACAGTACCAGAAGAAAAGGAGGTCGTAGAGGAAGACGTTTGTAAACTGCAAATAAATTATGGAGAAGACTTTTGTGTTAAAGTTCATTCTTGGTTGATAATGCTATATATTGAGACCACAAGAATAAATAAGAAATCTTGGAAAAATCTTATTTATTGTTCATTATCAAAGTTGTTGTCATAAAAAGTGTAAATAGTTAAATATCAGCACCATTTATTGAATTGAAGCATTCTTCCAAACTTTTGTCTTGTTAGCATCACATTTGATTTGATCTCTGTAGATTTCTGTGATTGGATTGTTTTGTGAGGGTTACTTAATATTCAGTTAACAAATAATGAATCATAAAACACATGTTTAGTGGGTTTGACTTGAATAATGCTATCTTATGGATTGATCAGTTGAACTTTTGCATTCCTTAGATGGACATATACAGTGGGCCAAGTTTTGGATCAGTACCTAGGGCTTTGGAATTTTTTCGTTAAATAATTGTTAATCTCGTTATTCAGTCTCTGATGCAAGGGATATTCTGATTGGATTATGTTTTTGTCGTACCAATGAAAACGTACGATTCAAAATGGTGCTGAATTAAAGGTCATTTAAAAATGGATAAATTTGTGGGACTTTATATCGGGAAAATTCGTAATTTGGAAAGGTATTGAGTGCAAGTTCTTCAACTTGAATTCTATCAAGAATCGATCCTGTAGTTGTAGCAATGGAACGATATCTTGCACGACTCGGTCGGGACTTTATGAATTACAGCAACATGCGTTATAGCCATAAATTTCATTGAGGCATGTAGGTATTTGCCTCCTATTGCATGGACTAGAAGAACCTAGTTCAGAAAAAAACCACTGTTGTTTGTTGGAACAATTTTTCACCTATATCATGGTGTCCAGTTTTTATGGGGGGGGGGGGGGGGTGAGAAGCCAGAGAAAACCCCCGACCTTCGGTAGGAAAACTGGCAATCCTTGTCAATTGAGATTTGAGTTGAATACACACTGCCCGCAGTGAGACTCGAACCAGCAATCTCGGTGTTGAAAGACCAAGTGATCAACAGTAGAGGAACTTCCTTAACCACTCTGCCAGATATATTCAACTTGTTGAATGTGTTCCATATGAAGAGAAAGAAGCACGAACCCATACGATTTCATTACCGTTATGTCCTAATTTGTCAAACTCAAACGAGTTGATTATGTATACCTTTTATAAATATATTTGTTAACTATTTATTCAAATTCACAATAGATGAATTCGTTTAAGGTGCTTGGTCATGTGTCACCTGACCATAACATCATTTATAATGGCACGGTGTCTAGGTTTACATTTTTAAAAGTCAGTTTTTGATAACTATCTATGTTAGCTCAAAATCATATGTATGCGAATTATTAAGCAGATTTACTTAAATTCGTATGACAGGTTTATACATAACTGTCACCAATGTGATCATATGATGGTTACATTACTGTCACCAATGTGATCATTGCTAGCAGAGACGTATGTATGGGAAATCCGGCGGCAGCAGCGTTAACACGTGGACATCTTGCTTCATGTCTTTGTAAGCCTAATTTCTAGGTCCATCACATTTGGTTCAGTGGTAGCTTATGATGAGTACTTGCCAGTCAGTCACCGGACCTTGACCTCAATTTCATGGTCCAGTGACCATGGTGACTATGTTAAAGTTTTTGGATTAAGGCAGTTCCTCTGTAACTATGCATGGTAAAATGATAAAATTTGGTTTATAGGTTGCTGATGAATAGTAAATGACTGTCTGGCAGGTGTCACCTGACATTGACCTCAATTTCACGGTCCAGCGACTACGACAAAGTTTTTCTATTAGGGCAGTTCCTCTAACTGCATGGTAGGTTGACATTATTTGGTATACAGGTTGCTGGTGAAGAGCACCTGACCTTGACCTCAATTTCACGGTCCAGTGACTTCAAGTTTTTGGATTGGGGCACTTCCTCTGTAACCATACAAGGTAGGATGACAGTATTTGGTATATAGATTGCTTATGATTAGTACATGTCTTGTAGGTTTCAACAGACCATAACCTCAATTTCACGGTCCAGTGACTTAGTTGAAGTTTTTGGATTGGGTCCGTTTCTCTGTAACCATGCATTGTATGTTTTAAATGCAATTTACGTAATGGTAGGCGAGGCATTTTTCTGTGTCCACACTTGTTTTAATGTTTAAAAATGTGTATTTTCTGATGGAATATGTTGCTGAAAAATGTGATCATATCGCACCGACCTTGTTTGAAAGTTTATTTAGCAAAGTTGCATGACGACTTACTCAAGAAGAAGACATTTGTCCAGATCTTTAATAGCTATACAGATCTAATATATTGTGAGGGCCCTTGGTGGTCAAGGTAGTTCGTCTCCTATTGATCAAGTAGTCTGTCAACACGGAGGTTGCGGGTTCGAGTCTCACTGCGGGATGTACTCGACTTCAGTCTTAATGAACAAGAATTGCCAGTTTTCCTACCAAAGGTCGGGTTTTTTCTCCGGGTACTCCGGCTTCTTCCTCAATAAAAACTGGACGATATGATATAGCTGAAAAATTTCTAAAAGTGGCGTTAAACATTCAAACAATTCAAACAAACAGCTTGCTACTGATCAATGAGAGGGTGGACAGGGTAGTGGGAGACAGGGAGAGAGGGGGAGGGAGAAAGGAGTAGAGGGGAGGGAGAAAGGAGCTGAGGGGAGGGAGAAAGGAAAAAATAAAAAAAAGAGGGAGGCAGTACTTTTACAAATATGTTCTTTAATTCGAACCTGAAAATCATTTAATATGTGCCAATTCATTGATGTAATTTAAAAAGACTAAAATTATTTTCATAAAACTCCAGTAAAGAGATAAATTGCATCCAAATGGTCAGAATTTTTACTATGCTAGTATGCAGTAAGGTTTTTCCTAAAGCGTATGTCTGTCCCTTTTCTATATTGTGATCACTTGATTGACTAGGTGTCTGTCATCTGTTATCTGTCCGTTGTTAACTTTATAAACAATCTTCTCCTCTGACACCACTTAGAGTACCTAGTTTTAGCTTTGCATCCATGAGTTTGATCCATGTATGTAAAACAAATATTAATCAAAGCGTCGTTTGCACTGGTAGTGTTTTATTGCATGTAGTACATAATACCGGTAGATTTTAAAACAAATGAAGTTTTGTTAATTCTTTTACATTGAAAATTGTAACAATTTCAATAAGATGTAGCGCACGTTATTGGGGCCTCTAAACGTAGCGTCATTTGAGCTTTTTTGACGTTACATTAAATATTATGTCGTGCACCTTAAAAGAGGGTTTAATATCTAGATTTGTATGTCTATGTCCACAATAAATAACCATTTATTGCTCAAATTGTATTTAAATACGCACACATACGTTTTGCGCATTAATATTTTCCTTATCGAATATTTATAATATGTTCATGCAACTTTGTTTATAATAACATCGTTTTAAAAAATGTCGCGCTAACGAAACGACTATAGAAATAGAGAAACTCGTGTAAATCTGACAAAAATATATGTTGTACTCTAAAAATTCATTGAAAAATTATTGAGAAAAAAAACGCGTATCTAAAATGATATTATATTTTTCAGTGTGAATTTAAAGTGCGGCAAATACGTCGAAAGTCTTATAAATCGGTAAAAAATTATACAAATGTGTTCGTAATAAACGTTACTAGACATGGTTGAATGTATAGCGCTTTCACAATACATGAAAACAAATTGAAAAGGGGCAAAATTTGAAATTAAGAAAAACGCATCCTTGAAAAAGTGTTTTTTTTTCAATTTAACAGTTTCATACAAATAAAAAACATTAAAATACAGCATCTTTTATAGGTATATCCCGTTCTTCACAGTAATTCAGAGTAATGATTACGTCACCATACTAGATTTTGGATAACTAACACTAATGGCAAATTTCAGGAAAACAAGGAACTAAAAGCTCTGAATGTCCAAATAGCCTGGTCTTGCTTTTCTTGTTACAATTTACAACACGATTTATGGTGGAAATCTTGGTTAAATATTTTTAGTTTCTAATTATTCAAGTATATTGGTTACCCAAAAGACGGATATAGTTCGTTTTGATCCACAACTAAAAATACTTTCGTCATCCATTAAAGGTCTCCGAACCAAAAAATATTTACTAGTATCGGAAACTAAAAAAGACCCAACAACCTCCGGTAAGTCTTAGTCATTCATAATTACACTTGTAAAAAAAATTATTTCTACACATGGAAAGCCTGTAATGCTCACATTACTCATTACAAAAACTTTAGTTTAATCGACATGAACATGACACAAAATTTGTGGCCATCTTGAATTTAGGATCTGCGCCAAAATCTTAAAATTTATACAGTATCAATTATGTTTGCTACTCAGATTTTCAGAGCAAGATTCATTTTAATTTCCGCCAATCAGAACATCAATGGCTCTAGTAGCCACAATGCATTTTACAATGGCAGAAAATTACCCTTATATTAGTTCTGCCTAATTTGATTTAAATAAGTGAAATAGTTTCTGAAACCAGCTATTTTTAGTGCCTCTGGAGTTCTATGTTCCATTGTTGTGGCCATCTTGGTTTAAGGATCAGTACCAAAGATTCACGATTTATAGAAAAGTAATACAGTACACTGGTTTATGTATCTGAGAACACAAGCGCAAGTTGAAGAACATGGGTCAACACATGTTTTGGCCAATATCTCACAATGTTATATAGCTGCAGAAAAAAAACCCGTTACATTAAAATGATCAGCACATTCAATCTTTTTTAATTTCAGAAGTTGTTTAACTGCCTGTAGGAGTTATGGACATTAAGTTACGATTTTTTTTTAGAAAATTGTCAGTTTTGACAGTATAACTTGAAAAATAAAACAGCAGATTGATATTGTAAATTGCAAAAATGATCAGCCAGACAATGCAAATCACTATGTTGGTCTAAATTGTCTGACAAATTCTTAAGGGAGTTTTTGCCCTTTAATAATGACTAGAGTGAAACTGTAAATTGCAAGACAATGCCTTTAAAAAACGCATTTGGTCCAAAATTGTCAGACGAATCCTTACAGGTCTTTTTACCCTTTAATAACAATTTTGTTAATAAAATATAAGTATTTGCCTTATAAATTTAGAGCTAGAGTAAAACTGTCAATTGCAAAAATAAACAGAAGGACATGGCCTACAAACAATTCAATTGTCAAAAATTTATCCAGTTACTCCTTATAGTATTATATGTAATTTACTCATAATTTTTCTTGAAATTTTCAGTGTTTGCTTTGTAACTTAAACTGATAAATTTCTCAATGAATTATCCTCATACTTACCATTAAGTTTTATAAAGGAATACATAATTCAACAATTCAACAGTTAACAAAATCGCAAAGTTTCCAAGTCTGAAAATAAGGAAAAAATCCTCGAACAATAATAACCGGTGTACAACTTCAATACATTTTCAATCTTTCTGTGAAATTTAGAGTTCTAGACTGAAACTGTAGGAGTTAATTACACAATATATTTACTGTCTTCTGTAAATCTGCTCAAAAATGACCAAGTTCCAAGGTCTGGAAAATTAGGAACATGCTGGAACACTTCCATAATAGCAGGTGCAACAAATTCAATAGATGTGCAATCGTTATGTGAAGTTTCAGAGATCTGGGTTGAAAACTGTAGGAGGAGTTGATAAAAATAGATGCCCCATTTCCCCTGCCCGCCTTACTAAACCATACTATAGCCCAAAATCAGAGTGATACTCTAAACTGCAAAAATGATCTGTAAGGCAAGGGCCACTCTAATTAAAATTAAATCTTTCACTTGCTCCCCCTTTTTGTTATTGGTCGCTGCGTTTATCTTTCACTTGCCCCCCCCCCTTTTTGCTATGGTCGCTGAGTGTTACTACGCAGCTACCAATAACAAAAAGGGTGAGCAAGTGAAAGATTTAACTTTAATTAGATTGAACAAGGGCTACAAATAACTCGTTTGGTCCAAGATTGTCAAATGACTTCTTTTTGGAGTTATTTCCCTTGAATGACAATTTATGAAATATCAGTTTTCTCCTTTTAAATAAAAAAAAACTATAGCAGCAAAAGTAAAACTGTAAATAGCACAAATAATCAGGCAATTTATGTTACAGCAGCAAATAATCCCTTTTTCATTACATGTACATTTATAAGCACCATTTTTTCAGTTTAAATTCCCTTTTAAGTCGATCAGAACTTCGAGAATTTTTATGTTGCTGTGGTAGTTAAGAAATAACTCAAAAGTCTGAAAATTGATTTGAGTTTTGTTTTGAGAAATCTAGACCCAATCATGAATTAATTTTTAACTAATCAAAATTTTACTCTAAATGTAAACCTATTAAATCCTCCCTGTAAATTAAGTGTAGAATAATGCTAATCTTACATGATAGTGAACACAGTTTTCTAAAAGTTTAAAAATACAAGATTGCCCTATTGTTAAAGAATTTCTTTTGTGTTTCTTTTTCAAACTACAACGAGACAGTTAACAAGAGACCATAAAAACAACGATGAATTGAAGTTATGAATACACTATATTATTTTCTGAACATTTAGGTCTGTATGGACTACGGGTGTTGGTGTACTAGTGTTAGAAATGTAAGTGGATTATAAATCTATGTGGAAAATAAGTCTGTATGGACCATAGGTCTGTGTGGACTATAGGTTGTATGGACTAGAGATCTGTGTGGACTACAAGTTTGGGTGGACTATGGGTCTATGTGGACTACAGGTCTGGCTGTATGATTGCTATTAGGTTTCAGGGTCACAGTTTATGATCCTCATATTTTTTTACCAAAGGGTACGATACACCAATTAAATTCATTTGATAATGTGTCATGAGTCATGCTTTGTTTGTAAAAGTCGTTTATATGCTTCATATCCCAAATATATATCAGTTTTGAGTCAAAATTTAGTGATCTTTTCTATTGCTATAGGGTTTTAAAGAGGGAGAAGTGTAAAGAGGGGAGGGAGAAAGGAGCCGAGGGGAGGGAGAAAGGAGTAGAGGGGAGGGAGAAAGGAGCTGAGGGGAGGGAGAAAGGAGCTGAGGGGAGGGAGAAAGGAGCTGTGGGGAGGGAGAAAGGAGAAAGGTACCCCCCTGTCCACCCCCTCATCAATGGCAAGTTGGTGACAGTTTGCATATAATCTACCCATCAAGCTTAACCTTAAGGCACCACAGATACACTCTTATCAGTTTATTATATAGATAGAGATGAAATATCGAATTTTCCGAGTGCTAGAAATCACGGTAAATCACATGTGAAAATTATCGTTTATTTTCACTCTCGGGTTTTTTCCCGCCAAAGTTGCAGTTGGTTTTGTACTATACAGATATTCATCCACCGTTCATAAAATTAAGGATTAAGCATTAAAATTTTACGAAAACAATTTTGATCTATATAATAAATAGCATTATCAATTATCCTATAAATCTTCTTGAAATAGACTCGGTGAAACTACAAATTAGCATTTTTGTCGATAGCACTTTGGCACTGGTATTGTTTATTTCCATTTCAACAATTACGCGTTAAGCTAGATCTTACGATGGATATTTTGAATTTAACTGACACTGCTGTTGACTACTGAGCAACACAAAACACATATTAGAAAATTATAAATGAATTAAACATTATCATTAATAAACAGGTTATAGTCTGACCAATATGAACCTCATGTTCGCGCTTCTAATGATCGCTTTATAAAGTTGCAGATACTCGGAAGAATTTGTTGGGGTTTTTTAGAACCATTTTCTTTTTGTTCCAAGAGAATCTAAAGTATTAAAATTGGAGAATTTTATTTCCATAAAATTAATAAAATGTACTTTGATATGGTCAATAATTTTGAAATAAAAGGAAAATGAAACTCGTCGTAAAAAATTGTACAAAATTTACAATGTCTTTGAGATCTTGGGATTTTTTTATAGCATCCAAGCTATATTTCTAAGTTTTGGTCCCTTAGCTTGAATTAATAGTTAGTGATTTTTAAAGTTTCTTTCAATTTTGAAATATTTTTCTTGTTTAATGTTTTAAGGTTTATATATAGAAAAAGTTTTGAGGGTTCGTTAATTGTAGAAAGATTTTCGGAAAATTTATGTGCACATTGTTCAAATACGGACTTTTTCCTGAACGAACATTTAGCAACTTTAGATGGTCTATTAATATCTTCAAATTCACTTCTATTCAAATTAAATTCGTCAAAAATTTCTTTACGAAAGGTGTACCACGAAACAATGTTATCTTCATGTACAGATGTGTTTAAATCAAATGCCACTTACAGAATAGGATTAATATTTTCTGAATGTATACGCGAGTAGTACTTTACTTGTATTTTTATAAAAAGAGTCCAAAGAGTATCTTCATATTTCTGCTTTTGCTGCCCTTATTACTTGCGTGAAATACCTAAAATAGTTTTACAGAATCTACAGTGAATCTTTTCAAAACAAAACATGTCCGCCAGAGATAGAACATCACAAATAGTACCATTAGACTTGAATCTTATTAAGGATTTGTATTATTTTCCACAAACCATACTTCATTTTTGTATTGTAAAAAAGGTTAAATTAAAGTGTTAAATAATTTGCATGAGAGATCAGGTGGTATATTAACAAAATTTGACATATACTTTCTAAGTGCAAAGAGTGTTTTAGAAATTTTTGGCAAATTCTTGAATAGATTTTATTTTGAATTTCCTTTATTGCCAATAATGTTGCCAAGAGAAATTGGGTTATTATTTTATAAAAGAAGTCTTGGACAAAAGAGTTATATCCCTTGAAGACCATAACTTGTGTCTTCTTAACTTCACTATTAGTTGCAATATGTAGCAATAGGTACCTAGATTTTTTTTAAACAGCCAATTCTGCAGACCTGTTTTGTGATTCAGACAAAATTACTAAATTATCTGAAAAACTGAGACCATAGTTATAGATCTTTTATTTTGTTTATTTTAAATACCTCAAATACGAGCAGATTTTTTTTTTTAAGTCGTGCGTCTTTCCTCCTTCCAGATTAAACTTTTCCCTGGAAATTACATTGAGTAACTCGAAGGATGTCTTATAAGAGTCTGGCGCTGCTTTCTCGTCAGGTGCAGCCCTGGTTTTAATTAAGTTCGGGTAACTTTTTGTCTTTTTTATATGTGTTGTGTGTTTGTCTGAATCTGAATATGTAATGGACCATGTATAGACGAGACTACAGAGACATATGTTTGTGTGTGTGTGTGTGTGTTTCCACACTTGCACATTCGGGCTATAATGCAGAAATATATTTTTCACGTTAATCTTTCTTTAAGCTTTTGTTGTTCGGTTTTCTTTATATTTTTCTCTAATGGCACAAGTAGACTAGTATTTTTTAAGACCATTCCATAACCTTGGTATACTCGGACTACAATATATTTAACTGCTCAAACATTTACGGAGAAAGATGGTATTCGTATATATGAATAAAATATATTCATGATTTTATATACAGTGTCATAAAATTTACGACCCCAGACTCGCGCCCCGTCTGCCCAACACCCACCAGTGGCTCCCAAATAAAAACACCAGAAGAACAAACAACCAAGATATCAGTTTTCATCACAAAAGCCACAATAAGTCACACAAAAGGACCAAGGACGTCTACATCTTACGAACAGAAAAAACCTAGATCCAAAACATTTTCAAAATTCATGGCATTAAATGTAGACAATGAATAGCTGGGGGGTATTCTTGGTATTTGTGTCGGCACATAATTAATACTGGGATTGGTGTTACCCTAAAAACGTACATTCCACCAGCAGAGACATCAACCAAGTGGTTACAAATTAAATTGACTACGCTATAGTTGCTTGTTTAGTTTAATCCAGTCTGACCATGAAGACTGGAAGGTGTTGAAAAGCTATAATCACCAAAATTTCAAAAAGTTAAACCAAATTCAGTTAAGACTTTTTTCCGCCTGAAAACTTTAAATTTGATGTCATTTTAAAGTAAAATTAAGAAGACATTCAGCCAAACAAAAATTCAATTGAAATATAACCTTTAGTTAGAAGTCAACCAGAAACTATTTATTTTGTACCAGTAGACCACAGCTAATGTCAGTGTGCTAAGATTTTTTTGTCATTGCTATTACGTGCAACAACAAGAATTTAACCTTAGCTGGAAGGAGTTGTATTAAACTTGTAGGTTGACAAAGAATAGCAATGATAATGGTAGATTTAATTTTTGAAGTCGGCGTCTTCACTAGTGTAGTATACAATACCATTTTGTTATCAATCTATATTTCTGTATTATTAAAATTACCCTTTGTTTTTTTTTATTTATTAAATTGTGTCTCACCACAAGGGCTAACATTAATTTGACTGTCCATTATTACAAGAATGTACATGATACTTCAAGTTAAGAAATTTATTGGATTTGAAAAATGAAAACAAACAATTTGAAAGTGATATTATTTTAATGACACACAAATAAATCTAGCACATATTCTAAGTGTTGACAAAGCATAAACAAAACAGTTCTATAAATAACATACCAAAACAGCAGTAGTCTAACTAAATAAATATCTGTAATACAGAATTGCACACCATGGTGCTGAATGAAGCAGCAAATGACAAGACATTACACTAAATCATACAAACTTTGCAATGATAGCACAAACAGTTCAAGTTTTGAATTCTACATTAACATCACAAATATTCCAACATCCATGTTTGAAAATTAATTATCAGACTAGACTGTAAAATTATTTCATAAAAATTCTGGCCAATTTACTAGTATTAAGAGAATACAAGTTTAACAGTTTGTCAATCTGCTGTAAGATATGATGAAAAACATTACCATGATCCCAAAAGAGCATTGACAGGAAAAACTTGTTCATGTCAAAACAACTTGCGAGTATGAAAAAGTCATGAATCAAATACAAAATCTATTAAAATTAGATCTTGAATACATACTCCTCCCCTTGTTTCTTATCAATGCCAAAAGCTGTAACAATAGCTGTTATTATATCTTTACGTATATATACTTTAATAAGACAATTAGGTTGTTTTCCAAAAAACAAAAAAATTTTAAAATGTTCTATTAAAGCATAAAACTTCTGGTTGGGCATGGGTCTATAGTTTCATGTCTTACCGGAAATCTGTCCTAAAACAATTAGGATTTTTCAAACCGTATATTAAGTTGTCTCCTGCTAGCCATTGCAGAGAAAAAAGCAAGAGAAAACATATTTGATTGATAACATTTACAAATTATAAGTCTTATTAAAATATGTATTTTTAGTATCAGTTTTATAAAATATGTATTTGTAGTTTCGGTAAAATAAAACAATGGTTGCCTCCATACAAGGTTGACATTCAAATTGTTTACCCTTGATAGGTTGTCTCGGGCAGAACCCTCCGGAAGACAACCCATCTCAAGTAATCAATTTGAATGTTCACCTTGTATGGAGGCGACAATTGTATATGGCATCGGTGGTCAGCATGAACCAATAACTCATGTTTCACCTATAGATCTAGAAAATATAAAAGTTCTAATTACACGTAGAAGATATTCAAATGATTATTGGTTGTATACCACCAAATTTTATAATTTTGCTGCAATATTATGGCATACATTTTACACTGGTGGAGAAACTTTATTCCAGGTGATATCGTTGATCTTTAGGAGAAAACCTAGCAATCGTTAGTCATTTAGTTTAGAATTGAGCACACCTTGGCTGCAGTCAAATCTCAAACATAATCCCAGTGATGGTGAAGTAGTATGACTAGCAATTAGACCATTTAGCCAGAGGCAATAATTTTGGAGGGAATTCATGCTGACCTACTGTTAATGTGAAGGTATATATATATTAACATCTTCCATGCAGTGATACCAAAAAAGTGAGTTGAAACTAAAATATCTAATTTTAATGTTTTTGATCCTTGCATTTGGTGCAAGTAATATTTTGCCTGGATATTTAAAACTAAATTTTTAGCATAATTAAAAAATTGTTGATAAATCTAATGATAAAAAAAAATAAAAATGAAATAAAATAGTATTGGAATAATAATTTTCTATACATTTGTTTAACAACCTGACAGACTTGAATATGTTGATATACTGTTTATTACTCAGAAACTAAATCATTACTAAATATATTGAAATACAAGAACAGATCTTTGAAAAAAATGATGAAAGTTTAAAGATAAGCAGTTAAATTATATATATAATATATAACAATGTTTGGAAATGAAGGATGCAAACCATATCTTTTTCATTGTAAAATGACAAAGCATTAAGACAATAAAAAGGTTCATACTTGTTAAAACAACTGTACAGATTAAAACACTAAATATTTCATATCTAGTCCATGATTGTCATAAAAAGGCCCTATGGTTAACATCTGTGATGTTTGAAGAGGGGTGTCTGTATATGTGTCCCCCAAAACATGGAATGTTTCAATTTCTGCACAAAAAGATTTTATTTCAATGTTCATTTTACTTAGCAGCTTTAAAAGAAAAATTCAATGAAAACTGACCAACCAAATCCTGAAAAATCATAGTTCAGTGTAAACAAACTTGATAAAACCGAATTCCTGTCTGTTTTGAAAAAGTCCACTAAGGGTTTGGTTTAGGCAGGTTTCAATGTAAACTTACTGGAAAGAAAGAAAATTATATCGATGTTAAATTTTCTGTAAATGTGGGTGGAAATTCATTAATTAATGAATTATGGCCTATGTAAAACTGAAAGCAATTTTTCTATTATAACTGTCAAATTGAATGTCATTTAAACTTAGTGTGGACACAGAAAAATATCTTGCCTGCATTCTGCATTAGTAATGAACAAAATAACTTCCATGAGCAACATGTAAATAGCATTAAATTGTCCTCATTTAAAATACATGTATACCGGTACAATGAATGTTTACAGAGAAACTTACCTAATCTGAAACCTTTAACATAGTAACTGGGCTGTGAAATTGAGGTCAAGGTCAGGTTACACCTACCAGACAGTCATGTACTATTCATCAGGAACCTTTATATACCAAACATGCATGGTTACAGTGAACTGTTCTAATCCAAAAACTGGACTGTAAAATTGAGGTCAAGGTCAGGCAACACCTACCAAACAGTCATGTACTATTCATCAGGAACCTTTATATACCAAACATGCAAGGTTACAGTAAACCTCTCTATTCCAAAAACTTGAAAGTCACTAGACTGTAAAATTGAGGTCAAGGTAATGTGACATGTGACTTAATGGCAATTACTCATCATAAGATACTATTGGACAAAATTTGATGGACTTAAGGCTTAAGATATAAAGCAAAATGTCAAGTGTTAATGCTGCTGCTGTCGCCATCCCATAGTTGTCTTGCCTCCAAATACCATTATTGCAGGCGAGATAAAAAATAAAATGAGTATATATATATGTCTAGTGCAAACACCAAGACAGACAAATTTACATTTTTTATTCGTTTTGTTTTGCTAGTCAATTCTTATACATATTTAAAACCCTTCCTATTTATTTAAAACTTAAATATTTAAAATCTGTCTGCATGTACTGGAAATACAACTCTTATCTAAGGTTTACTAAAATTCTAAAAACAAAGTTACAAGGTTGATGTATTAAGTTTTGATATAAAGTAAGTAATACATTACTCAAAGTTGTTGGTTTTTAGACACAATCAAAGATAACTTGATATGACTATTAATACTTTTATAGGTACTTGTAAACAGAACCAAAATAATGTACTTAAAAAGGTAACAGAATTAATTTAAAAATTAAAAAATGGCCACGTCATAAAAAATGTAATATGTAGTTCTTTGGTTTTACGTTAATTATGGAAGCTATTAGTTTGGTTTCTATTTAACTGCTAATAACAATCTATATATTAGTTTAAGGCCATACCAGTTTTGTGTTGATAAACAATTAAATGCCATGTAACACTGAAAGATATCATACATATAATTTATCCTATGAATGGATTGCCATTAGACCTGTGGCTCATATGTACACACAAAAATAATTATTGCTTATCCCGAGTTCAACAATAATATTCATGTACTAAGGATTTTCGCTACTTTACATAAAACAGTATTTACATGAAAAATCACAATCACTGAATATTGCACACCAATTGAAAAAAGCTGCATGAAAAAAAAAAGAACATTCAGTTTTGATTATGAGAACATTTAAAAAAATATTTCTAGAAAACAGGACTTTCAAATAACAGGATTTTCTAAATTGATTTCATAACAGGGATTTCCATCAATTCTATAAATAATACTTTTAAAACCAAAACTACAACCCGACTTTACAGTACAACATACAAATCCTTATCTAAGATAGAAACAAACTATTACATTCATTCCATAGAGTTTATACAAAATTCCTGGTCCCTTCAGTGAAAAATATAAAAAAAATTGTTACATGGCAATTTTAGTTTAGGAATTAATAGTTAACCCTCAAATAGTTTTTTCAAAGTCTCTTGTTTAATGAATATATAAAGATACCTTAAATTCTCAGCTATATTAATAAAGAGACAAAATTTTAAAAAGCATCTTGCCCAATGACGAAAGTCATTTATTTATCATTATAAACATTATTTTTGTTTTCCTGCAATAATTTGAAAATCAATTATTAACTGTTATGTTGAATTTCAATTTACCCTATATGGTAAAATTATCTAAAAAACCTTAAACATACGACTTCGACATAGCACTTCTCATTTCCAACAATCATCCACCATTCACAACCTTCAGTAATAATGAGCTTCAAGAGGTAAAATGAAAAACTGTATTTTGTGAAGAGGTTTAAATTATGACATGATACATGTACTGTATTTTTGTTTTAATTTGTTTTCATAGCATTTTTTTCAATACCTACACCCTTTTAAACTAAACAATCCAAAGGCAAACAGATATATGGCTGAAACTATTAAATTCCTGCACCCATTTAAACAAAAAATAAATAATTGTGATTTCAGCTGTACTTGCACTTAGAACAATTGTACATGGAATGAAAACAAAAAATACTTTTTAAATAATAGAATAGCATTTGACAATTATCAGTAAATAAATATTTTATATGGCATGAGTCAACAAGCCTAGCACAAAAATTGGGTCTAAGATCTCTTTGGAAGTTTTTGTCTTTCAAATTTCATCTGAATTTGATCATGGCACAGCACCTGAGTACAAACTTAGAAAACGAGCAATTTCAGAAATTATGGAAATTTTCAAGCATTTTACACAAATAACTCCAATAACATAATATACTTGTAAAATATCAACACTGCCAAACATCCCATCTTTAAATATCAATATTTCCCAGAATTCCATATTTTCTGAAATGTTGGCTACCAGACGACACTTGACAGCAGCAGACGTTACTTTTACAAATAAGTGACAGCAGTTTCCTGACTGACATATTCATCAAAACTCTGTGGTGTAGTCATCTCAACTCTGTGAAAGAAAGAGGGAAAATATGATTTTTTTGGTAACCTATCTAATTTTGCCTCCCACTGAAATGCTGAAGAGTACAAAATACTTTTAAGTTTCAAGTTTCTCATGACTAACATTAGACTAAGCAAAAAATTTAAAGCTATGACTTGAATCAAAATAAACTTTTTCAGTGCAAGCCTAAATTTCTACCATGAGTAAAAATCTCAAAAATAGTGAGTAAGTTATTACACAAAACAACATAAATAGCATAGAATATTTTCCACTTTTTGATGCAAACTTTACTACTAAAGTGAGACTACCATGCACAACCATTGTTCTGTTTGAATGATGTAATACGTAATTATTTCTCGTTTGAAATTTCGAAGACTTTCTAAGAGAAGAAAACTCTCACTCAGTGATGACATTGTTGCCTTGTTAACTATAAGATCAAATATGCATTACATGAAGTGTATGTTTATAATACCAAACCAAACAGTTAGAACAACCATGCGCCATAAACATGTGAAGAATCCATTCTGTGCTATGTCACTATCAAACAGTCATGCTGAGAGTACAGAGAATAGTTTGAGTTTGATAATTAGAATGTTAAATTGCTGGATATAAGTGTAGCATTTAAACATGTCATCGTTAAAACAAAACTGTGGCTTAAGCTGGTTGTCCCCCTTGAATCAAAGCTTCTGTACTTTACAAGATAAACTGATTAAAGCTGAAAGAACATTTCATGTCACTTAAATTTTCCACTTAATAATAACTGTATATTGAGAAATTTGTTATGATACTAACACAATTCTCTTGTATGTTTAACTGATTTTTGAGAAATTGAATAATCATTTATCATTTACAAGTCTACCAGATGTTTCCTAAATTTATGATACAAACTATGATAATAAAATGAAAAAACTGGGTAAATATGCCCCACCCACACCTTTTGTTCTCATGAGGGCATAAAAACTTAAGTTTGCATGCATGAAAATAGCAACCAAATAAAAAATGGAAATATAATAATTATTTAGAAAGTCTAGTGCTACAAGTTGTGATTAGGCTAAAAATAGATCTCTGGGGTAAAATAATACTGCAATGGTGGTCAAGAATACTAAATCATCTATATATAAAGAAAAATAATACTTCCTCCTTAACTCACCATTAAAATAAACACCATGTGTTGCGTTGAAACAAAAAACAAAGAAAAATCAATTAAAAAATATACCAGTGCTTGTATGAACATGGTTTATAGTTATGATATACTAAATTTGAATATGTGAATTATCTTCAAGAAAAAAGCAACATAAATTTCACTAAGGTTAAAGTAAGTGCATGCATGAAAAATACCCTTACTATTCCGAATAAGTTATCATTGTTCAAATAAACATATAACAAAATGGACTGTCCTGCTAAAGACATCAGATGTACATGTTACTTATTGGCAATTGTTTATTGTTAATCAATTTGTGAATAGTATTTTTCCAAAGAAATTTGGTGCTAACCGCTTTTTGTAGTATTGTCTTAAACGACCTTGACTGGTCAATGTTTTCTGTAAACAAGGTTAAACAAACAAACAACAAAATAAAACCCAATACAATGCAATACAGATACAAAACTGGAGACAGCATCATGTTAATTTTAGAGCCTACAGCACTAATCTCTGTTAAAGCATAGTATTACTGGATATACATGTGGTAAAACAACAGAATACAAAAAGAAATCTTTGAGATTCCTCAACTAACATATATATATGCAAAAAAAACTTGACTAGTATAAAATAAAAAAGAAATATGGCACCCTGCTGCAATTCAACCTTTACATACCAAAACTAGAATAAAGCGTAAGGAATAAGTTTCATATACAGATCTTACAATCTTGTCAACACCAATCAGATAATTATTACTTATTATCAAAAATGCTAGTGAGATAATCAACATGCATAAAATTCAGTTTGGAAATTTTTTTTAATAAATATAAAAAAGCTGATTTGTTTTAGATTTCAGTGGAATAATTGACCAATGTTTTATGTTATGTTCAACTTTAATCCCAGTTTGGCACAGGATTGAGGACAGATAACAAAAATAATTTAGCTTAAGTGATCAGTTCAAGGTTAACAACTTGTAAATCTCAACACTAGCTTCCCATCACGAAATCCGGCTAGCATTCTGTCAGTCCATGCGTGAATATATCCCGTCTAATTCATAAAACCCAAGCAAACACAAACATAGCGGCTTGTGCACATACTAAAAATATATGTGTCATACCCAATATTTACACAAGTGTACCAATGACCAATAGGTTGTCTGTTCTAATAAATAAACAATGACAATTTATAATATATAAACAAACAATAGCAACAAATTTTCATGGTTCCCAAACAGGATTCTATAAAATATCTCCCCCACTTAAAAGCTCTTTTGTAAATGCATTTATATATACACTTTATACATCACATAAGATCTGTGTAACAGATCACTGGGTTCATAGAGTACAATATGACTTTCCATTAAGCTGAAATGTAACAAAGCCATTTTAAAGAAAAGCATAGAAACTACAAAGCAAAAAGAATGCATCTAGTCGATCTATAAAAATAAAATTTCCAACTTATAACCCTGTGTTTGTTTACCTTAGAGCAGCTAATTTAATTAAATTCTTATTCCTTATAAAATTATATCACTCACTTCGATAAATATTAGCCTTATGATATTTTTAAAGACAAATATTTTATCATAACATTTCACAAACTGTATATTTTTTCATAAATTTTATTGCAGCAAAGGAAAAAACATCTAACACTACAATGTATAAATCTGCTGCTCTGTGTCTAGGCAAAAAAAGCATTAGATTTTTGTACAACAGAATAGTTTTGCTTTGTTAGTAACCTCTTACTCCCATGCTCCCTTCTCCATGCAGGATATTACCATGGCAACAATAAACAGCACCATAGTTTCAAACTTTGTCACCATGGTAACCCTGTTCATAATATTTGAAAGTCTGAGTGTTCAGTATTATGAATAGCAGCCCTGTAACTGTACCTATCAGATAGACTGCGCTGAACAGTATGTCTACGAGGCTGTATTTGGCGTCCAACAGTAACTGATTCTTCGTCTTCTCCTATCACAGTTTCTACTAACGATGGCTCCAATTCTGGATAGGAAGCCAACCTTGACTGTATCAGGTATACATAAGTTTTGTATCTTTTTAACTGAAACGAAAAACAAATAAGTATTATACATATGTATTAAAGTTATTGTAATGTTATAAAAATATTATACTGAGATGTTATTATATGACAAGTTTCATATTACACCCTACACTCTACCCCAGCTTCCCCAAATAGGTCCAGGGCTGATATAAGCATAAAGGATCACTTTCTCCTACAGATAATTGTCATGAAAGAATGAAAGCCAGGGTTAGCAACCTTGCTCAAGTCGCTAATACACTTTGTTACCATTAGCCTTCATGTAAACATTGTTTTCTTTAATAAGTTTATCATACAAATAAGAAACACAAATTTCAACATGATCAAGAGGTATAAATATTGTTCAAGTACAAATAGAGTCAGCACCTATAACATACATATATAGTGATTGGACAAAAAAATTTCTCAATGACTGTCATATGGTGTAAGAAGTGTGATTTCACAGTAAAATACCAATACCGTTTGTTGTCTATATACTTTGTAGTAGTCCATAATAAATAAGAATCTATGTAATAGTTATGTAAAAACATAAAAATCCTTTGGCTAAATTTATAATGTATAAGGGTGAATTTTGACCACGATAAGGTGCTTTTTTGTCCGAGTCTCCCTCCAAGTGTCCAGGTCTTGGACATCCACTTTTATGTTAATACATATACAAGTGCTAATTGCAGGATAAATAAAAATAGCATCAAAATAAAAAGTACATATACAGCCACACATAAAAAAGACTATTCTTGTTATATGGAAACTGATGCAAGGTGTAAAATAAACATGCTCTGTAAGAAAAAGCTATGGTACAACAGCATATAAACATGCTCTGTACGGAAAGGCTATGGCACAACAGCATATAAACATGCTCTGTAAGGAAAGGCTATGGTACAACAGCATATAAACATGCTCTGTAAGAAAAGGCTATGGTACAACAGCATATAAACATGCTCTGTAAGAAAAGGCTATGGTACAACAGCATATAAACATGCTCTGTAAGAAAAGGCTATCGTACAACAGCATATAAACATGCTCTGTAAGAAAAGGCTATGGTACAACAGCATATAAACATGCTCTGTAAGAAAAGGCTATGGTACAACAGCATATAAACATGCTCTGTAAGGAAAGGCTATGGTACAACAGCATATAAACATGCTCTGTAAGAAAAGGCTATGGTACAACAGCATATAAACATGCTCTGTAAGAAATGGATATGGTACAACAGCATATAAACATGCTCTGTAAGAAAAGGCTATGGCACAACAGCATATAAACATGCTCTGTAAGAAAAGGCTATGGTACAACAGCATATAAACATGCTCTGTAAGAAAAGGCTATGGTACAACAGCATATAAACATGCTCTGTAAGAAAAGGCTATGGTACAACACCATATAAACATGCTCTGTAAGAAAAGGCTATGGTACAACAGCATATAAACATGATCTGTAAGAAAAGGCTATGGTACAACAGCATATAAACATGCTCTGTAAGAAAAGGCTATGGTACAACAGCATATAAACATGCTCTGTAAGAAAAGGCTATGGTACAACAGCATATAAACATGCTCTGTAAGAAAAGGCTATGGTACAACACCATATAAACATGCTCTGTAAGAAAAGGCTATGGTACAACAGCATATAAACATGATCTGTAAGAAAAGGCTATGGTACAACAGCATATAAACATGCTCTGTAAGAAAAGGCTATGGTACAACAGCATATGAACATGCTCTGTAAGAAAAGGCTATGGTACAACAGCATATAAACATGCTCTGTAAGAAAAGGCTATGGTACAACAGCATATAAACATGCTCTGTAAGGAAAGGCTATGGTACAACAGCATATAAACATGCTCTGTAAGAAAAGGCTATGGTACAACAGCATATAAACATGCTCTGTAAGGAAAGGCTATGGCACAACAGCATATAAACATGCTCTGTAAGGAAAGGCTATGGTACAACAGCATATAAACATGCTCTGTAAGAAAAGGCTATGGTACAACAGCATATAAACATGCTCTGTAAGAAAAGGCTATGGTACAACAGCATATAAACATGCTCTGTAAGGAAAGGCTATGGCACAACAGCATATAAACATGCTCTGTAAGAAAAGGCTATGGTACAACAGCATATAAACATGCTCTGCATTGCTATTGTACTGAATAAAACACTAAATCTGAAATGAAACACAATATTAATTCTTTAAAAAAGTGCCCTTAAGTAAGTTTAATCAAATCACCAAGGGTTATAAATCCAATAGATCTCCCATACCCAACCAGCATACATGTAGGTTCTCAATGTATTTTGCTAAGAAATAGTCTCTACAGATTGAAAATGTGATAAAATATGGTCTTTTTAAACTTTTATAAACATTACCTCATATTCCAAGAATTGTTCTTTTTCTGTATAGTCTGCAATTATCCTGGCTTTAGCACCTTTCTCTGGAGGATTATGACGATGTTCCTTTAATTCTTGTTCAATTTCTTGAGTTTTCTCTTCATGTTTTACAAGTTGTTCTTTCTAAAGATAGAAACAAAATTTAGTCTCAAAGCATTTTTGTTATGTATAAATTATTACTTGCTAAGATTAAAAATGACTATAAATAAATTATTTTAAAAAGCATTTAAAATTTCCCGCTGTTATGAAAGTCATTCCTATAGCATTCACATTTAAAACAAACGAACCCAACAGTATAAGTAATTACTTATAGCAATCATTTTTTCTCAAGACATTTTAAATTGCATTGAAAAAAAAAGAAATTTGAATGCACATAACTAAAGTATTAATACCCAGACATCAAATTCCTTGTATTCTTTCTAATAATTATATTGACATTAGACCCACTATATCTCTCCTATCATCTTAAATTTTTAAAATTTATTCTTTATGGACCTTAGACCCACTATATCTCTCGTATCATCTTAAATTTAAAAAATTTATTCTATAAGAACAATCAGTGAACAGAGAAAATTAAAAATAAATTCCCCATTTTGAATTTGCTAGGTTTGAATCAATCTGGAATAAGGAATATTTTGCATTGTACTGAGTTAACTAACAACTGGTAGGAATTCCCTGAAGTGGAATTGGTTGGCTCAATAAGTAGCTAATTTTGATTTAAAGTTGAGAACAATGGACAGGAGTGTAAAATTTGGCCTCACACTTGTGGGCAACATATTGCTGTTCAAGATCATGCAGTACAGAAAGCATGATGTTCTTCCAACAAGAAACCTTGAATTTATTTAAGGATTGATTTAATTGTTGGTTAGATTATTGAATACAGACGACTTTGGATTCTTCCAACAAGAAACCTGGGATTTATTTAAGGATTGTTTTCAATTGTTGGTTAGATTATTGAAAATATCGACTTTGAATCGGTTTATGCAGTACATAAACGGCATCACGGTTTATTTGTGTAAACCAACCCGAAGTGGTCTGTATCCAATAATAATTCTATTCATGCTGTAATTTATTCATATTAAGTGCGTTCATTGGATAAAAACACTTAAATGGCATCATCTCAAATAATTTATATATCGATATTTCCTCCGATTGTACTACTTTCAGTATCCAATGTAAACAAGATGGCGTCCACAGAATTATAAGGATTAAACACTGCATTCTTTTGAAGTTTCATTTACGTATGAAAGCGTTAACCATGCGCAAATTTTTCATCATGAAGCGATACAGCATTTCACTGAAAATGTACTTCGGTCAATGCTTTCATTATAGGATTAAACACCGTTTTCAATGGATTTATCAGTATATCAACAAGACCAACTCACTCACAAACATATCATAAAAGTCCTTCGGACTTTTATTTGTTTGTGAGTGAGTTGGTCTTTTTAATATACCGATAAATCCATTGAAAACGGTGTTTAATCCTTATAATTCTTTAAAATTGCATCAAGGAATTAATTTATCTAACGTGTTTCTCAACTTCATATTTCTTGTGTATTTGGTAGCGGGATTGACTGAACGTATTAATATTTTGTTTATATATTTTTACGTACGATTATTCCATAAAAAATTTTCTGATTTTAATAAACACAATTAAGTTTTATATCAATCTATAACCTTATTTTCTGTATCAAACACAAGGAAAGTGTTAACTTTAACAAATCATTTATGATAATTCATCAAACAAATAATTAATGGTAAAAATAGTTCGGTCAACGTCGTTTATCCAAAAATAAATTAAGTCAACTTCATTTATCAAAAAATAAATTTCGTTGAAAACCTCTACCGGATGTAATCTCAACCAATGAAATAAATGTATTTCTTAATATGCAAATCATATTAGAATTATATGTCAATGGAACTTGAAAAATAATGCATTCTTTTTTTAAGTGAAAACATTGCATGTGTGTTTGTGTATTTGTACATTCTTCACATTCATGAATGGGGGTGGGGGAGTAGGGAGTATGGGGCAATTTGCTTTGACAGGAAACATCAAATCTCACCAGAGTAAATCTTGTATAAGTTGCAGGTAACAGAGGGCGTTGAAATTTTCTTTGTGAACCTACACCACCAGATAAGGCAGGTGCAGACAAACTTGCCGATACAAAATTTATAGTATCAATCCAGTCCTGGAGTTCTTTGCTATCACTAAAAGAAATTAAAATACAATGAAATCATACGAAGGAAAAAACAATAATTAAAAGAAAAACCACAGTACCAAAAGAATAAAAGTTATCACTGATTAAATAACTAAAATATATATTTACATGTGCATATTGAAGTAAAGAAGAAAAAAGGAAAAATAAGTCTTTCTTCTCAAGTTTTAAAGAATAAAGTCTGTACAATAAAAGATTTAGATTGGTTTTTTTTAATGTCAACATGTAAAAATTTTTTTTAATTAACATGTTTGAATAGAATTTTCTGAAAGATACTGTGATATCAAATAAATCTTGTGTCATAACTCTCAATAAACTAAAAACTTGCAAAACAAACCTTGTCTGAAATAAAAATTCTGCCCAGTCTGAAGTCTGCAATCGAAAGACGTGTTGTTTTTTGGTATAATCTGAAGCTTTTAAAGCTAAACTATGATGAATCCTGATTGCATTTTGGGATCCCTCAGGAAATTGTCCTTTCTTCATCATGTGTTGATCTTTACACAGATATAACACCATGTCTTGGAGAGATGCATAATACATCTTCCATCCTCTTTTACCCAAAGGAGCTGAAAACATCAAATATCATGTATACTATCAGGCAAGATGGATGAAATGGTATAACCTCATATTTGTCCTTTTTAGGAGTGAGGTTATCTGTGTATTGTCTAAATGAAGTTTTACACCATTTCCAGCTAAATTATAGCACCCTGTATGTATTCAGGAAGGAAGAAAAGTAACTGTGAAAACCCTTATTTGTGTTTGGTTTATCTCTTCTTAATACACATCAATCATTTAAAGATGAGATTTTAAAATGTTTGGTTTGTTTGTTTGAATGCAATTTTTCAGCTATATCATGGTGTCCAGTTTATATTGGAGGAGGGAGCAATGGTATAAATAATGTGAAATAACTCACTTTTCTTTCTGTCTGGTTCCTTACAACATTTTCTCATTACATATCCATGTTTAAACTCTGTTGCCCTGTTTGGATCTGGTACCTGGAACGATTGCATTGCACTGACAACATATAATAACAAATACAGCATTTATCAATTTATCAGGCAATTAAAACCTCTGTTATTCACAATTTAAACATTATAACAAACATATAATTTAAAAAATGCATAAATTTAACATAGGATCTCTTCTGTGGTAAGTCTTTAACAGCACGTAACATCATATATATGATTTTGTATGTGGTTTTTTGTGCCCTAACTCTGTATATTTGATTGATAAATAACTGACTACACCTACATACTGGTATGTTCAAAGGTATTTCCAAAAACTTACATAACAGAAGTAATCCTCAAGCATAGCTACCTCTTGTGCAGAGCAAAATTATAACCTATAAAGGTATGGCCACTGGTAAGGTAATAGCATACAAATTGGCCTTTGGTAAGGGAATGGCCTATGGAAAGAGGGACAATATAAGATGCATAGTTTGACTCATCACATCTAACTATGAATTATTAAGACTGCACTATAAACCCTATGCATATAGATATTAAGTCTGTAATTGCATCTGGAAATGGAATCCTGTGTTTATATCTAGATATACATTCACTTACATCAAGGTATGGATTCGTTCCTAGACTTGTCTGGGGCATTATGGTGGAAGCTGGGGCAAGCTTCTCTTCAGGCAATGTAGACTCTTCTTCAGGATAATCTCTACAATGGATAACATAATCTAGTTAAATCTAGCAATATATATATATATATATAAGTCTGTCAATAAACAGTACATGTATTAAAGATACTTTTTTAAGCGAATAGAATAACAGGTAATGTACAGTCTTCAGTTTTGAGTAGAGAGATGAATCTATTATAAAAATGTATGTTAAAACACATTTTTCCCCAAATATTTAAAGACAAGATAAACCAAACAAGAAACCTCACAACAAATAACACCATTAAATGGCAAAACAACTAATCACCAAAAAATGAACAAAAACATACTATAACAGACAAATATGAAAACAAATACCACTGGTCAAGTCAAAAATCTCTTCCTGACCTTCTTATGTAATTTTATTGAGACATAATATTTTTTGCCAGATATCTAGATATACTTTGCCAGAATAAAGTCAAATTTGTGGCAAGTAAAACAAATAACTCAAAGAAAATAAAATGATAAAATGATGACACCACATTCAATGCTCCATTAATATTACTATACATGTACTGATAAGTCAATTTTGACTTTATAATATTTTAAAAATATTTTCTACATGTATATCGCAACATGTAACATTCTGAAACGTGCTAAACAGAACAATGCTTGTATTAATGTCTCTCTTGAACATGACCACAGTATTCTGATGTTTGTTTATTTGAATTATGTCTTAAAGCCACTTTCAGCAATTTTTCAGCTATATCATGGCATCCAGTTATTATTGGGGGAGGAAGCCTGAGTACCCCAATCCTTCCTTAAGAAAACTGGCACTCCTTGACAATTAAGATTGGAGCTGTCCTTTGCACCTGTAATTTGTTATCAATAAATTCATACCTAATCAATAGAAGTGATTATATTTTGGTGGCACATACTGTTAGAAGTTAACATTTTGTAAACTTAATTCTTTAAAGAAAAAAAAGATTTTTTAAATTAAATTGCTAACTCCTAAACTCTGTTCTTATGATTCTAAAATATCTGCACAACACTGTATTCTTCATAGTGTATGAATACAAGCTGTTTACAAGGCTATTACAAAAAGGTAAACAATTAAAATCTAAAATTGATGGAAAAAACACTACTGCATGGCCAAACATAAAGTGCCACATGCACTGTGAGATTGCTTTTGTGGCATAAAGATCCCTGATACTGTAATACTAATATTCTATGTACTTACAAAGCCCATTCTAATGGCTCCTGTTTTATACTGAGGTATAAGTTCTTTAGTAATTCTTTGGGAAAATTTTCTCCATCATTTAATTCAGCTAGATTGTCTATAAATTCTGAACAGGCCATCCTTTTGCCAATGTTCTGTAAATTAAAATATTTATCAAAATTATTCCATAAATATGGACATATATGTATTTTACATAGCATACTATAAATAACAAGTGATACGAAAAATTATTAACGAAGACTGCAAAAATGTGTTGAAGTTTATTAAATGGATTTAAACACATGCCTTGAAATACATGTATACATTATGTTTTGGATAAATTTCTTTACATGTACATATATTGTTTTCATATTGAAGAATATGCTTTTAAAATAATAAATAGCTATTAAATTAGGGAGTATGTTTACAAGTTGAACACATTAAATTCTTGAATTTAATTACATGTAATAATCAATTAATATTCTGCAAAGAAAAATAGTTTTCAATATTCCTGTAGTATCCTTGTTACTGTAGAGCATAATTTTAAAATGAAAGTCAATAAAAACCTCATTTATACCTTTTAATGAAAATTATAATTATAAATCAATATTTCACTGAGGGCAATATCTTAAAATATTTTACACATATATCATGTCAAGGTACACAGGAACTAAGTTAACTTATATAATATACATGTACAAGCAGAGGTTTTCAGTTGGTCAAAACACAAAGCTCCACATATCAAGCACTTGATATACACAAGAAGACAAGAGAATTGTTAATTATTTCATTGAAAGTCACAATAACCCTGGATCTAATCTATGATTTTTGAATGTATTTAAGCAGATATAACTAAAGTACTGCTCACTTAGCCTACATATATGGAATGACAAAACAAAACAGAGTAGATATTATGAGATACTTCTAAAGCTCTTTAGATGAGGAATTCTAAAAATTAATCCTATCAAAACTGACTTATAAGTAAAAACAAATTCTAACATGGTAAAAACAAATAATTGACCCTGTTTACCACTAGTAACTTGAAAACCATAAAAAATGTAAAGATAAAGGACAGAAAGGTTATAATTATCATTATTTATATTCATTTTAAAAAAACCTAATCAAAACCCTATATCTGGAAAATGTTTTTAAAAACCAATGAAAACTACATCACTACATCAAATAAACAATTTCTAATTGGCCCCTATCATTGCAAAAACCAAAGTGAGTTCCATTTAAAATATTGGCATGCATGTTCAATCATTGAAAAAATGAATCAACTAATAACCATTAAAATTAAATAATAAAAATGTTGAAAACTGTTTAATCTTGCCATTTTTTTACCCTTTTTAACTCGAGAATCCCATTCTTTATTGTGTTTGGGACTATATTGATAAAAAAATGAGAACTTTGAACAACTAGATCTAACTGCCCAAAACCAAGCATACACCAGACAGATGACACCTACATTATCACTTATAATTTTTTCAGCTATATCACGGCCTCTGAGAAAACACCTAACCTTCTGCAAGAAAACTCGCAGGAATTGTCAACTATTGCTGAAGTTGAGCACATCCTACCTGAAGTCACTCGAACTTGCAACCTCATAAGCAAAATAAAATCTTTCTGGTAAAGATACTTACAGAACCATGGAGATCTGTATTTAGTAACATTATTGCACATGTTAAAGTGTGACAGGAATCTGAAAACACAATAATAATGTTAATTTCTGAACATACAAGTATATAATATACATTCCAAATATGCATGTTTTAGCAATTGGTTTAATGCTGTGACTTGATGAGATGTTTAAAAGCACAATTTCTTTTCTTATCCAAATCAAGTGTTATAATTTTAAAAATATTTTATTTCAAAACAATAAGTATATGATATCTTCCTTAAACCTAATACGCAAAGGGCTTTATAAGAATAAAAAGGGAGGTAAATAAGTTTTAATTTCTACATTTTTTTCTACTGGTTATTTCCTCTTTTTGTCATTTTTTTACACAAAATTTTTCATGTGTGTACTCTATAATGTAATTTTCATATAAAACCTTTATTTATGTATGTACAGAACTACTCAAGGTTGATAAGCGACAATTTATCCTTACTTCTGAAAAAAAATACATTTATGTATTGAATGTACGTAATGAATTAAATGTATATTTATCAGTGTATTTTGGTAGGATTTAACCATATAGTGTTTAATAAGATTTTTTAATGGTGGATATATCTGACTATATTTGTTGCCATGGTGTTCTACTACTGGGTGTATCCATATTTGTGCAACAGATGATGTGAACATGCAAATCAAAAATATAAAAAGATGAAATTGTCTAAACAAAGTGATTCTAAATGGAAGTTTTATGTACACTGTAGCCAGCTTACATCTCCCAAAGTCTGCATAACGACATAAAGGTAGAGAGGAACAAATAAATTATCTGATAATTGTCTGTAAACACAAACAAGTATTTGTTGCACAAAGGCAATAATTTGTTTTTTACCTCAATACTGCAACATCATTTTTTATTACTTTTGTTTCATATACAGTTGTTTATTTATTAACACAAACTTTTTTTCATGACATAAAATCTTAAACAATCATATGCATGTGCACTTAGTGAGACCTCTTGTGACAAATTATCATTCTGTCTGAAGGTCTGATGATGGTTGGCCTGTTTGTCAATAGCAAGGTAATACAATTTATCACTATATACAGTATAGCTAGGTGTGGTGGGAATTAGTAAACAAATGGAAGAAGCATACGACTAAGCCCACTTGTATCAGGCTAAAATATCTTCAAAGCCTATCTTGTGTTAATACAACTTGATAACTAAACAACTAATGGCTAAAATGTCCCTAAAATTAATTTGTGTTTTATGTATACATGCAATACTGTATATGAATGCCAAAGGTTTTGAAAATTCTTATTATAACATGTGAGAGAAATATATTGCTCTAATTTTATATAGGAAACAATCAACAAGTTTCTTGTTTTTATTATTGTCAGCTTAATTTTAATTACATTATAAATATTACAAAGCGCATGTGTTGTGTACCCTTATTAATTAACACATGGGAAGCATCTTAACGTTAAGTTTTTATTAACAAGTATATGAAATCCCTGAATTATTTAAAAATAAAAAATGTACAACTTACAACATCTCAAGATCCATGTTTACATATTTTTATACATTTGTTGACTCATCTAATAGCCAAAGTTTAACGGACTGTTCTATTGTACATCCAGTGAAAAAAATTGACAGAAATCAAACTGTAGAAGAGCAATTACATTGGGGCATCAGTATAAAAACATGTATGCACAAAATTATATTTACATGTACACTTTATGTTTAAAGTAGAACAATTTAAACCCTTTAAATTTACACCATTTATATAATATTGTTATAATATTTTATTACACCTTGTTTACAAATTAGGTAAAATTAGTTACTGAGGAATACATGTATCAATAGGAGACATCATAATTAAGTGTCCTCCTGGACCAATACTGTGCTGTCAGTTCGAGATTTCCTTATTTTTTTTATCAGTGAGTATCCTTCACAGAAACAAGGATTTTGAAGAATGCATTCTAGTTGCAGTGTAACAGAGTTTGATTAGCTAGCATTCTGTGTAAAATTCACTATCCATTAGCAATAGGGTTCTATGTATATTTGAGAGAATCATGGCCATATTGAATCATTGAAATCCAACATGTCAACTTGTATAAATAATAGAAAAAGAGCTCTCTTACCTTCAAAAATCAGTTCTAATTAGATTTTATCCTAAATTGAAGCATTCATGTTTACACTTGACAGTAAACTTGGTCATATAATGTCACTGTTTTGAATTATACTTGAAAGATAATATTTAAGACTCATTTCTTAGTTCACATGAATTTTTTTTCAAGGTGCATATAAATCAATTATTAAATTGTTTTACAGATATAGGACTTATTAAATATAATAAAAGAATAATGTTAAAACTAATTAATAATTGCAGAAATCTACATTACAAACATATGACATGATACCATCCTTACAGCTAGTATACATGTATTTAGAAGATACCTTCAGAATTATAAATTCCTGGATTACATTCACAGTACCGTCGTGAGAAGTGTGCTAGTACTCTTTCTCTCTCCTGAGTTTCTCCCGTCAAACAAAACTGTTGGAGAAAGTTTCTTAAAGCCATATCTAAAGTTGTATTTTCAAATTCAAAGAGTTTTAAATATTCTTCAGCTACCAAATTACTGAAATCATTCCTGTAGAAAGAAAACATATTACGTACTGATAAACCAAACAGGTTAAGGTTAATTCAATTCCTGTTTTTTATTAAATATTATTTATGTCTACATTAATGGGATTCATGAGAATTTTCAAAAAGGTAACTACATTTTAACGATAATAACAATTTGTTTTGTTAAATTCATTATTAGTTGTACACAGTACAGGGAATGAGTTTATTGTAACCAAACTGTAATATTTTACATTTGAAAAATATTCTACATAATTTTTATATACATGCACATTTGTAAGAAGGGGTTCTGAGGCTTATGTCTACTGGAACTTGCTAAAGAAGTAAATTACATGGAACCCAATGAGTGGCTTTTTTGTCTTTATGTGGACATATAATAACACCTGCATGTATACTTGTTGGTAAAATCAAACAGCTTTTTCAATGCATATGAATAACATCCATAAAACATCCACATTGTTGATTAAAAATAAAACAATACAAAATTGGCTCATTCCATCCTTGGGTTGCTCAGGATCATTTGTCAGAGTGTTACTGTACATCTACATGTATAGACATGTTAAAAAATAATTCAAATAAATCTTTCACATCCTTCCCCAGTTTTCTATTGTCATTACATGGAAAGGATGGTTGCGGTGGGGGTAACAAGTGAAAAATTTAAAGTTAATTAGATAGTGTATATACATGCACTAGTCCATGTATCAAGGAAATAAACAACACTACTTAAATTCTGTCCAGGAAATAAAATGTAAATACAGTATTAATGTAACGGATCAGTGATCTATTAACAATTCAATACACAAATCACAGAATTCAACAAAATTACAAACAGGATCAGACACTAAACTTACTTTTTACTTAGATGTCTGGAAACATCTGACTTTCTGAAACCATCCAACTGATACAACCGTTTAGCCAATCTCTGAGCAGATGGGCGATCTACAATAGCAGAGGGAGGCTGATATTCTAATAAGTTAGGATCCCGCGAGGGATCAAATGAATCTCTTTCTGACCGGTGAGAGGAATTACTAGTATTGAGTGAGTTTTCTATACTAATGTCTGACAGATTGTGTTCTTGACCTTGTGGCGAATTTAGGTAAAAGTTTGGAGATGATGATGATGGCACCTGTGAAAAATCATACTGGTTAAATTCATTCTTCCCTGTAACAGTTTCCTCATTTTGAACCCCTCGAACCTTTTTCATGTCAATACTGATAAATCCAGGAATAAATGCTTTGTCACTGCTGCGATGTTCTGGAGAATTGTGGAGACTTCTTGATAAATGATCTTCCACAGTTTCTATGGATCTAGAACTATGTTGAGGTATCTGGTCTAAGGAATACGCCATATTATCATCAATGTCAATATCTACAATTGCAAACTCTCCATCAGATTTCAGTTCCTGGCTTTTACTTGTACGTACAGACTGTTGATGGCTAGATTTATCCACAATTATTTTTTCTGCACTTTTACTTGTAACCATTTTTGATTTTGCACATTTTTCAGAAATTTCAACTTTTTCTGAGATTTGTTGATCTGAGTTTTCAGCTGTTTCAAGTTGTACAGAGTTTACTATGTTATCAAAACTTTCTTCATCTTTTAAGGATTCCTCTTGTGGGGATATCAAACCAGAATCACTTTCATTTAGTATAACTGTTTGTTCTGAAATGTCAGACTTCATATCTGATGAAACTGATGACAAGGTACTACTAGCTGCTGAAGATTGTGACTGACTCATTACATCACAACCTGCATTTGACAATGATGAAAAACTTTTGGTTTCCTCATTTTTACATGTACTTTGCAGCTCAAGAGTACTTGATGCAGATAACTGACCTTGATCCTCAAATCCTGATTCTGCTGACCTCTGAAAATTCCTGTTCAATTTTGGTGAGTCTTCAGCATCAATACTCAATTGAGGAGGGGCATCAAGATCAATTGCAACACAAGAATCTGAACTATCAGAAGCATTTCTACTTGAGGCATCCCGTCTTGATTTTGGTGAAGCAGTTGTTCTAATAATCATATCTCCTGTCATAAGAAATGTTTCAAACCCCTTTTCCTTTTTCCCATTGACATCCTTTGATGAAATAGAATGTCCATTTTCTATTTCAAGATTTGAATCAAGGTGTCCATTATAACTTTTGTCTGCTAATTTTAAATCTACAGATCCATTTTGGATAACACTTGTGGTTTTGACAGGGACAGGTATACGGGATAGACTGTGGGGAGACCGATCAACCATGGCAGGAACAGCATAGGTCCTGTCTAACCCTTATCAACATATAGCATGGTTGTCTATCTTGCAACTAATCTGAAATGATACATAACACATGAAATTTAAGTTATCTGAACCTTTCAGTTAAAAGTACACTACAGATGAACACCAATGCTCAGGTTGATTTTTGCACTTGTCACCATTGCTGTAAGCAAAGGGTTGACAAAACGTTCGTCTCAAATGTCTTCCCCTAGAACAGACATGCTATTTCTTTAACTTTATCATAAGGCTTGCAAATAAAGAGGTTAAAGTACAGTGAACATATCTGGCTTGCCTCTGTGGACAGGTTGAAAAATTGAACTGTTGTGATTTAAATATTACTTAATTGTGTAACTGCGAACACTACGGTCTAACAAGTTAGTGCCAAAAAATCTCAAACTACAATTTAACAATCTGGCGCCAAAGAAAAAACCATTTTACCTCATGTTTCTTTTTAGCTTAGCTCTAATAATTCATTCAATGGGACAATTTGGTATTGTTTGTTTGTTTGAATGGTGTTTTAACGCCACTTTCAGCAATTTTTCAGCTATGTCATGGGGTCCAGTTTTTATTGGGGGAGGAAGCCGGAGTACCCGGAGAGAACCCCCGACCTGCGGTAGGAAAACTGGCAATCCTTGTCAATTAAGATTGAAGTCGAGTACAATTTGGTATTGAGATTGAACATATGTAGCATAATATAATGTAAATAAATAAGTCTAATATGACCTATTTCTTATAAATTATACCTCAGAATGAAGAATAAGATCAACATATTAGCTGAATACTGCATTTCCTCTCTAAATAATTATAGAATATACATGCATTGGTTATACTATATGGCAAAGAATTTTTAAGAATAATGTGGATCTAATCTATATAATTACAGTATAGACACTCAAGTATTGTATGACAATTATAAAGTTGACAAGATTTTTAAAATGTACATTATAGCCGGTAATAATGTATTACTAAAATAATTTTCCATGTACATGTAGGAGATTAACATGGTATGTATAAATAATTTCATTACATGTTCAACGACATTTATAATTAAAATTATTCTCCTAATACGTGACAAATGTATAATACATGTAATAAATCTCTTAATTTGACCACAAAGGCTTTTGTTTAAACATGTTGGTGAAGCCATGTGTTTGAATGAAATGGCAATAATTTTGATAGAAATTGTATTATTTGTTTTGTTTTCTGTATAAATACACATAAAATGATCAATATAAGAGGATTACAGACTAAATAATAAACAAGTTTATAAATAGGAAATTCTACTTCACCTACTTCCTCCCGAGGACCAAATAATAACAGATGCGGGAGCGGACAGGAACTTCCGATTTAAATTTGCTGAAAGGGAACGTTCGGAACATTGCGTGATAGTGTCTTGATCAGATTTTGTAGGTTGTTTGTTTGTTTAAACGGTTTTAAATGCTATTTTCAGCAATTGTTTATCTATATAATAATGCCCATTTTTTATTGGAAGAATAAGAAGGATTACCGGTGAACATTTCGATCTTCGACAGGCCTAGTCGATTTCGTTGGAGTCGAGCAGACCTATTCGCTTCCAAGCTTCTTAAGTGGCAACATTCAACGATTACAAAACTTGATTAAATGGCCTTGGTAGGAAGAAACTTTCCGATATTAGAAAAAAGATTATTTCTTTTATATTTCTTCTTTCCAACAATGATAATGCAGTCTTTATTTAGCTCAGACCATTGGAAATGCATTGTTTACAATAACAGAAAAAAAATCGATTTTTTTTAAATAAAACATTATTTGTTGATCTTAAATGTTAAATATTAGTTCTGTGAAAAGATATTGCATCAACTTTTGTCTATTATATGTTTTATAATCAAAATTTCGAACAGTTTGAGTGTTTCTCTGGTTCCGTTCTTTAGCATAGTGACCATGTGAGTATCTATTCTACAGACAAACCAAATGCGAATACTCCGTTAAGCGGTTAATTTCAAGTGATTTGTTAAACATTGATGTTTATTCTTGAAGATTTCTATTCATCCATTGACCTTTTTTTGTCATTGGCTTGACAAGTAGAAGTTTCTGTACGCCTATCTTCACTTGGGGTTAGGCTTTTGTTAGGTATGTCGAGAAGAATGGTTTTCTATGTGCAAGACCAACATACTGTTATTTGTTCTATTTATTACGCATGTCTTGGAGGTTTATATTTTTCAATGTTTACCATTAGCGTTTATAGTATATTTTTCAGTCGTAATCAAATGTTTCAAATAATAATTAAAGTCTCGTGGTATTTCGACTAGTCTAAACAGAAATAGTTATTATGACCATGGAGAGTCTATACAGTCTATACTAGTATAGACTGTCCCTGTTATGACAATATAACATAATTGCATTTAAAGTCAGATTATTAGGAAAAGTTGTGTGACGAGCTTAAAGTGCCTATGTTGGTGATGTCATGGCAAGATAAACGCTATTTGAGTTGTTATTTTAGTGAATTGTTAGGTGAAAATCTTGTTGAATGACTAGACCAAAAAGTTGAGAAATTTGGAAATTCGACACACATCATTGCACACTTTCCCATTTCGGTGCGGCAATTAATGTGTCACATTTATACTGCATATTTCAAATATATAACAATTTAAAACGTTTTCACCTTAGACAATGCACGGTTATATAATAGAAAGGGAAAAGACGGACTCAATAAAATCCGTTAGGGAAGATATGAGTTAAGAACCAGTTGCTACTAACGAATTTTTGTCGGGACTATGCATGCTCAGTGATTTTTTAAACATTGGCACTACGAGCAACTAATGTATGGACATGAGTGCCATGAGATTCAAAAACTGTGTTTTGACCAATGTTTATCTGCACGGTGCCAATTTGAAATACATAAATAAATGCATACAACTATAGTCAAATGCGACACCTGAATGTTCAGAGTGGATGGCAGTGTGGCTCTGTGTACTGCTTGGGATGGAAGCGAGGTCGCCAAAAATAATAAGGGGGTTCTAGTATACCTGGATTTTGGAAAGCAGATCACATTGTGTTAGGTGAGTCAAAATCTTCTTTATTGTAATTGGTTAGCACGACTACTTCAAATGAGATTATGGAATCAAATTCCATCGTCATCGTAAGATAATTTTTTGTCAGCAGTAACTGTCTTATAAACCGGGCCGACTTGTCTTGAATTTCGGGCCGAGTTGTCCCGGGCAGAATTGTCTGGCTACCTCTCCCTTAATTCCAAAAGGTGGTGGTCGGGTCGTAATGTCGTATTAGTATGCAAATATCTCAGGGCTATCATTAAAGAATGGTAACACTTTATCGATATTGACTATTTCGAAATCACAAGCTCTCGCAAACGAGATTCGCCGAGAAAGAGGCGTGGGGGGGGGGGGGGGGGGTGGAGATATTGCTGTGATGTAATTGTATATTAAAAGTGCCTTGTTTATTCGTTAATTGCTTATTTATTACCTGACACTTTACATTGATGAATGGTTAAAAATAAAAGACCAATAAAAGACCGACATAATAAGCCGCGAAAGTGTAAATTTAAATAATAACTATTTTACAAATGCTAGTTTGGATACTTTTAGAATGAAATAAAACATACCATAGGATCGTATATGAAGTCCTTAAAACCAGGGACAGTCTATACTAAGTTAGTATAGACTGTCCCTGTTAAAACTAACATAAATTTAAAAAGCTAAACGAAATTTTGAAAAAATGTTATAATTAAATATTATAAATAAAAAATAATTCAGTTTTAAATAAGCAGCAGTTTATATAGATTAAACAAACAAATTTTATTATTTCATAAATTGTTTGGCAAATATACGGGTCTTCGTCTGAAAAAAATTTTTTTGTTTTATTTTTAAAAAATTCTGAAAATATTACGTTCTAAACAATGTTTATACACGAGAACATTATTTTTCGTTGTTTTTATACCGGTAATTGGAATTCTTTTGAAACAATTTTCATTACGGTAAAAATAATTCTATGGAAATTGTAATTTGTCGGTATTCTTTGATATTCCGACGAAGCTACGCGGAAAGACACGATAACTGTCGATCTTTTCCTCCCCCCCCCCCCCAAGAATCACGTGACTATGGGATTTCGAAAAGGTCAATATGGTAAGGAATAGTTTTGACTTTTGATATGGGTTTTATATGGGAAATAATTTGGTAATTGTGCATTTTTTTTTTAAATATAAAATGTAATTTTTTTATCGTCAATAATTTGAGCACTTTATTAGAATAAAAAAATTATGATATTTAATTTCAGTTTTGATGAACATTAACACACGCATACTTAAATAGTTGTTCCGAACGCGCAGTTATTTGTTCTTTTGTCATGTGACACAAATTGGACTGTCAAAATGTCGAACGCACTGCAGGTGATCTTGGTAAGATATTGTCGATAATTAGGCGATATTGTCCATTTTAACTGTTATTTCGATTTATTTGTACCGACAAGCAATATAAACAATTATCAGCAAAACGTGTTTGTTTAAAACACCCTCAAATATCCATAAGAAATTCCGTATATATATAATATATGTTCACCGGTTATGACATAACTTATGTAAGAAACAGAATGGTAGGCTAGTATTCACGTGCAAGTTTATATTAAATGAAAAATGTTAACTTTGTGCTGTGCATGTATTAAAGAGTCTATGCAAGCATAAAATCACCGAATATGAAGTAAATAAGGTGAAGTTTAGTTTGATATATGTAAATCAGTATAATGATATGTATTGGTAGCTGGTCAAATCGCCCCCCGTCAAAAACGCCCGCACTTTTTGAAAAATCGCCCCCCTGTAAAAACTCCCCCACCTAAGGCACAATCACCCCATTTAACAAAATCGCCCCCGTCAAAAATGCCCCCACTTTGTGCAAATTCCCCCCCACTTAACAAAATCGCCCCCACCAAAACAGCCCTATCTTCAACAAAATCGCACCACTTTTAAAAATTACTATAGTATAAAATTGTCAAGTTGTTCAAATATTTTCTACTTTTATGAGTTAATTGTCGCTGATTAAAATGTAGAAATGTTTTTATAAATAAAACTACTCTTTCAAGGCAAAAACTACTCTTAAATTGGTCTGGAACTACTATCTTGTGATAAAAGGTATAAACCGGTCTGACATACATACAGTTACACCTGTAGTTACAAGCAGGCATTATACATACATAAACACAGAGGATTCTGAAACAAGCTAATAGAAGCTTAAATTCAAGTCAGCTTCCTAATTATTGAAGAAGTACTACTTTATCAAGATATGTAAACATGACGTATGACAGAAGCATTTTTATATAATTTAACCCTTATTTGACAATATATAACTAAGCAATTAAAGAAACAACAAAATTATTAAATAGTCATGTGAAGTGATGATGAAAATGTATGCAAGAAAAAATATATATTCTTGGAATCTTGTACATGTACTTGGTATGGTGAATTTTTGAGTTACGATAAAATAAAATATTTATATTTTGTTCAAGCATCAGACCATCTGAATCGAATAAAAAAAATTTTTTAAAAATTATGTTCATTGCAATATAAATTATAATCTTAAAAAAGGTAAACCCTATATCACTCCAAAAGACAATATTACATATAGAAATGGGGAATTTTGTATTTGTTTTTGATGTTCGTTTCTGAGCAATTATTATGAAATCCAATAATTTGCATCACCAGACAACTGGTCCATCTGACAGAATTAAATAACCAGTCAAAGACAAATTAGTATTGGACTTGTGCCAATATCCAATGTACCTTCAGAATGAGGGTTGGTGGGAGTAATTGCAGGGGGTGGGGGAGGGGCAAGTTTACAATATTGCATCATTAACAACACAAATAATACATGTGAAGATGTTTTCCTTGTTAAATTAATGTTTCTTGTAGGGCTTTGTAAGTCACTAACATCCACTTTTTAGCCCACCTGACCCGAAGGGTCATGTGAGCTATTGCCATCACTTGGCGTCCGTCGTCGTCGTCGTCGTCGTTAACTTTTCTTCAAAAATCTTCTCCTCAAAAACCACTGAAGGGATTGCTTTGAAACTTTGCATACATCATCAGTAAAATGCCCTCTACCAAGTTTGCCCAAATCATGGCCTCAGACCAACCAACATGGCCGCCATGGCTAAAAATAGAACAGAGGGGTCAAAATACAGTTTTTTGCTTATAGTTCAAAAAGTATAACAGATACAGGAAAACCGAAGAGACCTTCCTTCTTCAGCATCTAAAGCTCTACAAAACGCTCCATTGGGTCAAAGTTGTATGATGACTCCTTGTAGGAGTTATTGCCCTTTAATTGTCAAAATTGATGATTTTTGCCATTTTTGCCTCAAAATCTTGAAAATTATAAAAACTAGAGAAAAAATTAGCATTGCTTAATTGTTCTGCTCTATATATGAGGGCTACAAAAATGACTTTAGGGTCAAGATTGTCTGATTAACGGTTTAAGAGTTATTCCCCTTGAACTGTTTTTTTTTATCGGTTTTAATTGATTTTTTAAAATCTTCTCCTCTGAAACAACTGAAAGTACTGCTTTGAAACTTTATACACATCATCTGTCAAATGTCCTTAACCAAGTTTGCACCAACCATAGCTGCAGATTAACCAACCTGGGCACCATGGCTAAAAATTGGAGGGGGGGCTGTAAAATACAGTTTTTGGCTTATATTTAAAAAAGTGTAACAGATACAGGAAAACCAAAGAGACATGCCTTCATCTGCATCAAAAGCTCTACGAAACACTCAATTGGGTTGAAGTTGTATGATGACTCATTATAGGAGTTATTGCCCTTTAATTGTCGAAATTGTTGATTTTAGCCATTTTTGCCTCAAAATCTTCAAAATTATTAGAACTAGAGAAAAAGTTAGCATTGCTTAATTGTTCTGCTCTATGAGGGCTACAAAATTGCCTTTAGGGTCAAGATTGTCTGATGAATCGTTTAAGAGTTATTCCCCTTGAACTGTATTTTAATCGGTTTTAATTGATTTTTTAAAATCTTCTCCTCTGAAACCACTGAAAGTACTGCTTTGAAATTTTGTACACATCATCCGTCAATCCGTCAAATGTCCTTAACCAAGTTTGCACCAACCATGGCTGCAGATTAACCAACATGGCCGCCATGGCTAAACATAGAATGGAAGTGGGGGGGGGGGGGTAAAATACAGTTTTTGGCTTATAGTTAAAAAAGTATAACAGATACAGGAAAACCGAAGAGACATGCCTTTATCGGCATCAAAAGCTCTACGAAACACTCCATTGGGTTGAAGTTGTATGAGGACTCCTTATAGGAGTTATTGCCCTTTAATTGTCAAAATTGATTATTTTTGACATTTTTGCCTTAAAGTCTTGAAAATTATTTGAACTAGAGAAAAAGTTAGTATTGCTTAATTGTTCTGCTCTATGAGGGCTACAAAAATGACTTAGGGTTAAGATTGTCTGATGAACCGTTTAGGAATTATTCTGCTTGAACATTTTTTAATCAATTTTAATTGATTTTAAAAAATCTTCTCCTCTTTAACCCATTAAAGGACTGCTTTGAAACATTGCACACATCATCTTTAGGACGTCCTCTACCATAATTGTGCAAATCATGACACCTGACTACCTATATAGCTACGTTAGCTTAAAATAGAAAATGGGGGGTTGGGGGGGGGGGGGGGTCAAGAGAGTTTTCGACTGATAGTTAAAAAAGTATAACAGGTACAGCAAATTTGAAGTGAACCTCCCTTCTCCTCTAAGCATCAAAAGCTCCTCCTTATAGGAATTATTTCCCTTAAAAGGTCAACATTAATGACTTTTGCAGAAGTGTTGGGCAATTCCTTATAGCAAAGAAAAGCTGGATAGAAAAGGGTTGTTTGGTTTCAGGTTCAGGTGAGCGAGACAGGCTCCTGGGAGCCTCTAGTTTTTCATCGCTAGATTTGCAAAACCTAGTACTTACCAAGTTAGAACCATTTTCAAAGAAGTATTACATCATCGAGTATCTGTTTCCAATTTTACATGGCAATCTTAAATCAACCTCATTTCATTGGATCCCATTTGCTGGACTCCAAACCACAATTATTTATGTAAAATGTCTTCAACTTCAACTTTTCAGTTGTGTTTAATGGCAACAATTTGTTGGTGAATTAGACTGCCAGTTGAAAATTATGTTAACCTGTTTTCCATGATCTTATAATATTCTTGTAAAAATTTGGTTTTTTGACAAAACATGAGTTACTTTTAATTTGCAGTAATTATAACTGTATGTGTATGAATTATTTGTCTTTGATTTGAAATATTCTAATAGATATCAAGTTTATGATAAATTATCTTGCATACTAAAAGTACATTATAAAAAACCAGGATTTTTTATACAATGTTTGAAAATCAGGCTTATGCATCTCTGATGGCTATGTTATTTTTATTTTTATGTTGTACCATAAAAAATTCTATGACAATTTTGCAAGTTGTCAACAATTTAAAGTAGTACCAGGTAAAAATTCCAAATCTTCAGTTCTAGTGTAAATGGGCAATCCTTGTAAATGCAATTGCAGTTACATAGTTGTGCATACTGTGTTCAAATTCAGTGTTGCACTCACGATTTCAGTTTTAACACACAAGTGATATTATACATGTATGTATAACTTGTGTGGTAAGTGTACTAAATATTGCTTAATTAAAAAAAGTGTAGTAGTGTGGTCAATTTAGTTAGTCCTGTGATATAACTACCATTACAACTCTGCAAATATTTTGTATTTCACTATAAAAATATGAAGCTAAAGTAAGTGTATATTCATACACAGGATATGCGCTAATTAAATTATAATTGTTTATAATTTTATTGTAAAGGTGATATTAATTGTTGGATGTGTATTACATGTATTTTACCAGATTTTCTAAGAAAAACAATTAACTTCAATACACCAGCAATTATTTAATCACAGCTATGAGGTGTTCAATAATTACCTGTGTAATTAGTTTGGACCTTGGATGGGTTTTTTTCAGCAACCAGTTTCAGTTGGAATGGAGTTGTGTAATTAGTTGACATCTTGAATGTTTTTTTCAGCAACCATCTTCCGTTGGAATAGAGTTGTGTAATTAGTTTGGATCTTGGATGGGTTTTTTTCAGCAACCAGTTTCAGTTGGAATGGAGTTGTGTAATTAGTTGACATTCTGAATGTTTTTTTCAGCAACCATCTTCAGTTGGAATAGAGTTGTGTAATTAGTTGACATCTTGAATGTTTTTTTCAGCAACTAGCTTCAGTTGGAATAGAGTTGTGTAATTAGTTGACATCTTGGATGGTTTTTTTTTCAGCAACTAGCTTCAGTTGGAATGGAGTTGTGAAATTAGTTGACATCTTGAATGTTTTTTTTCAGCAACCATCTTCAGTTGGAATGGAGTTGTGTAATTAAATTAGTTGACATCTTGGATGTTTTTTTTCAGCAACCAGCTTCAGGCGGAATGGAGTTGTGTAATTAGTTGACATCTTAGATGTTTTTTTTCAGCAACCAGATTCAGTTAGAATGGAGTTGTGTAATTAGTTGACATCTACTGTGAAAGTACTTAAATTCATGGGTATCAATTTTCGTGGTTTGGTGAAATTTTACATGTTCGTTGGTTCTTAAATTCGTGGACTGACGGTTTCCGAAAATGCAAAAAGTCAGGTAGCGATCAAAATAAATGATTACAGCAGAATCATTTTCACTGTTGATAATAAACATCCACATATAAAGAAGATTAAACAGTTTCATTACATGATTTTTTTTACGCGCGTAGTAACGAATGTAAAATTAACAACACGGAAATCAATAGCTAATTATAAACACGGTAATGTATTAATTAATTGATTAATTGCAATAAAAACTACTTTGAGTCTATTTAATTCTCTAATTGTTATCTATAGAAGCATTCCTAGCCAAAGGGCATTTGTCACTTCATGTGATGAGTAGCAATAAATACAAGATGTAATTTAATGTCATTTGTGCCACGATCGGTATTATCACAACATCCATTTGATATAGCGTGTCATTGATATGCACTAATAAAGATAAAGTATAACTGATCTTTTAAATATTTTATTTGTTATTTTAAATTATGTTCAAGGAGCAACCAAACTCATAATTCCGATAATAATTTGTTACTTTTCAACATTGAAAATGAACACCTCATATATCCCCACAATGACCGGAAGTCGATGTTTCTTTGTACGCTTTACAATTAAATAATACCTACATTTAATAAAAACACAATTCCAACATGAAACCTGTAACATAATCATTAAGATGGCTTTTGAGCTGAACATTAGTAATGGATCGAACCACAAAATCATACTAGTATATCTCACTTTTACAAATAAATGTCCGATCTCGGACATTTTAAGATCGTTGTTCCCAAGTTCCCATTGGTTAATGAAGTTTTATTCTTCGTTGGATTTTTAATTTTGTGGTCCGAGGCCTCAATGAAAGCCACGAAAATTGATACTCCACGAATAAAAAGTATTTCACAGTAATTTTTTTTCAGCAACCAGCTTGGAGTTGTGTAATTAGTTGACATCTGATGTTTTTTTTCAGCAACCAGCTTCTGTTGGAATGGAGTTGTGTAAAAGTAAAATAAATTCAATTTGTAAGAACTTGGAACCATGGCAGATTGTTGTATATACCTGTGGAACCACAGTTGTTGCCCTTGCTGTCAAGAATTTTATTTTTGATGAGGAAGAAGGTAAGACATTTTGACATAGTTTTCAACATTAACTGTATATTAATTAAACAACACAGAAATGAAGTTCTCAATGAAATTCCATGTCTATGCATAGAGTACATGTATGTAATATTAATTTAAAGATTATTTTGTTCTTTGTTTACATGTAACTTCAAACGTCATTGTGAAAAAAAATATTAGGGTTATAAATTTATGCATTTTTGCAGATTTTATTCCAAAAATGAAAAAGAAAATTTTTAGAATTATCAAAATGATACCCCAAGTGAAAAAGAGAATAAAAGATGAAAAAGCAAAAATGTCAAATGAAATTGAAGAAGCATTTCATAAACAAGTGGATGGATACATCACAGCTCTTCCTGCTCAAGGTATTTCTATGGTATGTATATCCCTAACAGTCATTTCTGTACTTTAAAAAGAAATGGCTTGTCTGTCAGAAGTTTCTCGTAGTGAAATGGGTTGTAGCAGAGTGCTAAATCAGTTTCGTAGCTATTCATTGATTCATTTATTGATTGAAAAAATAGAAGATAAACTCTTTGATAGAAAATATGGTAATGAGACTGGTCATTGAGTGCAGCATTTTAGATTCCCACAGGAAATGTGGGATGTAAAGGGTAAGGTCATATGAACAGTTTGTTGTAAGCTTACTGCAGTTTCTACACTTACTAGCACCAATAACAAGTACATTCTTTATAGATTGCATATATGGTTAATGTACGTAGATGTGCAGCTACAGTAGATCCTTAACTATTTGTATGCTATATGTATGACATTTCAGAATGTAAATATGATGCAAGTTGTATGTGTAGACTAAAAATATGTCTTGTTTGATTAATGTTTGGAAACGAATCAATTTTTAACAGTATATGAAGCAGTAGTTTTGCAGATATACTTATGAAAAGTACATGTAAGTTAACAGTGATTTGTTTAATTACAGGAACAAGTTTTAGAAGAATTAGCTAAATATAAACAAATTGGTAAGTTAAATTGACTGCTGAATATTTTTACAGCATGTTTGGAAAAGACATTGATTAGTGAAAAAACTCACAAAAATGATAATATTCTGATTGTTGGAAACTGGTTTTACACAACTTGTGGAAATTTTTCAGGTATTATTTATAATATTTAGAAGCTAATTATTTTATAAATATTTTAATTAATACTTCATGATAATCAGTGTAGATGGGTACAATATTATTGGAATTTGTGGTCTTTTAATTTTAGCACAAGTTGACTGGGAGTCTGGAATGGTGTCTGGTACTGTTTACAGTGGAGATAAACAACTCACAGATTTAATGTCAAAAGTAAGGGCAATCACTATCATCAAGTCTGTGTTGACATTTAATTTTATATTTCACATTATTACCTTTTGGCAAGAAGGCTGTTAGACCTATAGTCCATATAAACTTATTATTAAAAAATACTGTTGATATAAATTTATAAAATACACTGAATTCAATGTCTCTTGTGGTTTATTAAACAATTGTATTTTTATACATTCCTTAGGATTTTTTATTTATTGTTACAGATGTATTTTTGTCTCGCCTGCGCTGGAGGCGAGACATATGTATGGGAATCCAGCGGAGGCGGCGGCGTAAACACTTGACATCTTGCGCTATATCTATGTAAGCCCAAGCCCTAGGTCCATCAAATTTGGTCCAGAGGTAGCTTATGATGAGTACTTGCCAGTCAGTCACCTGTCACCTGACCTTGACCTAAATTTCACGGTCCAGTGACTACGTTAAAGTTTTTGGGTTACGACAGTTCCTCTGTAACTACGCATGGTAGGATGACAATATTTGGTGTATAGGTTGCTGATGACTAGTACATGACTGTCTGGTAGGTGTCACCTGACCTTGACCTCAATTTCACGGTCCAGCGACTGCATTAAAGTTTTTGGGTTACGACAGTTCCTCTGTAACTACGCATGGTAGGATGACAATATTTGGTGTATAGGTTGCTGATGACTAGTACATGACTGTCTGGTAGGTGTCACCTGACCTTGACCTCAATTTCATGGTCCAGCGACTACGTTCAAGTTTTTAGGTTACGACAGTTCCTCTGTAACTACACATGGTAGGATGACAATATTTGGTGTATAGGTTGCTGATGACTAGTACATGACTGTCTGGTAGGTGTCACCTGACCTTGACCTCAATTTCACGGTCCAGCGACTATGTTAAAGTTTTTGGGTTACGATAGTTCCTCTGTAACTACGCATGGTAGGATGACAATATTTGGTGTATAGGTTGCTGATGAATAGTACATGACTGTCTGGTAGGTTCCACCTGACCTTGACCTCAATTTCACGGTCCAGCAACTACGTTAAAGTGTTTGGGTTACGGCTGTTCCCCTGTAACTATGCAGGGTATGGTGACAATATTTTGTATACAGGCTGCTGCTGATATTAAATGCTATTTACGTAATGCTTATGACGAAATTTATTTTCGTTACTGATGCGGAATACAGGGGTGACATTTTTCTGTGTCTACACTTGTTTATCTTGGGTCTTTTAATTCTGATGAAACATATATGTTGAAAATTTTGCACCATAGTTCTAAATGAAGGAATTTAAGTGTTTTCATTCAGCAAAGGTTTCATTTTATGGAGATAGACCCAATTTCTCAAAATATATCTCTGACTTAAGTTTGAGTTTTTCATTATATAAACCAGCTTAAATTTTAATTCTCAGACCTAAAACAAGTCTTCTAAGAAATTCAGATCTGCATATGGAATAATTTAAGTTGCAGTTACAATTGATGAAATAATATGCACATATATCAATGTTTTTTTATTATGTAGACATATGGTATGTTTGCTTGGACAAACCCATTACATTCAGACATATTCCCAGACATCAGAAAGATGGAAGCTGAGGTAGTTAGAATGTGTTGTACCATGTTTAATGGAGATTCCGAGACTGCTGGAACAGTAAGTTAAAATATTAGTTGAATTTTAATTGGGCAAATTTGTATTTAAGAGTCAGCATATATAGATTTATATTTGACACTGAAGAAGGACATCAGTTGGTAGAAAAATTTGTCTTGTTTACTTAATATATTAATATTTTTGTTTATCTTCATTTGTATTGTTGCAAAATCCTCAAGACTTGTATATATAGTTAAGCATTATTTTATGAGCTTTATGAAAAAATCACTAGTCACAATATTACAAAATGATTCAGTCAGAAATGAATGAAAAAAGGAGGGATAAAGATTTTATTTATATGTTTAAATGACATCATATGGCTATATTTGTTTCAGATGACATCAGGCGGTACAGAGAGTATACTGATGGCAAGTCTCGCCTACAGAAACATGGCCAGAGAGCGAGGTGTACGCGTTCCAGAAATGTAAGTGTGTCACTGTCTTTAGTACAATATGTTTGAATATGAATCTGTGAAGAAATTAAATAGAATAGAACACTTTATACCAGTAAACAAAAGTTCTGATTGGTCTAAAACAAACTTTTTAAAACATTATATGGCAGATATGTCAGACTTTGTTTGCTACATTTGTTATTTTTTCATCCTACATAGTATTGTTAAATTGGGGGTTTTATTTCACCACATGTCATTTGTGTTTGTTAGAGAATTTTCTTTGTTTAGTCACACCATGACATATAAATGCCATGCTCTCTGCCAATCAATTTATTGATTGAGTGTTTGCTTGGTGTCTGTATACATTACAGATATTTTAATTTATGGACAGAAAATGTACATGGTACTCTGGTGTTTTTCAATTATAGGCCAAAACCAAGGGTCCGGAAACGGTCATATTTGCCAGACATGACCGAAATTTATACCAAAATGACCGACTACGATTTGCTCAAATCGGACATCAAAAAAGTTATATTTTATAATAATCACTTGTTGGACTTAATCCCTTTAATTTCTTCTAGAAATATTTGTATTAAAAAATCAACCCTTAGGCTATTTTCTGTCACTGACATGTGTTTATTGACCACCGACCGGTGATTATGTAATAGGTAAACAGGTGGTGACCGATCTGTTTCATCCATATTGTAAACATACTATTGCAACAACATTTTGAATATACAGAGATTGAATATAATAGATTGTTTCTATTTCACATTTCTAAGAAAAAAAGACAACTTTACAGTATAGTGGTACACGCAACTTTAATGAAACACACGTGCGGTCAAAATTGTACACTACGCAAGCGCCAATGTAACTAAACGTTACATAAATCAAAAGAAAACCAATTTGAAGAAAAATTCCTTGAAAATAATGAGAACAAAAATGATTATTCATTTAATTAAAAAAAACTTGTTAAAAGAATCCATCCCAGAATAACGCATAAATTCAATTCTGGCCGAACTTGTTGCAATTATAGGTGACAACTTCCTATTTCCGGTAAATGAAAAACTCGCCGGGATATTCATCAAAACAATGTTGTTTGCCATTATTTTGTTGCAAAGACAACATGTCATCTTACAATAAAGATTTTTTAGGCAGGAGATTGTATCTCTACATATATTTTCGCTTACTCACACTATCGTGGCGAAACAACCGACGTGCAAACAAGTTTCGGTACGAAACGACCCCAGACCAATATTCACTTAGTACGATGGAATATGGTAATTTCTTAGGGGGAAAAATGACCGAAATGGGCAGGGAAAACTTCCAGACCCCTGGCCAAAACAGTGCATCTCAAATGTTGTTACAGCAGATTTACACATAGAATTCAGACCAAATATAAGCATATCACAATAAATATATTTGGTAAACACATAAAACTAGTCGATCAGAATCAGAGTCAGACCAAATATAAACACAGAATCAAAGTCGGACCAAATATAAACACAGAATCAAAGTTGGACCAAATATAAACACAGAATCAAAGTCTGACCAAATATAAACACAGAATCAAAGTCAGACCAAGAATCAAAGTCGGACCAAATATAAACACAGAATCAAAGTTAGACCAAATATATATACAGAATCAAATATAATCACACAAAATTAAAATTGCTGTGTCCTAAATTTGCATATATCTTTTACAGGATTGTTCCAATTACAGCCCATGCAGCGTTTGACAAGGTAATTACTATGAGAATTAACCCAAATCTTACATTATTTAAAATATTTTCCAAACACATACTATAAAATATTGGTATCTTGATTTAGTTTATTAGCATTGTCTATAAGTTTCTAATAGTATTTTGCTTTAAATGATCATATATTGTTTTACAGGCAGCAAGCTGCTTCCATATGAAAATAACACGCATAGCTGTAGTTGAAGAAACCAGACAGGTTGACATAAATGCTATGAGACGTGCTATCAATAGAAATACTTGTATGGTAAGACTTACAATTGAAAAAATGGTTTGGCACATTTGTGGTGATTACTTATGTAGATTCTATATTTATTCTGTATTTTTTAAACGTATTAATATTGCTTAAAAACATCATTGTTTTTTGGCATTGTTAGTAAAACATGGTCATAGAACTAAGCACAGTTATACTGAAATTAATTAAAAAAAACAGAATGCTGTTACATAGCCAATTATGGATAAAAGTGTCAAAAATAAACCATTATTTACAGTTTATAAATGTATTAATAGTATCAGTATTATTGTACACGAATGTTATCATTATTTTGTTTATATGTATTGTGTATATATTTTTTATAATTAAATAAGCGAGACATATTTATCTATATCTCATACACATTACTAGTAAAGAGCTATTTTTGTTTGTTTCCAGTTGGTTGGTTCAGCTCCACACTTTCCACATGGTATTATTGATCCTTTAGAAGAAATAGCTCAGGTAATAATTACTTTTATCTAAAATTAACTATGTATTTTGTCAAAATCAAAAAAATTTCCAATTGATACAATCTGGGTGATTCTTAAACATGTATCATCTATATGGTCAAATTGAATGGAAATTGGGGGAAATGACTCATTCTATGAATGAAGTGTGACACCGTAATACTTGTGACATTTGGGATTTTATTTAATGTAAAAATGATACTCTGAAAATTAAATTATAAACATTCGGGTTTGTTCTGCCTTTTTGTACTTCTTAACTTTATATAAACTTATTCGTACATTTAAGTGTAGGTGCAATTACCTCTTTCACCTGTTGACAGTTAGTTGCATTCATTTCACATCACAACTCGACTCAATGCACCTGGTAGTGACATGAATGTACACAACTATTGAAATGATACAGGTAGTCGTATATACACATAATGTATGTAATGTGTATGTATAAAGCACTAATGTAGGATTTTTCCTCAGGTAATTGGGGAGAAGTGGTCATTCTGCAGGGAGAGGCGGGTGGATTGCAATTTGTAGAAAATGCAACCTGTGATATTTGAAAAATATAAAGAATCTAACACCAGTAGAAGGGGGAGACAGAAAAATCTCAAGTGACAAGTTTTTGGTCAACAATGAGGCTTTACAAAAATGTGTCTGAGATTTTCCTGTCTTGCCCTCCCAACACTGAAACTTTCCTTTTTGTCACTGATTTGTAAAAAAGTCATTTGCTGATTTGTTTATATCAAGTGTAGAAATTTTGAAGTAAAATTCAACAAATAGAATTATCTACCCTGAAAGTAGTCCATAATATTTGTTTATTTAAATGGTGTTTAATGCCACTTTAAGCAATTTTTCAGCTATATCATGGTGTTCCAGTTTTTATTGGGGAAGAAGCCTCAGTACCTGGATAAAACCACTTTTGTTGGAAAACTATAGCTACCCTAATGTACATTTTTTTCTCATCCTGTTTTGATGTGTACCACTTTTGTGGTATAATTTAATTTGCTTTGAAATCTGATTGGTCAGTTCAAATCGAGGAACCCATATTATAAGAAATAACCTGCGTGACCTATGACCTATTCTAACGCCGTTAAAATTCAAATAGTTTCATGATGTCATCGACGTTTTTACAATAAAAATTTGTAAGATTTATAGTTAAAATTAAATTATAAGGAATATTTCAAATTTCTAAACAGGTTATATGATATGATATGGTTTGGGTCTGTTTACACCATTCATAAACCGCTTCTCGGTTTATTAGTCGTAAACAGACCCAAAACATATTATATCGTATAACCTGTTCAGAAATTTGAAGTATTCCTTAAATAAATGGGGTCGTGGAAGTGTGGGATATGTTGTTGCAGAATAAGATTAATACTAGTGTCAAAGATATGCAAATAAAAGTTGTAAAGTATTTTGAATCTTGATTTAACAAGCAGGTGTTATTTTATTGTGTTAAAATATCAGATCCTGTACATTAGTCTCATATGAAGATAACATTTCATTATTGTACTGGAATATATTTGCATGATATATAGTTTGATACATAACAAGGTTGTTTGATTGTTTACTAATACAATGTATGTAAATATTTCATTCCAGTTAGGATTAAAGTATAACATTCCAGTTCATGTTGATTGCTGCTTAGGAGGCTTTTTGGTACCATTTATGGAAAAGGCAGGATTTAAAATTCCCCCTTGTGATTTCCGTATTAAAGGAGTTACAAGTATATCTGCTGATACGCATAAGGTATGTTTCACAGATAGTAAAACTTATCGGTTGTCAGACATAGTAATCAATCTGTTTGTCCATCTGTCCGTCTGCAACTTATTGTGTCAGAGCCATTACTTTTTGTCTCGCCTGCGACGAAAGTCGCTGGAGGCGAGACATATGTATGGGAATCCGGCGGCGGCGGCGGCGGCGGCGGCGTAAACACTTGACATCTTGCTTCATATCTTTGTAAGCCCAAGCCCTAGGTCCATCAAATTTGGTCCAGAGGTAGCTTATGATGAGTACTTGCCAGTCAGTCACCTGTCACCTGACCTTGACCTCAATTTCACGGTCCAGTGACTACGTTAAAGTTTTTGGGTTACGACAGTTCCTCTGTAACTATGCATGGTAGGATGACAATATTTGGTGTATAGGTTGCTGATGACTAGTACATGACTGTCTGGTAGGTGTCACCTGACCTTGACCTCAATTTCACGGTCCAGCGACTACGTTAAAGTTTTTGGGTTACGACAGTTCCTCTGTAACTACGCATGGTAGGATGACAATATTTGGTGTATAGGTTGCTGATGACTAGTACATGACTGTCTGGTAGGTGTCACCTGACCTTGACCTCAATTTCACGGTCCAGCGACTACGTTAAAGTTTTTGGGTTACGACAGTTCCTCTGTAACTACGCATGGTAGGATGACAATATTTGGTGTATAGGTTGCTGATGACTAGTACATGACTGTCTGGTAGGTGTCACCTGACCTTGACCTCAATTTCACGGTCCAGCGACTACGTTAAAGTTTTGGGGTTACGACAGTTCCTCTGTAACTACGCATGGTAGGATGACAATATTTGGTGTATAGGTTGCTGATGACTAGTACATGACTGTCTGGTCGGTGTCACCTGACCTTGACCTCAATTTCACGGTCCAGCGACTACGTTAAAGTTTTGGGGTTACGACAGTTCCTCTGTAACTATGCATGGTAGGACGACAATATTAGGTGTATAGGTTGCTGATGACTAGTACATGACTGTCTGGTAGGTGTCACCTGACCTTGGCCTCAATTTCACGGTCCAGCGACTACGTTAAAGTTTTGGGGTTACGACAGTTCCTCTGTAACTACGCATGGTAGGTAGGATGACAATATTTGGTGTATAGGTTGCTGTTTAATAGTACATGACTGTCTGGTAGGTTTCACCTGACCTTGACCTCAATTTCACGGTCCAGTGACTACGTTAAAGTTTTTGGGTTACGGCTGTTCCCCTGTAACTATGCAGGGTATGGTGACAATATTTTGTATACAGGCCGCTGCTGATATTTAATGCTATTTACGTAATGCTTATGACGAAATTTATTTTTGTTACTGATGCGGAATGAAGGCGAGACGTTTTTCTGTGTCCACACTTGTTATCTTTTGAGGTTGGTTTTTGATATTTGGTATGTGGGTAGATAATATTAAGGTGATTTGTCACATACATATGTGTTTCTATAATAGAGTCACATGACCTTTCACCTTGACATCAAGGTCGGTAGGGCCCACAGTGATATCTCACTGATATCTTGTTTTTGCCTATTTGGTGACTATACAATTATTTACCCATTAAAATAAAAATTGGTGAAAAAATAATTACCTAATTTCTATTTGATATGTTAAAAACATTTTTGATGGTAAATTCATAAATTTATTAAGATTAAGCTGATTTATGTTAGAACTTGTATAATTGGAAATGATTTTCAAGATAATAACAAATACATTCTTCAATTTCAGTATGCATTTGCTCCCAAAGGTTCCTCTGTGATTATGTACAGAAATAAAGAAATGAGACAATATCAGTTCTTTGTAGAACCAAACTGGCCAGGAGGAATCTATGCCACAGCTACTATGGGAGGTATGTTATTGTCTTTTCCTTGGATATTTGTTTCTGTTAAAGTGTATGATTGGTCAAATAAAGTCTATGGGAATCATATAATGGGGTAGATTGTACTTTAAAGTGTAATATTCCTTATTAGTAGTAAACTGCTGTAAGCTGCTTTATATGTAAGATTTTTTTTTACAATGCAAACTCCTATTATGAATATTTCAAGAATGGTCTATGATGTTTTTTAATTTGTTTGTATTAATCTACAATTCTGGAATAAAAGAAAGATATAAAATAACATTATAAATATTACAAAATAATTGTTAAACAAATTGTGTGCATTTCCTTTTTCACAGGAAGTAGGCCTGGTGCTATTATTGCTGCATGCTGGGCCACACTGGTTTACTTTGGAGAAAATGGATATATTGACTCGACTAGAAAAATAATTAACACGACTCGTAAAATTCTTGAAGGGTAACCTTTTTTTTAAATAAAATCATTAAAGTTAATGTAGGCATTGAAAATGAAAGTAGAAATTGTTAAACAAAGATGAGAATATCTGTGTAAATTTTAAAATTTACAAATAATAATAAAGTTAACTGGTTTCATGTCTAAATGGCAGTAGTGCATAATAAAGGTGATAGAGTGTTAAATATTGTGTGCAGTTTAAAAAAAAAACTTTTCTGTTTTCAGGTTGAGAAAGATTGATGGAATTAAAGTCTTGGGAGATCCATTGTTATCAGTAATTGGTTTTGGTTCTGATAAATTTAACATATTCAGACTAGCTGATATCATGACAAGTAAAGGCTGGAATCTGAACTCTCTCCAATTTCCCAATAGGTATGTAGAAAGTAAGACTGTATTGCTGGTTAAATGTCTTTGTGAATTCTTTGTAGTATGAGTCTACACTTATTCATTGTCTTAGTCCTGTTTTATGAAAACATAAATAATTGGTGAAATACACTTGTACTAAAACATGGAAAATCTAATATGACCTGTATGGGTGTTTACCCAAGTTTTATATATATGTTTTAATGAAGTATACAGGACATCTTGGGAATCAATCAAAGGACTGTTGTCAACCTGTATCATGTCCAGTGAATAAATCCAGGGTCTGTCATGTCAGTCCTGTATCCTGTCATGTTAATGAATCAAAGGACTGTCCTGTATCATGTGGAAATCAAGGGTCTGCCAGGTTGATCCTGTATTGCGTCATATAAATTAATTAAGGTCTGTGATGTTTGGCTTATATTATACCATTGATTGGTTGAAGGACTTTGGCTTTATCTTTTTTTTTTCTTGTAAATTATGTCTCCCCCCCACCCCCGCTCAACACCTCTGAAACTACTAAACCAAATTTTACGAAACTTGGTATATAACAAGTACACCATATATAGTTGTGCATAGTACATTGTTCCAGGAAATTCTGATCCTAAAAATTTTGAAGGAGTTATGGCCCTTTGAACTTTGAATTTTTCCAGAAATTCTTCACAGATCGTGGTTTCCGCTCAGATCATCTGAAACTACTGCACCAAATTTACGAAACATGGTATTTTGGTATTTAGCAAGAGCACCATATTTAGTTGTGCATATTACCAGGAAATTTTTATCCTTAAAATTTTGTGGTAGTTATCAAACTTTGAACATAGATTTTGTGCTGAAAATCCACATTTGGGAACATGGGGAGACATCATTTTTGTATGCAAAAACAAACTTGAATTTATTCTTGCTTCATAGGTGCTTTTTTTTAAAATAGTCAATTTGCAATACTGTTACCTGTTAATTATCTGTAATATTTATATTTTCTTATTCCTGTTAATCATTTGTAATATTTATATTTTTCTTATTCTTACTTAAGTGTACATATATGTGTAACATATGTCCATACAAAAGAGGGAGTGGCAGAGAGATTCATCAATGATATACAGGAAGGTGTCACAGAGATACTGAATGGTGGAAATGTAGAAATAGGAGGAATGGTAAGTGTTTACTTCATTTTATTTGATAATATAAAACAATTTTTATATTAATTTGATATGTAAATCAAATACAGATATAACCCATAGTACAGATATAGTCGGGGGCCTCTGTGGCCGAGTGGTCAAGGTAGTTTGTCTACTATTGATCACATGGTCTGTCAACCCTGAGATTGCGGGTTTGATTCTCACTGCAGGCAGGGTGTACTCGACTCCTATCTTTATTGAAAAGGATTGCCAGTTTTCCTACCGCAGGTCGGGGGTTTTCTCTGGGTACGGCTTCCTTCCCCAAAAAAACTGGATGCCATGATATAGCTGAAAATTGTTGAAAGTGGCTTTAAACACCATCAAACAAACAAACAAACAAACAAACAGATATAGTCATAGGGCAAACCCAACCTTTGTAATAGATTATCAGCACTCCAAAAATCCTTAATATTAAATATGTAGGTCAAAACTATACAGCTCTTCCTGTGTGTTATCATGATTAACATAAAGGTGGTAAAGGGACTTATTGTATCCATGCATGTATTATAGACAACTTCAAAACAATACAATTTTTAAATTAATGTGACAAGAAGCATTTCAAAAGAAAGTGTTAATAAAATTTTTGATTTATAGGAGTTATGTAAATTTTCTAAGCAAGTTGGTGCTGTGTAGGATTGGCATGCAAAACATGTTCAATCATCTATCATCATGTTCTGCTTTCATTAAATTCCAATAATTCATTTCTTAAGAGGGTGTTGACATATCCATGCTGCTCATATTTGTGGTTTATATTACAGGGGGCAATATATGGCATGGCTCAAACAATACCAGATAAATCAATGGTTAGCGATTTGGTTGGCTGCTTCTTGAATGCACTCTACAGTACAAACAAGCACTGAATCTGTGGAACTATAGTCGACTGTGATCAAACAATGTTTTATATAATGTTGTTTTGATAATTTTATAGAAGGTTTTCATTGTTTGTTTGTTGAAATGTTTGTTTTTGAATTATTATTATTTTGTACTGAATGCATGAACAGTTTCATGCAGTTGTTATTTTGTTTGGAACAAATGGAGCATTGTAAAAATGTTGATTGGATTTTTAAAAAAATGACTGAACACACGAAATCCTGATTATTCCTATTGTTTGAAATTTGAATGCAAATTTATTTAGACAAATTGATCTTAAAAATCACAAATATTTCACATTCAAAAGGACTAAATTATGAATTAATTTTTAATTGCATAGTACAAAAATTCAAAGATACTAGCTTTTCAGTTACCTGGTGGATGTATTATGTGATAAATTGTATGTTATTGATATGTTCTAATATCAAGAACTGCTCGGTTATTGGGCTAATCGTTTTTAAATTCAGACTTTAATCTTCATAGCTTTAACTTCTAATTTCTACATTATGTGAACTGTCATATACATAGGTTTTTCTCATAACTTGTTTTACTGTTACTATAAAATTTGAATAATTTCAATGAATATTTTTTTATTTGAAACAATAATTATTTTATCACCAAATAATTAGATTTCAGAAATAGAATAAATGCTTTAAAATCCTTGCAGAATAAAGGTAAGAAACAAAAATAAAATAAAAGATCAAAAATATATGTATAATTGTAATTTTGACTGGTATCCAAAACAGAGTCAGTGTATGAGGGCAGACAACACCTGTATGCAAGCTGATTTATTGAAAGACATTGAAACATTACTTTTATTGTAATCGATTCTATTGGATATGATATAGACATATTTTTGTATTAGTGGCAAATATGAGTGAACTCTGGTTGACTTGAACTCTTGTAATTTGCATAACTGAGATTGATAAGTGCAATTATAGTCCCTTCATAGAAATTAAGCAGCTATATTAGCCTTATTGTGTAATATAGACATTATGATGCCAAAGTTGACTGATTTGTAGTTGTATCACAGTATTGATATGAATATTAATTACATGTATATTTGCAAAATCAATGCAATGTTTTTTTAACAACATTTACACCATACAAGAGTTTTAATTAGTTATATAATAATTATGACAATTAATTTTTACTTTTATTTGTAACTTTAACATACAAGGAAACTGATATAGATGATGCTTAGCTGTCAATGACCTGTAATTTTATGTAAGCAGGAATGACCTTGACAACTAAGATGACTCGGTTCTCTTATGTTTGTTTGGCAAAGATATTAATTTTTCTTCGTTTTTAACTCATTTTATTTATTATGTAATATTAGTCAATTACATGTTTTCTGACTATAGAAAGTGATATTATTGAATAATTATAAATTGACCATTTATGTTATGAATTATTATTTCATTAGGAAAATGTAGTATTTTATTTTATATCAGTATGTAACTGACATAATGTTATAAATCCAGAAGATATATAAAGTTTTACATGTGTTTATTTGAAGTCCAACTATTTTGGGCTGGGAGAATGGGTTGTGGTTGGCTGGAAAACTTATGAAATTGATATAGAGAGGAAAATAATATGCGGAACGATTAATGGTTCCTGGAGTCACCCGAGTTTTATGCTTTAACCTATGTTCTGCTTCATCTGATTATTTCTTTAAAATTAGTTTCCATACATGGCACTGTCATATTGTTAAATACTGTTAACATGCTTTCTGCAGAAAGTTGAGGGTTCTAAATGGGTAAACAATTTATTAGCCATATTGAGAAGTGCTGCAATTTATGTTAGTGCAGTAATTAAAATAAACCTTAAAGCACATTAATTGGCTAACATTAACAAATAATTATACTCCCGCTTTGAATAAGAGGGGGGTACACTGGTTAACCCCTGTCTATCCTTCTGTCTGCATCATAACTTTCGTAACATTTTTCTCAGCAACTATATATCACAACCACTTGAAATTTTATATGTGACCTTACCATAAAGATGTGGTCCTATATTGTGAGTACCAAATTAAGGTCTGTTGCGTATCTACTTCCTGTTTAGCAACTTGGTCAATTCAATGATGTGAATAGCGGGGGTATACTGAGTGAGCAGTAGCTCACAGATTACTAGTTCAATTCAATTTTTCCAGGTATATAAAGTTTTGGAACTTACGATGAAAACACTTTTATTTATTTATAAATGATTTAACATACATGTAAATGTGTTCAGTACTGTATTATTATACATGTTTTATCACATTAATTTGTTGTTTTTGTCATTACACATAAAAAAAAGCTTGGTAATAAATATTACCATTACAAAAACAGTTGGTTTTGTAAATGTAGATATTATCCGGTGAAATAGTGACAACATTCTGAGAGACAGAAATATTGAAATTTTGTATGGACTGCAGTCTGTGCAATAGACATGATAGATGCCTCAGTGGCCGAGTTGTTAGGTAATCATTTACTATTGATCACAAGCAAATTAACCGAGGTTTTAAGTTCTATCCTTACTGCACATGCTCGACTTCAACCTAAATTGACAAGGATTGCATATTTTCCTGATGAAGGTCCTGTTTTCACCTGGTGCTATGGCTTCCTCCTACAATAACCAGAGGCTCTTAAGAGCCTGTATCGCTCACCTGATTTTATAGGCAATGAAGATGGCATTTCCCTGATGTTAAACTAAGTCCTGTAATTTTCAATAAACTTTAAATAGGACCATCCAAACAATATTACTAGAAAGCTTTGTTTCATTGGTTAACCGGTTGTATAGAGAAGATTTTTTTTATTTGCCCATAGGGTCCTATGTTAAACTAAGTCCTGCGCCGTGGTGGCCATTTTGAATTTCCAATTGCCATAAAAAACATAAACTTTATAAAGGACCATCCAAACAATATTGCTAGTAAGTTTTTGTTTCCATTGATTAACCTGTTTCAGAGAAGAAGCCTTTAAAAACTTTTTCCCATAGGGTCCTATGTTAAACTAAGTCCTGCGGTAGCGGCCATTTTGAATTTCCAATTGCCATAAAAAACATAAACTTTATAGAGGACCATCCAAACAATATTGCTAGTAAGTTTTTGTTTCCATTGATTAACCGGTTTCAGAGAAGCAGCCTTTAAAAACTTTTTCCCATAGGGTCCTATGTTAAACTAAGTCCTGCGGTAGCGGCCATTTTGAATTTCCAATTGCCATAAAAAACATAAACTTTATAGAGGACCATCCAAACAATATTGCTAGAAAGTTTTGTTTTGATTGGTTAAACGGTTTCAGAGAAGAAGCCCTTTTAAACTTTTTTCTCATAGGGTCGAATGTTAAACCAAGTCCTGCGGTGGCGGCCATTTTGAATTTCCGATTCGGATAAAAAACATTAACTTTATAGAGGACCATCCAAACAATATTGCTAGTAAGTTTTGTTTCCATTGGTTGACTGGTTTCAGAAAAGAAGCCTTTCAAACTTTTTCCCATAGGGTCCTATGTTAAATTAAGTCCTGCGGTGGCAGCCATTTTGAATTTCCAATTGCCATAAAAAACACAAACTTTATAGAGGACCATCCAAACAATATTGCTAGTAAGTTTTTGTTTCCATTGATTAACCGGTTTCAGAGAAGAAGCCTTTTAAAACTTTTTCCCATAGGGTTCTATGTTAAACTAAGTCCTGCGGTGGCGGCCATTTTGAATTTCCAATTCCCATCAAAAACACAAACTTTATAGAGGACCATCCAAACAATATTGCTAGTAAGTTTTGTTTTGATTGGTTAAACGGTTTCAGAGAAGAAGCCCTTTTTAACTTTTTTCCCATAGGGTCCTATGTTAAACTAAGTCTTGAGGTGGCGGCCATATTGGTTTACCAATCAAAATAAAAAACACAAACTTTGTAAAGGTCCATCCAATGAACATTATGGCCAAGTTTGGTTTCAATTGGCCAAGTGGTTTCAGAGAAGAAGATTAAAATGTAAAAAGTTTACAGACGCCGACGACGCCGACGACGACGCCGACGACGACGACGACGACGACGCCGACGGACGCAAAGTGATAACAATAGCTCACATGACCCTTTGGGTCAGGTGAGCTAAAAACTGAATGCACTGATATAGCTGAAAAATAACGGAAAGGGGCATAAAAACAACAAACAAAGGAGCCTCTGTGATATCTTCATTAATTATTTTTACAATCGGTAAATTTTTATTGTAAAAACTGGGTTCAATTTGTACAGATTAGATACATTTTGACATTCACTATGAAATGAAGGCCAGTCAAACTTCTACAACCCATCTCTAAGGAAACTGCAATTATGGACACTTATGATTACTGGTTTTATATGTACCTTCATTTAATTAGAAATTCACTATGAAGAGTAATAATAGAGTAACCCAGCATTTTACGAGATACTCCTATCTCTAAATAATCTAAAATCTTGACCATGAAATATCTGATAAGTTTCTGAAAGTGGCATTACACCCTTTCAAATATACTTATTACAGAAAAATTTTCCTAATATACAAAGCTGAAGTCAGTTTTACTGTATTTTACTTTGTAAATATATTTAAATATTTATGCAAAACTGCATTTTATTTGGACTTTCAGAGAATTTTTAAATTAAGCCGATCATAAAGAAGTTGTTTACAGGCGACAAAATGATTATTTTTAAAAACATGTTATGAACCTGTTATTTCAAAGTCAACAAAATTCGGTTCAAACTTGTTATAATTTTAGAGAAATTAATTTCCCAACTTTTTCTTTTCATGGTCATCTAAATAAAACCTGTATTTAATTTTATTGTAACCCTTTTATGAGACTTGCTAGTTTAAAGTTGAGGCCATTTCTCAGAAAAATTAAGCAGTCTTATCTTATTTTAGGAAACCAATTAATAGTCAGCCATTCTCAATTTACCCAATTACAAATTTCAACAGGTAACCAATAATTCTAAGTTTGATTTTTATCAGGTTCTTTAGTTTGAAAGGAAACAATGTTAATTAATTGAGAAAGTATGCTTTATGTATATGCTTAAACAAGTGTGAAAAATGTTTCTCCTGCATTCCGCATAAGTAACAAAAAAATTACGTCATAAGGATTAAGTAAATAGCATTAAATTGTTATCATTTAAAATATACCATGCATGGTTACAGAGAAACGGACCCAAGCCAAAAACTTTAACATAGTCACTGGACCATAAAATTGAGGTCATGGTATGTTAAGAAACATACGGGACACACATGTACTAATCATTAACAATCTTTATACCAAGTACTGTCAGCCTACCTTGCATGGTTACAAAGGAAGTGCCCTAATCCAAAAACTTTAAAATAGTCGCTAAACTGTTAAATAGAGGTCAAGGTCTGGTGACACCTACCAGACAGTCATGTACTATTCATCAGCAACCTATACACCAAGTATTGTCATCCTACCATTCGTGGTTGCAGAGAAACTGCGGTAACCCAAAAACTTAAATGTAGTCACTGGACCATGAAATTGAGGTCAAGGTCAGGTGACACCTAACAGACAGTCATGTACTATTCATCAGCAGCCTATATACCAAATTTTGTCATCCTACCATTTGTGGTTACAGAGAAACTGCCGTAACCCAAAAACTTAAATGTAGTCACTGGACCATGAAATTGAGGTCAAGGTCAGGTGACACCTAACGGACAGTCATGTACTATTCATCAGCAACCTACCATGCTTGGTTACAGAGGAACAGCCGGAACCCAAAAACTTCAATGTAGTCGCTGAACCGAGAAATCGAGGTTAAGGTCAGGTGACACCTACCAGACAGTCATGTACTATTCATCAGCAACCTATATACCAAATATTGTCATCCTACCATGCGTGATTACAGAGGAACTGCTGTAACCCAAAAACTTTAACGTAGTCACTGGACCGTGAAATTGAGGTCAAGGTCAGATACTAACTGGCAAGTACTCATCATAAGCTACCACTGGACCAAATTTGATGGACCTAGGGCCTGGGCTTACAAAGATATGAAGCAAGATGTCCAAGTGTTTACGCCGCCGCCGCTGGATTCCCATACATATGTCTCGCCTCCAGCAACTATTGTCGCAGGCGAGACAAAAAATTTTGCATTTTTCAGAAAATATGGAATATGAGTTAAAATACACCTTTGCATGAGACAAGTTTAGATTTGATCTGGTTTTGCTGAATGATTAATCAAGTGGATTCAGCTATTTAAATTGCAACATGTGCCGTCATTTAAGTTTGCTTCGTTGAATTAGTTTTAATGCCACTTTTTAGCCATTTGTTAGCTATATTGTGGAGTGCAGATTTTTTTGAGGGAGGAAGCTAGAGTAGCTATTAAAAAACCTTAACCTTTGGTAGGTAAACTGGCAATCCTTGTCTATTAGGATTGGAGTCAAGCACCCCCTGCCAGTAACGAGTCTTGAACCTGCAACTGTTGACAAATGGTAGATTACTACATAAACCACTCATTCACCGAGACCCTTTTTAGTTAGAGAGAAGGACTATCTTGAAAGCAGCTTAGACTCGCTGTGAAGCATCCACTTTCATAACAGGCCGGCTACACCACTGGAAAGATCTTTTGAGGATCACCCATACTAAGTTTTGCTCACAGTGACTCAGTGGTTACAGAGAGGATTTAAATGTTTCAATGTACAACATTAACAGACAGACACTGAACGAAACGTGGTAGCAATGGCCAACTTTAGTTAAGCCAAAAAGCATTATATATATATATTTTTTTGTTAGCTATTTATATAGTAGAAACCAAATTAATAGCTTTCTAGTTTGTTTCAATGGTGTTCAAGCTTTTTTCAGCTACTATTATATCTTTTAGATCCTTGTCAAGATTGGAGTCGAGTTCACCCTGCTCACAGCAAGACTTGAATCTACAACCTACATGTGTTGTCTTCAAGTGACCAATAGTAGTTTACTAACGACCTTGAAGAGAAACTTCACCAAATGGAAATTCTATATGTTATTCTTAAAATATTTCTAATAATTTTCAACATTTTTGGGAAAAATGGAAAAAAATAATCAATTTTGACGATAATGCGGCAAAAACTCCTACAAGGGTCACTTCAGTTTAACTGTATACTTTTTGAACTCTAGGGCAAAAACTGTATTTTTACCCATATTCTATTTTTAGCTGAGGATGCCATGATTTGTGCAAACTTGGTAGAGGACATTTTAGGTATGATATGTGCAAAGTTTCAAAGCAATCCCTTCAGTGGTTTTAGAGGTGAAGATTTTTCAAGAAAAGTTAACAACTACGACGACCAAGACAAATAAAAGTTAATCGACTCTCTTTCAAGTCTTCAGACTAAGACAAATAAAAGTTAATTGACTCTCTGTCAAGTCTTCAGACTAAGACAAATAAAAGTTAATTGACTCTCTGTCAAGTCTTCAGACAAAGACAAATAAAAGTTAATTGACTCTCTGTCAAGTCTTTAGACTAAGACAAATAAAAGTTAATCGACTCTCTGTCAAGTCTTCAGACTAAGACAAATAAAAGTTAATCGACTCTATGTCAAGTCTTCAGACTAAGACAAATAAAAGTTAATCGACTCTCTGTCAAGTCTTCAGGCTAAGACAAATAAAAGTTAATCGACTCTCTGTCAAGTCTTCAGACTAAGACAAATAAAAGTTAATTGACTCTCTGTCAAGTCTTCAGACTAAGACAAATAAAAGTTAATCGACTCTCTGTCAAGTCTTTAGACTAAGACAAATAAAAAGTTAATCGACTCTCTGTCAAGTCTTCAGACTAAGACAAATAAAAGTTAATCGACTCTCTGTCAAGTCTTCAGACTAAGACAAATAAAAGTTAATCGACTCTCTGCCAAGTCTTCAGACTAAGACAAATAAAAGTTAATTGACTCTCTGTCAAGTCTTCAGACTAAGACAAATAAAAGTTAATTGACTCTCTGTCAAGTCTTCAGACTAAGACAAATAAAAGTTAATTGACTCTCTGTCAAGTCTTCAGACTAAGACAAACAAAAGTTAATCGACTCTCTGTCAAGTCTTCAGACTAAGACAAATAAAAGTTAATCGACTCTCTTTCAAGTCTTCAGACTAAGACAAATAAAAGTTAATTGACTCTCTGTCAAGTCTTCAGACTAAGACAAAAAAAGTTAATCGACTCTCTTTCAAGTCTTCAGACTAAGACAAATAAAAGTTAATTGACTCTCTGTCAAGTCTTCAGACTAAGACAAATAAAAGTTAATTGACTCTCTGTCAAGTCTTTAGACTAAGACAAATAAAAGTTAATCGACTCTCTGTCAAGTCTTTAGACTAAGACAAATAAAAAGTTAATCGACTCTCTGTCAAGTCTTCAGACTAAGACAAATAAAAGTTAATTGACTCTCTGTCAAGTCTTTAGATTAAGACAAATAAAAGTTAATCAACTCTCTGTCAAGTCTTCAGACTAAGACAAATAAAAGTTAATTGACTCTCTGTCAAGTCTTCAGACTAAGACAAATAAAAGTTAATCGACTCTCTTTCAAGTCTTCAGACTAAGACAAATAAAAGTTAATTGACTCTCTGTCAAGTCTTCAGACTAAGACAAATAAAAGTTAATTGACTCTCTGTCAAGTCTTCAGACTAAGACAAATAAAAGTTAATTGACTCTCTGTCAAGTCTTTAGACTAAGACAAATAAAAGTTAATCGACTCTCTGTCAAGTCTTTAGACTAAGACAAATAAAAAGTTAATCGACTCTCTGTCAAGTCTTCAGACTAAGACAAATAAAAGTTAACTGACTCTCTGTCAAGTCTTTAGACTAAGACAAATAAAAGTTAATCAACTCTCTGTCAAGTCTTCAGACTAAGACAAATAAAAGTTAATTGACTCTCTGTCAAGTCTTCAGACTAAGACAAATAAAAGTTAATATATGTAAACTAGTTTATTAAAAATACCAGTACAACAATAAATTTTTAATAAAAATATGTCATAACAAAGAACAATTATTGATCGTTTATACCACTGAAAGTTGTATTCCCTTTGCTGCTGGCATTAGCTTTGCATGTTATAATTGTTTATAATGGTCAATTACACTGGCCCTTTACATGAAAAAAAAAGGTACTTTTTAAAAACAAGAGATTCATGCAGTATATTTTGGTCTGAGCATTCTGTGGACACACTTTTCACAAATTTAAAGCATAAATCTCTAAAGGTCAATGTGGTATAAAAGATGGTGAGATGAATACTGATCACCTTAATCAATCAATCAAGCTATGTTTATAAGGGAACTGCAGACTTTGTTATTAAGTCAGTGTCATTGAAAAAAAACCAAATAATTATTTTTTGTGTTGAAGATTTTTTATCATGTCAAATATTCAACAATGCAATACCCCACTTTCTTTAACAAATAAATGACTTGATGAAGTTTTGTATTTAAAACAAAAATACCCTAAATTATGCCACATGAATAATTCAAGCAAACATTATGTTAGTGCAAAGCTAATGACAGCTCGAGTATGCTTATAACTATAAAATGAAATATGACAAGAATAAAAATAACAATTTAAGGCACTACATAAATTTACAGCTTTAGGCCACAACTTTTTAATGAACTGTTTTACAATTTTAGGAAAACAAATGGTTGATTTGCAAAAAAAAAAGAAATAAAAAGCATGTTTTATTTATGCACACTAAAACAGAACAATTACTAATTATTTATTCACATAAACTTGCCAAGTCAACATAACTGAATACTAGTTGTTTCAATATCAGTTATTGCTGTTCCATCTACCAAATGGTATCTTGTAACTAAAAACGCTAACATTTTTCAAGAAATTTTTGTCTAATATTATGTGTTTCCTCACAGGAGCTTGCCTTAGAAAAGTCATTTTTTGTGATAACATTATGTACATCAAGACATTATCCAAAAGTTGGTATCAAATTTTATGGAGTAACATGGTCTTCATAGTAATTGAAACTGTCAAAAACAATTTTTTTCAAGAAGTTCAATAAAAATTGTGCTGGTGGATCAAATTCATTAAAAGGACTGTGGCCTAACTAGTAATTAGGAAAATGAGTAAACTTTTCCAGTCTTATCTGCATAGAAATGTAAATGTGTTGATAAACTGTTTATTTAACAATGAGACAAAAATAGTTGAGCATTAACATGGTTACAAAATAAATCATATAAATAAATACAAAACTGATGTATATTGTCTATTGTAATAATCTTTCAATGTATATCACAAAACATATGTTGTAAACAAGTATAAGGAAATACATTTTTGAATGTAATTATTTTATATCCCCATGCAAAGCTGTAACCTGAATTACATATTAAAATATCAAATTTGATTACTACAATTTATTGTTCATCATATTTTTAAACCTAGTATTTTTAATAATAACAACTGTTGCTAATATTTTTTATCAGCAAAAACAATCCTGCCATGGTTTTTCTACACAAAATAACCTTTATTTAAAACTATGTGTGTGTGTTCAGTACCCGTTTAACACTATCTAATGAAGATACATGTATATCAGCCATACCTAATACTGTAAATTATATTTTGACTTGAGACTCAATAAACACATTCACCTGAAAGTATTATCCCCACTGGAAGAGAATGTTACAAAATGCAAGGTACTTGAAACATTAAAACTATTATCTATTTATAGATGACTAGTTTGAATCATAACTCGGATTATACAAAAATATTACCATACACTGTAAACTAATTGCGTGATATTAACTTTCACAGTTTTTGTGAGGTGGTCACAAACTTGGGGGAGCAACTGATCATGATCAATGGCACGTCAATTTCACGAAAATTTGTATTCGCAAATCAGTCCATTAAATAAAAATCATGAAAGTTTGCTTATTCAAATATTAATTGGATAACAGTACATACACTGAATAAAAAAGCACAGGGCGAGGATGCCAAACAGAGCTAGCCAAACCTACTTGTAGATTTCTTTAGTTTATGACTGGCAGTATTAAGTGCATAAAATGTTTTTAATTCAAGTGCTTAAATAAATGACAAGTAACTTTGGTTGATCCTTAGTTAAGTTCACTCCAGTTTCCACCTCAATAAAACTGGTGGTCACAATTATTTTAGAAATGGAATTCAAGTCTTCAGTCCTATAAATATGTATATATTTTACATTTTTCCAGAAATAAATAAGCACCATACACCAGCACCATAATGCTTAGTACAAACACTACAAATAAAATGTACAAAATGTTGGATACCTTATAACTACCCAAAAGCTGTAGTGAACTCGGCATACAACTGGTTAATTAAATGCTTTTTTAACATACCGGTAACTGTTTTGTACATGCAATATTCATTAATAAATCTCACAAGATGGAGGCATATTTTTCTGATAATTTATTCTGTCCAGGCTCTTAAATCATCGGAGGTAAACAGATTTACTTAGCTGAAGCAGATAACAGATACATGCATAAATTTTTCTTTCTTTGGTCCTTTTGAGATCTCAGATATTTGTTCAGTCAAATTTATGTTAACATTTGCAAATTTTAAAAAAGGTTACTGAAATTAGCAAAAACACAAAAACTGTATCACTGGTAGATATCTTTCCCCAAAACTCGTTTAAAAACCTTTAATTTTTTTTAAATACCTGATACAATATACTAAATGTAAAGAATGATGACAACTCCTGCATTTTGGGAAGTAACTGCTGCAATATTAGAAACACTTGCCTTATGGAAGGTTAGTAATACATTGAATAATGTTTGAATTTATATACAGTGAACCCTCGTTACAACGACATTCAATTTAACGGAATATTCAACATCCGACAGGATTTCAGTGGGAACAAACTTGTCCATGTGTTGTTTATGCTCGATACAACGACATATTCGGTTTCCGACTCCGACTGCGTATGTCGGTAACAAATATACCAAAGCTAGCATAAAATAATTCGTTACAACGACAAATTATCACGATTTTACCTGTGAAAGATTATCTTTGTCCAGAGAATTGATTTTTTTTAACGGTTAATTGCACAGGCGAACACCTGTTGCTATTGCGTAATTAACCTTGCGTGACATTTCCGTTACAAAACTAATCGATGACAGGAATATGGCTTCATTAAAAATGTGTCAAAGGCTATTTAATATTTAAATCTTCAAATATTTAGTAAAATTATTGGCTTAATTACAAGTGTGTTAAGATTGAAGCGGCACATCAGAAATAGGATAATTACCGAAAATCGGTCTAATGTAAATAATCATAACATACAATTAATTTTTTTTTGTGGTTAAAAAACAGAATTTTATGATTTTTTTGTTATTAAACTTGGATATTGAGCAGACTTAAACAATTTTCAATAGACGCAAATGAAAAAGGGAGATAATCAAAGTACAAATTCATTATAACAGCAAATTTAGTTTAACGTCAATACTGGCGGGAAACTAACATGGTCGTTGTAAAGAGGGTTGACTGTAGATGGAACCTAAAACATGCACTAATTTGAGATGGAGGCAAATATAATTTACCGGGTATACAATTATTATTAATCTCCATTAAAAAATTCATTGATACCGAATTGCTATCAAAAGATATTTTTGTCATACAATAGACATAAACAACAAAATTATGTAACTTTAGAAAAAGTCTGTAATTTACAATGTAGAGTGCAGGAGATCAGTGTTACCATATAGAATTTCCACTGTATGTCAGAGTAGATAAAAAAAAAGATTTTATGGGAAAAACTACATTGTAAAATGTATACAGTATCTGCAGATAAGAGCTATTATAAACAAAAGCACATAGAGTCGATGAGGATTTTAACAACCTGTGTGTCATTACGACTGGTACAAATAATAAAATAGTCGTAAGGTATCCTATTTATCTCCTCATGCCTTATGGTTTGATTTCTATAAAAGTCTATTTATTATCTTTCTTAGTAACCCCTATGAAGTTTTTCCATGGAAATTACTCACTAGCTGATAAGAATTATAGACTATTTATGTTTATGCAACTCTATGCTTATCAAAGGGCATTTGTTTAACACTGTTTGCAACATTGTGAAGTCAATGTTACTTAATGACGTCTTGACAGTGGGACGAGATGGGCCCATCTCATACTAGTAGTGTGAGATTGGATAATACCGAATATAAACATAAAAGGAAAATACCTCCAAATAGCGATAATAAATAATATAGTAACAATTAACTTGACCAATAAGAATAATAATAGTAACAATATACAAAATTCTCGTGAGAAACAATTAGTTTAGAACATTTTTTTTTTAATTTATGGCACTTTTTAAGAAGCACCTAATAGCTCTTACAAGCAAATTATTTAGTTCTTTTATAAAAAGACAAATTTCTTCCTTTTAAAAGTCAAAAAAGACCCAAAATAGAATATCAAGGAGTATGTTAGTCTTAAAAATGAAGAAATGAACTCTACTTTTTGTTATTTAAATATAAAATCAGTTACATTTGTACAACTCATTAATTATTGAAGCTGACCATACTGTAGATGATAGCGATTTAATTCTGTTTGTAACTTCATGACTTTGCCTACGGCAACAGTTCTGTCCTCTTTTTCCTTTTCTAATTCCTTGTTCAATTCTTCTATCTGACCACTAGATGACTGTTTTATTGACTGAATTCTTTCTTTATATATCCTTTCAGAATTTTCACTATTTGTGCGTAACACACTTATCTTTGAATTATAATTTGATTTTAACTGTTGAATTTGTTTTTCATATTGTTCTCGAGTATTTACTAGTTCTAATTTTAAATTTTCTACCTCTGCTTTGAGATCATTAATTACTTCTGTAGAATCATTACTATCTGAACGTGTCAAAGTGCTAGCACCTGTTGAGAGTTCTCCTCCATTGTGTTCCTTCTTCTTTTTTCTTGCGGGAGGGATTGGTCTTTGTCTTACATCTAATGCCTTTATATTATTATCAGTCTTAGATGATTCATTCTCCATGTCCAAGTTCAACAAATCTTTCTTAATCACACTTTCTTGATTTGAATTATTATCATTTAAAGTAATTGGTTGTAAGATGTTGTTATCAACTCTTTTTTTGAGCTCTTCTGTGACAGAGGTAAGAAGTGAGGAGGTTCTGGTCCCAGGCAAATTGTTTCTTGTAGACACCCTAGGTAATGGAAGAGGATTTAGTAGATCCAGTGCTTCAGATGAATCTGATAAATCTAACAAATCATCAACAGGAACTTCTGGTCTGGCAACTTCAACTTTTTGTTCCTCTTTTTTTTCAGTAAATATTTCATCATAATTATTAATCAACATGAAAGCTAATTGCTGAGTTAAGTCTGCAGTAGCCATCATTAACTCCGGGCTATCTGCCTCCATAACATTTCTTATTATATTTGGTCCAAAAACAGTCGCAAGGTTCAAAATATTCATTTTATTAATGTCCGACTTTTCTCCTACCTTAAACAGAAACTGACACAAATATCGCACAATGTTATAGTTATCATCAGGAATATTGGCCATGGCTTTAGTAGCATCAGCAACAGCTTCCTTTTTCTTAGTTGCATCTTTCGAGTCCTGGAAATTCATCGCAACATTCATTAACAATTGATAGTATGAAGATGGAATAATTGATTCTGGAAGTTCTCTGAAGTACATTTTCAAGAGAGAAGCCACTGAATGGACGTCGTGTTCAGAAATATCAAACACAATTTTTTCTGCACAATCAAATCTGTCTTTCAGTTCTTTCACTAATGTTGCCCTACCAGGTAATCTAAAATAAAGTTACATATTCATAAACAGTTAAAATACAAGTGTGCCATAGTTGCTCTTCAGGTAAAACACATGTCCATATCTGAGATAGCAATGATATCTGTTTGTTTATACCGTCAGCTTTCATTTTGCTGCTTTTCAATGCATCTTTTATTTAAATTTTTGCATTCAGAAAGCTAAATTATTAATATCTTGGATAATGTTCTGGTTGAGTTTGTCTGTTCATCAGTACATATTATAATTCTTTGCAGAACAGAAAACTGTAATTTTTTAACCAACATTTTTTGTTGTTTGCTTTAAATTTAACATGTAAGAAAATTTTATTTTCATGCTTTTCATTACTTCCTAATTACTCTAAATTGACAAAGATTGCCTGTTTTCCTGCTTTCACTGGGTACTACGGTTTCCTCCCAGAATTAAAATTGGACACCATGATATTGCTAAAAAACAAATCGAAAATGGCATGAAACACCATTCAAACAATCATTAAATCTGACAGAATTACAGCTAACCTGCTTTTTTTGTGTTTCATATTAAAGAATAATATTTATGCTATGAATTTCAGGTTGTATGCTTCTCAGCCAACAAAAACTTTTATTAAAAAAAATTTGAATAGAAGACAAAATATATACCTGTACATTTCTGTAACAACATTCAATGTTAAAACATACTCCTGAAATGATTTTTTTGCACCTATACATGCCTACACAGCTAAGCTTGACTGCACTGTTATTTTAATATAGACTAGATATCAGTGAGATGGTATCCATCTCTGTGGGCCCCGCTGACCTTGAGGTCAAGGTCAAAGGTCATCAACCATGGTATGCGACACATCGCCTTGATATTATCTACCTACATTCCAAATATCAAAAGCCTACCTCAAAAGATAAAAAAGTTACAGCCCGAACAAGATTAGTTCGGACGGACGCACGTACCGAAGGACGGACGGACGGACAGACTGATTACTAAAGGGCATCCGCCACAAAGTGGCGGGGCCCTAATAATTTTTTCTTCCCTTACCTAAAAATTCCCTCTACCTCTAATCCATACTCATTAAGGAACTCTACTGACTGCTCTATAATGTAGGGTATTTTTCTGTTACAGCGATGCTCATATACCATGGTTTCTTCAATGCTCTGACCAAATATAGCTGTAATTATAAAGTTAATTAGTCATTAATACTAATAATGTTTTCATACAAAACAGTGCATAAAAGATCTATTCTGAAGATCTTTTTTTGGAACAAAATATTTGTAACCTTTTAAAATATTAAATGTGTAATATCATAGCTTTTAAATTTTTTCTTTTCAAAATAATTACACAAATATATGTTCAAGCATATCACAATAGTTTCTATCGCTAGATTACATTGGTTGTTTGTTTGAAAGTTGTTTCAGCAATTTACAGCTCAATCATGGCATCCAGTTTTTATTACCGAGGAAGCCCAATCAACTAGAGAAAACCCCTGACCTTTGGCAACCATTGTCAATCGAGATTAGAGTTGAGCACAACCTGCCCATAGTAAGACATAAGCGCATAGCTCAGTGTTGACAGCCACATGATCAATAGTAGATGATCATAACCACATGGCTACCAAGGTCCCACCTAGATTAAAATAATACTGCTCCAAATCCTTTTTTTCAATATGATGACATACATTACCTGAAGCATCAGATACAGGTCATAAAATTCGTAGGTATAACATTTTTGTCATTTTGAATGTAAAATTACCCGAATTATATCAGATTGAAAACTTAACAGATTTCTTAGGCAAATTAAGCTGAATAATCATATCACAAGTAGAATTAAAAAAAAAACTTTAAAAATAGGGGATGTTGTCTTTACAAAAACTACTCAGGGAAAGCACTTTGAATTGCCATTGTGGATTGCAGGTTAATGTCTCACTATTTACACTACTTGAAAAATTAAAAAGAAGCCATGATAGACAGATACCTTATCTGAACAGTATAAATTTTAAATAGAACCAGCTGTGAATAAAATTGCTTAAGACTAAAGCTAACTTTTTTTTTCTTTTGAAATTTTTGCAACATTTGTGTGAATAAACAAACCACTGAATTCCTCGGACTTAACACTTTAACGCAAATTTTCCACTTTTTCAGTTTGCTGCATTTAAACCGTGGTTTCAATTTAGATAATCTATTCATTCTAGTAACTGATTTCTGGGTGTAGCTAACTGAATATAAAAACACAAGTGTATAGAACTAACAAATATTTGTTTGTAAACAACAAGACACAATTAGAATTCAGTCATTTTACTGACATTAATTTACTAATATTGTCCATTTAATTGTTAAACAAACCTCCTCCTAAATCTGAATAGATAACTTTACGAATGGCTTTTATCCATCCTTGTCTTTCATCGTTGTTGTTAGCACACAGTAGAAATACTTCCTGATTTGGTGCCTGTCTTGATAGGGTTTTTCCTGAAATTAAACAACAATCTCTTCAATACAGAAACATTCGCTAAAATTATAGTTACATCACTACACATATTTCCGAATAAGCAAAAGATGTAAATCCTTATTTATTATTTCACTCGTCAAGAACAACACTTTGAAATAAAGCTTAAAATAAATCATAACCAACAAAATTTGAAGACGACAGATATGATATTCCTGTACCAAATTTGTTAACTAATACAAGCTCTTAAATATATTTACATATTAACAGAGTTGGCACCATTTCTTCTTCCATAAATATGAAACATTTACTTATTGTATTATTGAAGTTTTGACTTTATATTAGATTTTAACGGTAAAACTTCTATAGGACTGCTGCCACAATGAACTGTCTATGAACATGATGAACAGTACAACTGACCGTTGTCTTATAATTTAGTACATGAAGTGATATTTCAGGATTCACTGCAAATATGATCAAGTGACAATTCTACAGTAAATATATGTGCTTAAGGTAAAACAACTATTATAACACACAAGTGTATCATATTTTGGTACTATACATCCTCACAAGTCAGGGTTTCTGTGTCCACATGTTTCCACGAAACCCTGACAAACTTAGAAATTCCCAGGCTAGAAGTCACTATTTTGATTGGCTACATCATCTCGCTTTCATTCGCGGCTTGGTTAGGGGATATCCCGATGTCGATTGTTAATAAACCATGATGAACAACGGATGTGTTGCATAGACCATGTGAAAGTCAGTGTATTTTGTACAGTAGTGTTGAAAGTTTGTTATTACCGCATTATTTATTTGTTGTGTTACGTTTTCTTCCCACTCAAGAATGAGTAAGAATGACAACTGCCAAACACTTGCTTCTGTCAAGTAATTTCGTTAGTTGATATTTTGAAGGTTTGACGTCATATGAAAATCTTCTAGCCCGGGAATTTCCTAGCTAAGTTTGTCAGGGTTTGGTGGACACATGTGGACACAGAAACCCTGACTTGTGAGGATGGGCACTATAATACTCTATCATGTATGTGACTATAGACAATTAGTATGACACACATGTATATCATATTTATGTACTACATGTATTAAATCTATATGGACTAGAGAACTAATTAGCATGTTCTTCTATTTTCAGTAAAAAGTGCAAAATATACATGTTTATCAAAACTGAGTCACATTTAATTAAGGAATACTTTAAATTTCTTAATAGGTTCTATGATATATCATGGTTTGGGTCTGTTTACGCCTAATAAACCATGAAGGTGTAAATTTGAAATATTCCTTATCATATAATGTTAACTATAAATCTTGACAATTTTAACGTTAATCTTGACAATTTTAACGTTAAGAACAATAATGACTTCATAGAACTATTTGAATTGTAACAGTATAACAGTAGAGCACGTAACCAGCACAAAATATGGTATAATATGGGTTTCTACATTTGAATTGGCCAATCAGATTACAGTTTAAAAAGCAAATAAAATTATTTTCATTTAACAAATACATGTATTGGTGTCTAATTTAAAGATAAGTTGATAATGAATGTTAATTTTAGTACCTACTTTTTACTTTATTGTAGCATACTTATGGTCTTTTCTTATCTGGGTAATTAAATTATATTAAATGTAACTTTACATAACTTGGACAGCTATTTAGTATCCCACTACATTTGACTGATAGTGCAGGTACAAATAATGAGTAGTATGGTATTACTGTAGTACACCTTATCAGTGTAGTTGTTAGTGAAGTGTATGCTAATATTGTTGCATAAGCGACTTCCACCAACTTGAATAAAGTAAAAATGATCTGTCCTCTGGATTCTGGATGCAATGGTGATTGGTGATGGTTAAATTGGCAAAATACACTTTTGAAAGTGAGGCATTATATGTGAACATTTGTGATATGATATCCATAACAGGTCAAGAAATATGATGTGATGTCAAAATAATATGGCAGATCCAATCTCAAAGTGTAATTCTGAAACATTCTTAAATGTTCTTTGAAATATGAATGCACATTAAAAATATAAAACTATTAGGAATGGATATACTAGTACATGTAAATGAACAAACAGAACCTTACTGAGTTATACATCATTCAACATTTATTTCAAAGTATTTTCTCAAAAATCAGCAAATAAAAAATAAGGAGAAATAATATTTAGCCGTTATGCCATTCAAACATGTTGAATTAACTGGTCCACCCTTCCTGCTGTGCACAGAGGGTTAATGGGGTTACCAGTAAACATTAGATAAATGCAAATCAGGTTATTAACTCAAAACTATTTGTTTACCTAGAAACAACTGAGAGCCAGTTACAAAAATATAATAAGACCTTTAATGAATGTGGAAATATTTATTACTTTAAGATTTATTCTCCTTAAAATACATGTATTATGTAATATTTTGATGACGAAAACTAAGTGCATGGAAGTGTTTCTAAATTAATTGCTTCCTTATCATATGATAAAAATTTACCCTTTTATAAAAAATGCTGTTTATTGCTTCCTTAATAAGTTATCTCATGTACTATATTATGAACCCATGCATAAAGATAAAATGTAATACAAGGAAGGTGACAAACATATGCATGACAAAAAGAGGAGAAGTAAATAGAATGGGACTCCAAAAAACTACAAGAGATGTGAAGATTGTTTGAACGACTGTTTAAGCTTAAGCTATTATACAGAGAAGAAGTACAATGCAAACCACAGTAGAAATCTATTAAAATATCAATAATCAATATTTATCAATTAAATCTTTAATTAAATCTTTTTAATTAAGCATACAGTAATGTAATACTTGGTTTTAACATATAAGTATGTGTTTTCTATGACTTACCAGGGTCGAATAATGGATCTGAAATAACGGCATTGTAAGAAAAATATACTTTTTAGATCCCTTATTGCTTTAAGAAGAACTATAATGTACCAAGGAATGGAAAAAGACCAACAATGAAAATTTAAATACTAAAGTTTTGATGTAACACAAAGAAATTCAACTGATTTTGTAAAGTAGGCACTTCTATGTATGTAGATGAGATTTATAACTAATGTTACAAAAAATAAGTTTGGCAAATATTTTCCTGTGTTTCTGTTCTTTGAAATAAATCAAAGTGCACAAGCTATTCTTTCTACAAAAGCAATTTTTTGTCCAAAAGCAGTCTTTTTAAGTCAAAATTTTTGGTGGAAAAATGTACAGAAAGGCATCTGTATGATTTATTCAGTCACATTTTGTTAACATTGTGGGGTACATCTATTAATAAAATCAAAAGATACAATTTTAATTATGATAGAAGGTCAGTTTTAATAAAATTAACAGGCATCTATATTTGGGAATAACTGGATGAGAAGAAAAAGTACATGTAATTAAGTCCAGAAACTTAACATTATTCCATCTTATTTTTTCTTTACATTACGGTTTGATGACAAACCATACTAATAGCAACTGAAAATAGGATGCATGGATGCTAAAAAGTTGGACAATTAAATGTATGAATTAATGATTAACTGATGTCTCAACAACACAAGGTGTATGATAATTTATGTCTTTTATACAACTTACCTGATTATATTTCTCTTTTACACTAGCTTACCTTGACATATTTCTGTTTAAAGCAACTTACCTGGGCATATTTCAAATAAATATTTATCAGAATCATCAGGTGTCCATTGGATCTCAGTAACTCTGTTTCCAGGTAAAAATATTGATCCCTGAGGTCTCAAGTCATCTTCTTTGGCAAAGTAAAACAAACAGTCACCATTTAAACAAAACCACCTTCTATGCCATGATGTCTTCACCATACCACCTTGTTTTCTCAGCCAGCCACATTTCATAATCCTCTGACGATGAATTGGGTTGTTCATTTTACAGCACTTTTACTGTAAACAGATACAAACAAGATTGATTGATTTATTTAAGTTTTACATCCAGCAAGCAATATTTCAGCCATATTCATGACAAGATCATCAAAATTATACTGTAAATAAAATTTTTGCTTCTTTTCATTCAACTTTCTGGCAAAATAATTAACTACAAGGCACTAATAATGATAGACTGGGACAACAACCATACCTAAAGAATTCTTGGATGAACAAGCATTCTCACAGGTCTTTTTATTATTACCTATTTAAACAAAATAAGTAAAAAAAAATTTGCATGTTATTGGACGAATTTATTGGACACATTTGTAAATATTAACAATAGGTATGATAAATATGTAATTGGATCAACACATTTATTGAAAGGAAACAATTTGTTTCCATTTAACAAACAGATGATTTGTAAACTAAATCCATGTACACCATGAGAAATGACTAAAAAGTAATAAAAAGCACAATTTTACCCAGCGAACTAAATAACACTAAAATAAATAAAACACTCACTTTTTTCTTGAAAGATTATCTACATAGAATGAATGTATTACACAATGCAGGAAGTTAAATAGCTTTTAATTGAATCACTTGCTGAACAATGATTTTGGCATATTATACATCAAAGTGCATTATACATGGCCAATAAAGATAATTCAGTAATTGGTTAAGATTTTGTAGAACTGTTTTTCAAAACATGTACATGGTAATTCTAGGACCTGGTCAACATCATCAGGTCCATGTGCCAGAGACTTGGGGAGTTTTTTATGTCCTACACCGACAAATTAATGCCCTTGGTCAGAACAAATTCTCAGCTGATAATTTTTTTATTCTCAATTTTATCCAATCAAATCTTTTTTTGCCTCTGTTGTTATGGTAATTGAGAAAATTCTAATGCTGAGCAAATTATTATTACTCATAAGTTTTTATGGAACCGGGGCCAGCCCGGACAGGTGTAGTATCCATAGTAACCAAGTCTATATTTAAATTTGAAAAATACTGCAATTACTTGAATGTGCTAGTAGAGGAATGAATTGTTATTACTGTGTCCGATTGTCAGCAAAGTTACATCTAATGCTTTGAGTAAGTATCCAATGTTACCATGGTTACCTAATATCATAAGAATATACAAAAGGATTCATGCATATTAAGGATTTTAAAAATCCTACAATCCAATGCATTTAGATGTTGTGCATAAATATTGTTAAAATTACATTATCTATACATTTCACTTTCAATATTTTCTGATAATTAACTATACATCACAATAGTCAACACAATTATTTTTCATATCATTATCTCATATCAGTTACTTAGTTAGGACATATGATTACACCAAATGTATTATTGGTAAACAACTTACAGGTAGAATTTACAGGTATATCATACATTTCTAACATTGTCTTCCTGTCTTCCTGGTGACCTGATAACAAATTACAATATGTTACATACAATCAATGTCAGGATTGAAATGAAGGAAATGTTATCAATATAACACAAAATTTTCTTCATATATATACAGGTACAGATTACCAAAAAAAAATTTTCTGCGACATATTTGAATAACTTTTATAACTTGTTTCAAATTCCATTTGATTATAAACTTGTTGCATTCATCTACACAAATTTAACAAAAAAGTGTCCCAAGGGAATTTCCTTTTTTTGTGCCAACTTGAACATGGACATGTACAGTTATCAATAAGTTTTAAACAATAGTAGTATGTATTGGTAAAAGTCAGAAAAAATTTATATTAAAGAACATTGTGCTTTGTTTAAAATTAAAAATTTCAAGGGACTTCCCTTACTATTTTAAGTCAAGAAGCTTCCTTAAATATTTAAAATCTCCAGGTGCTTCCAACACTTTTTAACTATTTAAGGCAACATTAAAGAATACATGTTAACTGTGATCACAATTTAATGCCAAGTTGAGATGGTTAGCCGAATTTCTTTATTAAGTCATAGAAACTTAATAACACTGTTTGTTGAAAAGATGTAATTGATGTTAAATACAGTACAACATTAGAATTATTATGCTGATCAGGTAAATCAAACACAGAATTTGACCTAATTATAATATTTACATCATACCCTATAGCAGCTACCGTATTTGACCTAATTAATGTCCCTCCTTTATTAATGCCCTCCCATATTTACTCAAAAAAAAGAGAAAAAAATTTGTCATTAGGGTTTCTGCAATTTTGAAATTCAATAAATCTCCAAATTGGTACTGCCAACAACTCCTGTTAATGTGGTATCTTCTAATGAATCCATCTGTCCACTGAAAAATGTCTATACATTAATAGTGAACAAAATTTACTTTTCATGTGCAACATAAAAATCTCATTATACATATATTATCATATTGTACTCAGTGATATAAAGGCCAAGGTCATGTGAAACTTACTGGACTTTCAAGAACTGCCTATACAATGTCAATAATCAGCCTATACACCAAACTTGTGCATATCATGATTACTATGATAATGACCTAATAGTTATATTCAATCTTGTATAAATATTTGTTCTTTTAGTTTTTTTTTAAAGTTTGCTTCAACTGCACTTTCTACAATACAGATGAAATATAAATCTGTACACAACTTAATTGTCCACCTGATGATCATATTACATAATCTCACAGATGACCAAAAACAACTAGAGCAAATAACACAGATGTTGCAGTCCAATGTGACTAATTGAAATCAAGGAGTATTTTTCATTACAAAAAATTACTGCCTTTTGAGGAAGTTGCTATTTTACTGCATACTGGAACTGTTCAATGCCCAAAATTAAGCGCTATCTAAATATCATAATAAATGTAACATATAGATTCTCTTGGCAAGGCACATTTTAAGAATTTTTGGTACAGCTATGATGTGTCTCATGGATGCAGGGCATCCAGTAAGTACGAGACCTACACACCTTTGACACGTCAATGTTATGTGCCTTTACAAGAACCCTTTCGACTGTGGCTAAGTAAAAGCATGTTAAAATATCAGTCTACACTACCAAGGGAAAAAAATCGCCAACTGCAATTTTCTGTCGCCAATTTCCAAAATCTGGAGCCAATACATTCTGCATGTGTATTGTTATTTACATTCATTGACACACACTCTGTTTACTTTACAAAAAAGTTTCATTCTATTAGGCATGATGGTATTAAGATTAGACATGAGCAGCACACAACTTCTTCTAAATATGTCTTACTTGAATGTGGAGGTTATGTTAAATAATAAATTTCCAATACCGTAAACCAGTCTCCCACAGACTTATTGCCTAATGGCTTTGAATTAAAAAAATTTATTTGTAAATTTGGGGGATTTAGGTGACACTGAGATATTGAATTCAAGTTACTATAGCACTAAAGGTAAAATATCCAATTTTATTTTTAACTTTTTAATTTAAAACATTATTAACCACCAAATTTTTACAAATATATTGTTTAAAATATGTATTTATTAAAGTTTTTATTTGCAATACAAATTTAGAAAGGTCTGCCAGGTGCATTGATGTAAATTTGTTTATTTTTCTAAAAAGCAAGGGAAGTTACTACATAGTTTAATTTATTTATAGAAATTTTTTACAGCATCAAATATGGACTCAGTTAAGTTTTCAGCTACTCATTATGATGTTAGTTCAGACATTTTATCTCTTATTCTCTCTACAAGGTAGGATGATTCTGATTAGTCTAAACATCCTGCTTTGTTCTATGCATAATTGTTATAAATTCACCATTTATAAGATGTGTCATGGGTGTGACTTTTCACCCAACTTACCCAAACACACATTAAAATACCATTTTTTGCATTTCTATCATGTTAAAACATTTTATATACTATATTTTATTGGAAAATGTTACAAAAGTGAAGTTAATATGACAATTTTCGCTGTGTAAGATCTTATGAACCCCCTTATGATAGTGAAAAATTACCCAAACTGTACCCAAACACTCATTAAAATGACATTATTGGTAATAAATAAACAGCGAAAAATGAAGATGCACATTTATTCCATACTAAATTTCAGTTTTATTGTCTCGCCTGCGACGAAAGTCGCTGGAGGCGAGACATATGTATGGGAATCCGGCGGCGGCGGCGGCGGCGGCGGCGGCGGCGGCGGCGTAAACACTTGACATCTTGCTTCATATCTTTGTAAGCCCAAGCCCTAGGTCCATCAAATTTGGTCCAGAGGTAGCTTATGATGAGTACTTGCCAGTCAGTCACCTGTCACCTGACCTTGACCTCAATTTCACGGTCCAGCGACTACGTTAAAGTTTTTGGGTTACGACAGTTCCTCTGGAACTACGGATGGTAGGATGAAAATATTTGGTGTATAGGTTGCTGATGACTAGTACATGACTGTCTGGTAGGTGTCACCTGACCTTGACCTCAATTTCACGGTCCAGCGACTACGTTAAAGTTTTTGGGTTACGACAGTTCCTCTGTAACTACGCATGGTAGGATGACAATATTTGGTGTATAGGTTGCTGATGACTAGTACATGACTGTCTGGTAGGTGTCACCTGACCTTGACCTCAATTTCACGGTCCAGCGACTACGTTAAAGTTTTTGGGTTACGACAGTTCCTCTGTAACTACGCATGGTAGGATGACAATATTTGGTGTATAGGTTGCTGATGACTAGTACATGACTGTCTGGTAGGTGTCACCTGACCTTGACCTCAATTTCACGGTCCAGCGACTACGTTAAAGTTTTTGGGTTACGACAGTTCCTCTGTAACTATGCATGGTAGGATGAAAATATTTGGTGTATAGGTTGTTGATGACTAGTACATGACTGTCTGGTAGGTGTCACCTGACCTTGACCTCAATTTCACGGTCCAGCGACTACGTTAAAGTTTCTGGGTTACGACAGTTCCTCTGTAACTATGCATGGTAGGATGAAAATATTTGGTGTATAGGTTGCTGATGACTAGTACATGACTGTCTGGTAGGTGTCACCTGACCTTGACCTCAATTTCACGGTCCAGCGACTACGTTAAAGTTTTTGGGTTACGATAGTTCCTCTGTAACTACGCATGGTAGGATGACAATATTTGGTATATAGGTTGCTGATGAATAGTACATGACTGTCTGGTAGGTTCCACCTGACCTTGACCTCAATTTCATGGTCCAGCGACTACGTTAAAGTTTTTGGGTTACGGCTGTTCCCCTGTAACTATGCAGGGTATGGTGACAATATTTTGTATACAGGCCGCTGCTGATATTTAATGCTATTTGCTTAATGCTTATGACAAAATTTATTTTCGTTACTGATGCAGAATGCAGGCGAGACGTTTTTCTGTGTCCACACTTGTTTATATACATATGCATTTATTTATATCAAATTCATATAATACTCAATTTGATTAATTTATCATTGGTAACAAAGTTGTAGTTGCAACATTTTTGTAGGCACAATATCCCACCTCAGTTTTTTTAAACAAACAAAAAAAATTGAAGAATGTGTCCATGATACACGGATACCCCCGCTAAATGAAATCCCAAACAGGACGTAGTTTTCCGACAGGTCTGAAAGTCGCTTAGGACGTACAACTTGTGATACTGAACCACCCTGCCAACTTTCAAATTGTTCTCATGTACTGTTTCTAAGAAAAGCTTGACGGAAATTTTCATACTCGTGTTAACACAATTTTCATATCGGCCCAGTAGCAAACAGGAAGTAGTTGTCCGACAGGTCTGTAAGTCGCTTAGGACGTACAACTTGTGGTACTGAACCACCCTGCCAAATTTAAAATTGTTCTCATGTACGGTTTCTCAGAAAAGCTTGACGGAAATATTCATACTTGTGTTAACACATTTTTATATCAGCCCAGTCGCAAACAGGAAGTAGCTGTTCGACAGGTCTGAAAGTCACTTAGGACGTACAACTTGTGATACTGAACCACCCTGCCAACTTTCAAATTGTCCTCATGTACAGTTTATGAAAAAAGCTTGATGGAAATTCGTACGGATCGAAGGACACGAGTAAAACTTAATGCCCCCCCACATGTTGTCGCGGGGCATAAAAATGCAGTGTATCAAACAATACTTCAAAGTCAGCCAGTTACTACTCAAATGTTTATTTAGTAGTAATTGTTAATCAATAAATTACCTGTCACAAGTGTATACTATGCAATTGTTCAAACCACATTGTTGACTCGAAAATCAAGACATCAAATGACTTCAGCACGTTTAAACACAATTCCTTTCTATCTCCATGTATTAAAATTTCAATGTCTACCAAATATTCATTACTTAACATAATATTATCGCTTTTTCCTTTTTGTTGTTTATTTACAACCAAAAAATGTCATTTGTAATGAGTGTTTGGGTAATACATAAAGTGTTTCATAAGAATTAAGATTGACTTCAACAGCGAAAATTGACATGTTAACTTCACTTTTATAACATTTTCTATCAAAAATATAGTAAATAAAATGTTTAAAAATGATAGAAATGCAACAAATGTTTTTAAATGTGAGTTTGGGTATGTTTGGGTAAAAAGTCACATTTAAGTGTGATTGTGTCATCATATAATCATAATGTGTACTAGTCACGGAGTAGTTCTTGTCAGCAAGTAATTCTCGCCACCCGATCTTTTGACATTTTTTGTGAATATTGGCACTTAAAAAGTAATAAACATTACTAATTTTGGATAGAAGATGGTGAAATCTATGAAATGAAGCCTTTGCCGTCATTTTTAATGGAAAAACAACGGCCTAGTCATCAAAATGGCAAGAATTACTTCTGCCATTTTAATGGCGAGAACTGCTCTCTGACAAGTATCTACATTCTCTTCGACTTCGAGTATGACTGATGGAAGTTTGCACCATAAAAATGTTGTAAACTATTTGGACAAATTTTTTAAATAAAAGTATTCTTAAACATGTATAAAGCTAACACTAACATAGTCATCGTGGTGATTTTAAACTAACTTTACTCTAGACTATGATCTATCTTTGTTAGCTGAGATTATAAAAGTAAATGCTCCACGACTAATTTCTACAGATTCTAGCACTACTCTCTTCACCTTCATTGAATGTAAATGTCGTGAACTGCTTTTAAACTAAAAAATGAAGGAGCATAAGATATGAAGCAAAAAATATATAAATAAATATTACACATATTTATCTCGTTTCATTTTCCACTTCCTACTTTGTAATGAAACAGGAAAGTAACTTTCTTTGTGCACATATATTGATGACGTAAATTTTTCAGAAAACATAAAATAAGCATTTCAATTCTGACCATAGAGAAATCCCCCTCATCAGCAGTCTTGGTAAGAAACCATTGTGTTATTTAATTAAATTTAACTCTTTCCAGATACATGGCGTTATTTTTTTCAGACATTCAAAAAGCATCTCTCTCAAAAAGCATCTGACATAAATTGGACCGGGTAGCCACAGCCCAGAACAACCGGGCCCGATATTCGAGACAAGTCGACTCGGGTTTATAGGAGAGTCCTGATAGAGGACAACTCGGACCATAATAATAGCTGAAAACAAATATGATAATAAAATAATTTCCTATCATACAATAGAAAAAAATATATCTGACATTTTTTTTACAAGAAATGTTCAAAATTTCCGCCAAGATCTGAGAAATTACGTTGGTTCTATTAGCTCAGTTCAATAATATTTTATTCCAAAAGCAATACAGCTTATAGGATACAATACACAATACATAACGCATATACAACACATAGTATAATATAATATAATGCGGAGCATAGTATAAGATTAATGTCTAGGAATTACGAATTTTCTCAGCAAGTGACAAATATTTTCCTAAGTTGTTAAGTTCTTTTATGTTATGCACAGACAATAATTGTATAAGTTTAAAGACAGAAGGATTTCTATAATAGTATGGTTTTATATATTTGACCCGTATATGTCTATATTTAGTACATTCAAGAATGAAATGATACTCATCATCCTCAATAGAGTTACAGTTACACATAGTACATAGTCTATCGTTTCTATCTATATTATAATATCTTCCGGTTTCGATACATAAATTATGAGCATGTATACGATACTTAGTTATCACATATTTATATCTATAACTAACAGGTCTGTCTAAATAAAACTGTAAACCAAGTCTATCATATATATGTTTAAATTACAGAGTGAAGGTTTTTGTAATTTCAAATGGGTTAGCTATGTGCAATCTATTTTCAATGAAGTAGGTTTGCCTTATGTATTTAATTCTCAACTTTCTTTTCATGGTACAAATTTAAAGGATATTATTAGACAAAAATTGCAAGATTTGTTTATTCAAAAGCGGTTTTCTGATATTGAAAATTCTTCGAGAGATTTTTACAAAGTTATCAAGAATGAGTTTAAGCTAGAAGAATATTTGTTAAGACTATGTTCTCAAGATAGATTATTTATTTCTAAACTTCGTACATCAAATTTAAAGCTACCAATTGAAACAGGTCGATGGAATAAAATTCCAAAGGAACACAGGTTATGTAATTTTTGCAGCGAAGCTGTGTGTGACGAATATAACATTTTATTTATTTGTAATAATGACACTATCTCTAACTTAAGGGAAAAAATTATTCCAAAATACTATTGGAACCCACCAAATGTACACAAAATGGCAGGTTTATTTTCTTTATGTAACACTAAAATATTATCAAAACTGTCAATTTTTATAAGAAAAATTTCAACAATATTATAACCTTTTATGTATTGTACCCTGCGATTCATAGTGTGTATTGCTCAATTCGCCATATATGTATATATGTTTTGTTTACGTTTGTACCTCATGTTGTACTGTATTGTGTTTGAGCGTTGAAATAAATTTCTGAAGTTCTATAAATCTATACAACAAACATTTAGGTGAAGAATCAAATAAAGATTTGGCTTCAGTAAGTGAGATGTTGGTGAGATGTTTCCAAAATATTTCAGAAATTATGTATTAAATATATAATAAATAAATCATTTCAGCTGATATTTTGAATATTTGAACAAAAATAGTAAATTATACATATAAATGTTTATTACAATTGTTTATGATTAGTTCATTTGATGCTGTTTGAATTGGTAAATAATTCAAAAATATAATTAAATTAAATTAATTCCTAAGTACATTGAACAAATAAAATCAAATTTAGTTAATAATATAACTACAATTTAATTATTAGAAACTGATTAGCTTAATTGTTGTTACTGTTACCTGTTAATGTATTGACGCATTAAAGGGAATAAAATACAACTTTTTATTTTTAATTTTATTTACTGAAACAGCTGCACCTTGTTTAAAAACTGCACATTTAAGGGATGGTCCGAGTTGTTCTCTATCGGCCCGACCTGTCTTACTGTGGTCCGAGTTGTCTTACAAACCGCGGGCCGACTTGGACCGTATTTGAAATTAATATATGATACTTTTTTGAAACACAAAAGATAAGAAAAGCTAACACATAAAGCCAACAGCAATGAAGTGAAATAATTAAAAAGCCAAAGTAATTTAGCATTAGGTAAATTGTTTTGTAACACAATTGGGCGTTTAAATATTTTTGATCTCAGAATAGATTAACAACACAATCTGGGTGGTGTGCAAGCCACCGTGTGACGTCACTTGATAAAAATCCCTATTCAATACATTAAAGTGACTGGGTTTAACTTTGCTATAATCAACCAACTTTAACGTTATACCACAGTGTATACCTACCCAAACGCCCCCGTTTTCCATTAAGAAAATTTCGAATATACATTTTCATGATAAATTTGTGAATATACACAATATATAAGACCCTATATAATGATAAACATGTAATTCCGAGATGATGAAAATTAAAGCTGTATAAATATTATTTTTCTTTGGGAACGTTTTTGTTGGATTTGGGGGGGGGGGGGGTGGGGGTTGACAATGGGGCGTTTGACTCGAATTCTGAATAAGTAAAAGTATGACAGTACACTCGAATTTCGGCGATGAACATGTCTTGAAAATGCATCGCTTTAATGGACACAATTTTTTCTGATACACATGTGTATCATTTTTGATAAATCATTTGTTTAGAGAAATTAATGCACTATATTTTAACAGCACACTTCACTTTAGATTCGTTGTTTATATTGCTGAATTAGGCAAAATCGCCGAAAATCGAGTGTGCACGAAATTCGAATATGTGACCATAAGTAAATTTTATTTAGAGTCGGATAATATATACATACAACAAATGTCATTATCAGAACTACCATGACATATTTTAACTATTTATGAGAAAAAAATTCAGATTAAATAACGCAATAGACTAAAAATCCAATACTATTTTAAAAAGACCGTGTCATTTTTATATATTAAAAATAAAAAAGAAAACTATAAAATATATTCTCGTTTCTGCGATAATTACATTTTTGCAATATTTCATGACGTAGAGCACAAAAATAGTAACCTGATTGGTCGATAAATTATTTTGATTCATCACCTGTTTATATGAAACAGAAACTGGTATGATTTTTTAGAGAATACGGTGAGAAAATCATTGTAGATGTTATTTTCATGTTTAGTATAATAAGTAGCACAACAGAAATACATGTAATTATGCATGCAACTCCTGGTACACAGTTATTGTGTGTTCAGTTGACATTTGATTTGCTTGAGTGAAAGCCCACACATTCGCACATTAGAATAGACAAGCATATATTTTCTTTTAGCATAATTATAAATAAGTAGACAGTGATATTAAATAGGGTAGCTTCTTAAGTTTAAAAAATGTTGAAAACAAATTCGATTGGCACTTTTCTTGGCTACACTATATAATGCACATTAATATCAAAGCCAAAGGCGTCAGAGCCGGTACAGTGGGTACTTCAACTTCATCTAGGATACTCTTCTAAATCCATGCTGGACATTTACAACGAGGAGAAATGGTGTACATCAAAAGAAAGGTGCAGTTCCAACCAGAAAAATAAACTGGTGATTAAAAATCAAACATGTATATACACTGTACAAGGAATTGATCTGGTTTACATCTGTACTGTTGGCTGCCATGGAGGATGTCCCTGGATGTCTTAAAGGCCTCCAGTGATGGTGATGAGACAACTGCTTCTGGTAGCATGTTCCAAACTGTGATGATCCTAGGGAAAAATGAATGCTGATATGTGTTGATACGGCAGTGGAATGGCAGGAACTTCATACTGTGGCTGTGTCTGGTTCTCATTGATGTTGATTGTACTGCTGCGACTGTACCAATAATTCACGTCTTTCCATATGCGCGCCACCTACCGGTAAACATGTTCGGTAACTCTAGTTTACATGTAAGACTGTAGCTGGTATACAAGCCATAACATAAATGTGTCACACTATACCTTCAATAAACAATTAATTGGCACCTACGTAGGTGAAACCCCCGTTAAATTAAACGGGGTATTAAAATATGTATCAGATATACAAACTTTGCAAACTTTTGTCGAATAAAAGTGTGCAGTTAAAAACTTTAAAATTTATACACAATAAGTGTTAACAATGTCAATGAACTGTGGTTAATAAGTTTGTAATAAATTGTTAGAAAAATTTTTTTACCACTGTGTGCCCCAAGGAAATTAATTACCTGTTCAGCGGATCCAAGATACTACATACACCTGGCTGCCAGTTATATAAAGGTGATTTTTATTGTAGCGTCAACAAATATACATGCAATATAAATGACATAAATGTATATAATTACTAGTACATGTAATTACTATATGTCTCTGATGTGTGTGAGCATGGCTTTCAATATTATAATTAAAAAATGTCCCACTGAGAAGCTTCCTTTACAGGTGACTGGTGTTAATTGGGAAAGGTACACGTGCAATTTGTAATAATTACCATGGGAAAATGTGTTGCTTGTTTCGGATACGACCTTCCAGAGACATATAATTATATGTCTCTGGACCATTTAACCCACCTGTTTTAGGATAAGCATTTTCCAAATTGCAGTCGTAGGTTTAGGGAAAAATATTGAAAATAAAATAGCTTAAGATTATTTCGTTTTGTATTTTGTTGAAGGAAATTATTGCAACCCAGAAAGGTGCATCGTTTTATTGCAGTGATGCAGAGATGTATTAACACATGATTTCAAGTCGATGAAGGAATGCTCCTCCCATAGTGAAGTTTTTCCCGCCACACCTATTGATTGGATTGTAATAGATGTGTTGCTTTTGATACACAGAGCCACCCACCTGTCAATTAAGTCAATCACATCAGGCATTCAAAAGAATGACAATTGACACTGAATACTTGCATTGTGCACGAATTTCCAGACAATAATATTATTTGTCAAATGAACAATTGTGTCAACCCAAAAATAAAAAGTGGAATGTCACAATACCGAGATCAAAATATGTTGCAAAACATTGTTTTTATGGTTTCAATGCATTGGAAATAAGTATTTTGTCACTGAAAGTTAGTGGCAAGCATATATTGCATGTGCGAGTCATACATGTAAATCGCGGTTACCCGCCCCTTTAAGGGAGGTGACACCACTTAATTCGCAATCGGCGAATTTAGAGAGGTACAAAATTCTGTACCAATCACTGTCAGAAAATTATGATTTGAGAAGTTTTTCCCATAAATTAGTTATTTAAAGAAGTTATTTAGAAATTGACTCCCTTTTGCCTCAACTTAATGTACCATTTTTTCATTCCTGAAACATTTTTCTTTGTATTGATCAACCCAATTATGTGTATCTTTCCATCCTCATACAGACCAAACTATACCTCAGTGGAAAATTACTCTCTCCGCTACATTTTTTAGTTTGAAAAGGTAAGAAATTTCACAGTAAATTTCTAAATAAATGAAAATGACAAATATACAATGTTGATTTGACCGTTACAGGGGTAGAAATAGGAAAAGTAACTATGGGAGTCAAAAGGACTCCCTAATAAAGCAGTGAAGGAGTCCTTACAAAATGCAGGGAGTCCCATTCAACCGGCAGAGCTGATTTACCCATTGCGCTTGCGCAGTGGTCATTACGGCCGGGGGTATGGGGGACGCTCAAGGCCCCCAGAAGCTCTGGGAGTTTTGGTGCCAAAATATGCATTATGGCAGTATTCTGGGGGTACATTTCCATTCTGAAAAACACTATTTTTTTGTCTGAATTTTTTGCAATTTTGGTCTCACACTGATCATTTATGAAGTTCTTGTATACATCATACTATACCTAACAGTTTGTAATGAGCATGCCATGTTTATCTGAGCAAAATTTCCAAAGATAGATAGAATAACATAACACTAAACCCAGAAATAACTCTTTTGTTCAGCACACTTCCACTTGGACAAAGTTGTGCTATCAAAATTGCTTCATGTGACACCCATCTACAGAACTGATCATGATGTTAATAATTATTCTTTATCTTTATTCTTTAAAGTGCAGCTTAAATATTTATCAAAGAAAATTGTTAAAATACAATACACCTTGAAAGAACTGAAGTTTGAAACAAATTGAAAGTGTTTGTTTATAAAAAAAATTACTATTTTTCATTATGGGCCGTTGTACTTTACTTTTCTTCGTTGTTCACTTCTGGTAATTAGTCACATCAGGTAAATAAACAAATGGCGCGTACTCCAGTTGAAAGACGTAAATCCTTTGAAAAAATGTTAAATACGCATATTGTTTGCCGTTTTTATTGGAAAAACACATTTACTGATAAATTGGAAGTCTGTGTGAATTATTTGGACCAGATCATATGCAAATATCTACTGTGAACCATCGGGTGACTTTAGGGAAATAACAGCCATCAGAGCGACTTCTAGGCGCCGTAGACGTAGGCGACTTTGTCACCCACTTCGCCCAATGTGGTGAGCCCTGCTAAATTTTTAAGGAGCCCGACGGGCTCTTACAGTAAACACCCAGGGAGTCCTTCCAAGTTTGAGGGAGTCGCAGGCTGCCGGGCTACCGCTTATTTCAAGCCCTGCGTTACTGCATACTGACACAACTGTTGTTATGTATAACTACAAAGCAAAACTACCAAAACAAATACATGTTTGCATTGATGCTTTCATTCTGGAAAGATGAAGATTAAGCTGTCAGAGTAATGAATGGGTTTCAACAGGGATTTTTAGTATCAAATAAAACATTAAAAGGTTAAAAACAAAACTTAATGTATTATTCATGGTAACTTCATGCAGTACGGATAGTTTGGTTCAAGTCAACTTTATGGATTACAAGACAGATTGGGACTCATAATTCCAAAAAGTGAGTACCAGGACTCGCCATAAAGATATCCTAGTGAGAACCCTGATAAAATTGAAAGGGCATAGGGAGACTGTTCAAAATGACAGGACATATGGGATTTCATTACTAAAAGTTCATATTAAAACATGGAATCAAAGAAAAAAAAACCATCTTCACTTTTGAAGACAAACACTCTACAAAGGATCGCACCTAAGATGATAAGGCGACTTCTTTGACCCAGGTCTCCCTCTAATGCCAGCCATGCAAATGGGAGAGCAATGGTGCCATGGTTTCAAATTAAAAAACTGAAGTTGAATTACAGCTTTCCATAAAGATCATACAATTTTTACATTTTTACTTTCACTTTAAACTTTTATATACCAATAAATGAACTAGGGTCCCATGAAAATTAATTCGGTCGGGTAACCGTAAACCGACATATTTTTGTTTGTCCCAATGGAATTGGATATTTGTCAGTTATCTGAAGTTGCAAGTGCCTAAAGGAAAACTCTTGTCATTTCATTGAAATTGACAAGTAAAAAAATAATTTTTGTGACGAATAAAACAATTTTAAATGAGCCCAGCAGTAAATTATCAATATACATTGAATTAATATGTTTGTAAGCAAACCTTACATGTTTTGAGGACTTGTGGCAGTCATTTGGCTAGTTACTAATATCAACTATTGCAGGTAGAAATTCATTAAAAACACAATTTGTTATATTCACATTATAATACATTTGCCCTATTTTAGACAGGATATCTTTGTACTTTTCTTTCATAGAATATATTGAAAAAATTGTTCGAGTTCATTCATGTTTAGAGAACTTGTTATCATATACATATATTGATTGCCTGATTGAGCATTTGCTTTATGAGTTATGACCAGTGAGCAATACAGAAGTGAGGACGGGTATTACCATATAATACATGTATATGCATGCATCTTATGCAAATTTGTGTGATTGCTGTACTTTATTATTTAACTTTTTTTCAGATTAAAAGATTAAAGAAAGAAAACTAGAAACATTAAATAAATCATGGACACAAACTAAAAATTGTAATCATGAATAATTCAGTACAACCCAAATTCTACACTGTAGAAGTTGGGGATTCAACATTTACAATCTTAGACAGATATCACAGTCTCAAACCAATTGGATCTGGGGCACAGGGCATAGTCTGGTGAGTCAATTTATATGGGCAAATAAAACGAGTGTGATTTCTTGCACACTATTTAGTGCATACAAATAATTCCAATTGGAAGCCAGTTTTTAGTGTCAATCAGATAAATGTATTAGCAAACAGTAGTCTAGAAAGGTTTTTAAAATTTTGCATTGCATTTCACCTCTTATGGTGATTTTTGACCAGTTACTTTTGTCATAATAATGGTTTTTGGATTTAGTTCATTAGTTTTGTAGCACTGTTAACTGACAGTAAGAGGCAGTTGTGTGTTGCATATAATGCCATGTTTGTATTAACCATATTTAAATATTTAAATGGCTACTGAATAAGCAATAGAATGCTGCAATGCTTCCAGCAATTGGCAACTGCATACATAGGTGTATTTAATTTTCCTTCATCTGTGTGGAATCCATGTACAAATTACTAGTCCTATGGGACTAACATGAAAAATATTTCCTTGGATTTTAAGAAGAAATGAAAATACCCACACATCATTAATCTACATGTTATACTTTTTTTAAATTATTTTGTCATTATTGGGTGATTATTTTTTTTTTATGTAGCTTTTTGTTGTTTACCAAAATTTATATAAAAAAATTGATAACAGATAATTAAAAAAAAGAATCATGTGTTGTATACTAATAAATGAAGACAACCTATTATTATTATCTAATTTCAGTGCTGCATATGACACTGTGACACAAACAAATGTTGCCATAAAGAAGCTCAGTCGTCCTTTCCAGAATGTTACTCATGCCAAGAGAGCATACAGAGAATTTGTATTGATGGATTTGGTCAACCATAAAAATGTAAGTTTTTATGAAGAAATTACATCATTACACTTATCTTGCAGTGGAAATAAATATTTCCCTGTTTTTATTGTTTTTATTCTTCAATTCACATTGTTATTTTGTTGGTTTCACAGTTTAGAAAATAAATGGTTTATATTTATAAATATTTGTTGTATCCATACAGTATTTGTGTAGTAAAGTAGTATAGATGCTGATCTATTTTACATTGCATGAGGTAAACAAGAATGGCTAATATCAAAAGCTACAAATCTAGATAATGTCCGATTACTTTTTACAAAAAGTTGATTTTTTTAATAAAAAAATTTGATAAAAACATGAGCATTTAAGTATAAATATTTTAAACTTTAAAGTACACATTCAAATGTGGCATCCTTCATATGCTTTGAGAACACTTTAGGGTTCTAATAAGCATAGAACCCACTATGACGTCACAATTAAGATTAGAATGTCATATACGCTCAACTTGAAAATTTCAAACAAGGAGTGACAAAGGTCAGACCTTATATTTGTCTCAATTTTAAACCTTGCTGTCGCTCAGTATAAAATATTAACAAATATAAGGTCTGACCATGTTCTAATTTGCATAGAGCCCACTCTGAATTGTCCAATTCTAAATTCTGACATCAAATTATTTTCTACATTAATTATGAAGTTACTATGATTTGAATTTACTAAATTATTTCTTACATTAACATGTATTATCAATGTATTATCTTACCCTGAGAGTGAGAGGATTTCTCAATATGTGTATTCTACAATCAACAGAATATACATATTATTGGCTGTAAAAATATAATTCAGTTTTCATTTTACATCTGAATCTCGGGGATTAAATAATGCAATGACTTGCTGACATAATTGTTATCTTTGTTATCATTTTTTGTTACAGAACATCTAAAAACTACAAAGCAAATTTTTAACTAATTTTATTGATTTTTTTTTTCAAGCTAAGTTTTAATACATAAACTTTTATCACAATGTATTGTTATATATAAAAAAGAATCATTTAAGTCTGAGGTTTGATCCATACATATTATACATGTAGACATACTGAAGTGGTACAAATTTTCTGTATACCTTAGAGTCGGTTACAAGAACCAGTGTCACCTCGATCTAAGTAATTATGTGACAAGTATTCAGATGCAAGTTTATTCAACTTGTGATCAATCAGTCTGTCCGTTCGTCCAGCCGAAACTAATCATGTCTGGGCTGTATCTTTTGAAGTACAAATGTAGGCTTTTGATATTTGGAATAGGGGTAGATAATATCAAGGTGATGTGTTGCATACCGTGGTTTATCACCTTGACCTTAAGGTCACATTATTGCATTCTGAATGACAAATTCATGGCTGGGCTGTAACTTTTTTTATCTTTTGGGGTAGGCTTTTGATTTTCGGTATGTGGGTAGATAATATCAAGGGGATGTGTCGCATACCGTGGTAGTTGAACTTTGACCTTAAGGTCACATTATTGCTTTCTGAATGACAAATTCATGGCTGGGCTGTTACTTTTTAATCTTTTGAGTTAGGCTTTTGATTTTTGGAATGTGGGTTGATAATATCAAGGTGATAAGTTGCATACTGTGGCTGTTGACCTTTGACCTTGAACTTTGACCTTTTTGGTCACATTATTGCTTCTGAATGACAAATTCATCTCTGAGCTGTAACTTTTTTATATATTTTTTGGGTTCGGTTTTTGATATTTGATATGTGGGTAAATAATGTCAAGGCGATGTGTCGCATACCATTGTTGATGACCTTTGACCTTGACCTCAAGGTCGGGGTGGCCCTCAGAGATGGGTACCATCTCACTGATATCTAGTTTATCTAGCATTGAAAATTATTGTATTGTTATACTCTACGCAACTTTCAAAGTTGCAAGAGTGTGTAATGTTTTGCATGTGTCTATTCCCCAATAGGGCAATATCTCTGAAGCTACTGATCAGAAATTTATGAAACTTGTTTGGAATGATGGCCACTATATATTGTTGTAAGGGCTTCTGAACTGTTTATGTTTTTTATTCAGTTTGCCTTTAGAGTGCACATTTCTGTGGTATTGATGAAATTTAGCACAACCTCTCACAACAGCAAAATGAAATGTATCAGCAAATAAAAACAACTTCCTGGTCCTCTATGGAAGATTCCTGGAACTAAAAGGACATGTCTCATGATGCTGAAAATTTAAAATTCCAAATAAGAAGCTACAAATGAAGTTATACATTTCAATGTAGTATTTAAAACTAATTGAACTTAGGAATTAATTTAGAGAACATATACCTGAAGTGAGTAATTAATTTTGTTGTTGTATGGGGGGAATGATAATATTGTTGTTGCTGATGATGTGATGAAGAAGAAAACAATTTCTGTTGACCTTGTCAGAGTACAGTTTATAAGAGTTATGAGTCATTGACAGATGCACTGAAAAAATCAGAATTTTTGTGGTAGAAAGACATAGTAATCTGCCAGCATTACATAACAAAGGGAAATGATTATTGAATTTCTAGTTTCAATCTGTTGCCAGTAAAACTAAGTTATCAGGTGTAAAAAATTATCTAATCAATTAACATGATAACTTTATATTCTTTCAGATTATTGGGTTATTGAATGTTTTCACACCTCAAAAGTCATTAGAAGATTTTCAAGATGTGTAAGTTGTATAAGTTTTTACATTAGTTTTGAGTCTTAAGACCATAAAAAAAATACCTTTGTTAGTCACTGCCTTATTATTTAAAACAACAGTAAAAATTCTCTTGTTAGATTTTCATGTAAATTTTCTCTAAAAATTATTGTCAGACTACGAGGTGCTTGTGAAACTTGAAACTATTTAATACATTTCAAACCAAAATGATGTAATTGAGAAACTTCACCTTTTTTTTTAGATGTATGTCTGTTCTAAACAAAATTAAATGAACTACATGTATCTTAAACTCCCAGCCACGTCTATTCTAAACAAAACTTAACGAACTATCTTAACCTCTCGGCCACTGAGGCCCCTACAAAAATAGTCAACAGAGTTGTTGGCATTTTACAGTATTTTTACATGCCAAGTATTTATGACCTTATTAGCTATACAGAAGTGGTAATCAATACATTTTGTAAAGACTGCTTACCCTATTAATAATGGTAATTTATTCCTGCATGCTGAGGGGTAATCACTGATGTGTGTCTTAATGCAATTCTATTTATTCTTTTCTATTTTGTTGTATAACTTTCAGAAAAAACCCAATCAATATATATTTAATATAATTAAATTGTGAATAACCCAAATCAATAAGTATTAAATATAAAATTGTGTATTTCCCTATATAGGACATTGGTTGGTTTAGATATCAATAAATATCCTCCAGTGAGAATATAATATGTTGATTCATAAATAAACAATGCACATGTTAACATCTTCTAGCACAAGATTGATATCTTAATGTATTCCAAGTAGTAAAATTTCAAATAAAGTCTTAGTTTGCCGTATTATATACATGTATGGGTAATGGAGGTGATTATATTTGTCATATTTTACTAATTGAGGTCATTATTTTTTATTCTGGATAGAATGTACAGTGTTTTATTTATATTTATCTTTTTGCAGATACTTAGTGATGGAGTTGATGGATGCCAATTTGTGCCAAGTTATCAACATGGATTTAGACCATGATAGAATGTCTTACCTTTTGTATCAAATTTTATGTGGCATTAAGCATCTACACTCAGCTGGTATCATACACAGGGTAAGTATTTAGATCATGACCATTTATAATCTGCATAACTAATCAATATTATCCTATAAATATTATACAATTATAGCCTTTAAATTAGGTGGATATGAAAAAATATCGACATGAGGACATATCAACCGACAAAGAAGTTGGAGATCGATATGTTATCTCATGTCAATATTTTTCATATTGACCGTATTTAAAGTCTACAATTGTTATATTATTAATAGATATTTGTTTGCATATCTGTATATACTAGTATTTTAAAGGAATTTAGTTCATTGTTCTTTTGATTAGTTTACTGTTTTGATTGTTTTTTGTCTCATGTACGGAAATATCACATTTCATTTCAATATCATCTGAAATTATGAAAACTTTCAATTTAAAAGATTTATAAATACAAAAATATATGCAACATATTGAAATATTTGAAATTTTTCAGAATGTACATACTTTCCTAACTTTCAAACCAGAAATAGACAGAAGTCAATTCTGATTGGCTGTTTAAAGGGGAATTCCAAATTATTTAAAAATGGCAGTGCAATATCATGTTTTCTAAATATAACCGTGCAACATTACTTTTCTATCAGCTGTTTTCAAATAACCTTACCACATACAGCATGTCTTGTGACAGGGTTTACACAAATCGAATTGATAAAAAATATCAGTTCACATTTCTTTTCATGAGACAAAATTATTGTATAAAAAAAAAAACAGATTTTGCATTCTAAATCTTCAACTTTTTATATAAGAAATTATTCTTCGTAATTAAATATTTAAATATTAAGATATTTGTTTATGTAGAGTAATAAACAAAGTATTGATATGCAAATTTCATTGCAACAATGATAATATGCTTGGCTTATAGAATTCTAAAGACCTTTTCGGTATGAAAATTTGTGTTTCTATATATGATGATCCATTGTATAATCTTGTGAAGTCTTTGTGTTGAGAATGTGTATTGTTTCAAAAAAGAAGCATAATTTAGTTTGAAACAAACCTTAATCACAAAATTTTTTTTTAAATGTAATTAAATTGACTACTTTCAAGTTATGAAATGTTCCATCAATTCTAATATAAGCTTCTTTATATTGTGTTTACGTTTCAGTTAACTTGTACAGCATTCATTCATTTTAACAAGTAGATGACTTGTTTATTTCAGGATCTTAAACCAAGTAACATTGTTGTAAAGTCTGATTGTACCCTGAAGATATTAGATTTTGGATTGGCCAGGACACAAGGCACAGGTTTTATGATGACCCCTTATGTAGTAACCAGATATTACAGAGCCCCTGAAGTGATTTTAGGCATGGGGTATAAAGAAAATGGTAAGAAATGTATATGCAATCCCTCAACTTGTTAATATTTGTGATTTGGACTTTGATATCCATAAGAGCTGTTTATTTGGTAAAGATACCTTAGACACATAATAGACTCTTTTCTGGGTGTCATGTATGTTTGCATGGAACAGCCCTAAATGTACAACTGTAGAAGATATTTTTGTCGAATAATGTGAATTCATACAATAATACTAAATGACCTGTTTGTAATATTTTATTATCATGCATGAAGCCTGATAATAGGTTGTAAATATCAATAAGAAGATTAGCAATTTAGGAAAATTTATTTTATATTCATCATTTAATTTTTCAGTGGATATATGGAGTGTAGGTTGTATTATGGCAGAACTGATCCGTGGAGCTGTCATGTTTCCAGGAAGTGATCGTATCCTTGACCTTTTGTTCAGCGAATAGAACTAATGTTTATCTTAATGTCATAAAACCAGAAAATTACTGCTAATATTAATTTCTTTGTCAAATCGTTGAAGTTTTTTATTGTTAACAGGAACATGCGGTCACATTTAATTGTAGGTAAGAACAAGCCTTTTACAAGATAATTAAACTGAAAAAGAGTTTGATTTGAAGGAGTTGGTTATCCCCATAAAATTACAAATCAAACCCTCCAAAACAATAGACGTCATCCCAAAGAATGGACATTGGGTTAAGTTATTTAAATTGTTAAAAAGGATTACGGAAAGTGGGCCCATTCTCTAACTATCAGTATGAACATGATACAGTTTCTACCGTTACTTCAAAAGATTTATACATTCAATTTTACATAACAAACTTGAAAAACAATAAATTTGTTAAATGTTTACGATTTACTTTTCTTTTTACATTGACTAATACAACCAGTACACTATAAGCCCAATATTAAATGAAAACAATCTATCTTGACTGATTTACAACAACTCCTCACTTCTCCCTTATGCTACTTGACCTTTCTACACAAAACCATACACATTTATTGCCCTCCACATATTATGTAGAATTCCCTTCTAGCTAAAACACTACCTTTCATCTGATTAACCTTGTCCAATTAATTAGCTGTAATGAATTAATACTAAACATTAAAACTAGTGGCAAAAAGCTAACCTTTAAACTCTGCAGACATAACAAATCAAGAATTTAATTGTTGAACTGACTAGCTGTTCTAATCTCTTAATTAAAATAAAAGTCTTAAAAGAAATAACTGCTATCAGAGAGACAAAGAACAAAATTACTAAATTGAAAATATTTGAAACACTACTCTCTTTACACCTCAGATATTTCTTAGAATGACTAAAGTTCAGACTTGCCAAAGAAAGGTGTTACTATTTATCCTTAACATATGTATAGATATTGATCAATGGAATAAAATTATTGAACAATTAGGAACACCATCAAAGGAGTTTATGCAACGATTGCAACCTACTGTTAGGAACTATGTTGAAAACCGCCCACGATATGCAGGCTATAATTTTGATAGACTTTTCCCTGATGTTATATTTCCCCAGGACAGTACCGAACATCCAGGTTTAAGAGCAAGCATGGCTCGAGATTTGTTATCAAAGATGTTAGTTGTTGACCCAGAAAAGAGAATTTCTGTAGATGACGCCTTGATGCATCCTTATATACATGTTTGGTATGATGAAAGTGAGGTTAATGGGGTGAGTGTCCATGTCGGTGAAGCTCATGCGGTGAGTTTAAATTCAGTATTAAGCATGAGCTTGGTTATTGCTTTGCATAGTCTGAATATAACTGTTATTCTACCAAGATGTTATATGGTTATACTTATTAAATGACTTTTTTATTCTTTTAACTAAGTTATTCCTCAGCTTAAACTTCCCTAAGACATTCTGTACACTAAGTTTTCATTTCTAGAGCCTGTAATCTCACACCAGGAAAATAAGTGACTTCAAGATATCTTTAAATGTTTGCAATTTATAGTTTCAGTCTAGTTGTTACAGCTTTTAAATTACTGGGCAAAATCAAAACATTTCTTCAAAATTTGGATTAATTACAATAACTCCTATAATGTGCTATCAGACTATTTCTTAAAAATTAAATGATTTGTAGGTCTTGTCCTTTAGGTTAATTTAGTAATTTACAGTTTATTGTAGGTATTACAGACTTATTTATGTTATAATTTATAACATCAAAACTTATTTTGTCAGAATTCGTTATTAAAGGGCAATTACTCATATAAAGAGTCATCTGACAATTTTTGACTAAGTAATGATTTGTAGGTCTTTTCTTGCTGATCATTTGTGCAATTGACATTTCTGGCATTTAAGTTTCAAAGCAAAAACTACACAATTTCACAAAAAATTGTTAGTAAAGGGCAATATCTCCTATAATCTGACAATTTTCAGACAATGTAACAATTTGTAGACCTTGTCCTTCTGATATTTTATTATATTGAAGAAATCATTCTTTGGAACATGAATATATACTAATTTTACCACCGGTTGGCCCTTTATGTCCAATATTTAAACCTTTCAGTTGCAGGACTTTTGGCCATTTAAGACACAAATTTGATTGGATATCATTAAAATATGTGAAAAATCATACTATGACGTCCCCATAAAAAGTGTTAATTACTTATGACGTTGATTAGAAATATATAATTGTTTTACATTGGTGTGGACTCAGCATTTCGAAGGCAAAAGTTGTTATTAATTTTGTCTAAAATTGTCATTACAATAACTCCTATAAGAAGTCATCTGACAATTTCAAACCAATTAAATAAATTATAGAATATGTATTTCTTGTCATTTTTTGCAATTAACATTTTCACTCTAGCTGTTCTAGTTTTTAGATTACAGGACAAAACGGAAAAATTCTTAAAAAATTCTCATTAAAGGGCTATGACTACTATAAGGAGTCATCTTGCAATTTCAGACTAATAAAGTGAATTGTAGGACTTGTATTGCTGATCATATTTGCATTTTACAGTTTTACTTCAGTTGTTATGGTTTTTAGGTTAGTAGCCAAAACAAAAAATTTCATAAAAAAGGCAGTAACTCCTATACAGAGTAGTCTGACAATTTTAGACCAACAAGGTGTTTTGTTTGTATTGTCTTTCTGATCATTTATGCAATTTACAATGTCTGTCTATCTCTTATAGTTTTCAAGTTTTGTTGTAAAATTGAAAATATTGTCCAAAATTGTAATTTAAGGGAAATAACTCCCACACTAAGTCATTACACAACTTCGGACTAATAAGAACCTTTGTAGAGCTTAATGTGCTGATCAATTTGAGTTATGTTTATTTCATACGCTATTATAATTTTTGAGATATTGACCAAAGAATGTGTGTTGACACCCTCTAGGTTCTATTTTTAGTAACACTGGCAATCTTTATTTATTGATAAACAACTTAGAAATTTGAAACTAGGTACCCTTAGGGTGATTGTAGCCAAGTTTGAAAAAAAATCAAGCAAGAGGTTTCAGATTTTTGTCTCGCCTGCGACGAAAGTCGCTGGAGGCGAGACATATGTATGGGAATCTGGCGGCCGCGGCGGCGTAAACACTTGACATCTTGCTTCATATATTTGTAAGCCAAAGCCCTAGGTCCATCAAATTTGGTACAGAGGTAGCTTATGATGAGTACTTGCCAGTCAGTCACCTGTCACCTGACCTTGACCTCAATTTCACGGTCCAGTGACTACGTTAAAGTTTTTGGGTTACGACAGTTCCTCTGTAACTACGCATGGTAGGATGACAATAATTGGTGTATAGGTTGCTGGTGACTAGTACATGACTGTCTGGTAGGTGTCACCTGACCTTGACCTCAATTTCACGGTCCAGCGACTACGTTAAAGTTTTTGGGTTACGACAGTTCCTCTGTAACCACGCTTGGTTGGATGACAATATTTGTTATATAGGTTGCTGATGACTAGTACATGACTGTCTGGTAGGTGTCACCTGACCTTGACCTCAATTTCATGGTCCAGTTACTACGTTAAAGTTTTTGGGTTATGGCAGTTCCTCTGTTACCACGCATGGTAGGATGACAATATTTGGTATATAGGTTGCTGATGACTAGTACATGACTGTTTGATAGGTGTCACCTGACCTTGACCTCAATTTCACGGTCCAGCGACTACATTAAAGTTTTTGGGTTATGACAGTTCCTCTGTAACTATGCATGGTAGGATGACAATATTTGGTATATAAGTTGCTGATGACTAGTACATGACTTTCTGGTAGGTGCCACCTGACCTTGACCTCAATTTCACAGTCCAGCGACTAAGTTAAAGTTTTTGTGTTACTGCAGTTTCTCTGTAACTATGCATGGTAGGATGACAATATATGGTATATAGGTTGCTGATGAATAGTACATGACTTTTTGGTAGGTGCCACCTGACCTTGATCTCAATTTCATGGTCCAGCGACTATGTTAAAGTTTTTGGGTTACTGCTGTTCCCCTGTAACCGAGCATGGTAGGATGACAATATTTGGTATAAGGTTGCTGATGAATAGTATATTACAGTCTGGTAGGTGTCACCTGAGCTTGACCTCAATTTCACGGTCCAGCGACTACGTTAAAGTTTTTTGTATTAGAACAGTTCCTTTGTAACTAAGCATGGTATGGTGACAATATTTGGTATACAGGCCGCTGCTGATATTTAATGCTATTTATATAATGCTTATGATGAAATTTATTTTCGTTACTGATGGGGAATGCAGGCGAGACGTTTTTCTGTGTCCACACTTGTTTTAAAAGTTTACCACAGATGCCTAGTGATGAGAATAGCTCACCTGTACCTGAGCTAAAACGTATATTCCTCTGATATTTTTGTCAGTCTGTACCATGATTTTTGTGTTGACATTATTAAACATGACAGTTTTATCTGGTGGATTTTGCTTTCCTGACAAGTCCACAGTGGGCAGCCTGCCAATGTCAACCCCACTTTCTTGTCTTATTTGTAAAAAATACATAATACTGATCTATATTTTTTTAATGGATATAACTTTCAATTCTGTTTTAATATGAAAGAAGAAGAAAGTTCACTTCAAATGCTGCCAGGTGAAAGAAGTTTTTTCATTTCTTAGCCCACAAAACTTGTCTAACCAGTCCCATCTACTAGTACAGTGGGAGTGGGACTAAGAATGGACAAAACTGGTCTAACCTGTCCCATCTATGGTGGGAGTGGCCTAAGAATGGACAAAACTTGTTTAACTGTCCCATCTACTAGTACAGTGGGAGTGGGCTAAGAATGGACAAAACTGGTCTAACCTATCCCATCTATGGGGGAAGTGCGAAAAATAGACAAAACTTGTCTAACCCTGTCCAATCTACAGTAGGAATGGGCTAATAATAGACAAAACTTCTATAACCTGTCCTATCTACTATAGGAGTGGGCTAAGAATGGACAAAACTTGATGGTGGTATTTTCATGAGCTTTTGGGAAAGCCAGGGTGGTCTTCCACTCATGATAAAATTCTGCTGCTGTCTATCACTGTATACATTGAGAAGACATTGACTTTGTTGATAAACTGTTATGTAGTCTAACACATTCATGTACAAATAGAAATCTAGTGTTTTATATAGTATTACCTACATAATGTGATATTATTTTGCAACCAGACTTGTTTGATTTTTAACATGCTGATTGGTAAAATTGAAAATGTTCGGTTTTTAGGACTAGAATCAAATTATTTTAAAAAATACAGTTTTAAGTCAATATATTTTGATTTAGTTATACATGGGTACAGTTTTTGTTACTCCATTTAATATTTTTACAATCTAAATATTTTGTTTGCAAACATTTAATCTTGATTTGATTTGTTTTTGTATATTTTTACCTAATGTATACAAAGTATTGCCTTATTTTCATTAATTATTTTATCATGTTGTAATTTTATTTTACTGTTCATATGCATACATGTGGTACTCAAAAGTGAGATTACTTTCTGTATTTACTAGTTTTAGACATTTTTTATTTTAGTTTTGTTTTATATTTTACTTTCTTCTGGCCCCACAATGAAGTCAAGAAACCTATTAATTTACCCTTTTTTAACATTCGAAATACAGTTTATTTTATACTGACGCTTTTTGAAAAGGAGCAAAATTACAGCTGTAGTTAGGGCAGGTGAAATTTATATGAAAGCTACATACCTTTAGGAAAAGTGGAGTACTGAAATTAATATTATTTGATGGAACACATACACATTTTAATCAAAGCAAATTTCCAGCTGTAGTTGGGTAGGAGAGATTTATATTAAAGATACATGTACATACATTTAGGAAAAGTGGACTACAGAAATAAATAGAATTATTTGAGGGACCACCATGTAAGGGGCAGTGTTGTCATGGAGCTCGGTATTGTTTGTGCCTCACCATGTAGGGGCAGTGTGACATTCTATAAGCCAAATAAAATTGTTCTCCAGCTACATACCAATAATATTGCATTAGAAATATATATAATATGTTTACATTTCAGCCCGCTCCTCAGCCCTATGATCACACAGTTGATGAGCAAGAGCATACAGTAGATGAATGGAAAGGTAAACAGAATCTTATTTTTTTCAATATATCAACATCTATTTTGTTATACCCCCACTCATAAGAGAGGGGGCAATATTGCAATCACCTTGACCAATCTTGCTGTCTGTCCGTCCGGTGCAAACTTTATAACAGATTTCTGGACTCCTACTAAAGGGATTGATTTCAAATTTAGTGCATAGCTTTAGCATGATGAGTTGTACCGTGCCTTCCCTTTTCAGGTCAGTTAGTTATCTATTTCCTGTTTTCCGAGCTGAAAAATGGTCGAGTGAGGGTATACTTAGCACGACTTTGTGCTGGTCTATGTTAATATTTAGCAATTTGTAAAATTAGTACCGGTAATTAAGATTCCTGAAAAAGATTTTGTTTTTCAGGCTTTCTTTTTATTCGTCTGTTTTGGAGAATCAAAATATATGAATGCTAAGATACAATGTAATTTGTCTGTATACAATGCTATACAATCATTAAGATTTTCTCTACCATCTGCATTGTGTTCCAGTCTTTACAAAATGCGTCGGTCTGACAGACAAAACCGATATAATAACGCTTGGACCAGCTAAAAATCGTGTTTCGTCGGGATGAAAGTCTGACATTGTTAAAGTTCAAGTTGCCCTGATGGTTTGTTCACAGAAATACTTATGTATCTGGTAGTACTGATTCACACGCAAAGATCCTGCGTATTTAACTCATTTTTGGAACTTAAGAGGAAGAGGTGAACCAACACTGTGTAAGTTGATCTTTAGTTGACACTCCGCATTTTTGAAACGTTTTAGTTTGGCAAATGGATTATGGGCCATTTTTTTATTCCCGGGATATGTCTAATTACCAGCAGCGAGAAATGAGAAAAAAGTAGAATACAACTGCCTTTAATGAAAAATGGTAACTGTTTGATAAATAAACACTTTTAAATGTGGTTGAAACTCAAAAGTTCATTTAAACCATATTTTATTTTAATCATTGGCTTTGATAATATATACAACATATACTAGTTAGCTTAAAATTAAAGGAATAAGATAACTAGTTATCAATGACCTCATGATAATTTCTGTAGATGGGTGTCCCATGGAGCAGTTGCTTTCAGCTTTGTGAATTATTTCTATGGATAATAAAATGTTATTTAATTTATATTCTTTAGACACTTTTGTCCAGATATACACAGCTTGTTTATAACAGTTATGAATGATGTTTACAAAAACTTTTATGTATGATATATATGTCTGTATCTACATACATTTAAGGTAGCCAGTTAAATGTAAACAATGGCAATATCAAAAAAATTTGGTCCCGCTAAAGCTGCTTCAGTCTAGCATTTCTGGTGAAGTTGATAGACCGAATGTCCACCTTTCTTTAGAAAGTTTTGTTAAGACTGTTGTTCTAACACCTACTCATTAGTAAGGCTCTGTCACTTAGTTGCAGACACTGTAGTGCTTAGTCTGTCAGTCCATCTGAAACTTATTGTGTCTGGGCTATAACTTTTTCTTTTTTGAGATAGGCTTTTGATATTTTAAGATAGGCTTTTAATATTTGGTATGTGGGTAGTTTATTTCAAGGTGATGTGTCGCATGCCATGGTTCATGACATTGATCTTGAAATTTGAACTCAAGGTCACATTATTGCTTTCTTTGTGACGAATTTATGTCTGGTCTTTAACTTTTTTCTTTTTTGAGCTAGGCTTTTGATATTTGGCACTTTGGGAGATCATTTTAAGGCAATGTCTCATATATCATGTTTGTTGACATTGAACTTTGACTTGTCACCTTTCTTTCCTTTGATGTAGGCTTTTGATATTTGGCACGTGGGTAGATCATTTCAAAGCAACATGTCGTGTACCATGGTTGGTTTCCTTTGACCTAGAACTTTGATCTCAGCTTCAAGGTCACACTACTTTCTGAATGACCAGTTTGTGTGCGAGCTTTAACGTTCTCGGTGATCTCTAGTTTTCCTTAATTTTTCAATTAACAACACAAATATTTTTTAGTTCAATATGGTAAACCTGTTTTTACTGCTGTAAGATAGATAAATGTTTTTTTTTTCAGAGTTAATTTATAATGCTGTAATTACATATGGTAAAAAAGAAAAGAAAAAATCAGCTATGCAAAATGGTAAATATAAGTAACTTGTCATATAACTTGTTATTTTCATAAGGCATCTGTATCTCTTAAGTTATTGTAGGTCTTTCAGAAAAGATTACCTTGTAAATTTTTCAGCCAGGTTTTTCTTTTCTTCAGTAATTTTAAAGCCATGTCTCAGAAACCACAGATCTCTTTCAGAATATAGCTGAAATATATCTCACTGGGCATTTCACATCAATAAATCAATCATCAATTGAACCAACTAAAATGTATCCAACTTTTACCGCAAAAATATTTAACCAATCAGAAATCTATTAATTTTGTTAATGTCAACATACATAAATATGGCAATTCAAATTAATTGGTAAATAAAAGAAATCTCAGATAACTAAGAATTCTAAGTTCTAGAATTTATGATGCCAATGAGTATTGTTTTAATCAAGGCCCATTAAATACTTGTTCTTACAAAAGATATGATTTAAATTTTTATATATTACTTAGACTAAGGCCAGGCAAAATTGACTATCCTTTCATTGATTCATTGTTTGTTAAATAGTTTCTGTCAGTTAGGTCACTCAGTATCAGAAGTTATATTTGTTTCAGATAATTTGACACTGTATCTTCTGCCATTCACATTTTATTATTTCCTCAAAACAGGAAAAGCTATATACTTCTCTGCCTTTTTGCCTTTTTATTAGGACATATTAATTTAATTTTAAATTGGCCCCAATACTGAGAGATGTATAATATACAGTGTAATTCCATTTGTAGAAGAAAAACTTGGTCAGGTATGTAGAGAAATTGACCCTTTAAATTTCATGGGTGCTTGAGCATGCAGAGAAGTGCTTAAGAAACCATACAAACCTCTTTTTGTTAGCTGCAATATAATGCATTGTGAATGATCCAAGTCAATTTGCTAGATCAGAGGTGTGCCTATATTCAAACTAGCTTTGGCAAATTTACAGTTAAATGTACTACAGTAAAAGGAACCAACAACGTTGATGTAAAGTCTGGCTTTATGGCACTGTTGTTGTCAAACGTAAACACTTGCATGAAACATTAATGGCTGACATAAATTGAATTAAGATTGTTTTCTCTTCTTCACAGAGAAGTAAGGAGTAAAACTACATTTTAAAGTGCTACAGATTAGATAACAAGAGACTTAAATTTGTAAAATCTTATGTATAGCTTGAAAAAAAAAATAGACATAGCAGCTTAAGGGAATATATGGACAGAGCCAGAGTCAATTTTGCATGGCCTTTATTGATTTTTTTTGCTCAACTTTCTGATAATCAGTTTGAGATTTTACCATCACTTTTCATCTGTCTGTCTGTTCATACATACATACATGTATGTATGTTTTACTCTTCTCTAAAATAATATGGACAGTTTGGATAAATTTTACTCTGATTTTACACACTGTAGTTAATTCAGTTTTAATTGTAAGTTCAGATTAGATTTTTTCACCATGTAATTTTTATAAGCAACTGTGTGGGCTGTCCCAGACAAGTGGTTAAAGTATTCATCTACTATTGATGATCACATGCCTGAGGTTGTGTTCAATCTTTATTGATAAGGATTGGCAGTTTGTTTTCTTGTTGAAGATGGGAGTTTTTTGGGTAATTCAGATTAGTTACCAATAGAAAACTAGATGCCACAATACAACTAAAAAACGGCTGAAAGTAGTGTTAAACACCATTCAAAACAAAGAGGCCATTTGAAAATGTAAGCTTCTTGTGGGAGATATATATTAGTTAAAAACACTATTCAGATGTTATTTAATGTGGTCTTTGATGGAGGGGTGGTCATTAGTAAAATAAAGTATGCGAATAGAACTACTGTACCAGAATTTTTATTAACATTTTTTTCATGAGTCACTTAAAATAAGGTGAGCAATTACAAGCTAAAGGATCCTTTGGTTAATTTATTTTATACATAGAACCTTAGCTTCTTTTAGACAATTGTTTTATCTTACATCTGTATTCTAACAGTTATTTGTGCTTATTCATAAAACCAATAGTTTTTTATTTAAAAACAAATATGTATATAATTTTGAATTTCAAACCTGAAAGAATTTCCAGAGTCTTAGTGTGGTTTAAATAATAGTTTGTCAAAATGTAAAGAACATTAATTTGTTGTCAGATATTAATTCTCATTGCAAGCACTTAAGTAGCATTTAAAAATTTGTTATGTGTGTTTTTTTTATTTCAGCAGGAGCTCCAAACAACGAGGAAGTTTTGCCCGATGGAGCCACAAACTCTAGTCAAAACCGATGTCGATAATTAATGTGTAATATTAGATCATTATTTATTCATTATTGTTCAGATTTAATTCTGTATTCATGGTTGATATCATATTGTTAGTATTCACTAAATATTTATTGCATTTTAAATCTTTCCTTTTTGAGGGGTGGGGTGGGTGAGTTGGGGGTGTTTGTCAATTAAAGTTGAAGGCAGGTCCTCTTAGAACTGGGAAATTTATGAAAAAATTACTTTCAAATTTTCTTTGAAAAAAATGTGTATAAAATCTGTACGATGTAATTGACTTTAAAATCCAGGCAAAGTAAACAAATTTAAATCTGATGTTATGTCCAGTATAACTATATTCTTCCTTATTGACATTCCACTTTGTATAACAAACGTTGTGAATCAAGAATATGCCCACTCCTTCAGTCTGTTTTTAGTCTCCATTTTGAATCTCACATTGTTTGCTTTTACTTCTTTCTTTTATAATTTTCTTATTTTACAAATGAGTTTTTGAAAATTAGTCAAGATTTTATTGAATATGACAAGAAAATATAGTTTTATTAATTGTTAACGATAAAAGTGTCATTACAATTTTTTAATAAATGTGATCAAATAAGTCCCATATTTTTGAGATCAACATTGATTTCTTCTTACAAATTCCTTTTTATAAATAGGATGAACTTTTAGTTAGGAGACTGAGGCAGCGTTAGAAATAAATTTGATGTTTGAGGACAGAAACATATTGCATGTATTGTCCAATCGTAGCTTAGTGAATTTATGTTTTTATTGTTGGGAAAGGTTCTTCCATATTTTAAAATTTTAAATTATGCCTTATGAAAGTTCTCTGTGGAATTTATATGAAACTAATACATGTATTGTATATAGTAGAATTACAAAAATTCAAAACCACACTTTTTTCTTTGGACCATAAAGGTGTTTAATTATTCGATAGTTGTCTTGTGTTAAGTCTTTATATATAAAAGGTTTACTGTTATAATATGTAACTGAGTAAGATGCTGTCTTTGTACTATTAATTGAAAATTAGAAAATACTTGGAAATGCTTTAAAAACAACATATTTTGAAAAAATTTGTACAGGTATTTTTAATAATTATTTTTCATGTCATTCAGGTCAGTTTTGATAGCTGTTAGGTGCTCATTTGAGGTGTATTCTGGTCCTCGAAGCCATTTAATGCCAGGTCAGATGACTAAACATGAAGTACATTTAAACTTTATTAATTTCTATCTATCTAGGGATATTAAAAATTAGTTTTAAAACAAGTACGAACTTTCTATTAAATTGTAGTCTATATAGTTTCTGTTAAAGAAGTCAGCTTTCTTCTGTAATTTATTTTTCATGTCAAAATTACCATTCAGAATGTATATTTTATAAACAGCTAAAAAGTAATGTATTTAATTTGAGTACCTGGTTATGTAGCTCAGATGATCACTATTGGTTCACCTTAAATGATCGAGTTAAATGAACAAAATATATGTCAGATTACTACCTAACAAATGACTTCCCAATCTATCCCAGGTGATACTGTTGTTTATTATTACTAATAACTAAAACTTAATCAATTTTTTAAGGTTCAACATGAAACTTTAGATGCAAATTTTCTTGCATACAAGACACATGTTCCTAGACATGGAAATTTGATGGAAATTAAAATTTGTGCTATTTATATAATTTATTTAAACAAAAACAAAATGTTTCCATTATGTGCAATAACTTGTTACTTCTGTGTTAGTGATGTTGGTTAACATGTATTTAAGTGTAAGTTTTTAGGAGGTTGAAACTTTTCTATAAATGGTTATAATTTTACAATGAAATTCGTGTAAATTTATTGATTTAAATTTTTAGATTTTAGATTGGTTTATTATTAATGATCTGATACGAGGCATATAAATGATACAACATAGTAGCAATTTTCTACATTTTGTTCATTTGTTGCTTTATTTATGAACTTGCAATTCACCTTGAATTTGTCCACATTATATTTGTTTCATGGTATTGGGATTGTAAATTTATTACAACTTAACTTGACAGAACTACATGAGATTTATTGGTAAACACTTGCTCACTTACAAAGAAAAATATATTTCCAAGTACATTAAAAAAATTTGTAATTTTGATTGAATCAGCTTTGTATAAAACAACCTGTAGAAACTCATGCATTTCATTGTGTTTGGCTGTTGTTTGCATTAATTTTAGTTTATACTACAAATGCAATTTTGCCAAATAAGTATTGTGTGATTATTACTCACTGTGAGTTTAAGTATTTTGTGAACTACGAGACAAGTAATAAATTACTACTTTAACAAATTAGAAACAGTTTGTCAGATTAAACTTTGTCATAATGTGATGTATGATAAAAGATTGAAAATTAAATGCACTGGTATTTTATAAGCATTGGAATTTCTAAAGGAACTTCTTTATAAAATAAGCTTTACTATATAAACCACTATTTGATACTATTGGGTGTGGCAGGGGAGGTAGAGAGTGGAGTATGGTATTGGAACTAAACAAGAAAAACTTCAATTTTGAAAATTATTATCGTTCATATTTACTCTAGCTACAATAATGTAGCTCCTTTTTTTTTATGAACGGAGCTACAAAGAGGTCCCATTACTCTTTGGGATTTACACATATTTTCCGCTATTTAACCTTTGTCTTTATTAAATAAATATGTTTTCTTTCCTCTGCCATTCATCTGATATGTCTACAATGTCTAATTAAATAATTTTAACACTTTTTCGTAATCGTGGCATTGTTGACATAATTAAAATTGTGGAGTGTAGAATTTCAGAATCGTATCGGTAAAATTTGTAATAAGGGGACATAATCATAATGCAAATGAATACAGCTGAAATCATCCGGAATTTCATTTTTTACCAAATTGATTCGGATATTATCGAAATTATGCACTTTTGGAATTCATATTTTGTCAACAATGCCATGATTACGAATAAAGTGATAAAACTAACGAATACGGTGTTGTGGAAATATCAGTTAAACTGCAAATACATAAAAAAGTATGTACCAAACCAGGGAAACAGTTTAATTGCTTATAATATGCATAAAACCCCTGGGTGTGCATCACTCCCGGGCTGCTCCATTATGAGTAATGGGACCTTTTTGTAGCTCTGTCCATAAAAAAAAAAAAGGAGCTACTTTATTTTAGCTAATATTTACTCTTGAGGCAGTTTGTTACTTAAATACAAAAACTCACAGTGGTTACATTCAGGGACATCTATTTGCATGTGAAGCATATTAAAGAGACATTTTAACCTGTAAATAACACTTGTATATTTTATAATCTTTTCTAATGTGTTTTTTCTTTTCTTAATGTCAAAACTCTTAGAATTTTGTAGTATAACAGTGGATTTCCAAAAAAAGATATAAGTGTAAAATCTATCATAAGTGTTAGAAGATCAAAAGGAAATCCATTGTGACATCAGCACTTGTGATGTTTTTTACACTTATGACTTTTTGTGAAAAGTATTTCACGACTTAGGATTTTGTAGTTCAGATAATTTTATACTATTACCTTTAGTTTTAATTTTAATCAGTGATGGTGTATAGTCTTGACTACTTCAAAAAAGGCTTCAAAAACTATTTTTAAATATAAAACTCTTATCTGCTGCCAATGCTATATCGGGTTAAGAAGTTTTTTTCATTTACTTCATATGACAAATATTGATATTAACTATTTTTATACATGATGTAATAAACTAACATTAGTGCTGTAAAGTTTGTATGTACAACTGGTTGATACTATTTGGCTTATATTAACAGAAATGTATACCATAAACATGTAGTTATTAGACTTATGTACATATCTGAATGTTGTCTGTCATGTTGATGCGCAGGGGTCCTTCATGACCTCTGGATAAAAAAGCTTCTGAAAACATTGCCAATAAAAATATTTATAACAAAATTGTTTTCTTGATAAACTGATGTTTGATAGAAGGCTTATTCATTCCCCCCCCCAAGTCATTCTAACTGCAATACAGAAATTGAATAGTAACCTTATGTACTGAAGAGCACAAAGAAAATTCAGTGGACCAAACATTCTACTCAGATGCACATTTGATTGGCTATTTCAAGGGTTGCCCATCGTGAGACAGTAAATGCAGCTTCTGCAGTAAAATGAGTGTTGCAGGTAATGGTTCCGTTCCATTGGTCAGACTGCACTATCGGTCCCACAATATGGTTTGTTTGTTTGAATATTGTTTAATGCCACTTTCAGCAATTTTTCAGCTATATTATGGCTTCCAGTTTTTATTGGGGAGGAAGTCAGAGTACCCGGAGAACACCCCTGACCTTTGGTAGAACAAGTGTGGACACAGAAAAATGTCTCACCTGCATTCCGCTTCAGTAACGAAAATAAATTTCGTCATAAGCATTGTCACCATACCATGCATAGTTACAGAGAAACTGCCGTAACCCAAAAACTTTAATGTAGTCGCTGAATCGTGAAATTGAGGTCAAGGTCAAGTGACACCTACCAGACAGTCATGTATTAGTCATTAGCAAACTATATACCAAATATTGTCATCCTACCATGTGTGGTTATAGAGGAACTGTCTTAACCAAAAAACTTTAACGTAGTCGCTTGATCGTGAAATTGAGGTCAAGGTCAGGTGGAACCTACCAGACAGTCATGTACTAGTCATCAGCAACCTATATACCAAAGATTGTCACCCTACCATGCGTGGTAACAGAGTAACTGTCGTAACCCAAAAACTTTAACGTAGTCGCTGGACCGTGAAATTGAGGTCAAGGTAAGGTGACACCTACCAGACAGTCATGTACTAGTCATCAGCAACCTATACACCAAATAGTCATCCTACCATGCGTAGTTACAGAGGAACTGTCGTAACCCAAAGACTCTAACGTAGTCGCTGGACCGTGAAATTGAGGTCAAGGTCAGGTTACACCTACCAGACAGTCATGTATTAGTCATCAGCAACCTATACACCAAATATTGTCATCCTACCATGCGTAGTTGCAGAGGAACTGTCGTAACCCAAAAACTTTAACGTAGTCGCTGGACCGTGAAATTGAGGTCAAGTTCAGGTGACAGGTGACTGACTGGCAAGTACTCATCATAAGCTACCTCTGGACCAAATTTGATGGACCTAGGGCTTGGGCTTACAAATATATGAAGCAAGATGTCAAGTGTTTACGCCGAAGCCGCTGCTGGATTCCCATATATATGTCTCGCCTCCAGCGACTTTCGTCGCAGGCGAGACAAATACTGTCAATCCTTGTCAATTATGATTAGAGTTGAGTGCACCCTGCCCACAGCAAGACTCAAACCCGCAACCTCAGTGTTGACAGACCACATGATCAAAGCTATTGAAAAAATTTCAGTTTTGTATCAATCATTTTTGAGAAAAATGTGACAAAAATTGTTATGGATGAACACACACTTGCTAACTGAAAACTGTAAACCACTGCCATTATGGGGAGCGAGGGGTATAATAATACACACCAAACATAGTTGATATATATTGCCTTATCAAGAAAACTAGACTTATTCACTAACCTAGAAATTAAAGGTCAGGACTATTGACGCCCTTCATTGGCCTTACAGTATTGTGTTTTATTACTTATGCCAAATATTTAACTGATGTAACAGAAATAAGCAATTTATTTAGTATAATCACAAATTTGTTCTTACAAATTCTTGCATACAAATTATAACTATAAGGCCTTACCTAGGTCATCATACATGGATTATTTTTTAAATCATCTATAACAAAAATATACACAGTAAAACACTCATGTGGCTGAAGCCATATTTATACTTGTTGGTTCTTTTGTTTGTTGTTTCGAAAAAAAAAATGAATCCAACCAACATATCACTTTTAACCAACCCCTAATTTCTTCAGAGAAACAATATATATGTGTACAAGTTTCTGCAAAATTTATAACTATATTTTTCAATGTAAAATTGTGGAACATATAGATACTGTAATTGTAGTATGATTTATCAAATTATTTAAATGACAAATTCCCATTAATACATGTACATTTTGAAGTAAATAGACATTTCCAACAATAATGTAACATTGAAAGTGTAGAAATGGAATAACCTTATCAATACAACCCATGTCCATTTTATACAGTATTCACACATACATGTGACTGCTGGTCTAAAATTTTTCATTAAATGGCAAAAACAAATACACAAATTTTATTTGAAATATAAACAAGTTTTACCTTGTTTATTTCTATACTGAAGTATTCCCAATCAGGAAAAAGCTTTCTAGTATTGCCAGTCGGGGGAGGGGAAGCTAATATTGGCAATCGGGGTAAAAGCTTTCTAGTATTTTTAGGCAAAGGTTTGAATCCATTGTAATTAATCTTCAACATGGCATTTTCCAATAGCAAAAAACGTTTAAGTAATAAATGTTTACAATAATAATTACTCTTCCGCTAAAGCATACATGTGGTATGGTACAAAATCTTACACAATTTTGAAGGTTCCGATGATCTTACAAAATGGAACAACAATCTCATGAAAAAGAAATGTATTTCAAATCTGACAAATGTTTCTGGTAAAATTGCACAAAGTTTCTAGTGGTTATGTCAGCTACAATCTTTGTTTACAATATAATCATATTAACATGATAGATAAATCCAAAGAATATCAAAGTAATAATACTTATTATTTTTACTGACAAAGGTCAACAAGCAATAAAGGTTTCCAAAAAATGTTAAATGAAATTAATGATGACAAAGATGGAAGACAAAATATGTTTGAATTTAATTAAGAACAGTTTCTAAAACAGATTTGAATTTTTAATGCAACACATGTTTGTGTTTTAGAAAATTGTGATACATGATACTTTTAAAATATTAACTATATCAGTGCTGCATAGATACTTAAAGTTTGTTTCTAACTCCAAAAATGGATGTCTCCCTGGTACCCCGAATTGTCGATTTCTATGTTCAAACAGTGAAACTCCTACAAAATTCCCAGGAGAAAAATTGTTGTATACGCACAAAAAATATATTGTACCCTCAATTCATGCCAAGTGTTATATAAAATTTTGTTCAGTTGTATAAGAGGAGTTTCACTGAAAGCTGGTCTGGTAGTATATATTGTGAAATTTATAAGTTGAAAGGGTGTAACTCCAACAAAATCCTCAGTAAAAAATAAAAAAAATCATTGTAATATGCATAACTACATGTTGTGCCCCCAGTCTATATTAAGTTACATAAAATTCTCTTTAGTAGTTTCAAAGCAGTTGCACTGACAAAATGACAGATGAACAAGACAACAACAAAATGTCACCCCACCAAAGTGAAGGGAGACATAAAAAACTAAATACAATGAATAATACAAAATGGATTGGTGTACTAGAAGTCTAACATGAAATCATCAAACCTCCCAAAATCTCATGTATGGATACACTGATCCTGTTATCATTTATATAAATTACATTAATCAACTAGTAAATTAAATCTGGATGATTTAATTCTATAAGAAATTATCTGGAGAAAAGAATATATTTGAAGGCATGTCTCATCTCTGTATTGTTGACAGAACTTTAAGCACCAAATACAACTTACAATATAACTTGCACATGTCATGTATTTTCTATCAATAACTCAAAGGAATTCATTTCTTAAAAATTAGCAATATAAATTGGAAAACAAAATGTCTAAAAATGATCCCCACATAACTTTGATGAAATAAACACTGTACTATTAACATCATCATATCACAACAACATCTTAAAAATAATAAATGTATATTATAGAAACCAGATTATTGACCCTGGAATGATTTTTTGTCTTTTACAAATATGCTCTCTTTTCAAAACTGAATTTTTTATTTTATGATATTCTGCAACTGTTAAAATGTTACAAATATCATGTTTTATCCAAACTTTACATACATGTATAAAGGACTAAAAAAGTTTGTACCTTGTAGCACAAAAGTCTCTGTATTAAATTTTAAATAGAAATGGTTATGAAATTAAGAGCTTGTAGATTAATTGATAAAATATTACTTTAACTTTCATTTTCGGAAAATCTGTTATTTAAAGCAAGCTTAAATTGTAGTTTACTAATGTTAATATAATTTTTGTAGCAATAGATGAATTCTTGTAACCATTTATCAAACTGGTCATTTTTAACAATATATGCTCATTTTAAATTATAATCAATAGTAATTTACTTGAAGCTAATGATTTAATAAATAAATTGTAAGAGAATACTGACTTTTGATTGGCTAACAATATTTTCTATCAGAGGATGGAAGAAACAAATACTGTGACGTAATATATTAATTGTGGAACACTTACAGTTTGTGTGTTGATCAAACTGCAGGTTAAAAATGCATGGTTCTCTCAAAAGGAAAAAAATGAAAAATGTAAAACAACTTTATTGGTTATCTACAAAAATGACTATTTAAAAAAAAACACATTTTGCATTTTACTTGGTAAAATAAGTACAGCAAATAATGGCCGAAAGAAAGCAATGGGTGGTTTGCAAAGCAAAATAAAATGTTCGAACATACTTAATGAAATTCAACATAATTACACGATGAAAAATACAATGTACATGTTTTACAATACACTACAGTTATCTGACTTGATGGAACAAATTTATTTATCTATGACTAGATGACAACTAGAAATCATATTTAGCAGCAGTTCATATTATCTCAATAAACTGTACTTTCACAATCAAAACATTTATTTTTAAAAACAATAATATTTCAATATAGCAAGATCATAAAAATTGTTGGTAAGAATGTTATGTAACAATTTAAATTTAATGTCTGGGTTCACCAAAGATGTAGATGCTTAGTTTCAGAAATAAGTTTATCTGAAACAGTGGAAAGTTTTTTTGTTTAGTTTTAGTTTTTTTCTTAATTTATATTTAACCCACAAAAATACTAGGGTAAACATGTATCTAAAATATTTTTGTAGTGTTAAAGGGATTACATTTAATGTCAAGAGTAAAATTCAAAAATACAGCACAACATTATTAATGTAAATTACACCCACTAACACTGTCACAAATGTATTACATCATTTTTGAAATCATTGACTGATAAAGTTGGTTTTATTTCCATCAAGGCATACAAAAAAAACATAAAAGAACAATTCAGTCAGGTCATTTTACATAAAATAAACATGCATGAATATATTTAAGATAAAACAGATCAGTTTAATCATGACCATCCTTCAACATTTCTGTTTAGTACTTTATTTGTAACTTCTAATAGTAACTCCATCATTGGTTTATAAAACTTAGATTTGGGATTCATCAAGTCCAGACATATCTCATAGTGGTCACAACCTGGAATGATTCTGACTGTTACATCCATCATGTTTTCTTGTAGACCCTCACAAAGTTTTGTCGTTGATGTCACTGGTACAACATAGTCTTCTGTTCCATGTAGGAGTAAAATGCTAGGTGCACTAGGGAAAGAAACAAAAGCAAAAATGGAAATGACACACAAATAATAATGTCTTTATTCAAGATATATTCACAGATATTTGTACAATAAACAACACCTTCCATGTTTGACCCGGCATAAAAACAAGCTTCATAGGGTACACAAAATATACATTCTGTATTTGTTTTAATGGCCTCAAATACCATTATTAGCAATTTTTCAGGTGTATCATGATGTCTACTTATTGTTTGGGAAAGGAAGCAAAAAAAAACAGGTGAAAATCGATGACCTTCTGCAGGAAAACTGGAAATCCTCAGCAATTAAGGTTGAAGTTGAGATCACCTTGCCAAAAGTATGGCTCAACCGCACAACTAAGTGTTGACAGGCCAACACCTATCCTAGATGACTACCTGTCTTAACTACTTGTCATATTCCTCATAATATGGCCATGTAAAAAAAATCCTTAGCTTCTCAGGCCACTTTTCAAATTTTTTGATGAGGCAGGGGGAGTCTATTTTATTGCCTTGTTTTTTCTTAAAAAAATGTTGCTTCTCAGGCCATTTTTCAAAATTTTTAATGAGGCAGGGCGGCTTTTTTTTTTTTGGCATGTACTTGTGGAAAGTCCCCAAGCATACTCTATCATATATTAGCACTGTGGAAAGTCCCCAAGCATACTCTATCATATATTAGCACTGAATTGTCCACGTTATTATCGTTTTTCCTCCCGATGCCATTCTGACAGAAGTTAAACAAACGATGTATATTTAAATCACCACACCATGTGATAAAGCATGTTTATGAAAACATTTCGCTGATTATTAAGATCGCATTCATAAATTTTACCGGTAACGGAAACAGAGGCAAAAAATTTATTTCCAGGCTGGACGCGGATCTGCCCATTTTTTTTTTGTATAATAAAAAACGACAAATGCGGCAGGTTAGTAGGTCCTAAGCTAATAAAAAAATTTTTTTTGCCTATATATATGAAAATAAAAAAAGAATATAATGAAACATGTTTGTTCTTACCTAACACCAGGAGATAAAGTTCTGCATAGCACACTTGGTGAAAATCTGTCAAAATATTCTTGTCCATACATTGCTCTAGCCATCTTAGAAATATCCTCAACACCTCTAATAGACTCGTGCTCAAAATGATCACTAATGTTGTAAACACCTGCTAATCCTACAAGAATAATACAAATATTCAAATATAGTACACATCTGAACAACATTTTTTGTTTGCATTGTATACACAAAATATTTAAGGTAAATCACAAGCACATAATAACAAAAGGCAACAACAAAAAAACCCATTTGGTGTACATAAGGTTTAACAAATATGGATTTGTGAAAGTTTTGTTTGAGTTCAAAAACCAGCTGTGGATAATAGAAATTAGATTTAGTTTCCTAAAAAGAAATGAAAAAGACTATTTTGCTAACAGTAACAATTGTTACTTTAAAAAATATTTGTTTTCATTTCTTGTTAGAAACTAAAATCTTATTTCTCTTGTCCACATCTGTTAATACCATAAATTATGATATTTTGAAGGTTTTTCTCCCAAAAGTCGTGTTTTATTTTTAGTGTGTGACTGTGTAATTTTAGTTCTTCATCAAATTTTGCTGTGTTTAGTTTCAGCAAGCCAACTGTATGATAGAGGAATAAGATAAACTACAAAAATGTTTATACTACAAAAAGTGTGAAACGTAATATTGAAATCTAACATTTCACATGTTTGCGTTTCATTTAAAAAGTTTGACGCTATTTCAGTAATAATGTATTCAAGTTTAAAGAAGCCCAACTTCTCAACAAAAAATCAAATTAAATGTTTCTGCTGATATGCAAAATGAACAAGTGTATCTGTGAGCTAATGCTTACTAGTGATACCCTACCAAAACTTATTTAGTAAACAGGAAGTAGATGACCAAGGAGCATGAAATCGCTACTCCATATGGTACTATAATATAAAGCAATATGCAAAATATCTGGCTTCTGCATACTATAGTTGCTTAGAAAACTGTGATGAAAATGTTTGTTAGGAACAGACGGACAGAGAGACAACGGTAAAACAGTATACCCCTCTTCTTCGAAGCATGGGTATAAATATACTGTTCTGTCTACCAATCAAATTCTATAAAGTTCTGATCAGTGTTTATACAAGAGATCAAGTGCTTAAAACTTGTTTCAAATCCATATTATATCAGAAATTTTAAAGTTTAAATGGGCATAACTCTTCCAAAAATATTCCATCAAAATTTCATGTTGATATGCACAACCACATATGGTGTACTTGCTTCATAACTACCAAGTTAGTGCCATGAAATTCTTATCAGTTGTTTCAGAAGAGATTTACTTATTTATTTTATTTACCTTGTTATTTTGAGAAGTTTTAAGTTCAAAAGAACATTATTGCTACAAACAATAACTGATCATAATTTCCTGTCGATATGCACAACATTATTACTTCTATTACCAAATATTCAAAAGGACATAACTCCATACAAAAAAAATCAAATCAAGTTATTTTAGAGAAGAAGTGCTTGCATGTTGTTTGATACACATATTTTGAGAAATTTCTATGTTCAAAAGGGTATAACTACTACAAAAAATATCCTATCATAATTCCTCTGTGCACAAGTAATTATGGTGTCCTTCATTCATTCCAATTGGTTCATAAATTCTGATCAGAAGTGTTTAAGGAGTTGCGCTTACAATAGGACTGATAGAAGGACAGACACATAAACCAATTATTCCATTCATAACTCTGTTGCAATAATAGGGTTGTTTAAACAATCATTTAGGGTTTAATGTGTCCCAATAGTTGTGTCTACAGATAAAGGAAACATTGTTTTTCTATTAAAGTTAATTGTAATAATTAATTTAGAGTAAAATGTTTTCTTCATTGATTGTCTAAATAGGTTCTTTTGTTCACCTCATCAAAGCATAGATCAAGATTTTCACTTCATGATCATTGGCATGTGGAAAAGAGTTTCTAGACCTCCAAAATTAATGTATAATGTTAAAATTAACACCCTTTTATACTTTTTTCAGGATCCTCAATAAAAGTTGATCTATTCATGAAATTACAGTTGGTTAATGTCAATTGATTACCAATGGACAATATTAAAACCTACTGCTCTCATGGTGAAAACTTTCTACACTACTGATGAAAAATAACTAAAAATCTCTTTCAGGCCTGACATACATTTTATTATCAATAAAAATAAATAGGTGTGTCACGAGTGCACGATACTACCATCTGAAGATAAGCACAAGGGATTTGCACTTCATGGATGCAGCTATCTGCAATGATGTGACATAATCACATCTATTAATATCAACAATATGCCACAATTTCAAATTGATAAAAGCCTTTTTGAATTATAGTCTGAAAACTAAACATCCACGTTTTCACGCACATAGTCCCTAACTGTCTCACGAAAAATCAGAATTTTACCAAAATCAAAAAGAAGCTCACATTTATCAAAATAAATAATTCCCCAAAATTATATGTACAACAGATTTCCTCACCTATAACCACTTTAATTGATTTACTAAGATCTGTTAATGTGGCATGTGTTTCTAATTCTTTAGGTCTGGCTACATCATCACGATTTTCCACTTCATGTACAGCTGGTTTTATATCAGATTCATCTTTCTTCTCATCTTTTTTTATGTCCTCTCCATCACCAGATGAGTGTTTGTCTGAATTATCTCCCTTATCTTCATTGCCTTCATTACTTTGATCTGTGATTTCTGATTTAATAACCTCCATCATACTGGCAGAAATACTTGTTCCTACAGTACTCTCAGTTAAACTTGGGAGTGTGCCACGTGTTTCAGTGGCTACAGATGCAACAGTTGGAGGTTTGTCTGCATTATCATTAACAACACAGAATGAAGCTGATGAACCAGAACTATCATCTAAGGTGTCAGAACGAGGCTTATTGTTAAAATATGACTCATCAAAGCGAATTCTACTCTGCTGTGGTTCACCTGGAATTTCTATGTTCAAAAGTTCTAAAACTGACATCATACATAGATGAGCTCCAGATGAATGACCAATGAGCACTATATTATTCTGTTAAAAAAAAAATTCAAACTCTTAACCCTTGATTCCAAAACCAGTGATCCCATTTCCTTACTTTAAATATCCCTAATACTAAAGGCTTCAACAGTTTAAAATTCAAATTGTACAAGTAATTTCTAATCAGTAATAAACTCACTGCTTAGTTATGAAACTTTTTATCAGAAATTTCATTTATAATTATGCATTTTACAGAGCAATTAAAAGATTTTTAAAAATTTCTAAATACCTACTTTTACCTACAGGTTACTAATAAGACTAAAGTTTAATGTGCATTAAATAAACGAAACTGTCTTCATTTTATTAGTGTCAATTAACAATTAAATGTGAATTACTTTATTTGCACGATGTATATGTGGGTTATCACAAATCCATGCTACACAATCCACAACATCTTGTATCATGTCATCTACATAACCCTGTAAATAAAAAATATCAATACAATATTAAAATGTGTGCAGTTTGTTTTGGGAGAAACAAAAGTCATTTTGACAGAATTACTCCAGCATTAATTTCTAACCTACCTGATATGTAACAATATCCCATAGTTTCATTGAAATCAGATGAAAGCTTTTTGAATTATCATCAAGAAACTAAATTTGGATGGCAAGACAGATATTAGGATCACTACATACCCTTGACTTCCGTCAAGCTGGTGTATAAAAACAAAAACTTAATAGATGACGATCTAATGAATTCTAGAGATAAGTTTTGTTTCAACTGGTTTACCGGTTTCAGAGAAAAATCTTTTTTAAACATTTTCTCATGAGGTCCTATATTAAGGGTGGTGGCCATTTTGGTTTTCTCATCAGAAAAAACTTTGTACAGGACCATCAAATGAACACTTTGACAAAGTTTGGTGTGAATTGGTGCAGTGGTTTTAGAGATAAAAGCTTTTAAAAACTTTTTTCCATAGGGTCCCATGTTTAGGTTATTAATGTGGTGGTGGCCATTATGGTTTTGCAATCAAAAACAAAAACCTAGTAAAGCCCCATCTACTAAACACTGACCAAGTCTGGTTTCAATTTGCCCAGTGGTTTAAGTGAAGAAGACTAATATGTAAAGTTACAGACAATAGACGCTGACAACAACAATGACAGACGCAAATTGATAACAATAATAGCTCACATGACCCTTGGGTGAGTATATAAAACCATACCCTTTATAAGTCAAACAGCATGAACTGAGCTATAATATGACAGTATATGATAATGAAAATAAAGCCATAACCTTTTATGGGTACACCACAGGAACTGAGCCATAATATGACATCATACAAAAATAAATCCATAGCCTTTATTGTGCAAACAGCATGAACTGAGTCATATAAATGACAACATACAAAAAATAACTCTACAAGTACAAGTGTTATGTAGTTCTTTTGTATTCTTACGCGAATAAAAAGTAGCTATTTGTCTGGCCAGCCGGAAAAATAGCTGTAAGGCTGTTCTTCTGGCCATTAGAAATGCACGTCACGAGCGTCCAGCAGCAGCAGGACCCTGCGTCCATCTCTTATCTCTCTTGCTATGGCTGAAAATGGTGTACTTCATATTGGCGATAAAGTTTCCTCTAATGAAGAATAATAATTAAGAATCAGTCAATTTGAAATTAGCAAAAATGTACAATGTTACAAAAGAGATTCTCACACGATAGTCGGCAAGGAAAAGGGGCATTAACTTCAGACCTTTAAGATCCTAATCAATAAAGCTTGAATTAATCGGAACTTAGCCATGGGTAGAGCATGACAAAAGCTCAACGGACAAATAAACCAGAAATGAATCTTTAGGGACTATTCTTCAGGCTTGCAAGACAAAGTGTCATCACTATTTTTCTGGCTCGCCGAACGAATAGTCTGGTAGCTGGAAAAATAGCAACTGCCATACAAATAATACAAACCTTAGGGTAAATAGACAAATTAGGACAACACACAACAGCTTTCAGTCTGTTTGCAATCTCAACACACAGAGGACCATACATGTTTTTGTCCCCTGATCCCCAGGCACCACCATAGACAAAGACAACTATAGGAATGGTCAGATCTCCACTCTCTGGTCTTGGATTGTACAAGTCCAAGGTACAGTAATTTCTCCCGTATGGTATATTCTGTTAATATAAACATTGGGTATTAGTAATAATACTATATGGATTGAATATAATTAATTCTATAAAACAAACATGATGGTTACTGTGAAATTACCATAGATTATCAGGACTTACACATGTGAAATTGTCTGACTATTTATTCCTCCCCGGATTTTCCCATTCCTTTCACATTTGTATAATGTCGCCTGAATATAGCTGAAATATTGCTGCTCGGGCGTTAAACACCATTAATCAATCAATCAATCATTTGTATAATGAACTAGACAAAGTCGATCTAGCGATCACTAATACCCCCGCATTTTGTAAAAATTTCTAACGTTTTTCGTGGACTGTGACCTTGAAATTTAACCGATTTCCCCCAAAATCAAAAGGCTTTTTACAAACCTGATATATAACAATATCCCAAAGTTTCATTCAAATTGAATGCAAACTTTTTGAGTTATTGTCCGGAAACAAATTTATTTTTTGTAAAAATTTCTAACGTTTTTCGTGGACTGTGACCTTGAAATTTGACGTATTTCCCCCAAAATCAATAGGCTTCTTACCAACCTGATATATGACAATATCCCAAAGTTTCATTCAAATCAGATGTAAACTTTTTGAGTTATTGTCCGGAAACAACATTTTTGTTAAAATTTCCAACGTTTTTCGTGGACTGTGACCTTGAAATTTAACCGATTTCCCCCAAAATCAAAAGACTTTTTACAAACCTGATATATAACAATATCCCAAAGTTTCATTCAAATTGAATGCAAACTTTTTGAGTTATTGTCCGGAAACAACTTTTTTGTAAAAATTTCTAACGTTTTTCGTGGACTGTGACCTTGAAATTTGACGTATTTCCCCCAAAATCAATAGGCTTCTTACCAACCTGATATATGACAATATCCCAAAGTTTCATTCATATCAGATGTAAACTTTTTGAGTTATTGTCCGGAAACAACATTTTTGTTAAAATTTCCAACGTTTTTCGTGGACTGTGACCTTGAAATTTGACGGATTTCCCCCAAAATCAATAGGCTTCTTACCAACCTGATATATAACAATATCCCAAAGTTTCATTCAAATCGGATGTAAACTTTTTGAATTATCATCCGGAAACCAAATGTGGACGGATGGACGGACGGACATGAGGACCACTATATACCCCCGACTCTGTCGAGCGGGGGTATAATAACTGTCATATGCGACTAACGACCACGTTTTCTGTCCTTTATTACTGAAACGTCCTGTGCAAAAGGTCCATAGAAAATATAAAAGTAGATTTTGAAAAATAAATAAACCCAGTCATATTAAAAAAAGATTTTTTTTTCAAAACATAAAACTTTAGTTTGAAGCGATCAAATAATAATGTTATTTTTTTATTATTACTTTATTAAAAAAAAAAACAATACAGATATATAGTTCATACTTTCCCCAGTTTACTAAAGACCCCAGTCTTATGTAACCTTTTTACCATTTCTCTTCAAAGATAGATTAAGACATGCTTGACTGTATGCAGCTTTTAAAAAAAATAATAAACAATAAAAACAGCTTGAATTTTGATTGACTTATAAAAATATATTTTTGCCTCACTCCTTCTAAAGTCTAAATTTTCCCTTAAAGTGAGGTACGAGGGGATAATAAATGTTTAAACTAAACAATTATAAATTACAAAAGAAATAATTTCCATACTATTTGACTAATTATGAATGCATTGATCTTCTATCTCCTTGGACATCTCTGAATCAATCAATAATACTCTGTCTGCATAAAATTGTGGTTCTAGGGCTAGTGATACCATTGTGGACTTGAAAATAAATGTTTGCAATAAGTAACTATGATGAGATACTGTACCTTCCTTACTGTAAAGGGATCCAGTTTTTTGTAGAACCGTTTCCATTTGAAGTATGCAGGTGCATATTTCAATGTAATGTACAGCTTCTGTAAAATACTGTAATTCATCTTGTAGACTTTCTTTGGGTTAAGAGCTCTTCTATATTTGTTTTTGGTCTGTGGCCATCCATACAGAATATTACACAAAAAGGATGTGGTATATGGTATGACCACTGCTACAGAGGTTAGCAGTAAAACAGTCTGCAATGCCTGCTTCATCATTGTAGCAGCTATAAAAAGAATGAGATTTTCTCATATTTCCACCTAAATAACATTTGTTTAATATATGCCCATTTCAGAATCATGTTATAGGTGTTCAAATATTTTCAGAAAACTGTTTGAATGGGGTTTAAGCCACTTCAAGTATTTCAGCAGAGTACCTCTTGGTAAAAACCAAACCTTCAACAGAAAAACTGGCAATCTTTATCAGTTTAAGTTGGGGTTCAGTATACCTTGCCTAAGTTAAACCTGGTGTGATGCAGACAACTGTGATATAAATGAAACCCTTAGTTCATAAAATGAAATAAAAAACCATTCATTTTGATATTTATACATAAACCAATATCAAACAATAAATTGTTGATATACAAACTACAATGAAATAAAAATAGAACAACAACAAAAAACATTTATTATTAGTCCAATTAGGCCACTGTTAAGAGAGAAAACAAAAACGTACTTTTATTATGACCTTGTTTAAAAAAACATGTTCCTGCTTTATTTATGTGAAAAGATAAACAAGATATACTTATTTATAACTAACAAAACACACACAAAACATGTGAATAAAATGTTTGTTGAAAAAAAAAGCAACAGCAGATCTATGAACAGTTACTAAACACTTCTTGGCAGTAACATTTTTTCTCAAGCTAACTGTCAAAATTTACTGTAACTCACAATAAGAATTAATAGAACAGTCTAATGAGGAAATGGGACCACACTGTTAAGTGTTCTGTTTGCTGTTATTTTAATAAATATGTCTTCTTTCATAACATGTTTTTGAAACAGTGAGCCAATCAGTTCTCAGAATGTAATTTTAACGAAGAAAATCGGCATAATTCCTATAGTCTAAAATATGTTTAATCAGGGGTTTATAAAAGGAAAGCTGAATGCTTTATCAATCTTATCTTTTTTTTGGTCTTATGACCATATTAGTACAATATGAAAGCAATCTGTCAAATAGATCAAAATATTGAGCACAGAAACTATGCTGTCTCTAGTGAAATGTTGCAGCCATTGGTAATGTGCTTATATCATAAAGCAACTGCAAAAAATTGTCATATAAAAAAAGTTTAATTGAAGCTTAAAAACATATATTATAGACTTTTTCACCAGATAAATGTGTATTGGATGCCTCATCATATACATTAAAGCACTTACAAGCATTTTTCTGTCATTTTTGACTCTACTATGGTCTACACAAAAAAACTACATTGTAGTTATTAAAATGAACTGGGATAATGTTAAAATTTATATAAATTTTGTGGACCGAGTTAAATGAACACACCTGGTGATGCAGTCAATTTTTTTGCGTATCATATGGATATCGATTTGATGTTTTGTTAAATATGAAATTTACAATTAACTAACATAAAGCTTCAATACACACTGTAAATATTTGTCAAATTTTGAGAAAATATGATGGTGCATGTATGCAAACAATAATAATTATTTGGCTAAGTTTTGACACTTTATACAACATTGTTCTTTTCAAGATGAAACTCTATTAAATGAATAAATTGAAATTTGCAGGGGGGAGTTACTTATATTCAAGATAAAAACAAGCTGACAAACAACAATTCAATTGATGAAACTGGACATGCCAATGAGGACTTACTTTCAATTCCTACTGAAAAAGTGTGGATGGTTCAGTAGGAATGAATAATTTAGCCTTTTGTAGTTGCTATGATGTGTCTAGACTGTTTTTCAAGCTCTACAAAAGTGTCTCTATATGGCACTCCCCAAATATTACCCACTATGATCTGTGACTAGGCCTCCCATGTTATAATCTGACATCCTAATGATAGGAGTCAGGACTTCCGATTTTCACAACTTGAGGACATGCTGGGTATGTCTGAATGTTCAGAACTGGAAATCTTCACATGTAACAAGAGAAATTATTGTCATGAATGGCAAATACAAGCTGAATGTTTTTTTTACCATTAATAATTAGTTATTCTTTACTCAACGAGTACCATAACGGGGCCTCTGTGGCCGAGTGGTTAAGGTAGTTCGTCTACTATTAATTATGTCGTCTGTCAAGACCGAGATTGCGGGTTCGATTCTCGCTGCGGACAGGGTGTATTCGACTACAATCTTAACTGACAAGGATGGTCAGTGTTCCTACCGCATTTTGGGGGTTTTCTCGGGTACTCCGGCTTCCTCCCCCAATAAAAACTGGACGCCATTATATAGCTGAAAATGGCATTGAACATCATTCAAACAAACAAATTACCCAAAATAAAATTCCAAAACAGGTAAGGGATTAGGACAAATTGCATGCACCTCTCTTGACCCGTTATTGTTGAAAATAATAATAAGAATGATAAATAATTTCATATACCTGTAAGCTGGAATATATTTTGAACTACTAAATGCAGAAGAAATCTTCCAAATTTGACTTACTAACTCCAGAAGCTGAAGGATTAATTAACAACACTTCTCCAACTGAACAGAAATGATTCATAGTACATTAATTCTGCAATTTGACAAACATAAGCATGCATCCTAAGAACAAAAACATTTGGAGTCTTTAAACTGTAACAGTATGCAAAAAAACGGGTAATCAGCAAACATAGAATTTATTAAAAGAACCCCAAAAAAACCCATTGATTCAGTTTTCTTGAATGATGGGCCTACCATCAATTTTGCACATGCATCTACATACAATAAACTATAAAGATGATGTATACTCTTGCAATGATAATAAATATACAGTTCTAAAGTTGTCTCATTCATTAAAAAAATATTGCTTAAACACTACTACCAGAGTTGTTAGGCATAAAATTCTGGTCTCCTGGCAGCATGTGGCATTATAGACATTTATAAAAACCAATGTTAGACATTTTTAGGAATTTTTTTAATGCCATAGGCATTTGAAATTTGTTTATTCTGAGAACAAATCTAAAGCCTCTACATTTTGTCCATTTTGACTGTTTTTTATCATAATGATGGATAAACCTGTAATTGTATTCCTTCTATGAAAATATATAATTTATTTATAGCAATGAAACATCTCTTGACTGGAATAAAAATGCATGTTATTTAGTGTTTTAACTCAGTATGTATTAACTTTTGTGATGAAAGATTACATTGCCCATAATGTCCTTACATAAACTTAATAAAAAAAAACTGTTATGATGTAAACATCTTTCCAATATCAAATGCACAATGAATGTCATTAAATGTAGAAAAAGCTAGCAGAAGTAATTTTCATACTTACATCTTGATGTCTTTTTGACCTTACAGAAATCTGCAAGAACAAACTGACATAGTATAATTTTTATACAAAAATTACATTTTACTGACAATCAGATTTAAAACAAAATAAATTCCAAGTGTTTTTAACTTTCCATTTAAATAGGATCATTTTTTTTTACCTGCGAGTCCCAGTACACCATTTATGTGGTGAACTAAAGACAAAGTCAATGTCTTTTGTAAAAATTTCTAACGTTTTTTGTGGACTGTGACCTTGAAATTCGACAGATTTCCTCCAAAATCGATAGGCTTCTTACCAACATAATATATAACAATATCCCACAGTTTCATTCAAATCGGATGCAAACATTTTGAGTTATTGTCCAGAAATGTTTTTTCTAAAAATTTCTAGTTTTTCACGGACTGCAACCTAGAAATTTGACGGATTTCACCCAAAATCGATAGGCTTCTTTTTAACCTGATATATAACAATATCCCAAAGTTTCATTCAAATCAGATGCAAGCTTTTTGAGTTATTGTCCGGAAACAACTTTTTTGTAAAAATTTCTAACGTTTTTCGTGGACTGCGACCTTGAAATTTGACAGATTTCCCCCAAAATTAATAGGCTTCTTACCAACATGATATATAACAAAATCCCAAAGTTTCATTAAAATCTGATGCAAACTTTTTGAGTTATTGTCCGGAAACAATGTTTTTGTTAAAATTCCTAACGTTTTTTGTGGACTGTGACCTTGAAATTTGACGGATTTCCCCCAAAATCGATAGGCTTCTTAACAACCTGATATATAAAAATATCCCAAAGTTTCATTCAAATCGGATGTAAACTTTTTGAATTATCATCCGGAAACCAAATGTGGACGGACGGACGGAAAGACATGAGGACCACTAAATACCCCGGACTCTGTGGAGCGGGGGTATAAAAAACCTATCATCTTTGTACCGCTGACAACACACTTCCACAGTTAAATTTTAAATGCTATCACACTAATCACCAATCAGAAATTATTTAGGATGACAGTTGTTAACTATATTAGTACACAAGTAAGAAAGTGACCCGAGAGCACAGTATAATTCACAATAGTTCCATTAATAAAACCTCTCATTTCATGTTTATTTTCAACATTTTTTATCGGATATTGATATTTCATGTTTTTAGTGAAATTCAAGGTTTCATCTTTAAACACATTTTCATGTGCGCAAATTCCGCAAGAAAATCATGCGGAATGTTTTGGTTAAGTTTGAACACCCATGCAAACTACGCTAAACTTAAAGAAAAATATATAAATTTTCTAAAAATTGTCTTACCTTAGAATATCGAGGATGTTTAAAGTCCTGTTTGAAGTTTTATTTGAGATACCCCTTCACTCCCATAACATTGAATGGCCGACACCATTTAAATCTATCTTATGGATTTGTTTTTGACAAAACCAATTTTTTACTTGTTGCAATTACAACAAATTGTTTGTTTGCACAATAAAATACAAATTGATTCCATAATTTTTTGATTTACCGTTAAATTCAAAATGTCAGCTACAGGTAAAATTTTGCCTGGATATTTCAAACATGGATTAATTAGGTGAACATAGTTTAATTTATTGAAAACAGGTATAGTCTTTGTGTTTATGTTAGTTTTATTATATTTCACATGTTCAAATATACTGAACGTCTCAAAAATTTTGCTCAGAGAAATTTCAACTGACAGATAAAACCTCACATTTCAAATAACAATAAAAAATGTAAAAGTCAGATGAAAATGATAAATATAAACGTGAAATAGGAGGTTTTATGTTATAGAACTAAATACACAAGAGGAATCAACCAATCGCAGTCGAGATATATAAGTGTGACACTTACTAAGACCTAAGACCATGCAAGAGTGAAAGAAACTAAATATTTATTTCTAGTTGAATACACAGCATAACATGTGGTTTACAATCAACTTTAATTGAAGAAAAATTTAGTTTACTTTTATTTTGTTTTAGTTCAGTGACACTGAAAGGAAAGTAGTTAATTAAAAGTTCCACTAATATTTTACCTTTAACAGTTTAGAAAGGAGCAAGCAATACAAAAGACGAAAAAAAAGAATAATACTAATTACCTTGTTAGTCTAATTCTCTACACATACTTTTTGTCTGTGCATATGATCTGCCAAAACTGATAAAAAATATCTGTGTACATTATGCAGTATTTAAGAAATTTATTTTAATATCCACAAGTGGGCAAGATTTATACCACTGCAGGACGTTTCAACCCATAACCAAAACGGACCATTTCCAAATCGGACCATAACCAAATCGGACTACGGAAAATATATAATAGTATATACTACTATTATTAACAAATAATTATTAAAAAAATATTATAATAGACAAAAAATTAACGTATTTTAATAACAATTAATTAAAAAGAATAATAATTACCATTTTTAAAGTTTTACAATGAATATGATGATTCATTATAAACTAATAATTAAAATTGAATGATTATAAGAAATATATAATGATTATAAGAAATGATTATTATAACATAATTAAGAGAAATTAAGATAATTAAGATTTTTCATACTTTTGATCATAGTTTGACCAATGTAATGCAGGCTTGGATTGGGTTGACCAAACGAGGTTTGATTACAGAAACCGTAATAATGAGAAATTTTTATAAAAACAACGAAATGCCTTTGATCTTTTAATCATAAATTATAAAAGGCCATGGGATTGTTACCATTCCTTAGTCATCTCACAATGGGGACAGACCACTGTGTTGATTGCAACAGAAAAGTTACACCAAGGCAACATGCATTGCTATGCAACTCATGCTCTAAATGGCAGCACGGAAAATGCAGTACTGAGTGACAGCAAACCAGTATCGGTTATTAATGAAAGGCAACACCACCTTCCAATTTTTATGCACTCAGTGCAAAGAGAAACCTGCAGATAATGAAGATAATGGGCTGTTTGAAGTTACTCTACATACTACTACAACTTACAAGTAGCCAGAACTCAACCTCTATAGCACCACCAGCAGACAACAGTATAGAGACACCAGCAAAGGTAGCTTTCTATATACTTATCCCTGCACTACACCGGGACTGGTGGACCTTACTATTCAATTGGTGTCCGAAGAGCAGGTGCTGAGATTTCAAAGAAACAAAAGCAAAGAGTTAGAAGGTCGCCTCCACAATATATGGTCCAGCTACACAGAAGGTGCTATTACAGCTTCACAACTACTTAGAGAATGTGGTGGCATCTATGGACCAAGCAGTGACTAAAAGAATTTATTACTGTGTTATTAAATGTAACCGGACAACTCGGACCAAAACAAATTCGGACCATTACATATTCGGACTATAACAAATTCGGCCTACTGTTTCAAAATAGGGATTTTACAGTGGACAAATTCGGACTATAAAATAAAAGTATATAATATTCAGTTGATAATATTTACTAGTAGTTATAGTTTCCTATAAATGTAATAATTGTAATAATTGATTAAAATTAATTGAACATCGCTTTTTCATTATAGAAATGTTAATTAAAGGTTTTTTGATGAAATTTTAATTGCTAATGATTTTGTATTGGTCATTATGATTGCACATAATTAATAAATAAATAGAATATAAAGGGTTATTGTAACACAATGTTTTTTATAATTAACTTAATTAAGTGGTATACAAACATTAACATGATATGGCCTCCTTTAGTTTTGAATTCAAAGTAAGCTTGGTTGGTACTATATTTTCTCAATCGGAATGTTGGAACAACAAAAAGCCGACTTTGAAGTTATGATATATAAAAACATTTCCACTATGGTTTTTGTCATTTCTAAAATGGATGCTTCAAACAGCAGGGTTCACCACAGGCTATTCAAGGGCGGTGCTCCGCCACTCTTGATTTTGTTTCCTCCACCCTTGAATATTGAGCTCCATACTAAAGTTTGACTTAATTCCTAAAACAATGAAGTTTTTACATGTATATTGTGACTGGTAGCAAAAACACAAGTGGGAAAACAAAAACAAAGACTGATAACACTATTATGAAACTAGAGGCTCCCAGGAGCCTGTAATCGCTCACCTGGAATCCAAATGACTTAAACTATATTAAAATTTTTGAAATTAACAGTTTCAGTCTAGTTGTTGTAGCTTTTAAGTTACTGTGCAAAAACTAAACATTTCTTCAAAAAATGTGTTAAATACAATAACTCCTATGAGGTGCCATCGACAATTTCTGAAAATTAAATGGTTTTTAGGCATTGTCCTTTAGGGTACTTTAGAAATTTACAGTTTTACTCTACTAATAGGTGCGTTATAGACTAATTTATAATTAAAAAACTGTTCATTTGTCCAAATTCATAATGAAAGGGCAATAACTCCTATAAAGAGTCATCTTGCAATTTTGGACTAAGCAATCATTTGTAGGGCTTCTATTGCTGATCATTTGTGCAATTTACAGTTTTAATCTAGCTACTATAGTTTTCAAGTTACAGGACAAAAATGGAAAATTTCATAACAAAATTGTCATTTAAGGGCAATAACCCCTATAAGGAGTCATCTGACAATTTCAGACCAATTAAATGAATTGTAGGGCTTTTTTTGCTGATCATTTTTGCAATTTATTATTTCACTCTAGCTGTTATGGTTTTTAAGTCACAGGACAAAAACGGAAAATTTCATAAAAAATTGCAATTTAAGGGCAATAACTCCTATAAGGAGTCATCTGACAATTTCAGACTTAATAGTAATTTGTAGGGCTTGTATTGCTGATCATTTTTGCTATTAACAGTTTCACTCTAGCTGTTACAGTTTTTAAGTTACAGGACAAAAACGGAAAATTTCATAAAAAATTGTCATTTATCGGCAATAACTTATTTAAGGAATTGTCTGACAATTTCAGACCAATCAAAAGAATTGTAGGGTCTTTATTGCTGATCATTTGTGCAATTTACAGTTTCAATCTAGCTGCTATAGTTTTCCAGTTACAGGACAAAAACGGAAAATTTCATAAAAAATTGCCATTTAAGGGCAATAACTCCTATAAGGAGTCATCTGACAATTTCAAAAGACTAATACAGTGAATTGTAGGGCTTGTATTGTTGATCATTTTTGCTATTTACAGTTTTACTCTAGCTGTTATAGTTTTAAAATTACAGGACAAAAACGGAAAATTTCATAAAAAATTACCATTTAAGGGCAATAACTCATATAAGGAGTCATCTGACAATTTCAGACCAATCAAGTGAATTGTAGGGCTTTTATTGCTGATCATTTTTGCCATTTACAGTTTCACTCTACCTCGTATAGTTTTCAGGTTATATTGTAAATACCAAAAATTTTGACAAAAATCGTCAAAAAAGGGCAATAACTCCTACAAGACGCCAATACACAACTTCGCACTAATAGCAACTATTGTAGACCTTAATGTGCTGATCAATTTGAAGTAACGGTTTTCTCTATAGCTATTATAGTTTTTTAGATAATGATCAAAAACCTGTGTTGACCCCCATGTTCTATTTTTAGTAACAGCGGCCATATTTGTCTGTTGATCAACACCCCCCTGGGTACAAACTTGAAACTAGGACCCCTAAGGATGATTGTGGCCAATTTTGAAAAAAATTGGCCCAGTGGTTTCAGAGGAGAAGATTTTTGAAAAAGTTTACGACAGACGACGGACGACGGACGCCAAGTGATAGCAAAAGCTCACATGGACCTTCGGTCCAGGTGAGCTAAAAATAAATGTCACTAAAATTTTTATGAGTAAGGAAATGGATCACCGTCCGACTTGCACCACCCTTGGATTTTGAGCTGTGGTGATCCCTGAAACAGATGTGTAGATTGCCATCGTAAAGTTTCATCAAGGCAGCACGCTTTACAGTGCGACAGATGTGAAAGGTGGCAGCATAGAATATGCAACACTGGTAAATTTAATAATTTTTCATTAAGGTTCTTATTAAAATCTTGTTAAAATTTGTTACAGATATACGCATAAAATATTTAAATAAATTTATTCACTCACACAGTATATTTTGGCACGTGCCATACAACCCTATATTCTATTGCAAGTAAAAATGTATTATTCAAAGGCTGGCTCTATACAAGTTTTGATATCAAGAAAATGTTGTTACAGATACAGTGTTTGAAATTAGGATTTGTAATTCACTTGCCCGAATCCTGATTTTTTAAAATTTTCTCCTTTATATTCAGTATAAATTTTGTCAAAAATTCACTTGCCCGAATGGATTTTTACTGGCCAGGGGCTTGCGGACCAGTGCTAATTTTGAAGACTGCAGATATGCGCATTTTCTAATTCTTATCTACATTGTTTGTATAATTTAATTATTCGCATGTGTCATAATAATCAAATCGTATATTCATTATCTGCAATTAAATTACAGGTATAACTCAGAATCAATACCGCAAAATGGTTAAACTTGGTGCAACAGAATTCATCTGCATTGTTTGCAGTATTCCAACAGAGTCAACACAGATCAGCGACAACACAGAAGAGATAGGAAACTTTTCCCCATCTTTTATTAGTGCGGCAACAGTAAAATCACAAACTCCACCTAGCACCCCAGCCCAGAATCAACCTACATCACCACTTTTTAAGGAGGCACACCAGAATTAACAAAGACATTGGTAAAGCCAAAGTGTCCTTCTACATCCTGATACCTGCACTGCAACGGGAGGCTGACCTTATTACTTTGACACAACGACTGGTGTGTGAGCAGCAGCTACTACGAGAGCAAAGAACGAAGTATAAAGAATAACAAGGCAGACTGCAACAAGTATGGGAACAGTACGAGGATGGTGAACTGACAGCGTCACAGTTGCTGAAGCAGTGTGGTGCTGTATATGGCAGGGCTTTCAACCAATTTTAGAGTAGGTGTTTCCAAAAGAAAAAGTAGGCAACCACACAAGACGGCCGGCAACGCCGGCCGTTGCGCCGAGCTTGTTCGGTGCCTAATTCGGCCGGGGGTCTGGGGTAAATAACGCAAAATCCTGCATTCTGGCAGTCTCCTGGAACTAAACTTTAGTTTTTCAAATGACCCTTTTTTACTTAAAATTTTTAACTTTTTGCCTATCTTCTTAGAAATTTGTATGTCTCATATCAACAAATGAGATGCCAAGTTTAGGTTGTATTTTCAATTTATTATGATTTCAAATTTTGACATGTTCATTGTTGCTTTTTCTTTCAGTGCTTGATGTTTTGAGACAAGTAGACAACATTTTGAGAATTAAGTTGTATTAAAGTGTATTAATTCAAAATTGTTTGGGTTCTTTTCTTTATCATGTTTATCAAAACATTTTTTTTCATGTTCTGTTCTTTTGACATGATTGTGATGTTATTGACATGTATTAGCATTTATGAAATAAAAGTTGACTGTCAGCAGTTTTCACGTTTTTGCAATAGAGCAAGCAGCAAATTCAATGCAAATTATTATATTTTTTTTTTGATTTGGGCAGATACAGTGTACCAAATAGATATATTTTGGGGGTGCATCCCCCTTTTCAACCAAGTTGACATGAAAGACAAGTCCTTCAGATGGACATCTTTTTCTCACATTTTACACATTTTTATACAGAGAGTTTCATATTTTTACTTTGTAGTACATTTTCTGTCTCGCTGAATTATATTTTGGGCCACGTGGGCACGGCTTTATAAAAAAGACAACCAGTAACAAGTGTCAACTGTTCTTCTATTTAATTTATTACATCATATTTCCGTTTGTTACTTGAAGATTTTCTTAAGTGCACATATTAGTCGACGCAAGTCAGCTTATATTACTTTTAGTCTACTGAGGATTTTATAAGGATTAGGACCGACACATCCGTTGTGGAAGTGGTTCGCTGATAAAGGCGGTTTTTACAGATTTGGTAACTGGTAACATAAAAATAAACTTCATATTCAATGTTTCTGTTGCTTTGAAACATACCCGTGTGATCTCTTCGGGTTTTCTTAAAACCAAAACCAAACAGGGTTGTATTTGATCGTTTCATGAAAACATCTCGTGTTTTATTAATTTTTCGGAACACCTCAAGGTCTTTTCATTTTATAAACGTCCATATCTGATGAAACCTTCCGAGTAATCAACCCTAATTATAGACCAATCAGCGACCGGTAAATCTCTCATCTAAATTTAGCGTAAATAAACATCATGTTTTACTTCCTCAATGCTAATGATATTTACCGGCATCGATAAATTAAGATAAGGAGAATTACGACACATATTTTTTTGTAACTTTTATTACTTTTCTGGACATTTAAAGGGAAACTTCGCGAAAAAATGAAAATTTGATATGTTATTCTTCAAATAAAAAGAAATATAATTGTCTTTTGATGTTTTATTGTATTCTTTACCGTTACGCTTCTAGAGTGGATAAAAGGTGGTAAAATTTTGTGTATGGGTCTGCCATATTGACAGTATTTTATCACGTGACTGCGTTTGTGACGTGATAAATGTAATTATCCAGTAAATATGATCAATAATCCAGTTTAAAAATATGTTTTTCTGCCTCTGCTCTTTGAAGAATATTAAAACTGTGGCGATGACTAATAACCAGCTGACAACGTAAAATTACCAAATACGTCTTAATGTTTTAATGTCAGATCTTTGTATTAATAAAAGTATTTTTAGACACAAAATTTAAGATGTCTTTATTTAACTCAGAAAATTACCTAAATAATAATTGTAATAAAAGATATATTTGTATATTTATTTTTTTTAACATAAAATAAAATTCCGTAGACAATTGTGCACGTCTTGAAACGGCAGTTGTACCTAGAGGTAAAAAATTACAGGTAAATCATTACTCGTTTTTGAAGGGTAATTAACATAACTGTTACGCACACGCACAATAAATGTTACCAGTATTAATAATAATACTAAATGCACTAAACGTGAAGTGAAATTTTGATGCACGAAAACAGGGTATTTATAAATATTTCATTTAATGACCGTTATTTCTAAAATAGTCAACTTCGCAAAGATTTGTATAAAAAAAGTTTCGTTCAATAAGTTGCATAATCTGATTAAATTGAAAATAATAATACGAATAATTTTCAATTTAAGTAATATTTATGGACAAAAATTCAAACGACTATTCGATGAAAAATGAGGTCACCATACCATTATAAAACTTTTCTCCATTTTATTCTGGAAAATGATATTGAAGTTGTTGCTGCTGTGGACATAGTCTTAAGTAGAAGTCTTTAAACTGGTTAACTATTTGTTACACAAATCGGGTTTATTTGGCTTAGATCAGGGATACGATATGTTATCTTGCCACAACCTTGTCTTATAGTACAACCTTCTGATATTGACCGTTTCGCGTTATTATCATACGGCGACTTTAAGGTACTTGGATGTCCAGGGATCTCTAGTATCGCCATCTGGTGACGAGATAGTGATAAGATGGCGGACCTCCATAAGTGCATTTTTAAGACGGTAAATTCAATGTAGGAACTTAACCATTGAAAATATAATAAAACATCAAGAGGCAAAAGTGTTTCTTTTTATTTGAAGAATAACATATCAAATTTTCATTTTTTCGCGAAGTTTCCCTTTAAGTAGCCGGCGCTTTTGGTGAGAGTAGGCGGAATTCCGCCTCCTACCGGCTACTTTTGAAAGCCCTGATATGGACCAGTTAATGACTGAACCTTTAAAATATTGTGTTTTAGCTTGAACTTGTTTTGTGTATGCTGTATGTTTTTGTTACATTTATATTGCTATTATTGTTGACATGCCAAATATATAAATAAAAATTATAATCTTTGTTTGTGTTTTAATATATTGTAAATATTATATTATTGGTTGTCCGAATTGGCAATTGTCCGAATTTGTCATGGTCTGAATTTGTGTAGGCCGAATTGGTTATGGTCAGAGTTAGCAATAGTCCGAATTTGTTTTGGTCCGAGTTGTCATGTAACCTTATTAATTATAGTCTTATTAATATGTACTCTGTTGATTTTGTTATATGAACTGTCATTGATGTCATTATCTTCACTATCTTTATGGTTTTTTTTTTTATTTATAGATACTCTATGGGAATATACAATGTACAATTAAGATAATCCAATTAAAGTGTTAAAAACCAATAATTATAATTAGGTTACGATGTGTTGATAAGCAATTAAGATAACAATTACACTGATTGGATTACATCAATTTACACAAAAAACATATTCAAATGTTAAAACACATTATAAAGAGAAACTAAGCAAACATATAACATATTTATACTTATTTTTCCTTTTTTTCTGGTGGTCCGTTTTGGTTATGGGATGAAATGTCACACTGGTAAACCTAAACGGCTAAAATGCCCGACTTTTGGTAAAAATTAGAGCAAAACTGCTAAAAACTCTATTTTTAACCATTTTTAGTTATTTTAACCAATATTCTCCAAAATTAGACACAAACTTTATTTTTAGGCAAAAGACTCCAATTTTAGCCCTGTCGACCGTAACTTTCTAAAGCGCTCAAGTGATCGCAATTTTCTGATAAAGTGATCGATAATCAACAGCCATTAGATATAAAGAAAGCCGATCACATAACCGTTTATATGTCAAAGTTGTCACTAGTTATGATAACTATTTCAAGTCTGTAGTTTAAATATTATGGAACGTAAAAGCTTCCAAAATTTACTACAGACTATGGTAAATTTATGTAATAAATTAAAATTAAATATACATTGTTTATTTATTTTGTGCGATGATAACTTGTTTTTTGTGACGGGTATAGATAGACAAACGATTTGAATAGTGTGTTTATATTTCTAGAAGATAATTAATCTACATGTGTTACCGGTCATTTTGTCTATACCTGTTTTATGAATACACAACAGGTCTTCGGAGGTTGTTTTATTGCTAATGTTTCCTTCATTTTCTTAACGGTAGTCAACATCTTATGCTTAAAAAGGTAATAATATCTTAAAACAATTGCAGTGAAACTATCGAATATTTATAATACGGTTTAATAAAGATCGCGTTTTTGCTTTAAATAATTTTTACTTTTATGGCTTAAACCAAGTAAAAGAATACACCAATATTTTTATACGGATTTAGAATAAATATAGAAAATTATATATACGGGTGTAGAAATATGTTGAAGAAATATATACGGATTTCGAAAAAAAAAAAACGTAACAGATGAATACAATTGTATTAAAATAGATCCGTCATATCGGTATCGGGGAACAAAATCGTTCTAGTTTATTTTTCAAGTGCCAGTGACTCATCTGTTACCAGATATTACCGAATAGACGTCTATTTTCAATACACGATGTCAATTTCTGTGGTGCACGTGTCACGGGGGGGTCGGGGGGGGGGGGGGGGGTGTAACTAAGGATACTTTCAGGTACAGGTGTGCGGACGGAGATTGAAAACAAACCTATTCATATATTTTCAGATGTTTCAAACGGGATCCAATCTTATATTGAATTATTAAATCGGACCTATTCATATAGTTTATTACTGCACATCCCCATTGACAAAATAGTCCAGTCACTATTAAAATGATCAAGTGATGTTAATGGAACACTTTGTTTGTAAAATAACTGTGGTTTACATAGGCGTAACATGCTCAAGATGAGAATTGAGGCATGGACATTTTAGATAATTTACAACTATACCCAACGACACTTTTTTCAATAAAAAAGATACCCTTTCAAACAAAGTGACCCATTCGGGCCGCACATATGTATTACCCTATATATATCATGTTACCCCCCCCCCCCCCAGTGGCACGTGTCATCCTTTCATCGCAATTGCAGGACAAGAGGTAAGAAAATGTCAATAAATTGTAGTTGTAACAAAAATGCATAATAAATTGTTTTGAAGTAATTTATTGCTTCTAAATGATATGGAATGAATTAGCTTCCAAACTATGGTAAATAATTAATTAAAATTGAATATACATTATCTGTATATTTTGTTTGATGATAAATTGCCTTATGTGGAAGAAAGGTAAGACAATTACACAAATGCATAAAGTGGCTATATTCCTTGAAGATCATAAATTCAACAGGTATTTCCGGTCATTTTTACGAATACACAGGTGTTATAGGTTGTTGGTATTTTTTTGCTCATGTTCTGCATTTTCTTACAGTAGTAAATATTCTATGCCTCATAAAATAATATGTTCAATAATTACGGTAAAAATATATTTGTATCATTATAGCATTTAATACGGTTTTTAAAAAAGTAGACGTTTTTTACTTCCCTGTTGTCTTTCTGTAATCGGAAAAAAATGTTTGCAAAATATACTTTTCATTTTTATTTTTAAAACCATCGAGATAAAAGAATATATTTATACGAGTCCGAAAAAAATCCATAGAAACAATCTACGGAGTTAGAAAATATGCATACAGAGTAAACATGTGGCTCAGTTAATCAGCAGACAATAATTACAAATAATGTTGGTAATTATAAGTGACAACTATCAAAGTCTACTTAAATAGATGTAATAACAACAGTAGATACTTGTTAGGTATGTAAGTATCATCATAACTTAGTTCATGTTTAAAAAAAGATCGAAATTTTGCTTGATTGAACTACTCATGTGTCGTTTGCTAATGTCTCAGAAAAAACAAATAAACTGTACTCTTTTAATCGGGTGAAAACTTTTTCATGCAAGTTTTAACAAATGAATTACACTAGGATTACAATAACTGAATATCTAAAGATGTCTTGTAAAAATAATAATGTTTAAACGAAACGCGCAGACGACATTTCTTTTCTTTATATAAAATAATTACACAAAACAAACATGAAGTCGAATATTAATAAACAATGTTGTACTCGCAGGAACATGTTAACTGTGCATGACCATTACACTTTTGTTTTTTGGTTTTTTTTTTTTGGGGGGGGGGGGGGGGGAGAGTTCATTCAGATTTATAATTGTGTATGTAAATTGAACTACTTTGGTTCTTAACCTTAAAGAATTTTAAAATATATATATATATATATATATATATATATATATATATATATATATATTCCTTTTGTAATCCTAGTGTAAATAATTTTTTGAAACATACGATGAAAAAAGTTTTCACTCGGTATATTTGATTTTTTTCTGAGACATTAGGCTTTAGCATACGACACATGCGTAGTTCAATCAAGCAGAATTTCTATCTTTTTTAAAACATGAACTATGTTACGAAGATGCTTACATACCTAACAATTATCTACTGTTGTTATTAAATCTTTTTAAGAAGATTTTGATAGTTGTCACTTACAGTTACCAACAATATTTGTAATTATTATCTGCTGATAAACCGAACCATGTGTTTACCTCAGTATTGCACTACTACTTCCGGTGGCGCTTTGTATACTAAAGTCGCGGAAACGTTTGCAAGAGTTAATGTTTAAAAAATATGATCAAATATTTGAAATGACAAATTTACTACCCGACACTGACTTTATACAACAGGAAAAATGGATAACCAATAAAATAACAACATTATAAGCCGCGAAATGTTTATTTAATTTTAAAAAACATTTACTATGATTCATTAATTGTTTGCCAAAATATGTCTGTTCTTTTAAAATGTGTTATTATGGTTTATTTTAAGGTTTGGAAATATTACGTACGGGACATTAAGGATTGATAACAGCACAGAACATAATTAAAAGAATGCTTATTTTTAATTTGTGTACTGAATTTTAGAAATGCCAAATACCATAGTCACGTGGTTCGGGGGGGGGGGGGGGGGGGGGGGGGGGTTGTCGTCTTTCCGTTAAGCATCGTTGGAAGATCAAAGAAAAAATACCGACAAATTACAATTTCCATTTAATTATTCTTACAGTAATTAAAATTGTTTCAAAAGATTAGCAATTTTTACGCGTATTTCAAACGGCAAACTAACATTTTTGTGCATGAACATTGTTAAGAACTTAATATTATTTTTAGAATTTAAAAATAAACAGAACAAATGTAAGAAGATGAGTCGTATTTTTGCAAAACAATCGTTATGAAATAATCAGGAACCTGTAAATCAACCTATAAATTAGTTATATATTCGTCCCAGGAAATAAGTAACTTATGTGATTTAAAAAAAAACTATATAAACTGGGGTGTTTTTTAACTTACTGAATTATTTTTTATTGCATAATTATTACATTTCATTTCATTTAGCTATTTTCATTTGTTTAGTTTTAAGGACTTCATACACGATCCATGTATAATTTCATTCTACAAGCAGGGACAGTCTATTCTATAGTATAGACTGTCCCTGCTACAAGTAATTAAATATTACTTGCATTATTTAAATAGTTTTACATCAAAATTTTTATATCTTAAAATAAAAAAAATCAATATCTTTTGTGAATTACTTTTATTATAAAGAAATTTATTTTCGTTGTATTTGCTATTGCATTTTTACCACCGATTTTTACTGATTTAGACACTTTTTTAAACAACTTACCTGCTTTTTAAATCTATTTTTCGTATAAAATTCATAATATAATTTACATTTTGGCTGCTTATTATGTCTGTCTTTTATTGGTCTTTAATTTTTACCTTTCATCAAAGTAAAGTGTCAGGTAATAAATAAGCAATTACCGAATAAACAATGCACATTTAATATACAAGTACATCACAGACATATCTCTACCGCCAGTTTTCCTATCGCAGGTCGGAGGTTCTCTCCGGGTACTCCGGCTTCCTCCCCCAATAAAAACTGGACGCCACGATATAGCTCATGAAATGATATAAACACTTTATCCAAATGTTTAATAGTCTTACCGTATCTGTCACAAAAGGCAATTTATCATCAAACAAAATTAATTAGTAATGTTTATTTAATTTTAATTAATTATTTACTATAGTCTAGAAGCTTATACATTCCATAAAATTAGAAGCAAGAAATTACTTCAAAACAATTTATTATGCATTTTTGTTACAACTACAATTTATTGAAAATTTCTTCACCTCTTTTGTCTTGCAATTGCGATGACAGGATGACAAGTGCACCACAGAAATTGACATCGTGAATAGACGTATTTTCGGTAATATCTGGTAACAAATGAGTCACTGGCACTTGAAAAAAAAAACTCGAACGATTTTGTTCCCCGACATACCGATAAAACGGATGAATTTTAATTCGATTGTATTCATCTGTTGCGTTTATTTTTTCGAAATCCGTATATATTTCTACATCCGTAGATATAATTTTCTATATTTATTATAAATCCGTATAAAAATATTGGTATATTGTTTTACTTGGTTTGAGCATAAAAGTGAAGATTATTTAAAGCAAAAACGCGATCTTTATTAAACCGTACTATAAATATTCGATTGTTTTCACGGCAATTGTTTTAAGATATTATTACTTTTTAAGCATAAGATGTTGACTACCGTTAAGAATATGAAGGAAACATTACCAATAAAACAACATTCGAAGACCTGTTGTGTATTCATAAACCAGGTTCAGACAAAATGACCGGTAACACATGTGGATTAATTATCTTTAAGAAATATAAACACACTATTCAAATTTTTTGTCTAACTATATCCGTCACAAAAAAAAAACAAGTTATCATCGCACAAAATAAATAAAGAATGTATATTTAATTTTAATTTATTACATAAATTTACCATAGTCTGTAGTAAATTTTGGAAGCTTTTACGTTCCATAATATTTAAACTACAGACTTGAAATAGTTACCATAACTAGTGACAACTTTGACATTTCAAACGGTTATGTGGGCGGCTTTCTTTATATCTAATGGCTGTTGATTATCGATCACGTTATCAGAAAATCGCGATCACTTGAGCGCTTTAGAAAGTTACGGTCGACAGGGCTAAAATTGGAGTCTTTTGCCTAAAAATAAAGTTTGTGTCTAATTTTGGAGAATATTGGTTAAAATAACGAAAAATGGTTAAAAATAGAGTTTTTAGCCGTTTTGCTCTAATTTTTACCAAAAGTCGGGCATTTCAGCCGTTTAGGTTTACCAGTGTCATGTAATCGATTTATACAATCAAAAGGTAAAATAGCATTCACATAAATGTTGCAAAGATAAGATTGTCAACAAAAAGCCAAAGTAACAGCAACACTGGCATGCTTCAGTTTAAATCGTTTTTGGAACGTGCAACTTTGCAAGTTGTAACGGTCCTGACCCAAGCATGTGACAATGATTGAATGAATGCAACTTCTCGTTTTACAGCAATACAGGATCACAATTCATTAATATTCTTTATGAAAAGTCCTAGCTATATCAATTTTGTGCAATAATTCTCTTATTGTTTTTAATCTGAATATCGACTGATATTAGAAACAGGGATCCTCGCAACGCGTCTAGATGCGTATTGTACGCGTCTTTTCAGTTCTGGACGCACCTTTTCAACATCTAACGCGTCCCAGTACGCGTCCGTGTCGTTGTCAAACGCGTACGAATTTCCGTCATGTCAGTTCCGTCTCCGATGCGTGATTACATATTCTTACAAATGGCGATCGATTTTTACCGGTTTCGTCCGATTCTCAGCAGGTAGCAATCACTCGGGCGACAAATATGCTTCAATTAAGATGTTTATTGAACAATAAACGTGCAGTGTTGATGGACACTTTTTATGGTTAAAATTAAGCGTCGACAATACACTCGTTTCAAATTTTAATACACGGTTGGAACCTTGCACTTGCAGTTGCACTCCTACGATTTTTTTTAAAGTAAGAATTCTTGACCGGTACTAAGTTATCTTCAGTATGAACATGAATTAGTTATCTAATAAACTTTTATTTTTTGTATATATCAAAAACATCTGCTATAAACTAGGATCTGAAAAAAGGGGGGTGGGTGGGTAATAGTTGTTTGGAAGAAATATGATATCCAGGTAAGACAAAAGTCTCTCTTTAATGGGGAAACATCATGTTTCAAGTAATGAGTGCAGTTCAATCATACTCCAAAAGACTTATAAACTCAGCTACTAATGATATAAAATAGCATGGGATAAACATTCTACAAGCCTTATTATATCTTTTTATGAAAAGACATTGAATGGGTCGGTCATCAAAGAAAACGGTTGTATGCAAGCACTTAGCTGGACTCATCTGTGATATGTGGGACTCGTGAAAATTTTTTGGGACTCACCACTTTCAAAAGTGATGAGTCCAGGACTCACCATAAAAAAATCCTACAAGTATCACTGATAAAGTAGTCGGACAGGAACCAGCTTACAATGTTAAAATTATTCCCCTTTGTTAAGGAACCGTGTGTAACATGATGAACATGACACTTTGACAAAAATTAAGTAGATTTCTGACCAAAATGAGAATTTGAATAAAATTGAAAGATGACATTGATAACTGTTCAAAAAGACAGGGTGACTTAACTTTGCTTTTTGTTATGATGAACACGGATGAAGTGGGACCATGATAAAGCGACTTGTTCGCCCGAGACTAAGGCGCTTTCCAAAGCGAGCTCAGGATTCATGCTGTGTAGCGAAGGAAAGCTATAATTTTTTAGTTAACATTTCAATGGCACTTGCATGACCTGGTATTAATTTGGCACCTCGGAAGAGTCTTATTACCATCAACTTTGGAAACCAGTGAAATCATTTAAATCATTTACATGTTAGAATGAAATGGTTTTAAAAGCCAATTTAATACATGAAATCTTGAAATTAAAATTTAAAATAAAATAATTACTAATTCAGTGATCCTCGCAACGCTTCTAGATGAGTATTGTACGCGTCTTTTCAGTTCTGGACGCACCTTTTCAACATCTAACGCGTCCCAGTACGCGTCCGTGTCATTGTCAGACGCGTATGAATTTCATGTCAGTTCCGTCTCCGATGCGTGATTACATATTCTTACAAATGGCGATCGATTTTTACCTGTTTCGTCCGATTCTCAGCAGGTAGCAAACACTCGGGCGGCAAATATGCTTTAATTAAGATGTTTATTGAACAATAAACGTGCAGTGTTGATGGACACTTTTTATGGTTAAAATTAAGCGTTGACAATACACTCGTTTCAAATTGTAATACACGGTCGGAACCTTGCACTTGCAGTTGCACTCCATACGATTTTTTTTTAAAGTAAGAATTCTTGACCGTTACAAAGATATCTTCAATATGAACATTAATTAGTTATCTAATTTTTTGTATATATCAATAAGATCTGAAAAAAGGGGGGTGGGTGGGTAATAGTTGTTTGGAAGAAATATTATATCCAGGTAAGACAGAAGTCTCTCTTTAAAGGGCGAACATCAGCATGTTTCAAGAGTGCAGTTCAATCATACTTTTGGAGTATGACTTGAAAAGACTTATAAACTCAGCTACTAATGATATAAAATAGCATGGGATAAACATTATACAAGCCATATTATATCTTTTTATGAAAAGACATTTAAAGGGTCGGTCATCAAAGAAAACGTTTGTATGCAAGCACTTAGCTGGACTCATCTGCGATATGTGGGACTCATGAAAATTTTTTGGGACTCACCACTTTCAAAAGTGATGAGTCCAGGACTCACCATAAAAAAATCCTACAAGTATCACTGATTAGAAAAAAGCTAATAGCCGTTCTAACCTTGTATAACATATAATGAATGATACCTTCCAGCAGACAACCTTCTTAACAGGAAACGGAAATACAAAAAAGGTGAAGGACACACAGGGATATGGCGACGACCAGTCGCATACTTTTCAACTCTTTGTTTATTTCAACAATTTTATTGTTTCTGTGGAACGAAGGTCATTAAATTTAAACATTTAAATAATGATATGTCAACTGTAGATCGCGGAGAGAAAAACTTGTAAAAAAAATTCTCATAATTGTTTTTTATGCATGTCCAAGTGGTAGCTAGCCAAGTCCCAAGATGTGTAACCTGACACAGGAAATTACGCCTCCTATAGGTTTATATTAAATGGAGCTCAATTTTTTTTAAATTGAAATTAAAAAAAAAGTAATTAAGTTGAACTATATCTATAGAACATGTAGAATGACCAAACCAATTGCAGCACATGACACCATCAGTGTGTATTTTAAAGTACAAGAAAATATATTTTTCAAATATAAGCCACCCTTTAACACATTTCATTAAAAATTTGTGTCATACAAAGTAGTTTGTGAAAGCATGAAAATTAATGTAGCTTTCTTATGCACCTTCTGCATCAGTAATGAATTCTTTATCAGTAATTGATTATATCTAAGATGGAATACAAGAAACAGAAAAGAAGAAGAAGCTCCATTGCTATGTTTCTTCTGCAAACATGTTTTTATGGTAACCAGACAACTCGGACCGTAGTTAGGACCACTAGGCCCGTAGAAAATAGGACAACTCGGACCGTATATATTTCCTGTATATATTAAAATATGATAGTCTTGTTTGCAATATTTATAAATTTGTCGTAGTTGCAGATGAAATTCTTCTACTCGATTGTAAATTATATTAATATATTAATTTATTTCATTATGTGAATGTTAAATGTTTATAACATATGAGAAATACAACACAATGACATTAAATCTTAAGAATTAAGAAAACACTCATAATTATCTTAAAATAATTGTGGCTTCAATTGGTATGATCGGCAATCATGTACTTTAATTAATAATAATTACATAATTAATTTAAAGATCTGAAATAATTTGAGGTTGTGTGTTTTCAAATTAGTGAAACTTAATTAGATAAGAAGTTTCTGTGATTTCAAATGAGTAGCTTGGCCAAGCTGTGAAAGAATAATAAAAACCCTGACACGGCATTCGGTCATCATATCTCAACAACCATGTCAGTAGAGTGTAAGCAGTGTAGCCAAACCATTCGACCACGACAGGAGTCCGTACTTTGTTACTGTTGTAACAAATATTACCACAGAACATGTACCAACATGACCCAAGCCAACTTTAAACAACAGAAGGCTGTTAATCCTCGGGTTCAGTTCTGCTGCAATGCATGTAAATTACTCATACCACCAGCTGTAGAAAGTACACGTCTTTCAGTTGGTGACAACACGATACCATAGTCGGATATTACCATTCTTTATGGAGAAGACACACAAGTACCCATTGCAGATCAGACATCGTTTGATGTTACTAGACAGTCTTTCGGTGTGTTACCAGACATTGCAGAAACATCAGTTGATGATGAACAAGTGAAACCAGATCATACACTTGAAGCTGAAGAAACCTTTCCCGTTGTCGACTCAGGGACTCAGCGTTCCAAACGCAAGTTTGTTTCCAGTCTGAGTTATACATTCACCTTTAAACGACAAAATACGAATTCAACAGAATGGCGTTGCAGTGTCCGCAACATGAACGTCAACTGTCCAGTGATGGTGGTACAGAATGATAGTGGTTTTTCTGTTAGACAGACACACCTGCATAGTTCTAAGCCTGGTATACTAACATCGGTACAGATTCAAAAGAAGATCCGTAACAATGCAACAAGTAAAGTGTTTGACTCGGCACCAAAACTGGTAGACATGATTCTAGAGGAGCATGCTGACGTTAGGCAACCAGAGGGGTCTAGACCAGCATACAACAATTTAACAAGGAACCTGAACCGCATACGACAGAAACTCCATCCATTAGACCCAAGAGACCTATCCTTTCAACTTGACACAGAATATTTACAACAACATATTCCTGAGGCATTCTTCCGAACAGACGTTTATGTCAAAGAGAGGCGCCACCAAATATTCGCAACTGACCGCCAACTAGAACTTTTACGCAAGGCAAAGACTTGGTACATTGACGGAACCTTCAAGGTCGTGAAGGCGCCATTCTACCAGTTATTGACCATACATGCTTTTGTCAAGGCCGGTTCCGACACAAAACAGCTTCCCTTAGTGTATTGTGTAATGTCTGGCAAGGCCAAGAAAGACTACAAAAAGGTGTTTCAGGCTGTTTTAGACCTACTACACATTCATCCAGATGTACAGTTATTTGTAGTTGACTTCGAAAGTGGTTTATGGCGTGCCTTGCAGAGTGTTTTTACCAACCCCGATATACATGGTTGCGCTTTCCATTGGGGTCAAGCTGTTTGGCGAAAAGTCCAAGAAGTAGGTCTGCAGACAACATATACCAACAGAGATAACGTGTACAAGTTCCTTCGACAGATATTCGCACTACCCTTTCTACCTCACACACACATACTAGATGCCTTCAACAAACTGAAAGAAAAAGCTACGTCAGAACAACTGAAAACGGTGGTGGTGTATATTCAGGACACTTGGATTGACAGCAGTGTGTGGCCTGTTTCCTCTTGGAGCGTTTTCGGTAGAAGTATAAGAACCAACAACGACGTTGAAGGATGGCATCACCGAATTAATCGCTATGCACAGAAAAGGAACCTTCCTTTTTACCCTTTGTTAGAACTGTTGTACCGTGAAGCGTCCAGATTACCTCTTCAGCTTAAACTTATTAGTGAGGGAAAGTTATGCCGCTACCAACGGAAAAAAGCAAAAGATGTACAGGCAAAGCTCTTTGAACTATGGGAAGATTATTCCAACAGCAAGATCTCAACAAGCCTACTGTTGAAGAAATGTGGTAGTGTTTATGGCCCAGTATTGTAATTAATGTATGACTGTCAATTTCAGATGTAGTGCTAAATCTTTAGCTTTTCATAAATATATTGTTTTCATTTAGTGCTACAAAATATTGTAAAACAAATTGTGTCTTTTGTGCTTTGTTTTGCTTATGACAAATACATTATTTTCATGTTGTGCTACAAAATATTTTAAATAAACATATGTTGCAGCTTCTTTTTTTCACTCATTTTCTTATAGATGGACAATTTCACGGAAACAACAAACTTCAGTATGGTCAACTAAACATCAGTTAACAAAAAATAAATTGTATGACAATAACGATTTCTCGGACCGTAAATTATAGGACAACTCGGACCGTATATGAATAATACAGTCTGACTTGTCCTATTATGGTCCGAGTTGTCTTGGTCCTAGTGGTCCGCGGTCCGAGTTGTCTCGCATTCGTTTTTATCATTGGTTGATGCTGGCAGAAATCTATAACAGGACTGGAATCTAACGATATTGTTTACATTTCCTTGAAGTGCAACTACTCAAATTAGCAAACAAGTGTTGAAACAAATATGATATTATATATATAGTACATTAAAGGTTTTTGGGGTTTATATTTAACTGTATGCGTATATAAAATATTTTTTAATAGATAAACATATACAGTTGAAATAAAATAAATAATGCTTGAATCGGCTGTGTGCCGGAATACAAACATTGATCAAAGAACATAATAGGCTCTCATTAGTGAGGAGTAAGGGGGTCACCATACAGGGTAATTAATTAACTGTAAAAGTAAAATTGTGTAATATTGTAATGTGGTAATAAAGTGATAGTATTTGCATTGTGAATTTAAAAATTCTGTCTGCATTCAATAAATACTTGACAAAAATACACATTTTAAAACCATCGCCATCAACCCCATTGGGTAACAACATAGTCTGAAAGTTGTAGTGTCTACTGGTAGTCGGTGTCTTCCAAGTCTTCTGGTGCATGGAAACAGACATCTTCTACATGTTGGAATTGAACAAGTGAGAGTGCTTCTGCAAGTCTCTCTTACTGTCCTTGTGATCATTGCTTTTGTAGTGGATCTGTGAACCTTTTGTCTGTGCCTTATATTATAATCGCATAATTTGTTAAGTTTTTACATTTTTAACCAAATTTAGTTTGATGTTTAAAAAAATTATTATATGTTACAGGTCTTCTTTTCAACTAAAATATTTTTTATTTATAAATAAAATAATATATATATATTAAATAATTAGTATGTTTTTTTTTTAAATAATATATTTTTTCTGTTCCAATAACCAAGAATAATCAACACCCCTTGTTGTACCCCTTTTTAACCACTAAAACAACAATATTATGTGATTTTTTAAATGTTGGCATTCCGGGAACAGTGTTGTCGCCAGAAAATTTTAATAGCATCCTGGTATTTTCAGTTTTCAAAATAGCATCATTTGATTTGAAATTATAGCATCACATTTCTTATGAAATATATTAAGGATGTTTTCAGAAACATCACATATGAATCAGATAGCATCACATTGCCAGGATGCTAAAAGGGCCTGGGGAGAACACTGGGGAACACACCGCTTGAATCAAACATAAAAAAATTTCAACAGATCACCAAAAAACATACAAATGCATTCAAATGGCTTCTATTAAAAACATGGTATAAGTAGTTTATGACATGGTACAATACATAAATACTTTAATAACTTGGTTTTTTTTAATGGTTTTAATAACAAAAAATATATGGTTCAATTATTATAACACAATTGATAATTTATGGAGACAAACAGGAATAGGGAAGGACAGGTATTGGGATGAAATGACTAAGGTGTGAGGTGGATATGGGGCAAACTATATCTGACATTTGTCGTTTCAGCCCTACTTACATGTACTACTTTAGATAATGCTGCAGAACAGTATTTCATACATTAAATGAACTTGATATTTCTTGCTGATATAAATATTTATTGTATATGTGTGTGTTAATCTTTGTTTTTGTTTTCTATAATATCATACAGTGTCTGGGAGTTAAAAAAATCTTGACTTTTCTTGTCAGGGACAAAATTTTATGTCTCTGATATAAATTAGCAATCATGCATTAATGTTTCCACTGTATAAACAAGCATACTTTGACAAGCTACCATGAAATAGTTAATTATTTAACTATTGTGATATGAAAAAATAAAAAAAAATTATATCTGTGTTTAAAACGTTCATAAATGTGAAGATCTGAAGTAAAAAAAACAGCATCCATGAATATTTGCATTTTATTGAAAACTACATGTCAACAAAGATTATTCCTATACCAGTTTTTTCACCGGTAGGGTGATCCCTATCTCGGATTGCCATAATCGTAATTTTATTTTTTAATTTCTTTATCTAAAACAATTTATATTACCGAAATATCTAGATTTTCCATTAATCCCAGGTGAAATGTGATGTAAGAAATTAAAATTATTACGGAATTAGAAGAAATGAAGTTATTAGACCAATTTCATTAATGGGTACAAGGTGGGAAATGTGGTACTTATTTTTGTATGGCAAATAGTGCTATGGGAGCCAAAATTTAAACTTGAAGATATTTTAAAATTTAAAGATATGGACAAGTTTTGAATCAATCCAAAAACAATAAGAATTACAGATTCATCTCAAAGAAGGAGTATTGATATTGTATGTTGGCGAGTAACTTTGAAAACCTACTCGCCAACTTAGGCTTGTAGATCATAAATTCGGCAAGTACTATTGTTTTGGTACTGGCCAGATGGCGAGCTAGAAAAAAAAATTGTTTCCCACACTGGAATTATAGTGCACTGCAGGTAAAAATATATATAAAGATAGACCCATGGTCAGCCATGGCTTTAAGGCCAAACTCAAATAGGCTTGACAGTTACATGTAGATCAGCTGATGTTGTATTGTGAATTGATTAGATGTCCTTTAATAGTTATAGTCCTTTCTCAAAATATTACTTCAGCTTTGAATCTTCTGGTACTTTGCAGTTTCAAATAGATTATACAATTAGCCACCACTGAACTTAGAAACTTCATGTTCATGTTGATTTTAACAACAAATAATTAATAATTAATTGAGTTATGCTAATTAGACTTTTAAGCAATACTGTCCTATTCAAAATATGAAATACTTCAAAAATACAGCATTAAAGGAGGATTTAATGTTTACAATTGTATATTAAAATGCCTGCCTGTTATATTTCAGTAAATGGATTAAAATGTAAATGTGACCCTTGTCCTCCAACTGCTGTGAATGAGACATGTGAAGCTACCAGTAAATGTTTCACTGCAGTTGGAGTAACATATGAAGAAGGTAAAGAAGAGCATGTTTGGACGTATGGATGTTTTTCTGACCACCGTAAAGACAGTGATGGCAACTCGGTATTGCAGGTACTTCTTTACAAATTACATGTCTATATCGAAATATGTATAAAATATTATTTATTTCATGTTTAAGACTGGCATAGATGGATACATGTAGGTTCTGAGTTTGATATTCAATATATTTTGTCACAAACAAAATCAGTTCATGCATTACTGTATTAATGGACCTTACTGCAGCAAAAAAAAGTAAACTTTTTAACTATCAAAACTGCAACATCCTTTTTATTGTATTATAATACAATCAGAGAAATGGAACATGAAAGAAACAAAGTATAACTGACTTAAAGTATAAGGAGAATTTTATTTTGCTGTGACATTGACCAGTGAAGTCTACACGATTCTGAATTTATATTAAAATTAACCAAGAGTTGAGCCCAAATTTAATATCTAGCAGTTTCTGATTTAAAATGCCAAAACTGAACCATATTTTAACATTGATCAATTGTGTAGACAATATTATACAATGTGTTTTATTGTGATAAAATACTTAAATAAATGGATCAGAAACATTAGTGGGTTTTATTTTTGTATTTTATTTTTTTTTATTGTTTAATCAGCTTGGCAATAATTATTGACATCATGTTACATGGCATAAATAAAAACTTGTAAATTGTGACGAGCCCAGCCCTGTAATAAGACTAGAAACATAGATTAGAATTCATGTTATATGATGTATATTTTTTGATAGATTTACTCACAAAATGTTTACACATGTATGATTACAGTGTAAAGGACACTTAGTTCCTCATGCCATACCAAAAACAATTGAATGTTGTGATGATGGTGATTACTGCAATCATGAGTTAGAGCCTGACCTAGTAGTGACATCTGCACCAGGTAAATCCTCATACAATGTAACAAGAAATTAAACATAAGGAAATCTTGTATTATATTTTGCAATCTAATTAAAATTAAAATTGTTTGCCTGGTCCCCCAATTGCAACAGCCTCATTAAATGTCAATTTGAACTTTTGATATAAATATTATCCAATGAAAAAATTGGGTGTCTGCAATGAAATGAACAAATAAAACATGAGCTGTTGGTCTACTATACTAATGAAATTGGTGCAATAATGCCAGAGAGATGTCCAATAATAATAGAGGATTCTCCAACACCAAAGGTTGACGAAACCAATTTAGATTGGTCAGTACAGAAGTTCAGCATGAAATGACTTGTAGATCTTTAAAGCTACAATTACAAAAAAGTGAAACTGATAGACCATTTTTGGCTAGGACCAAGGGAAGGCGACAGATTGAACAAAATATTTTTCTACAGCCTGAGAAAAATAGGAAAATAAATTTGAATATCCTTTCTTTTCCCAATATGAGATACTGTATATGAATTTTAAAAATAAATGTGGAGACTCAGACAGGAACAAATCTCTGGCCAGCCCTGGTTAAGAAAATGATAATTCCAATATACATACCAGTAACAAAATCCTTCTTAAGCTCACCTGACCCAAAAGGTCTTGTTACCTATTCTAATCGCTTGGCGTCTATCATCATTCCAAGTAAAACTCTTAGATTTCTTCTTGATTATATTTACATCACATCCAGGGGAGACAATCCTGTTATAAGAAATGAAACCTGTTAAATATGGATCAATAGGTCAAAGTCCATAGCTACATCTTTCGGTCCTATTTTTAAACCTAAACTTTGTGGTTCATTTGAAAGATGCCTAACATCGGACATACAATCTATTGCATGTTCATTTTTTTTTTTTTGTTATTTGAAAAGCCAAATCCATGAATCTTATTCAGATACTTTTAATATAAAACAAAAACTTTCAGATAATTCAGAAAAATGTATGATTTTATATTTTCAGCTGTTTCATCAACAGCAACCTTCAGTGATATTACACAGATAGCATTAGCAGTTTCTGGGTCTACCTGTGCCATTGTCTTTATCATCACTATAACATGTTTTTACATCAAGTAAGTCATTTACATGTCATTCTTTTAAAACCCATTTATTATTTCAGTTCCTCTGTAAAATGCCATCTTTTCTTTCATTACACCTTCACCCAGTTCCTCTTTAAAATGCCTACTTTTCTTTCACTACACCTCCACTTCTGTAATAAATATTGATTATTATTTGTTTTATTTTCAAGATATAAATTATCCATTGAGTGGCTTGTGCTGAGATGGATTAGATTAAGGAAATAAAACAAACAGTAATCAGTTTATTGCTGTTTTGTAACATTGTGATATCATATTGTCCTTATAAACTGATGATAATAAATATTGAATAAAATGGCAATGAACAAGACTATTATCAATAGATTCAGCTGTGTTTTAAGAGGCTGTAAGAGTAAATTTATTTTTCTATTCTTAGATATAAAAGAAGTTCAGCACAAAGAAACTTATTGAAAGAGGATATTGGACAGAGTGAATCATTCCTTTGTAATGGGGATTCTCTGAAATCATTTATAGATCATTCTTCAGGTAGTGGCTCGGGGATCCCTTTCTTGGTAAGTTATGCTTTCTAGTTTTAATGTTTGTATTGGTGTAAAAGCGTACATATTTTATGTCCGCTGCAGGAACTGTAAAACAAAAATTACAGTAATGGACATGGTATTAAATTAAAGTGAAAACAAAGAGAATTAAAGTGAAGACAAAGACAGTATTAGTCTTTCAGTGTCTGCAAATCCTTGAGAAAAGAAGACTTTCCAGTTTCACAATGTATTAAGACAAAGAGATGTTATTGGCTGCATTGTTTTAATGTAGAACAATTGGAAAGAAAAGATTCATAAAGAAATAATAGTCATTGGAATATTTAATGCATTTTTATAACTCAGTTTTATATAAATTTGATAAGATACCATTACATGTATTTTCCTTTCTGTGGCTTTATTCAAATGTTTACTACTGTAGGTACAGTGAACTATAGCCAGACAAATGTATTTTCCTTTCTGTGGCTTAATTCAAATGTTTACTACTGTAGGTACAGTGAACTAGAGCCAGACAAATGTATTTTCCTTTCTGTGGCTTAATTCAAATGTTTACTGCCTACTGTAGGTACAGAGAACTATAGCCAGAAAAATGTATTTTCCTTTCTGTGGCTTAATTCAAATGTTTACTACTGTAGGTACAGTGAACTATAGCCAGACAAATGTATTTTCCTTTCTGTGGCTTAATTCAAATGTTTACTGCCTACTGTAGGTACAGAGAACTATAGCCAGACAAATACATTTAGTAAAAAGTATTGGAAAAGGAAGGTATGGTGAAGTTTGGAAGGGAAAATGGAGAGAGGAAAATGTTGCTGTTAAAATATTTTTTACAACAGAAGAAGCTAGCTGGTTCAGAGAAACAGAATTATACCAGACTGTTTTACTCAGACATGATAATATTCTTGGTAGGTTTTCTCTTAAATGTAGGCTGGGACCATACTGGGAGGGTTCCCAGTGCTCGACCCACAGTGCAGCCCAGCGTGTCCCCGGGTGGCGGATAGGTGAGACCCTCTTGTTGGGGTGGGGGGGTTGTCAGGTCATAATACAGAAAGCCTGTAGTGGGTAAGGTGTTTGGATAGTGCCACACTCCTTGCACGATAAAGACCCCTTTTGTAGATTTAAAAAAAGAGTAGGCTCATTGTAGCTGCTACAAAAGGCTAAATTATCTGCCCCTACCCAAAACTCCATACTTTTCCAGTGGCAGTAAAAATTGTGTTTCTTTGTGACCCATCCCACCCCAATTTTCCGTTGATTTATTGTTTGTTAACTTGTTCCCGTCCTAAATATAACTGAAATACTGCTCGCTGGACGTAAAGCAGACATCCAATCAATCAATCAATCTTAAATGTAGAGTGTTCCAATGTAAAAATGTTCAACAATCATATGGTAGAGAAACAGAAATATTTTTCTTTATTATAATCTAAATGCTTGTTTCTTTACTTAAAATGATAATATTCTTGTTAGGATTAATCTTAAATGTAGAGTGTTCAAATGTAAAAATGTCATATTTGTAATATTGAATGATTCTGAGTTAATTACAAAGATATGGTTAAATACACTTGTAAATAGCAAGTCAGTATTGTTGTCCATAACAAATGATTCCTTATGCACATAAAAAAGAGATCAGTAAGGATGTTTTTGAGCATAGAGGTTTTCTTGGAATAGTAGGTATATATAAAATGTCATCAAAGATACCATGGTTATAAAATTTAATACACCATAAAATTGTAAAATCTCATAAAAAGATTGCTAAATGATAATAAAGCTAAATTCATACTGTTTCATTCCAATCTTTCATTAAACTTGGAGTGCAAAGACTAGACATTTCTCAAATTGTTGTTTTTACCATGCTTGATGATAAAATTAATGATCATATATTTTAACAATGTTAGTAGAAGTGCTAATGTAAATAATATATTTTTATCTTATAGGATTCATTGCATCCGACATTAAAGGGACAGGATCTTGGACACAGTTGTTTTTGATTACAGATTATCATGAAAATGGCTCATTATATGACTATTTGTCAACTCATATTTTAGACACAGATGACACTCTTAAAATGGCCCACACTATAGCATGTGGACTAACACATTTACACACAGAAATATTTGGCACAAAAGGTTTGTGGCAACTTATTGTAAAATTTATATTTAATTTACTAATTTATGTTGAAATAAAACACAGAAAACATTCAGTGGGATTGGTTAAAATAACAAAACAAGAACAGTGCTTCACTGTACATATTAACAAAAATGGAATCTTAAATGAGCAATACATAAAATTAAGCAGACAAATTACAGTACAGTAGATTCCACTTAATTGCATATCTATCAATTGCATAATTCTCTTAATTGCATAAGATTTAAACACCGAACTATGTTAAAAATTCCTGTTTATTGCATATAATTAGCCCGAAATGGCCTCAATACTTAATATTTCCAAATGAGGTAATAACAGTGTCTTGCACTAGAATTATCAAATGTTATTATGTTTTGACAACTTGTTTTATATTATAATTGTTGTTACAAGAATTCAGGCATTAGAAAAGAGTCACCTGAATTGTTTTATTTACCAACACTTCTTTTAATTATTAAATGAATGTAAAAACTTTATCTTTTCTGTTTAAAAATTACCTTTCAGTTAATTGTATATTTCTGTTATAAATTGCATATTTTTCTCTGACCAATTGGTTAGGCAATTAAGGAGAATCCACTGTATTATTTAATTTTAAGGATGATCGCTGGTCAATTTTTGAGAGATTTGTCAGATTTTCAGAATCCTCTAGATTTTACCATTAAAATAGGGATAATTTTTTTGCCCAGCAACCCCCTATTTTCTTTTTATAATAGGGTTTATTGGGTCAGTTAAAGCTAATTTACAAAGTATTATAAATTTCGTGTTATTTTTTCATAGGTTTTTACACTAAAACATGTCCAATGCTAAACCTATGAAAAAGTCAGAGAAAGCTTTTACCCGCCAAATTTTGGATGCTTATTATCTCGAAAAAGAGTTCAGCAACCTATGAATTTTTTAAGCTTATTTTGTGCCTTTAACTATGGTCTATTTATCAAATATATAAATTTAGATACCTTGTTATTTTCAACATGACCAGCGAACATCCTTAAAAATGTACACTAAAAGGCACTTGTGAAAATACGACTGCTTAGGCATCACCTACTGATTTGATGGTGGTAAAGTAAAGGAATTAACAGGTGTAAAAGCACTTAAAATTTGTATACTATTTACAGTTATTGTTGACTGCACTGCAGTGATTACCCATCAAGTGTTAACTGACAACAGTGGGGGGAGGGGTTCAGAATTTTGTCAGTTAGAAATAATCTTCAAACCATGACTTCACTTTACCCTTCAGTATATTATTGATACTGCTGTTAATAATAATATAGAGTCATACAGAATACTTATTATATATTTTTTAGGAAAGCCTGCTATGGCTCACCGAGATATTAAGAGTAAAAATATTTTGGTAAAAAAGGATGGCAGTTGCTGTATAGCTGATTTAGGATTGGCAGTTAGGTACATCAGGTATGTTTTCTGTGTTTTCTCCAGGCCCTTGTAGCACTGTAGTGCTGGAGATGACTTGAGAACTTGCTCAATGCTGTAGGCCGAGGTCAACAGTTACCAAGTCATCTCCAGCTCCAAGGAGTAGTGATTTGACTGTTGCAGAAACATGCATGAAATACATGTCTTATCAACATATACACATGCTAACTGTCAGTTTGTTGTCTCGTTCAAGCTATACATGTGATCATGTAATATTTGTAGTATTATTCAAAAATAATTGTGCTTGTTTCTTTTTAAACATTGATTTGAAAATTAAAAAAATACTGTGTTTTGTTCTGAACATATGACCTGAGTCTGCTGTGTGCATGATGAGAAAAGAACTGGTTATTTATATTGGACTGGAAACAGTTCGAATCTGGAAGTTGAAAAACAGTGTTACTCTCCTTTGGCTATTTTTACAAATATTGTGTAATAATTAAAAATACAGCATATGAAAGTTAATAAGTAGATAAATCATATCATTCTTTAATTTCAAACAATAGCATGCATTGTAAATAGCCCTGGAGGGTGATACAGAAATGATAATACTTGTATTACAAGTTGAATTCTTACAGATTTGGGGCTTTTTAATTATGTTGAAGTATCGGATTATCTCCCCTGGACAATTTATGAATAAGTGGATAGTTTCTACAGAATTGTAAATAATCACAATATTTGACTTTATAAGTTCAATTTAATGAATTCTGTTTAAAGGTTAGAATTTCTGTTGAAAAAGAAAGATTTTTCAATGAATGACCAGTGTTGAGTTAAAATTTTTCTCTCTATTAGAAATTCTCTCCTTATCCTCTGTTATTTGTTTAAAACATCTGTTATATTGTCATCAGTTAAGTCCAAAAAACCTCTATATAAAAGTGAATTTGCTAAATATTTATATTTAGAGATTAATTAACAAAAAAATTTTTTACATTGAGCGGTAACAAGATTTCCATTGTTCACATTATATGTAGCAGATTATATTAAATGTGCACAACAGATATTGTGTTTTCATATTTGACCTGTATTATGTCCAAGGGAAGCTGTATTGGGTCAAGGATAGCTGTATTATCCAGAGGCAATGCCGAGTGCTAAGAAGTTATTCCATGCCCAATACCGCTTCCCGAGGACATAATACATGTCGAATATGAAAACATCCATTTAATGACACTTTTATTAACCAGTTGAGTAAATTTTAGTATCATTTTATCATTGACCAATATAGCTTTATTGATCCAATTCGGTTTATCATGGTCATAATAACAAATTAATATGAACAACAGTCGGTATGAAAATGTAATTTTTTCCTTGAAAATTCTGCTGTAACATTAATTTAAGTAATGCAAACGAATGTGTTTGTTTTTTTAAATGATATTTATATATAAATTACTGGAAGTGACATTCCTGTATTGACCCCGTTTTTCTGTATTGAGCCTGTTTTTTCCGTATTGGCCCTGTTTTTCTGTATTGAGCCTGTTTTTTCTGTATTGGCCCCGTTTTTCCTGTATTGGCCCTGTTTTTCTGTATTGGCCCCATTTACTATACACTTTATTGTATGGACAATTGCACATGTATTTTACTCAACTAGTTAATAATTATAAATAAATTCCAACTCAACAATTTTATATGTTTAATTTTACATTTTAGAAAATAAAGATCACACAAATTGTATTTGTTCCACAGAGTATTATTTTACATCAAAAATTACTTTTATCCTCTGAAAAAAAATATTTTCTAGCCAATACAAATCAGTATTCTCGTACATGAGTAAATAAATCTGATTATCAGTTTATAATTTAAACTTAAATTACATTACTATCAAATGTAATACTTTTGTTTCAGTGAAAATAATGAAGTAGATGTTCCCCCAAACACACGACAAGGAACAAAGCGTTACATGGCTCCAGAGGTTTTAGATGAGACATTATTGACTCATCATTTTGATGCTTATAGAAAAGCAGATATATATGCGTTTGGTTTAGTTATGTGGGAGATATGTCGTCGATGTGCTACAAATGGTAAAGCTATTTTATTTATTGAATATTTCTATTTCTTAGTTAGGTTTTTTCAGTTTATCATCTTATCTTATCTTTGTAAAAAATATAATAATCTACAAAAACTTGAATATTTAAACCAGCAAGTGGTTAGTCTATTTTTAATGGCATGCCTGTCAATGCAAAGGCTGCAGGTTCCAGTCTCATTGCAGGCCTTAACTTTAAAAAAAAACTTGTCCATTGGAGTAACTATAAGAATTTACTTGTCCAAATGTGTTGGAAAAAGTCTAGGGAGAGGGCACCGTTTACGTTACACGCTGAACAAAACACAAACCACAAAATTGAAAACATCACGTGTCAGATAGTTTTGACCCATGTGGCCACCCAATAAAATTTAATTTGATCTTCCTTCATTTAGCAACGTAAAGCAAAGTGAAGAGTGCACTTAAAATATCTTGCATTTATTTTTCTAAACAAATAAGTCCGTTTGAGCGTTACATGGTGAAAGACATTTTAATTGCTGAAAATAGGCTGTTCTACCATACTATTTTACAACTATTATCTGCAAACTCAGTTCATCCAAGCTTTTTCTTTATTGTGAATAAGATTTGTACTGGTCCCTGGCAATCAGATAAACATTATTGTAGAGCCCTGCATTGCAGAAAGATGTGTTAAACTCTAATTTTAATTGAAAAGGATTGCCAGTTTTCCTGTCAAAGGTCAGGGGTTTCCTCCTGGTACTCTGGCTTCCTCCCCTAATAAAAACTGGACACCATGTTATAGCTGAAAAGTTACTGAAAGTGGCATTTAACAATATTCAAACTGACAAATTCTTCCCAATAAAGACTGGAAGTCATGATATAGATGAAAAATTGTTTAAAGTGGTGTTCAACATTCAAACAAACAAAACCAACCTACGGAGCATTGGTGGCTGGATTGGTGGATCTGGACATCTTGCTGTATTGATGTACTCATTTACCTGTGGATTGGTGGAACTACACACCTGACTAGATTGATGGCACAACACATCTGATCGTGGATTATTGGCACAACAATCTGACTAATGATTGTTGTTAGTGTATTACTGTAAACATCTAAACAAACTACAATATTGGTGAGAAGTTATCATCATCATTTTGTATCTCCAAGAAATGGTTAATGACTCACTTGTTTATTGAATGTTTTGTATAACAAAAAATAATCTATGTTAAATTGTTTTGTTTTGATATTTTAGAAGGTGTGGTTGAGGACCAACAAGCTCCATATTATGACTGTGTAGAGCCAGACCCCAGTTTTGATGAAATGAGGAAAGTTGTTTGCATTGAAAAAATTAGACCTGATATTCCAAACAGATGGTTAAATGATCAGGTACATAAATATATATATACTTCAAAGCAAACAATCTAAAACAAAATCCAGAAAAATGTTTTTAGGGCAAAGGAAGATTTTCTTATATTTTAGGTCGACTGCTGATTAGTTTTTTAAGCAGACGACAGTTTTATAATATTTCAGAACTCAACGTACTCAGTAAGTTGTTATATATCTCAGGCTTGGATGTGAACAATTTATTGGACAGACTGCCATTTATAATTAAGTAATTGGTAAACTTGATCATGTAAAATTGGTATTGATTATCCTGTGTTAAAAAAAATTGTCCAGAGCAAGCTCTTATTAGAAATTCTGGATCCACCACCAACAGATTATCTTTGTTGAATAAATAGACATGACTGATACAAACACTCTTGTTACTGCTTTTTTATATTTCTTTACAATACATACATTTAGGTTATTATTCAAAGTTCATTGTAATACTTATGCAAGTACATGCAATAGATGTATAATATGGGGTGGCTTTATAGCAAAGAAACCACTTTGTGCTTTGGTTCAGCGTTTTGAGATGGTTTGAAACTGGTTTAAAGTTCAAAGTTGTAAATCGGTTTCAGGGTTTGCAATAAATGGTCTTGATATTCAAAAAGTAAGAAAAAATATATAATAAACTCTCATCCTAAAAAATATATATATATATATATATAATAAACTTTCATCCTAACAATAATAAAAAATTTAAAATAAATTCTATCCTTGCATAAAAGATGATTACCTGTCATATAGTAATTTTTTACCATGCACTTTTGATTACAAGTTTGTCACTTATAGTTATGACTTGTAAAATAAGAGTAAGATGCTTGATTAATGAACAATTATTACCTTTTCTGTAGCAAGAGTGTTAGTTACACTCATCAAACTGTATAAATTGTTTAAGACACTCGCATGGTCGAATGTAGGGGCCATTTAGAAAGATATTTAACTGTTCAAACCACACCTGGAGGTGGTTTAATCAGTTTCTGAAACTGGTTTCAATTTTACAACAATAAATAAACAAAACTAGTTTTGGTTTAAAACCAATCTGAAACTGGTTAAAAAAAAGAAAGTTGAAAAACCTGTTTAAAATTAAAACTGGTTTCAGTGCAAAAAAACGCCCATTCTAGGAAGCTGTGTTGTGATAATGCAACATGTAGTACTATGACAAAACCAAGTCTACAATATAAGTAGGTTTATTTATTGTAATTTGTTTTATATTGTTTATATTTTATCCTAAAAATTTGACATGAATATTAACTGTTGTTATTGAATATTATTTTTTATTTAAAATTGCAGTATTTAAAGGCCATGATAAAGGTAATGACAGAATGTTGGAGCCAAAACCCAGCAGCTAGACTAACATCACTTCGTATCAAAAAGACACTTGGTAAAATGTATCTTCTGTCTCAAAAGAACGAAAAATTTGAACTTAGTTGTTGATTGAGTTATATTTGGTAATAGCTTATATGTGATAAAAAATGTAAAAAGTTTTTTAATGTTAATTTCAATTCCAGTACTGCCAAAATCTGTTTGTTTGCTTATGGCTTTCACATTTTGCGAAAGATCATATTTAGTTATGAAAAAATCAAACTTGGTTGCTGTAAATCTTCAGCTAACCTAAGATGTGCTGAATTTAAGTTTTATATGGGTGTAGATTGGTGTAGGTGTGAATAACCAAGTGAATATTAGATTTTTCTGTATCATAAGGTTGTTAGAACCCACTTTTGTAGCCTTTTTTTCATATACTTATACATGCATGTATTATTTTGCATTTTGAAATAAAAATGTAATAATTTCTCAATATTTTTAGATCTGTAACTTTACATTAATAATAATAGTAAATTCAGCAGCATCATTTAATACAATAGCTTTCAAGAAATGGCAATATTTAGGCATGTGTTATTTTCTATGTTTCAGTTAAAGGTTTATTTTTAATGTTCAATGCCTGTTTTTTCTACTACTAAGTAGTAGTACTAAGTATCAGTGTTCACAACGTAATGAGAAAATGTGCTTTAATTATTTATACGTTAATGTAACAAAAATGTTTTATATTTTCTGTCCAATAAATTGAATTGTATTCAAATTTTAAGTTAATTCCAACAAATGTATTTAACTGTTGGTAACTGAAAACAATCTTATAATATTAAATTTTTCAGGAAACAGTCTATAAATATCTCTCAGTTACTCTTTCTCTGTTATGTTTTATGCCAGGGGTTGATTTCTAGTGTTTTACATAGTCATTATATTCTATTTTAAGTAAGGCCAGTCTCACTTTAAGTAAACATTATTTTTATTATATTAAACAGAATTAGGTTGAAATGTTAAATTTTCTAGTTTGTTAGTAGTGTGGATAGGTTTACAGAGTTTCATTGAATATCAGCATTATAAAATTACATGGTTTTATTTGTTGTCACTTACGTACCTTACTAAATACTGTAAATTCAGAAATTATTGCATGAATTTTTGGCTGGATTTCACAGAGTGAAAATCTGGGTTATAGTATGGTGAATGGTGGGCTGGGGGGAAATTTTCATAACAGTTTTCTCAGCAATTACTAATCACATTCTCTTGAAATTTAATATGCAGCATCAGCATGGCCTCACATAATGTGGGATTCTATTTCAGGTCTGTTGCTCACCAAATTCCTGTTTAACGAAATCCGGCCATTTCTGTCTTTGATCAATTTTTTTATGCTATTTTTGAGCCATGGATAGAAATGGAAGTTAAATTAATCCAATCACTGATAAACACTAAATTTAAAAACAATTTTGAAGGTTTGAAATATGAGTTTTGTTATTGGGGTGCATATCCTGTAGTATTTCATACAAAAGTAAAGTCTCACAAAAATTTCTGAATTTGTTATATTTTTATTTGAAGTCTGTGTTTCTGGAAATAAAATCTTTGGCATAAGTAATATTATACTGAAAACAATCTTGAACAAGAAATACTGAATCAAGATCAATTTATAAAATTTTAATAAATACTGTATATTATATGTGCATACATGTCATTCTGTTCTATAGATTATGTAGTATATATATATCTTGCCACATACTTGTAGTGTCGTATTAGCTTCCAAAGAAATAAATGGCCAAATCATTGTAGTATATTGTTAGGGATGGATAATGTACATATGGCCAAATTAGTATATTTTTGTTTTCAGGGATAGCTTATTTACAACGGGCAATAACATGTACAATGTTACTAAAAATAATCTTGTATTAATGTTGATGAATGAATGCTGTACATTAATATGTTATTAAAATAGAAAAACTTTTTTGTGTAGAAACAAATTTCAGTTTAAAAAAAAGTTTTTCATTTTCCTATTATGTTAATAAGTTTTCTTTTACAATATCAAATTGTTAATGCAAATTAATCGTTAGAACAATATAAATCTTATTTTTTTTACAGTGGTAGTTATGAACAATATAGAAAATTTACTGTGATTCAGTATTCAAATCTGCTTGTTTCAAAGTTTTACAAAGTAAAGAAGAGTTATTGCTGGATACTTAGAATATGTTTAAATAACAGATTATATTTGTGTTAATGTTTTAATCTTCTCTGAAAATTGAGAAGCTAAGTCACTTTTGGTAAATTAAATTATAAACTCATATTTTTATAATTTTGTTAAAAGGGAGTATATTTTTTTAATTTTGTTAAAAGGGCATTATTTACAACTTCTTATTTAACATAAATAAAATGCTTCCGAGTCCAAAACTGTTGCAAAATGAGAGGATATTGGTACATCTCACTAAAAATCATATTTGTCATACTAGAATATAAAAAATCCATTGGGGACACAAATATATACTTATTTTAATATGAGTTGGCCTTTTATACCACATTTAACCCCTCGCAGACCAACCATGGTAAAATAAGTATATATTCATACCACAATTATTGATTTCTTAACTGACTAATTATTGTGTAAGTTTTTAATTTTGGTTTTGAAGAAACACTGTATATCTACTGTAATTATTTTCAAGAATTCATTTTACCTGCAAAGCATCAATTTAGCTGTCGGAACATTCCCTGTTTTCTGTACTCAAAAAAATGATTGAGTTGACTTTTTAAACTGTAAAAGGTCTGTGAGTTTAAGCTCCCAGAAATTGTTTTAAAGATAAACTGACTTGTTCTTGGTTGTTTCGTCCAAATGTATTGTTGATCCATTCTTTAAATGTATGAAAATTGTTTTAAACATTCTCTACTCACACATATTACATAATTTTTCATAACAGCAATAATTGTATTCTAAGATTATTTAGAATTTAAATATAAGCACCATTCTATTGACTTAACAGATACAGTGCATGGTAGAAGGTGTGAATGTGACTTTTTAACAAGTACAGCAATATACTGCTTGTATTCAGTGTCTTCCATATTATAAGGTTAATAATTGCTATATGAAAACCTTAGCAATCCAGTAGATAGTGTTATATGAGAAGTGTTTGATAGTTTTCATTAATTTTCTTTGTTAACAATATAAAAAATTTGCTAATTTCCAGAACTGGACAACCCACAGTTTTGACTAGTTATATCTGTGATGATTGACAATAAATGGCTGTCGTTTTATGTGAAACTATAACAAAAAATCATTCTTAGAATGGTAGTGTTGCCAGTTATGCTATCATCTCAGGTTGCTAATGGAAACGTAACTTGTCAGGGTCAGGTCTGATTAACATGGAACCATTTAAAGGTTTTCGTTTGTCAGATGGCCGGCTACTTATAAAATGACTAAGTTTAGGATAAAATACTATTTTGTATATTATTGTGTGCTGATTTTATACTATACATATGTAGTTTTTTTTTTTTTTGGTTTTATTTTGTACTATTTTTATCACATTCTACGAACTTATTTATGTACATATTTCATAACTTCATCATATACAAATGATTTCTTCATTTCATTAAAAGATCAAAATAAAAGGTTTGTAACAAATATAATTTTGTCCACCTATTTTATTGTAATTCCAATGTACAGCTGGTATAAACATGACAGTTGCAATGTGTTTGCTAATTTCTCTTACTGCTGTTTTTTCTAATACATGACCTTGATACTACTTGTGTAACAGTTGAACCATGCTTACCACTATGTAAGAGTTTTTATTTTTTATTTGTTTGAATGGTGTTTAACGCCACTTTCAGCAATTTTTCAGCTATATCATGGCCTATCATGTTTTTAAAATGACTGCTTATTACAACATTTTGCTATACAGATGTATCTAGTATACCTGCTTTCCACCTGTTGTATACAAGGTCATGCTTACTTTTATATCATTGCTAAAAATGGTTTCATCTTACAACTGTATGCTATAAAGTTACCCAAGAACTAGGTCTAGGACAAATGTCCCCCAGACAATAGCCCCTAAATAGTTTGTTTTGCATTCTGATTTTAAAACAAAAAGAATAAATAAAGATAAACATTTATTTGTATATATTACAGTTCTTCATTCTCTGTGATATGAAATCCCCTGCTAAGATCTTGGTAAATAATTGTACCTGTTGTAGTATCTGTTGATGTTTAATTTTCCCAAGGATGTCCCAGAAATCTGGATCTTTGTTCAGTCAATCATTGAATTTAAACCACTGTTGAATGTTAATATACAATTATGGCCTTTAATGAAGGTAATATCCATAATTATTAAATCAAGAAAGGTTCTATTCCGGATGTCTGCACGACCAAGAAAAATAACTCTTTCGAGATTTAATTATTTGGATATTACCGGTCAATTAAAGGCCATAACTGTATTATTATACTGAACTAATTACAAACAAGAACAAAGGGACTATGTAGTCATAACTGATTAACCCTTTTAAATTTGGTGCGCTTTTGCACAGTAAACAAATAACTAGTTATTTCCCCTTATAATAAGTAGTTATTTTGTCTACCTTCAAATTCCCAGACAGTTATTTTACCCACATGCAGTTTTGAACAAAAAAAAGTTATTGCTCCTAATATCTATACACCTGGATAAAAAGTTAAGCACCCCAGAATATTTTTGTTTTTTGTTTATTGTAAACAAAGTTTTTAATTTTTATTATTTTGGTCAGTATTAATTCTTTAATGTATAATTAAAAGGATGTGAGCGTTCAGGTGTGAAATTTTAATCAAGCGCCTTTTTCTGTCCACGTAAAGCTTGCTCCCTTCATCACGTCCAAAGTGCACTATTTTTTCGTGCAAATATCATTATTTAAATCCTTAATATCTACTTGCCAAATCATTTAAAGTAAGCATGGCAAGGAGGCGGATATCAGAAGCACAGAGATGGCAAATCATCGGCATGCATTCCACTGCTATGTCTTAAAAGGCAATAGGACATCAGCTTGGCTATCATTATACAGTAATTACCGATAGTCGTTTGGTCAGAAAACACGCTGTCACGCAAGACCGTTCTCGATCTTGTCGACCATCTGTGACAACCCAACGTGAAGATAGGAGCCTTGCTAGATTGGTTAGGCGAAATCCGTTTGAAGCAAGCCCCTGTCTCGAGCAACAATGGTTACCTGGTCGTAATCTGTCAACCAGAACAGTACGAAATCGTATCAAAGCTGCTAGATAGGTCAAGAAGAGTCATTAAACACCCAATGCTTGATGATCGCCATCGCAGGGACAGGTTGGCCTGGTGCAAAGCAAGACAAAATTGGGACCTTAGAACCTGGCGACGAATAAACTGGTCAGATGATGGGCGAACCCGTGTTTGGAGCTTACACGCCAAGAAACATTGTTCCAACAGTGTCTTTTGGTGGGGTCTCAGTTATGGTTTGGACTGTATTTCACATGATTGCAAACTGGATCTGGTAATAATCTAAAAGTACATCCGAGACATGTAGTTGTGCCTCAGTTTGAAAACCCCCCGTCAGAGCCGAGACCTGTTTTCATAGATGACAACGCTAGACCTCATCGTTCCAGGTTAATAAGGGCATATCTGGAAAACGAAGCTGTGACCACTCTTCCGTGGCCTACAAGAAGTCCAGATCTCAACCCAATAGAGCATCTATAGTATCGATTGGGTAGGCGATTACAAGCTCTGGAACCTCCTCCACAGAACTTGTAACATTTAGAAGCTCAATTAAACCTTGAATGGCGACAGATAACGCCTTTACAAAATTATACGCCTTACTGGTAGTATGCGATGCAACAGTCATTCATGCTAACGGTGGATATACCCAATATATTCTACAAGAGTCTCAAAGGCATCTAAGATGTCATCAAGTGGGCAGAAGAGAAGACTAGAGCTGAAATCATTTTCACATAGGCTGAAGACTGGGTATGTTTTGGTATCACTGAGGGGAGGGGTTTAGAATGCCAAAAACAAGATGGGAGTATTTCTCCATGGGGCATGTGTCTGGGGGAGGGCAATTGTCCTCGGCTCTAAAAAAGTTGCATGGAGTTTTAAGTGTTTTCCTGGTACTTCGTATTTATCCTTTTTTCCTCAGCCAGTAAAGCTGGTTATAGCTATAGAATTAAGAAGTATTTAACGTTTTACAACCCATTCAGTGCAATTCAATAGTTCACAAAAAAGATTTTATATATTAAATATGTCATCATTTGGCTCGGCGGTACCTAAATATTCTTGTCATTTTTGCTCATTTCTGCATACGATGTCTTCTGTAACCTTAGAACGAATAATCGTACCTTCTGTTTATAGATTGTTTTGTGAGTTAATTCGACAAATTACAAAATTAACTTCGGATTATAACGGCAGTAAAATTCGGCCTACTGTAAACCTTTGCATGCTTTAAGTCCTCTTGTCCTTCCCTACTTGGCTAATTAAGATCAAACGAAAAATGTTTATTGTGTGATATAGGATAATTGGGGGTTTGGTGCACGGTAGATAGTTGATATGGCAAATAATCAATAAGGTCAATAAGGATACTATAAAATATTGGCTACTTCCAAAAGCTGCTTGGCAAATTGATCCTTCACAAAATTTTTACCCATTGACAATCCGCGGCGCATTCAATCACTATGCTACACGTGGTGTTTTCATTTTTGACTTGATCTGAAAACCAATGTCATCGTTTAAACTAAGATTTTATGTAACATACAATAAAAAGCTTTTGCTAAGAAAAAGTCTCGCCAATTTAACCATGTTAACATAGAACTTGTGGGTAATTATGATAAAAACGGATGCAGAGAAACTGCCATACATTTAAACAAATCGTGCACATATAGTCGTCCATACATTTTCTTAACTTCCCGACGGAAATGGTACACACATATTCTATTTCTGTTTCTATTTTTCACATAGGGAAAGCCCCTTCCTAGTATATTGTAAAATACATTACAGTTGAAATTGTGTTGGTGGACATTAGTAAGGTATACACTTCATCAAAATGATCGGCAGCAAAGTATTTGGCATATCGGTATCATCAGCTGATAAATCTGAATGTTAACATCTTTTTGCAAGTACAGGTGGCATGTATTTCTGTTTGCAAACTTGCAACAATAAATGTTATTAAACGAATTATTAATTGACAGAACTATTTAAAGTAATCAATATTTTAATCATCAATACATTGACGTACATCTACAGTTTTGTTTAATATATCCATGTCACAACCTTAGGCCGAATTTTACTGCCGTTATAATCCAAAGTTAGTTTTGTGATTTGTCGTCTTAAAAAAGAGGGTACGATCAATCGGTCTAAACTAACCTTACCACGTAATTGGTAAGTGCACGTTTTCATAGAGCGATTTTATCTACTTGAAAATCCCTCCAAATCAGGGTTTCTGAGTCCATTCAGTCCATCGACAGTAGGGAGCAACGTGACTCGGAACCTTTGATTTGGGAGGATGAATCCAATACGGAATCAAGGAAACTTAAATGTATACCTTGCTATGCTAGTCAAGATTTAAACATGTTTTGAAGTTTCTCAATCTGTCATATGTTGTCCTTCATACTGGGTATAAAAGTACACGCGTGATTTTCAAATGTATCGGGGGCCGCGGTGGTCGAGTGGTTAAGGTAGTTCGTCTCCTATTAATCGCATGGTCTGTCAACACTGAGACTGCGGGCTCGATTCTCACTGCAGGCAGGGTGTAATCGACTCCAATCTTAATGGACACGGATTGCCAGTTTTCCTACCGAAGGTCGGGGTTTTTTCAGGGTACGCCGGCTTACTTCCCCAATAAAAACTGGACGCCATGATATAGCTGAAAAATTGCTAAAAGTGGCGTTAAACAATATTCAAACAAACAAACAATCAATTGTATCATAAAAATGGAACAATACAATAGTTAAAATAGCCAAAGTAAAAATACATACATTTACACACCTTTTGATCAGATTTATTACAACAGTTTTATCTGCAGACTTCAACCTAAACAAATAAAAAACGCGAACCACTCAAATCAAATTAAGGTATAATATAATGGAGTCTTGACAGAGTGAGCATATCTTCTTCGTAAGTTACTTTTGGGGCCTCGGTGGCCGAGTGGTTAAGGTAGTTCGTCTACTATTGATCACGTGGTCTGTCAACACTGAGGTTGCGGGTTCGAGTCTCACCGAGGGCAGGGTGTACTGGACTCCAACATTAATTGTCAAAGATTAGCATTTTTCCTACCGAAGGTCAGGGGATTTCTCCGGGGACTACCGCTTCCTGCCCCAATAAAAACTGGATGACATGATATAGCTGAAATCTCGCTGAAAGTGGCGTTAAACACCATCAAACAAACAAACAAACGCATTTGTTTTTGAAAAACACGACCAACAAATATCATGTCGATTTAAACAATAAGCAGCATTTCGAACCGTAGACTAGATTTGAAGATTTACAGTTCAGCACATAATGCATTTAACTCTTAATTAGTTTATTACGATATTTGTGTCAATTTGCTGCGAAACCATTTATCTGCAATGCTAGTAGTCGCTATCTTACAATGTTGTAAATTTCATTATAACTGAGTGGCATGTCAAAGAAGGTACCTATGTTCTTTTTTAGATTTCCATGGCATCCTATTTTCAAGGTGTATATCTCCAATGTCATTTTTGGTATAACTTTTTGGATGGAATTTTGTTGTTATTTAGCTCTTTAGCTCTTCGTTCTAATATTTTTTATTTGAGCGTGACTCGATATTCATACGAAATGTGCGTTTATATAAACTTGTTATCTATCTTTGATTGCATTTATGTATATGAGTATCACATACTGGAGTAAATAATTTGTTGAACGCATATATGTAAGCTAGCAGTAGTGGACAAAAAGGGTAAATGGGGAATCCTACCTTAAAATATGACACAGGTACTATACAGGTCAATATCATTGACAGTATTCGTAGTTATACTAAGTAAGCATGCGATCGACTAAGTGGTTGTAAACAAACAGAAACTTCTTATGTGTAATAACAATCCACGAAGTTATACATGGCGAAGAGAACACAACATGATACTAACACTCAAAACATACAGTAAACAATAAGCAACGCGTGCTCCTCTGTACAAATAATTACTGAAAATTAATACTAGTATGTGTAACAATAATTTCATGTAGATAGACATTATACAATGTAAGAGGTCCGTATCTAGAACAAACTATCAGTGGAACAAAAAAACTAAACAAGCAAAACTCTACTTAAAGGACAGAGACGTTGGTATGATAGAAATTATTGAAATCCATCAAAGATGATGTATTTTCAGTGAAACGATAAAGGCCTGTAAAACAACCTCACGTAGATCAGTAATTGCAAATATTAATTGTTTATTAATTATATTCTGCATACGAGGTGGAGGTCAGCGGAACTGACCAAGATTCACACTTTTGTATATCTACTGATTTGAAGTGTAAGTCTTGCGAGATCAAGCTGAGCGCTTACAGCTTCTTTGAAGAAAATAATTTTTAAAATTGACATCAAAGATCATGAACATGTGGAAGAATGAACCTTTATCGCTATTTTGCAGTATTTTCCTTTGATCGTTGTGTGCGATATTATTCCATCTCACTCTACTAACGTGAGATAGGCCCATCTCAGCTCGCTGTCAAGACGTCGTTAAGTAAACACTGTGACGTCACAATGTTACAAAACAGCGATAAACAGATTATTTACGTATTTTGAAACTCGATGCATTTTCTCGTCATCTCATCTCAGGGCTGTCGCCCTTCGATGAGATATGGACGAGAAAACGCATCTCGTTTCAAAAAACGCAAATAATCTATAAATACAAACATCGGGTAAATAGTATTTCACAAGCTAAAAATTGAAAATTGAAAATATAATATGAACAACTCGTCTTTTTATCGTATATTTTGTTTTTGATTTGCCTCATGTTAACATTACTATGAACACTGACTTTATTCATAAATAGTGTTAACTTCATATTTCCAGTTCATAACCATTCGAAATGCAATTACAATTTCATAACCAAATGATAAATTAACTCTTAGCTATATCATATATACTATCAAGTATATACACTTGACTGACAACTTTAGGCCATATCTAAATTCACGTCATCTTCCTAATACTAGCCATTGTTCTCCTGGGAGTTTCCTGGAAGTTCCGATGAAACTCTCTACATTTTTTAATAAATCAAATTCATTAAGGGTGTAGCTAAAATCATTAATTTAAGTAATCACACTCTCACTGTCATAATTATACTGTATGAACTTGCGATAATAATTCTGGACATACATCTGTAAGAGCTAGGGTAATAAAATCAACTGAGGCAGACTGTGTGTCTTTTGTATGATTGCATCAATTGAATGCAAAGTATGTTTGTCCCAATTCGCTCGCTCCCCACTTGTTGTTATTGTCCCTGAAGGGTAGAGCAAGTGGAGGATATAATTGCAATTAGATTGAAGAAATCAACTTTTATTCGAGCTAAGCTTAGCTTAGTTTAGTCCTCTTCATCCCCGGTGGGACATAAGGCCACAACCAGTTGCATCCACTTCACCCTGTCCTTTGCTGTCCTTAGTGCCTGTCCCCAGGATAGTCCAAGGTCTTCCAGTTAAGCGTTTATAGTTCTCCTAACCTTCAGGTCTGTTTTGGTCTTCCTGTCTTTCTCTTTCCATGAGGTGTCTAAACAAGTGCTTGTTTTGGTATGCGTTGTTGTGGCATTCTCAAAACATGTCAACGCCATCTGAATCTTCTTTGTTTTATCTCTACACTGATTGATTTGAAGTTACTTATTTTCAGCAGGTCTTTGTTGCTTACTTTGTTAGGCCAAAATATTCTGTTGATTTTTCTTTTATTCGAGAATTTTACATTAACTAGGTACTAAAACATATCTTGATTTTATTTCAATATATTTTTCTTGCAAATAATTTGAAAGGTACGAAATTTCATACCCTAATGAGTACTCACAAAACAATAGCGCGAACCTCTTCGACGACATAACCCCATAACCCATAATTAACGCGGACGTCACAGAGAGCATGTTGTTGGGCCCAATTCCGCATTAGGTATAGAGATAATGTGGTAGACATTATTTTATTTGTATTCAATCCAATCATAGAGCCCCGTGAGAGGCAGAACAATTATCCATAACAAAATAAAATATGCAAAACAAAATATCAAAACATTTTTGTATGGTATTTAGTGCATAATGTGTATTAAAATGTTTCAATTTGTAACAAAAAAATTCGAGAGAAATCTTTACAATCAATAAGAGACACAACAAACCCTTCTAAAAAGTAAGTGATACCCAGATGGTCTGGAAGGGTTAGCATATCCTTCTTAAATACTTAACTAATGCCACCTCTCGTGTTACTTAAAAAGTTGTAAAAAATGTTCCGATGTCAAGTAAATCACCATAGAAATTTCTACAAAAAAAATTAATAATAATAACTAAAAAAGTGAAACGTTATAATTAGTTCAGTGTTAAATGGATTGTAATACACTCTTTGTATACAGAAAAAATGCAAAGAATGAAAATAATGACATGTCTCTGATTTTATATGTCAGCTTATCTATATCTATTGTATAGGGCTATTTCGTTTTTATTTCTCTTCCATAATAAAAGATCTTTGTTATACCGTAATTGCACAACCAATACATATAGCTGATCTATCATTGATCAGGTAATAACGTATATACAATTAATCGATCAAAAATATCGTTAATTGTCAATCAGGAGCTTCATTCCTTTTATGGCAGCAGTGCGACACATGCCCTGTGAATATTACACTCAATTATCGGCCTTGAGTTCAGCGCAGCCTGGCAGATTACACACTGTCAAAATGGCTGAAGAAAATGATAAAAGCGAAGGAAAAGGTGTTCACAGAAGAGGAGCTTTACGACAGAAAAATGTGCACGAAGTTAAAAATCATAAATTTGTAGCTAGATTCTTTAAGCAGCCGACTTTTTGCAGTCACTGTACGGATTTTATATGGTGAGTCTAACTTCGATAGCTAATCGTTTTATAGTGAACTGGAAATATGCTTGTCACGGAATTTTCTATGTTGTTGTTTACGATAATGGCACAAATCTCAGTGTAAATTTCAACACCGCGGAACGGTATTATTTACAAATAAACATCTTGTTTATTTTTCAGGGGTTTTGGAAAACAAGGATTTCAATGTACAAGTAAGTATTTTTAAATACACGGAAGTGAATTACAAGAACATGTTTTTAAAATAAAAAAATAAATAAAAATAGCGGGAATAATATATGGGTATACATTATTTATTTTTTATGTTAAATCAACACAATATGTGCAGTTACATTAAAAAAAATACAGTTACATTTAAAAAATAATAACCATTCTTAGTTTAACATTATATAGTACAAAAAATTATATTGAGATCCCAGCTATGATAACCGAATATACATGTGCGTGTTATCAGCAACTTGTCAGCAACAAATCAGGAAATATAATATTTTTGTTTGTTTTTAATAAATCAGTGTTAAAAAACCAACAAAACACAATTGAAATTTTGCATGAATTGTAAAGTTGTATGGTTCATTATTATTTGTTTTGTATATGATGATTTAAAAAAAAAGGGGGGCTTTAAGACTTTTATTTTAATTTGCCTGATTAGGTATAAAATTAAAGAGTTTTATACTAAGAAAATAAAACATTAATATTAAAAAAAATCTGTTACCAAAACTGTAAACATGTAGCCTGTTGTTAAAGGCTTTTGTCTATGGTTGGTTGACACAAAACGTATTTTTAGTTCAAACAAATTATATTTTTTTAACTATCATGTTACAGGTAGATAAAAAGACTATAAACATGATAATTTTATATTATTGTTTCCTTAAAACTGTAATCTTGTTTGCAAATATAAGATTTTTATGTCCCTTAATTTATCATTCTTAAAATATGAAATCAAAGTTCAAACCAAATTCTGTAATGGGCATGTATGAGATATATTCCCTACTTGCGGTAAACAAGATTTATCTCCCATTTGCAGAGTTATCTGTTCTTTAGAGCAGGTACTTTATAATACCTACTGTGGGTAAAAAGTAGTTTTTCTACAATATTTTTTTATTCACATATAGCAAGGCATCCGGTAAAATTTATTATGATATGCAAACTAATTCTGCAGTTTTTTTAGTTGTACTGGAAGAGTCAGTCCACAGACATTATTATAAAAAAAATAAAAACGTGATTTTTCCCTATCTGTTCAATACTAGATACCTGCTGTTATGAAAGATAACTCGTGCAAATGGGAAGTAACTCTTGTATTCCGAAAATAGGGAATATCTAAAGTATAATGTTGTTGCATAATGTAAAAATACTGAAATAACATAAAAGATTTAAGAGCCAATGATAGGGAACCACATTATTATTTGTATTTTATTGAAAATGCAAACAGACTATAGTAAATTATAATTTTCCGTTTGCAATTACATGTATATCAATTTGTCAGCAAAAAATTTGAATGAGGCATTATTTTAAAAACAATACTCCTGTCAAGGGACCTACTAAAAAATACTAGGAACATTTTTTCTGCATTTTGAATGCACAATTAGTTGTTTACTTCTGATTGGATATTTATGATTTCCAACAATGGTACCATTAACAATGAAGTTCTGTATTGTGGATATGCGATGTTGCATGTACTTTGTTTTATTATGTCTGTACGATGAGTGTATGTTCAATTTTGAGTGTAATTGCTACACATGTAAAAGAAATTAGTTTAAGTACATATGATGTACATGTTAAACAGGTCTTTATAGTATCGATCATGTACTGCAAATTCTTCAGCCACAAAACATACCAATGCTAAAAATGGCTGGAAAGGATGTTTGGACAGTAAATAAATTGATATGAATTTTATTTATCATCTATAAAGTTATTTGTCATGTAAAAAGAGTAGTCCTTAAGACTGTATTTTACTTAATATAAACATTGAGTTTGTCAGGAAGTGTATTATTTGTCATTTATCGATGAAGTGGGGGATAAAATCTCAGTTAATGTCAAAATATTAAAAGCATGTGAAGCAGAGAATTTGCCCCACAAAGGATGTACATAGCACCTAACAATAATACATTTATATAAATAATTCATGTTTGAAATTCAATGTATGTATCAAACAACCATATCTAAAGAAAGAATTCATACAAAGGTAATATGATGCATATTAAGACTAACAACAGTGTTATAACCTTTTAAAAGAAACTTTCATATGTTGATAATCAGGTTGTATGTAAATGGTCTACAGCGTATTTTGAATACTGTCATATACTTATGGTACAAATAAATTTTGATTGAAGCTGGGGTTTAACTTCCCTTCATAATGTAATTGTTTTTACATTATTCCATTTCCTTTTATTATTTTGAAAATATTTGATAATTTTCCTGTGATTTTCTTCCCCTAAGTAAGCCCAAATGCAAATTTGGAGTGAGATGGCCAAAAGAATACAAAATACAGTACATATTAATATAAAAAGCAAGATTCATGCTAGTTACATTACAGTACAACAAACATGGCTTTTAGAAGATATTAAAAAAATTGGCATCAATTTACTAACTTGTTCTTGCCCTGAATATAGCTGAAATACTGCTCCCTGGACATAAAGCAAACATCAATCAATCAATCAACATATTACTACTGAACAGAAGTGCAAAATGTAGTTAGAGTTGCTGGTCATATACACATTCTTTTGATGGCAATAAACACATCTTGTTTTTGTCTTACAAAATATGCATGTATTTAAAATAAATAAAAGAAGCAGACATACATTAGAGCTGACATTTTGTTGTCAATAAAATATAAAGCATTATTTATACAGTATTATTATACTCAAGCTCTGAGTTTTAAATTTCTTCTTTTAGGCAGACTACATACATAAATTTGAAACCGGTTAAGGCAATAGTTTAAAAACATGTAACACCCACTCATACATCTGTACTTTTCTATCAAACATAATTTGAATTAAACATGATTAGATATAGTTTTTCATTAGTCTCGGATTGAACTAAATACCAGCTTGCTCTATCAAGTACTGTGGGTTCAAACTAAATGTAAATGCCAAGGTGCCTATGAAGAAATAAATTTTGTGATACACTTATCTTACTGGAGGAAGCAAACTTAGTTTTAAGGTCCTCAATGCTTGAATTCTACCCCCCCCCCCCTCAAAAAAAAAAACAAAACAAACAAAACAAAACAAAAAACAAACAAACCCCAAAAAACACAAAAATAGACCTGACTCCAAACCAGAGATTGAAAAAAAATTCTCCCTGCACCTCCCAATCATTTCCCACCAACTCATAACTGCTGCACATGTTTTTTGTGTTGTCTACTGCTTCATCAATCTAATTAAAATTAACTCTTTCACTTGCTCCCCTCTTATTGCTATGGTCGCTGCTAGAGGGGAGCAAGTGAAAGATTTAATTTTAATTAGACTGACTGCTTCATAGAAATAAAAATTATAAATCTCTCTGTTTACCTTAATAAAAATCTTTATGGTAAAAGAGTTAAAGCTTGTTTTCTTGCATCATGGATTGTAACTTTTAATCTTCCATTTCCTTTGATCATTTTCTATAAATATTTTTAGATAATTTCCTTTTTTTAAATTTTCCTTGGGTTTCAGCTCTGGGAAAAAATAACACAATATTCTGAAAATAATGCATTTTAGTCTAAATATATTTTCGTAATGAATTATGAAAACCGATAATGATTAGTTTGAAGGGGATTAATTCAACGAGTTCAATAAAATTGCTATTAATAATACATTTTTGTATAAAAAATTATTGATCGTTTTAAGACCAGTAACACTGTACTTTTAGCTATAATAAATGGGTAATTATATTATGTCATAATTAGGGACACGATTTTATTAGTATGATTTATTGGCATAAAACAACATGTACATCAAGATGTAAATGTTATGTTTCATGTTATACCAATGATCTCCATTTACTATCTGTACAATGTAAAAGTCATTACTCCCTGATCTTATGTCTGTGTAGATAATATCTATACGTGTAAACACAGAATAACCAAATTATTCATGAAACTGTATGTTTATGTTAATTGATTTAAATTAGAAGCCTGCTTTTGGGATCATTGTATTGCATGGTTCACAGAATGGATCCATAAAAACTCCTTTTTTAGTGTGAGCTATTCTCATCACTTTGCGTCCGTTGTTGTCATTGTACACTTTCACATTTCTATCTTCTTCTCCAAAACCACTTGGCCAATTGGAACCAAACTTGGCAGGAATTTTTTTGGATGGTTTACAAAGTTTGAGTTTTTGGTTCTGATCAAATATTAAACATGACTGCCAGAGCCTTTAATGCGTTCTGATTGTAAAAAATCTTTTCCTCATAAACCACTTGTCAGATTGATTTGCAATATTGCAGAAATGTACCTTAGATGGTTCTCTACAAAGTTTGAATTTTTTGTGCCAATCCAAAATCCAAGCTGGACACCATCACAGGACATAGCTTAACATAGGACCCTATGGGAAAAACAAACAAACAACTTCTATTCAGAAACTGTTTCACACAATGAAGCCAAATTATGAAGAAATGAAGGTTGGATAGTTATCTTAATAATTTGAGTTTTTCAAGGCTATTGCAAATTGAACATGTCTTCAAGGGCCACTAATGCGTTCTGATTGGCTGATTTTCAAAATTCTTCTTCTCATAAACTGTTTGGCTGATTGATTTGCGATATTGCAGATATCTACCTTAGATGGTCCTCTACAAAGTTTGAGATTTTAGTGCCGATCCAAAATCAAGGAAGGCCGCCATTGCAGGACTTAGTTTTACATAGGACCCTTTGGGAAAAACATACAAACAACTTCTTCTCAGAAACTGTTCCACAAAATGAAGCCAAATTATGAAGAAATGATGGTTGGATATTTATCTTATTATTTTGAGTTTTTCAAGCCAATTGCAAATAAAACATGTCTTCAAGCGCCAATAATGGGTTCTGATTGGCTGAAATTTCACAAATCATCTTTTTACAAACTGCATGCAGATTGATTTGAAATATGGCAACATTCATAGAAACAGCATCATCATGTAAACTCTTTAGCATTTAATATCAAAATTTGTAAGGAAAGTAATGTCTCTTAAAATTTTTTTTGTAAGTCAGGTGAGCGATACAGGCTCTTAAGTTACTTATTTTGTCTGTAGTCTAAAGTGTTTTCATTACCATGTGTCTTCCCGTGATACTCAACATACTAGTAGAGATAATGATGTTCAGTTCTTTTTACAATTTACGCTTTAAGGTGCGCTCAACTCCAATCATAATTGACAAGGATTGCCAGTTTTCTTACGGAAGGTTGGTTTTTTTCCCGGTACTCAGCTTTCTCCCCAAATAAAAACTGGACGCTATGTAATACCTGATAAATTGCTGAAAGTGGCGATGAACATTATTCAAACAAACTAATTTAGTTGTTACTGTACATTTGATTTTCTTCCTTCATGTGCAAACAAAATATAATTTGTGAGGAAGGATTGGCATATTTACATGTATTAGCATAAAAACTTGTTTATTATGCAGATATAATACTGAATTATTTTGCTTCTCTAATTGTTTGTAGCCCCAATTTATAACTGTTATAACTGGTGCATTAGAAATAAGTTTGCATATTACTGGAAATGAACAGCGGCAACTATTGTATTCTTAGTGAACTTATTGTTTGTTTTAATGCTGTTTTATAACACATTAAGCAATTTTTCAGCTATAGATGCATCTTGGTGTCCAGTTTTTAAATGGCAGCAGGAAAACTGATAATCCTTGTCAATTTATATTGGTGTTGAGCACACCTAGTATAAATTAAAGTTGGACCTGAATTTTAACCCCAGTTTTGACGTGACCGAGATCAATAGTGCAAAAAGATAAAATTTAGTGTGTAAATTTTGCAGAAAAGTTGGCATATTTATTATTAAATCTGATTAATATATATCTGTAGGAGTTTTTTTGGCTGCACCAATAAGCATAATAACCATGGAAAGCAACAGTTTATTAAAGAACACCATACTTTTATCATCCATAATTGTCAAGCATTAGTTGATCTTAGTTTCATAATCGTAAGCCAGCTGGCTTATACCTAAAAAAATACTTGCTAATAAGATATGGGAGATACAGTGTTTCAGGAACTACACAAATAAGCTAATTATGTAATTAAAAAGGACTCATTATCAGTAGTCTGGAGTCAAGATCTGGTTTATGGGAGGGGTTGTTTTGTATAACTTTCTACTAATTACTATATATAACTAAGTACTAATTACCATATAAATGTGTGCTGATTATCACCTGTAAACATATTGTTTATCTTGCTGCATATTCTATGGCATTTGTTTTTATGTATGCCATCATTTTCTTGCTCCTTGCTAAAAGGTCTTTCAAAATCATGTCAATTTATTCATGAATGTCATATTTGCTGTTTCTTGTTGAAAACAATGTTTGAATCTTTGAAGTCCAATCATTGGTAATACTTTATACAGGTTCATTAATATTATGGATCCTATTTATTATTGTTTAAGAAAATTTTTTGTATCTAGAAAGCGAAATTTTGTTGATAAATCCTATCGTTGAGAACAGAAATTTTGGCAATTCATCTGTGCTCATGATATCCACAAAAATTAATACTAGAAAATAATATAATCCTAGAGTACTCTGCCATCCAACTTTTTTTTTTTGCGTGGGACACCAAAAAAAAAGTTTGACAGCAGAGGATTCTCAGACTAAGAATAATACTGAATCCACAGTATTTTGAAGTGATCTTAGCTTTTATTCCACTTTGCCACCATAGTCCCCTTAAGAGTACTAAATTTAGACACCAGATAATGTTTAGTTAGCCTAGACATTTATTTTGCTGTGCACTACATTGTACTCATTAAAAATACATATCTTAATTTGATCAAACATCTTGTAAAGGTGACAGAATATCCATGTTATAAATCTGCTTTCTCCTTAGATCCTGTAAACGTACTTGATAGAAAGTAAAAGATGTTATCTGTAAACTAATTGTTTCCCTTCAAGCTAGAAAACTAATCAGAAGCATCAATGATTTAGCTCCCAATGAAATTATATATATTTTATTTCTTCACTGATCAATTTGGCTGATGCAATATGTTTTTAATCGATGGATAAGCAGAGAAGTTTGTCTGATGCATGGGATGGGATTTTTTTTCCACTTAAAAGCATTTGATTTCTAACAGCAAGCTTCTCTTATAGAATTGTTTTCCTATTCCAGTAAAATGTGACTGATCTAAAAAAAATATTGATATATAAATGACATTAGTTAGATAGTAGACTCTCTAATTTCATTGAAAATAATGGTTCAAACAATCATCGGGATTAAAAACTGAAAAATGGGAAATATAACTACTTGGTGCCATTTAATATTCACCGATAATTTTACTTAAAGGTCTGTGATCAAATACTATATATGTGATAATAGATTTTAAGTGAAGCTTCACATCCAGAATATAGCTGCTATATTTCATATGCTAGACGTAAAACAACAAACAATGAAAATCTAAGCTTTACATTTCATTAATTCATAGAGAATAGACAATAAATTGTCAATAAATGTTTCTCAGTGAAGTTTGTAAATATTCTTTTTTATTTTATTATTATATTTAATGAAAATATTTATTTCTATAATGAAAAATCTGACAACAATCTATTATCTTGCATGCAAACCAAAAATCCAAGAAAAACCTGTTTGGGTCAGCAATACATATTACAATCACGAAAACTCTCTGGACAACCAAAAGGAAACAAGTATATTCCAAATGTTACTGGTCTCTCTATAATCCATTGGCCTTTTTAATAACTAGAAAAATATAAAAAGTGTTGTAAAATATATGCCGGTATTCAATAAAAATAGCAGGGTTATAGATATAGTTGATCTCAGCACTGTATAAAAAAAATTTATATTTTTGTTAATATATCACCAAGTGCCATTTAAATGTACATGTACTTCTACCAGTTTATCCACCTTAAATCAAGAGGTGGACGAGTGGTTTAAGGTAATTAGTCATCTGCTATTGATCACATGGTCTGTTTAAACTTAGATGGGGTTCGACTCTCAATGCGGACATGATGCACTTAACTCCAATCTTAATAGACAAGGATTGCCAGTTTTCCTACCGCATGTCAGGGGTTTTCTCTGGGAGCTTCAGCTTCCTTCCCCAATAATAACTATTCCATGCTATAGCGGAAAAATTGCTGAAAGTGGCATTAAACACCATTCAGACAACAAAAAAAAAACCAATTAAATTGAGAACCCTGCCAAAAAGAGATGATGTTACAATATTTCAGTTTTCTTACATTCTCATATTGCTACAATTTCTATTGCAGTATGTAGTTTTGTAGTGCACAAACGATGTCATGAGTTTGTTTCATTTGGGTGTCCAGGAGCTGACCAAGGTCCTGATTCTGATGTAAGTATTCTGTGTAAATTACCTCATGTTACCATGGGGAACTTGATCGTCACTCGTGTGTCGGCCCATACTTCCCTGTTTATGTGTTTATACTTTGTCACCACTTCATATATATATTGCCAAGGAAACAAATATTTTAAGATTTAAATATAAGTCTTTTTTTTTTCAATGAGGTTAGTGACACAAGGAAGTTCTAATCAGAAGTTTGGACGAATGTAAGTGGTACAAGTATGACAGTGGTCATGTGACTTAAGGCTATAAATCGGTGTAATTATACAGTACCACACAAAGAATACATTGTACATGTATGTACAAATGTTGTACTGAATCTGTCATAGTGACCACCTAGAAAAAGTCATCTATAAAGGGACAAGTTCTAAATGATACTCCCTTTGTAGTGTAGTTCTTGTTATAATTAAGCTGTATATGAAGTCACCTGTCTTTTGTTACCTTAATTTAGTCTGCTCTCCCTCGAAAAGTCAGAGTAGGATTTGACATAATCAATACTTGTATAATTAAGTCCTTTACTAACTTACTTACATGTACTAGTATAATTTTTATTAAGAGGCACATCTATTACCATTATAGCATACAGTTGTATACATAGATAGAAAATTGTATAATAACTTTTTACGATTTTTGTTTAAATACCACCAAGATGTTTTTTGTGGTCATTGGTTACAAACATATTTTTGTATTGGAGTGATGTCAGTGAGTCAGAACCCTGAATTCAGTTATATTTTATCTCTAACTTTGCTGTTTCACATAAAACAAAAATGAATGCACAAGCTTTTCAGCAATGGATTTTGAAAATAGAGTCATTGAATAAAAATCGACATGTAACCAGTAATTAAATTATATCAGATTCAGAAAGTATAAATGATTTCTAAGAAAGCAATTGAATATAGACTTATTCATATGCAACTTGTACGACAGACAGGCAGTTTGGCAGCATTAAAGTGTCACATTCTGACTATATATGGTCTTTTTCTATACATTCAGAAAACCTAATCACATGATCAATTCAATTATAATATTTAACTATTGAAATTGTATTCAACAGTTCAAACAGAACATAGATTTACCAGAAAATTGAATAAAACCTTGCCTCACAACAAAGATTGATATGCAGTATATATGTATTTTAATCTGGTTGCTATGCATATTAATAATGTCTGTTATGCAAAATTGCCATCAAATGCAGTTGTCATGTATTTCTGGAGATGGTTAAGAGGTTATGTCTTTTAGTAGTCACAATTTATTTTGCAAAAAAGGGCAGAAATTGTTTATTTAAAAAAGGAAGTTTATAATGGCAGGTCTATATGCTTAGGAAAAGGGACCATCATCAAATTTGGGCTAAAAAAATCCAAAACAAGAATGTTAAACAAGAAACTTATGTAACTATAGTTTCAAGCATTTTGATTGGATGATGCAACATTTACAGATGTGTGTGCATGAGTTTATCTGTACTGGGTTATCTGTACCAAGAATTAGCTATTTATTAAAGAATATTAAAAGATAGGGGGTAACTTTCTGTCCAAATTGAAGAAATAAAAAATATTTTTGGAAAATGTTTTTAGGCAAGAAATGGCAGGAAGGAAAGGGCATGTTTTCTAGATTTGTAACGCAAAATACAATCATGAGAGTAAAATAGTTCTTTTTCCTGTGTGTTTGCTATTGCAAAGTGAACAGGAATGGAAATTTTACAGAATTTTAATGATGATGACATCATAAACGAATGACGAAACAATAACGTTTAAAATCAAACTGAGCAGAAACAATAGTAATATTTGTCTATAAATAAATAAAAGATGAAATGTCGTTATTCAATTTAAACTACTTCATGTATTTTATAAATGAATTGATTGTTGAGATAACATTAGATGTCACTGCACAGCTTTTATCTGTGAAAAAATAAAATGACCTTGTTCTTATTCATGGTGGGGGAGGCAGAATAAAAGAATTTAAAATGTTATTCGTGCGTGTGTTATTGTAAATTTTTCATGTGTGATATTATACTTTATCACATATTTGGTAGTAATATGAACATTTTTGCATATCTGATATGACAGGAAGTGATGAACCGATATCAGCCCTTGGGTCTAATATTGATATTAGCCCCAGTGGCTGATATCGGTTTTTAGCTTCCGCTTTTATTTTGCACTTACGCTCTTATGTCACCATACATGTAGCAGATGAACTTCAACTAACAGAATTATGGATGACAACTTTAACATACAAAATGACAGATAACAGGTTTGTTGCTTTCATTGCAGAAAAAACGTCTACATTTGAAAATACCTAATGAAAAAAATGAACTTTTACTGAGTCACGCATCTGTGATAAAAAATTGCTTTCTTCTAGATAAACCTATTATATTGAACTGTTTAGAGTTTTGTTTATGTTTTTTGTGTTCTATTACGTTTTTTTTTCAATAATATTAAACTGTTTTCATCTCCTTTATTTTCGGATAAAAGTTTGACTAGTGGTTTTCAAATATGTGATAAAGAGATTATGGCATGTCATTTTTCATATCGGCCCTGGTATCACCCCTTGACCCATATCAGCCCTCGAGCAAGCTCTCTGGCTTGATATGGGCATCTCGGGCTGATACTAGGGCCGATATGGAAAATGCCATATAATAATCTATTAGAATACACTTTTCAATGTATTTGGGGAACATAATTTCTTGTAAAGACGTGTTATATTGATAGGAGTGTGATATATTGGGTTGAAAATTGTGGAATAAGTAAAGAATGAAAATAATAATTTTAATAATAATGCATGTAATAGCATCATCTTTATTGTCATATAAACATACGTTTGTGACAAAAAACAAAATACATAATATTGAACAAAGAAAAAGAACAATATGAAAATTAAACCTCTTTTGCCCTCAGTTCTAATGACTGGTTTAAAAAGGAGCCAATAAGTTTCACATGTTCTATATACATAGGATTCAAAAGACTATAAAGATTCAATTTTCCAACTTAATTTATCAAATAATTCCTACCTTTTATGTTTGTTTAAATTACATTGTAAGAGGACATGTTCTTCATTTTCAATGACATTGCAAGTTTTACATTAAGTCATTTCTTGAAATTTTAAAGTATCGACCCCTCTCTATTTATAGATTGTTATTACTTAAACAAAGTTTTGTAAAGCACCTTCTTATAGACAAATCAAGGCTTGATAAGTAAATATCTTGATTAAGACTAAGTTTAAGATTTGTACATAAGAATAGCATATTTCTTTTGTCATAACTTTTATCTTATTTTCTATAGTACAGTGTAGTCAGATTGGTATAACTAACGTCAATTATCCAGATGTGTATATGAAGTATAATATTGATCATATATAACATGTACATGTATTTTCATGGTGTTAGTTTGGTCTTTAGTGTACATATATTAGAGATACAATCCTACATGTATGTTATATAAATTGGCTTATGTCACTAGGACAAATTCATTTTTGTCTCGCCTGCGATGAAAGTCGCTGGAGGCGAGACATGTATGGGAATCCGGCGGCGGCGGCGTAAACACTTGACATCTTGCTTCATATATTTTTAAGCCCAAGCCCTAGGTCCATCAAATTTGGTACAGAGGTAGCTTATGATGAGTACTTGCCAGTCAGTCACCTGTCACCTGACCTTGACCTCAATTTCACGATCCAGCGACTACGTTAAGGTTTTTGGGTTACGACAGTTCCTCTGTAACTACGCATGATAGGATGACAATATTTGGTGTATAGGTTGCTGATGACTAGTACATGACTGTCTGGTAGGTGTCACCTGACCTTGACCTCAGTTTCACGGTCCAGCGACTACGTTAAAGTTTTTGGGTTACGACAGTTCCTCTGTAACTACGCATGGTAGGATGACAATATTTGGTGTATAGGTTGCTGATGACTAGTACATGACTGTCTGGTAGGTGTCACCTGACCTTGACCTCAGTTTCACGGTCCAGCGACTACGTTAAAGTTTTTGGGTTACGACAGTTCCTCTGTAACTACGCATGGTAGGATGACAATATTTGGTGTATAGGTTGCTGATGACTAGTTCATGACTGTCTGGTAGGTGTCACCTGACCTTGATCTCAATTTCACGGTCCAGTGACTACGTTAAAGTTTTTGGGTTACTACAGTTCCTCTGTAACCACGCATGGTAGGATGACAATATTTGGTATATAGGTTGCTGATGACTAGTACATGACTGTCTGGTAGGTGTCACCTGACCTTGACCTCCATTTCACGGTCCAGTGACTACGTTAAAGTTTTTGGGTTACGACAGTTCCTCTGTAACTACGCATGGTAGGATGACAATATTTGGTGTATAGGTTGCTGATGACTAGTACATGACTGTCTGGTAGGTGTCACCTGACCTTGACCTCAATTTCACGGTCCAGCGACTACGTTAAAGTTTTTGGGTTACGACAGTTCCTCTGTAACTACGCATGGTAGGATGACAATATTTGGTGTATAGGTTGCTGATGACTAGTACATGACTGTCTGGTAGGTGTCACCTGACCTTGACCTCAATTTCACGGTCCAGCAACTACGTTAAAGTTTTTGGGTTACGATAGTTCCTCTGTAACTACACATGGTAGGATGACAATATTTGGTATATAGGTTTCTGATGAATAGTACATGACTGTCTGGTAGGTTCCACCTGACCTTGACCTCAATTTCACGGTCCAGCGACTACGTTAAAGTTTTTGGGTTATGGCTGTTCCCCTGTAACTATGCATGGTATGGTAACAATATTTCGTATACAGGCCGCTGCTGATATTTAATGCTATTTACGTAATGCTTATGACGAAATTTATTTTCGTTACTGATGCGGAATGCAGGCGAGACGTTTTTCTGTGTCCACACTTGTTGTTTCTAAGTATGTTTTGTGTGCATTTATTAAACTGGACTTCAATATGCCACAGTAATAAAATCGAACTAAAACTCATATCAGCTATATTGTGTTTCCTTTAATTGATGTTTTAAAGTAAATTTTTCTGGCTATTGAATTAGGAATTAATTCAGTAACACACATGCATATAAGTTTTGTGACCTACTAATTGAACATATAATCTATACAAGTAATTAAATTACAGAGATTTCAGTTCAACTGTTGACCTCATTTATTTAAAGTGCCTCACATACAATTAGGTAGTGAAGTTTCTAAGTACATTTGGGTAATCTGGTTTTCTTTCGCTTCATAAATTGTTATTTCCAACAGTTTTAACAGTTTTAAGCTTACCTAGACCAAAGGTCCATTTAAGGGCCACAGTCAGAACCATGATGGCTGTTCTTGCAAGACTTAAAAAAAAAAGACAATTAATCTAATCCAGGTGAATTTCATGCTTCCAGGATGTTCTGGTTTGTACTCGTAGCTGATGATTTAAAAATACAACAGGATTGCAAAATTTGCAATTTCCATTATGTGATGCAGCAATATATGAATTAACTAAATTAAATAAAGAAGAGATAATAATCACAATTTGTTACAGATGTGTCCAAGAATGGAGCACTCATTTGTACCGTTGACAAATATATGTAATTTAATCAGGGAGGCTATTTTAAAGACTGAGACTTATAATTGGATTTCAATGGTAGAGATCTTTTAATTGACGATTTTCAAGGTTTATTTTCCCATTGAGACCATATAAGGAGTCGCCATAAGTTTTGCATTGTATTTAGTTTTGAAATTTAAAAGTTCTCAAGGGTTTTCTTACATATCGATCAATGACAGGTTAATGTATTGTGCTTTTTTCTTAATGAGTTTCTTGGTAGATATTTACATTTAAATTTGATTTGTACATTTCTCTGGATCCTATATTCTGTGTTGTCTAATTGTTTTAAGATACACATCCAAGTCCTGGCAATGCTTTAATCTAGTTATTTGTTGATTTAGGATATGTTTGATGAAAGCAATGATATTATTTAACAAATCTTATCCCCGTATCGGTATTATTCCTGGAATTTGATTGGTCAGTTACACGTCTTTACAAAACCAATATACCCGGCTCGTTGCTAAGTCATATACCCGGGTGTTGCTAACCGTTAGTTGCACAAAAGTACTTAAGATGCGTTTATATTTTAAATGGTAATCGGTTTGTGTCATATATAGGATGATGAAATCTTTAACAAAAGGTCCAAATGTGTCTTATTTTTAACAGAAAAAGAAACAAAAGATATGCAGTTTGACAAACAACGACGTCACACTATTATGACGTCTCTGCAAGACATTCAGCGCCAAAATGTATTTCTTAAACATCTGTTTGAATCCAACAAAAAAACTTTTTTTTTCAAGAACTGTAGGGTTCTACCAAAGGTAGTACCCTACACCTTGTAAAAAAGCCTCATTTTTATCAAATTTCAATCAAACTTCCTTTGATAATGATGAAAACGTCACTTTAACGTCTGCCATTGCGTTGACAAAGTACATAAAAATCCATTATTTCAAACTAATACCGGGGATAAATTCGTTATACACGTTCATATCCGTAGATATGGAGATTTGAACACCTTCAGCACCCCTGTACACCCTTCGGCTTCGCCTCAGGGCGTACTCGGGGCACTTCAGGTGTTAAAATCTCCATATCTACGGATATGAACGTATATAACTTATAATATCTACTGATCATGAATATCAGAGGAAGCAATTTTAACATATATATTTATGTTTATTTGTACAGATATATCACTATTGTTTTCAATTTTTAAAAAATTTTCATATGGGAAAAACTTACTAACAACTTCTTCTCTAAAACTGACCACACAGTGAAGCCAAATTATGAAGAAATGAAGGTTAGATAGTTATCTTATTTGAGTTTTTCTGGCCAGTTGCAAATTCAACATGGCTTTCATTGCCTGAAATTTTAAAATTTTCTTCTCAAAAACCTCATGGCAGATTGATTTGAAATATTGTTTAAATGTACTTTAGATGGTCCTCTACAAAGTTTGAGTATTTTGTAACAATCCAAAATCCAAGATGGCTTCCACAGTGAAACACAGCTTAACATAAGATCCTATTGGAAAAACACACAAATAGCTTCTTCTATGAAACTGTTCCACACAATTATGGCAAATTATGCAGTAATGAAGCTTGGATAGTTATCTTATTATTTTGAGTTTTTTGAGCCGATTGGAAATTCAACATGGCTGCCAGGGCTACTAATCTTCCTCTTACAAACCGCTTTGCAGATTGATTTGAAATGTTGCAGCAATGTACGCTAGACAGTCCTTGACAAAGTTAGAGTTTTTTAAGCTGATCCAAAATCCAAGATGACCACCGTGAAACACAGCTTAGATTCTATGGGAAAACTATACAAACAGCTACTTCTATGAAACTGTTCCTCACAATTAAACCAAACAATGCCAAAGTAAATCTTGGATAGTAATCTTTTTATTTTGAGTTTTTAAGCCTCAGAAAAGACATGTATCTTAAAAAGTTTTTACATTGGCGTAGCATAGCATTCGATATTGGTACGGCGGAATGCTAATCAGGATTCTGTCCACCTTGCAGAGTTGGCTTTACGGCAGGGGATTCTGGGGCCGCTTAAGGCCCAGGGAAGCTCTGGGGGTAAATAGTGCAAAATCCTGCATTCTGGCAATTTCCTAGCACTTAATCTCAGGTCTTAAAAGATGGGTTTCGTGAGCAATATTTTTTTTTTTAATTTCTGATAATTTTTGATGCGGCATGCCATACCTGTAAAAGTTATTGGTACGGAGAAGCCGTACCTGCCATACTGGCTGCTACGCCTATGTTTTAAAAGTCATGTGAGCTTACAGGCTCGAGCCTCGAGCTGTTATATCCTGTATGTAGTACCCATCAGGTTTGTTATATCCCCTCAGGGAATACTTCTCAGGTTTATGTTATATCCTGTATGTAGCACCCATCAGGTTAATGTTATATCCCCTCAGGGAATACTTCTCAGGTTTATGTTATATCCTGTATGTAGTACCCATCAGGTTTGTTATATCCCCTCAGGGAATACTTATCAGGTTTATGTTTTATCCTGTATGTAGCACCCATCAGGTTTATGTTATATCCTGTATGTAGTACCCATCAGGTTTATGTTATATCCCCTCAGGGAATACTTCTCAGGTTTTTGTTATATCCTGTATGTAGTACCTATCAGGTTTATGTTATATCCTGTATGTAGTACCCATCAGGTTTATGTTATATCCCCTCAGGGAATACTTCTCAGGTTTTTGTTATATCCTGTATGTAGTACCTATCAGGTTTATGTTTTATCCTGTATGTAGCACCCATCAGGTTTATGTTATATCCTGTATGTAGTACCCATCAGGTTTATGTTATATCCCCTCAGGGAATACTTCTCAGGTTTTTGTTATATCCTGTATGTAGTACCTATCAGGTTTATGTTATATCCTGTATGTAGTACCCATCAGGTTTATGTTATATATATCCCCTCAAGGAATACTTCTCAGGTTTTTGTTATATCCTGTATGTAGTACCTATCAGGTTTATGTTATATCCTGTATGTAGTACCCATCAGGTTTATGTTATATCCCCTCAGGGAATACTTCTCAGGTTTTTGTTATATCCTGTATGTAGTACCTATCAGGTTTATGTTATATCCTGTATGTAGTACCCATCAGGTTTATGTTATATCCCCTCAGGGAATACTTCTCAGGTTTATGTTATATCCTGTATGTAGTACCCATCAGGTTTATGTTATATCCCCTCAGGGAATACTTCTCAGGTTTATGTTATATCCTGTATGTAGTACCTATCAGGTTTATGTTATATCCCCTCAGGGAATACTTCTCAGGTTTATGTTATATCCTGTATGTAGTACCCATCAGGTTTATGTTATATTCCCTCAGGGAATACTTCTCAGGTTTATGTTATATCCTGTATGTAGTACCCATCAGGTTTATGTTATATCCTGTATTTAGTACCCATCAGGTTTATGTTATATTCCCTTAGGGAATACTTCTCAGGTTTTATGTTATATCCTGTATGTAGTACCCATCAGGTTTGTTATATCCCCTCAGGGAATACTTCTCAGGTTTTATTGTCTCGCCTGCGACGAAAGTCGCTGGAGGCGAGACATATGTATGGGAATCCGGCGGCGGCGTAAACACTTGACATCTTGCTTCATATATTTGTAAGCCCAAGCCCTAGGTCCATCAAATTTGGTCCAGAGGTAGCTTATGATGAGTACTTGACAGTCAGTCACCTGTCACCTGACCTTGACCTCAATTTCACGGTCCAGCGACTATGTGAAAGTTTTTGGGTTACGACAGTTCCTCTGTAACTACGCATGGTAGGATGACAATATTTGGTGTATAGGTTGCTGATGACTAGTACATGACTGTCTGGTAGGTGTCACCTGACCTTGACCTCAATTTCACGGTCCAGCAACTACGTTAAAGTTTTTGGGTTACGACAGTTCCTCTGTAACTACGCATGGTAGGATGACAATATTTGGTGTATAGGTTGCTGATGACTAGTACACGACTGTCTGGTAGGTGTCACCTGACCTTGACCTCAATTTCATGGTCCAGCGACTACGTTAAAATTTTTGGGTTACGACAGTTCCTCTGTAACTATGCATGGTAGGATGACAATATTTGGTGTATAGGTTGCTGATGACTAGTACATGACTGTCTGGTAGGTGTCACCTGACCTTGACCTCAATTTCACGGTCCAGCAACTATGTTAAAGTTTTTGGGTTACGACAGTTCCTCTGTAACCACGCATGGTAGGATGACAATATTTGGTATATAGGTTGCTGATGACTAGTACATGACTGTCTGGTAGGTGTCACCTGACCTTGACCTCAATTTCACGGTCCAGCAACTACGTTAAAGTTTTTGGGTTACGACAGTTCCTCTGTAACCACGCATGGTAGGATGACAATATTTGGTATATAGGTTGCTGATGACTAGTACATGACTGTCTGGTAGGTGTCACCTGACCTTGACCTCAATTTCACAGTCCAGCGACTACATTAAAGTTTTTGGGTTACAGCAGTTTCTCTGTAACTATGCATGGTAGGATGACAATATTTGTTATATAGATTGCTGATGAATAGTACATGACTGTCTATTAGTTTCCACCTGACCTTGACCTCAATTTCACGGTCCAGCGACTACGTTAAAGTTTTTGGGTTACGGCTGTTCCCCTGTAACTATGCATGGTATGGTGACAATATTTCGTATACAGGCCGCTGCTGATATTTAATGCTATTTACGTAATGCTTATGACAAAATTTATTTTCGTTACTGATGCGGAATGCAGGCGAGACATTTTTCTGTGTCCACACTTGTGTTATATCCTGTATGTAGTACCCATCAGGTTTATGTTATATCCCCTCAGGGAATACTTCTCAGGTTTATGTTATATCCTGTATGTAGTACCCATCAGGTTTATGTTAAATCCCCTCAGGGAATACTTCTCAGGTTTATGTTATATCCTGTATGTAGTACCCATCAGGTTTATGTTATATCCCCTCAGGGAATACTTCTCAGGTTTTTGTTATATCCTGTATGTAGTACCCATCAGGTTTATGTTATATCCTGTATGTAGTACCCATCAGGTTTATGTTATATCTCCTCAGTGAATACTTCTCAGGTTTTTGTTATATCCTGTATGCAGTATCCATCAGGTTTATGTTATATCCCCTCAGGGAATACTTCTCAGGTTTATGTTATATCCTGTATGTAGTACCCATCAGGTTTATGTTATATATATCCCCTCAGGGAATACTTATCAGGTTTCTGTTATATCCTGTATGTAGTACCCATCAGGTTTATGTTATATCCCCTCAGGGAATACTTCTCAGGTTTATGTTATATCCTGTATGTAGTACCCATCAGGTTTGTTATATCCCCTCAGGGAATACTTATCAGGTTTATGTTATATCCTGTATGTAGTACCCATCAGGTTTATGTTATATTCCCTTAGGGAATACTTCTCAGTTTTATGTTATATCCTGTATGTAGTACCCATCAGGTTTATGTTATATATATCCCCTCAGGGAATACTTCTCAGGTTTATGTTATATCCTGTATGTAGTACCCATCAGGTTTATGTTATATATATCCCCTCAGGGAATACTTCTCAGGTTTATGTTATATCCTGTATGTAGTACCCATCAGGTTTATGTTATATCCCCTCAGTGAATACTTCTCAGGTTTATGTTATATCCTGTATGTAGTACCCATCAGGTTTATGTTATACTCCTTCCCCAAAATCATAGTAGTGAATTGTGACTGAATTTAATCACGAATATTAGATGATATTGGCTATAAACTTCATATTTATTCAGAATGTTTATATACAGGAATATATATGTATAAATTGTAGTAGGGCTATAATTTGATAATAATACATTTTTATTTAATGAATAAGAAATGTGACCAGTAAGTCATTCAACTACACCACTCAGTCAAGTCTCCGGTTATTGTATAGTCTCATCACTGGTTATTACTTAGAATTCACAGGTCATTAAGTCTATAAGTAATAAGGGAAGAGCGATTCCCCCATCAGACCTAAATTTGATGTACATGTACTGTAATGTATTTAATAAGCCTCTGCATGTAAAGCAATTTTGATGATTAAAATATTTACGACTATTTATGCCTATTGAGACAAAATGAATTAACCCCCGTGATTTTTAGATCAATATGTTGGCAACACCAGTAAATAGAAACTGTTTTGAAAACTGTGAAATAATAACAATCGTGTCAATAACAAATAACTCTGGTTAAAATATCAATATGAACGGATCAGGTTTTTTAATAAGACTACTTATAGAACAAGATACAATAATTTTGGTATATGTTTTCATTAGTTCTATATTGTAATAGATGCTAACAAGTTTTGTACATGTACCATTAAATTCATATTTTGCTACTATTATAATTCTATGACAATGGAAATACATAAAATTTAGTAGAAAAGTATGCATTGAAATTTGTTGCTACCAGTAGCAGCGATTCTGTAACTTTCTTGCACTAGTTGCAGTTGGGGTCACAAACATTTTTGTCATTAATTTTATGGGGAGCTGGAGTGAATTTTACAGTAGAGATTATGTTGATCTTAAAATGTCCACAGATCATGTTGGGGAAAGTCTCCACTGACCATTGAAAGGGGGGTGTCCACTATCAGGTAAAGGTGTTCATTGATTTGCTATTGTCCCAATTAGGTCAACTTTTTATCCACATGTGTGACTGAAAATGGGAATGTTGAGTTTGTTTTATCTGTTCTGATTTTGATGTTCATGAAATAGCACACAGCCATTAAACAACTGAAAATAATTTGTCCTTTATAGAGCACAAAAATAATATTACTTCCTGTCATTTATTTTGCACATGATCTGTCAATAATCCAACTTTTCTAATCATCTGTATTTTTTACCAGTTAACCTAGAAATCATAGTACAATTCTTTATTTTAGTGCCAACCTTGAGTTTGTCATAAAAAGTGGGAGAATATTTCTAGTCACTTTCTACAAATTTGATTGGAGTTTCTAATTGATGAATGTTCTAGCAGTTTTGTAATTATGAACATAAAAAAGGAAATGAAATAAAACAATTCCATTTCTCAAATTTTACAATAAGCTATTGACATCATATTTTTGGTTACAGTGGTATAAAGTTTACTGTGCTGATACAGTCATTTTATTGTCTTAATGGATCCAGTTCATTTTTGTCTTTCCGGATTGGATTCCCACTCAGAAATATTATTTCCTGATTTGGAACATAACAGTTTACTACAGTTACCTCGAAATAATCTGTTCGGCTCAAATACTTTCTGCTGACTATCTGTTGATTTATTTACAGTTGTTCCATGAAATCTGTAAAATATTACAATAGTAAAACAGTGTGCTTTGGTGACAATTTATATTTATTTTTAACTCAATGCCTTTTAGTGAGATTATTGATCCATAAACTTGGATTATAAAACTCTCATTATCCACTTTCTGCACTTATGTTTGAAAATTTTCAATTTCTGTCTAATAGTTGGAATTGATCTAAGTGAATACAAATATGCTGTGAAAACCACATTTATTTATTAAGTATACATGTTAAATGTAGTTATACAAAATTTGGAATGATGACATTTTATATGACAACTTTTAAAGAATTGATTAAAAGATGTAAAATTTGGACTGTAGAGTATATCTGTACATTTACCTACGTTAATTTTAAATCTTTGCCAGGTTTCTGTAAGGTTGTCTAAAGTTTGTTCTTGATTTCTTTTATAAATGTCCAGTTTCTGATACAAATGACCCAGTACAGATGTGCTCACGTGCATACATCTGTACTCATTGCATCATCCAATTAAAACCCATGGAACAGGAATGTTGTTATATTAACTTAACAAGTTCTTGTTTAACATTCTTGATTCAGGTGTTCTGATTGGATGTCAGAGACAATGGAGTCATAAACAATGGAGAGTCTATAAGATATTGGGATGTGAAAGTTGTTGGTTTACATGCCATTTTGGAAAAGAGATGTGATCTTCCACTCATGGCAGGAATTTGTGTATGTTTTCTTGCTCGTTTCACTGCACATCACTCTAGAAAGGGCATAAAATTTCTATCCCTTGTGGAAGATCACCCAGTCTTTCCCAAAAATGGTAAGAACCGATTAGTCTGTCCCTGCTTCTATACACTCAAACTAATGTTAGCTTTCATCTTGGCATGCTTCAAAACCATAAATAACGGGAGAATATGTCATCTGGAAGCTTGTTGTTGAACTGTTTGTCATATTAAACCTAATTGTATTTTTATACAAATGCTTGTTAAATATACTAAATGTTAAACTTTTCCATTCAACAAAAACATGAAGTAAATGATAACTTCAGACAATCTTGACCTATTTATTTATATATTTGTCTTGTCAAACTGATATCAGGCTTTTTTAAAATTATGTGTGTTCATGGATTTAAAAGTTTAAGTACTTGCATGTATTTGTTTCTTTATAAAGCTTTTTTTTATTTATTAAACTCACAAGAAATCTTTGTTATTATGTATCAGTACTTATTGAGGATAGTTTTAATCTTCCCTGCAGTCCTGGTTTAGTGAAAGTTAATACTTGTATTAAATGTGCTTTTCTACATTTTAAAGAACTATATATCCTTATGGTAACACCACTTTCAGCAATTTTTTAGCTAAATGCTTAGTTTTAATTTGAAGAGGAAGGCAAAGCGCAATGAGAACTACTGACTATTCATAAAAACTGACAATCCTTGTCTCCTTGTCAATTAAGGTTGGAGTGGAGCACACCTTGTCAGAAGTCAGGTTCAAACTAGCTACCCCAGTGTTGACAGGCTGGTGATTAATACTTGATGGTTAACCACCAAGGCCACAGACACAGGGAGTTTCCTCAAATAATATTATGTTTAAATATTGAAAATTATAAAAAAAAAATTACGGGCCTCTATGAATGAATGGTTAAAGTAGTTAGTCTACTATTGATCACATGGTCTGCCAACACTGAGGTTGCTTGTTCGAGTCTCGCTGCAGGCAGGGTGCACTCAACTCAAATCTTAATAGTCAGTTTTCCTACTGCAAGTCAGGGGTTTTCTCCAAGTACTCTGGCTTCCTCCCCCAATAAAAACTGGACACCATGATACAGCTGAAAAATTGCTGAAAGTGGCATCAAACATCATCTTAAGTTTAAGATGATATGTTCAGACAAATGAGGCAATACAAAACTATTTGTCTTAAAGTAAACTTGGATCAAATTTTTGTTGTGTTCAGGCTGTGGCAGTTTATGCAACATATTAAATTTAGTTATTTAAAGAAAACTTGCTGGCTGATATTGAAAAGAAAATGAATATAGGTAAAATGTTACTAATATTTTGAACAAGCATGAGCTTATTGAGTTCTTTTAATTAATAAATTTCATAATTTTCATCTAAACATTAAAATGCTCATAACAGTGGTTATAGAAATAAACTAATTGAAATTTATACAAGGTGATTGTATGGCGTAAACGAAACTGGAACTGTATATATACTGTGTATTGGAATCCAAGGCAGGAAAATTGCTAAATGACTGACATGCAAGCTGTGACTGATTGATTCTATGCTTAGATAAACAGATATTTAATAATTGATGATATGGCTAGTATAATTGACTATATAGCAATTCCATTACCTGGTACAGTAGGCAGAAAAAGTCATCTATTCTTTTACAGTTGACTGCAGTATTCCATTTATTATTCTAGCCGACATACAGTTGTATATTGTAATCACATCTGAAGAAAACCTTATTTGAAAAGTGTATAGTATGTCAGTTTAATATAGAGCTGTCTATAACTTGACATCTATATTAAAAGAGGAACCAGAAATATATGTACTTCAGAAAAAATATGGCATCTCAAGTTGACTGAACAATTAATGGGAAATTTCAAAATGTTTATGCATAAGAACTTAATGAGTTCTTTTATTTGATGATTTTTTTGTGTTTTACAAATTCTTGTTAAGACCGTTTTAAATCATTGAATGTTGTACAGTAAATGTCAATCAACCAATTAAAGAAACAAAACTACAACAAAAACCCCATAAATCCTTGGATTGATTTAAACCTTAAGAATGTTTCCTGGTATATTGCTGTAAGAAATTAATTTGTCAGTTAAAAAGAAGAAATAATAAATATTATTACAATGCTGCTGTGTAATTCAGTAATATGATGCCTGGAAATATGTACATGTATGTGCAAGTCTCATTTTGATTTTGGAATTAAAAATGTGCAAATGCTTATGTATTGCTAGTTCCCAAAATTAATATTTGTAGTAAAACCTATGTTGTTACCATATGCACAGATTACCATAAATACGTAATAATCAGTCAGTTATTGATTTATGGCCTTTCAATATCCCACTGTGCCACTGAGGCCTTTTAGAGGCTTCTATAGTTTTGTTATTAATATCTAGTGAATAAATTTGTTGACATTGGTGCGAAACACTTGAAAATGCTCTGTTTCATATATTATGCCCATTGTAAGGAAAGGATTTTCTGATCTGCCATTTTTATGACTTATGTGGGTGCCAAAATTTGAAAATAAATAATATACAGTTAATAAGTTTTTATTAAGAAGGAATTTTTTGGCAGAAGAAATAAGTCATGTTACAGGTGGGTGACAGAGCCTTGTGATGTAGTGTAACCCAATCAAGTCAGATGACCACACAGAGAACTAATTGGTAATTCATTACGAATAACTCGGTTGGCATATAAAGCTGTAATAACAAGAGGGTATGTCAGGTTAGAAAGCGGTCAGTCATTGTTGTATTAGTTGTCGACAATCATAATGATGAACCTGATACATGATATTCTGATTGTACATCATAAGTACTTCAAACTTTGGTCCTGTATAACAATTCATTGTTAACAAATCCTGGAGTAAAGGTCATAAAATTGAAGAAAAATATTAAAAAAACAGCATTATGCATGATTAATTTTCATAATTTTTTCACTCCCCCACGCTAAAAAAATCTCTTGTATGCAACATTCTGTAATTATAACTTAAAGCATTTGATGATGTCATTATTCAGTGTTTAACATTTTCGATTTGTTTAGAAATTAAATACTGTCAGCAGCATCTGTTGATATCAATATTTACTTTATTTGCTTGTATATCCTGTTGTTTTGTTTATTAATAGCTTAAATTAAACTATATCCACCTCCTGTTGACCTCGAATATACAAAGGCATTACAATTTGTGATTATTTCTAAATAGCACATGAACTTTCACAGCTTTCACAACTAATGTCTGACCAGCATATTCTTAATGGTTACAAGAAACCAAATATTTAACATTGCGCCTTCCATATGGGGTACCTGCAATTAAGATTTTATGTGTGAAAATCCTATCAAATTAAACCCCCGAAAGCAGTTGCTTGTGGAAGTTGAAATGTTACACTACATTATTAACAAATAAAAAAATATAGGTCGTGCGGCAAAAATGACCGAAAATTTTGGGTGAAAAATCAGCACTGAATGAAACTAACAAACTGTCTAACCTCCCCCCTTTTTAAAAAAAGAGCTCTATTTTCTCGGCTCTTATTAATGTTCCCCCAAATGTAGAAGATTTTCAATCAATTATGTTTCTATTTTTAAATTTTGCTATTTTCCGAACCCCAACATCCAATCAGATGCATCCGTGTATTTTCTTCTGATTACTATCTGATTACTATCTTCAAAAATTCAAAAATTTCCGGGTGTAATGTAAACAAATATTTGGTTTATTGTAACCTAATGTGGGTTGAAGTGTCACTTATACATTGGCTTTAGTATTATTATACAAGTCAAAATCAATAATGAACTTGTTTGAATATATTGGCACATATAAGGGCATTTACCCTGACCTTTTTTTTTTCATCACTTGGCATATTAGCTGTGGCAGTGTTATGTGTTATCGTTTAGTGTAAACTTGTGTATTTTCATCTTGTACTCTAAAACTTCTGGACCATACCATACCACTCATTGATGAGTCCATTTCAAAACTGTAATCCTCCATTTGAGATGGCAATCAATACTAAAAATAGAAAATTCCAAAAACTTCTATAATGTTACCAATTTTTAAATATGCATGCTAATTAAGTCTCCTACAACTCATGTGTAAGTTTCGCACTCCCCCCACTCCACCCCCCCCCCCACTCCACCCCATCACCTAGAATTTACCAGAAATTTAACTAATAATTAACCTTTTATGGCTTTTGTAGGGTAAGATAATCAAAGTTGAACTAAGTTGGTAGTTTTCATCTACCCGAGTTACACATTATAAGATCATTAGAGGTGAACTAAGTTGGTAGTTTTCATCTTCCAGTGTTACACATTATAAGATCATTAGAGGTGAACTAAGTTGGTAGTTTTCATCTGCCAGTGTTACACATTATAAGATCATTAGAGGTGAACTAAGTTGGTAGTTTTCATCTGCCAGTGTTACACATTATAAGATCATTAGAGGTGAACTAAGTTGGTAGTTTTCATCTGCCAGTGTTACACATTATAAGATCATTAGAGGTGAACTAAGTTGGTAGTTTTCATCTGACAGTGTTACACATTATAAGATCATCATAGGCGAACTAAGTTGGTAGTTTTCATCTGCCAGTGTTACACATTATAAGATCATCATAGGCGAACTAAGTTGGTAGTTTTCATCTGCCAGTGTTACACATTATAAGATCATTAGAGGTGAACTAAGTTGGTAGTTTTCATCTGCCAGTGTTACACATTATAAGATCATTAGAGGTGAACTAAGTTGGTAGTTTTCATCTGCCAGTGTTGCACATTATAAGATCATTAGAGGTGAACTAAGTTGGTAGTTTTCATCTGCCAGAGTTATATACATTATATAAGTGTCATGCTACTACTGATGAAGAGCTCTAAAGAAAAGATTCAGATGAGCTTTTATGCTGCTGTTGCAATATTTAGAATTGAATTACCACAAGGTAGACATAGACATTATAGGTTACATGGTGTTGATTATAAAATATCTACTTTATTTAGGAACCAACTGTGTGAGCAGCATATCTGTCCATAGGCATTCTGCCATTACACAGATATTGCCCTACACTCCTGAGATTCCATTCTTAATATTGGCAATGAACTAAGCATAAATTAGTTTTATTTGCTTTCCCACTAAGCATAATAATACATGTATGTTGGAGTTGAAAGCGTGGTTGTTAATTACTAAAAAATCTACAAAAATAATAATTTATCTGGTAATATACTGGTAGAAATATTAATTATAGCTATTAGTCTTTGAAAATTAAACAATCAAGATAATTAAATTTCTTGCATAAATCTTAAAGTGAGCAAGGTCCTCCAGAAAATCAATGAAAAAGATCTACAGGAATTGAAAGCAAGTCTATAATTGTCATGTACCATCCCTTTAATTACACTGTCTTTAATGTATAGATTTGAAACACGTAATTATGTGCTATATAATCTACAGTTTAAAATATAAAAGTAAGTAGTATAAGACCAAATGATTGTTTGGCATGTTTTATTAGTGGATAGAATTAATTCCCTGAGTTAAGAATGAATTTTGTCAAAAGAAAAAAGGACTACAGGATGACTTATTGAACATTGACAAAAAAAATCTAATTGTTTAAATGGTAAATATTGGCACCAATTCTAGATTTAGAACAAGCCCATTGCATTTGGCTACAAAAGTTATGTAATAAACAAGCTCATTGGCTAAAAGGAATTTTAGAAACAAACCCATTGGCTGGCTACAGAGGTATCTTATAAATAATCCCATTGGCTACAAAGGAATGTTATGCAATTGTGTCATTAGAAACTACATATTATTGATACTTCTTCAAGAGCAATTAATATTAATAAAGCAGTTCAAAATTAATCCTGTTATAATAATATTTATATCAATTATTAATAAAGTTATTGATCTATGTTCTACAAAACCAAAGTAGTGTACAAATCATTCCAATTATTCATAAAGGGTTGAAATATTAGTTAATTCTCATCACGATTTAAGTAACTACTTAAGGGTTTAATTTGTTGCAAATTAAATCACTAATCAGGCAGAAAGTAGGATTGGTTCTTCTGTCTGCCAGCACTAATCAGGCAAAAGTAGGATTGGTTCTCCTGTGTGCCAGCACTAATCAGGCAAAAGTAGGATTGGTTCTCCTGTGTGCCAACACTTATCAGGCAAAAGTAGGATTGGTTCTCCTGTTGCAGCACTAATCAGGCAAAAGTAGGATTGGTTCTCCTGTGTGCCAGCACTAATCAGGCAAAAGTAGGATTGGTTCTCCTGTGTGCCAACACTTATCAGGCAAAAGTAGGATTGGTTCTCCTGTTGCAGCACTAATCAGGCAAAAGTAGGATTGGTTCTCCTGTGTGCCAGCACTAATCAGGCATAAAGTAGGATTGGTTCTCCTGTGGGCCAGCACTAATTAGGAACAAAGAGGGATTGTTATCATGTTTGGTCTGGGAAAAATTAGATTCAGTTATTCACGGAATTATTATTCTGATTACTTCCATCCATCTAGAGACCAGTGTCTTTAACAAAGTTAACAAAAACATGTTTATTATAATGTCCAAAAGCTAAAAAGTCCAAAAAGTTTATTATAACTGTCAGCTGTTAAGATTAGGTCATGCGAGCCTTTGGTGTATTTGAGATTACATGCAAGCTGCTAGTATGGTGGTCTTTAGGTCATGAAATGCAGCTTAATCATGTTGTTATATTGTGGTGTTGTTTATAATACAAATCACAAAGTCAATTTTAACATGTTATGCTCAGTTAGAACTTTATAATAATACATAAGTGTAAATAAGATCGATGAATAATTGATTTAAATTTTCATTAAGTGAAAACAAATTAATCTGGTAATTCCAATAACTTTTATTACTTTGTTAAAACAGAAAATATGGCATGCCATGTTTAGGTTTAAAGGGGATTTCTTCATGACAGCATTAATTTTCTAAATGCCATGAAATTGAAATTTACATATTTATGAAATCTCCAAGGCTTTTAATATAAATAGTATGTAGGAGGTACTACATATGTCATAGGCTTTAGATATGTAAATTAGCATAACTACATACACCATTGGCAACCATTATGGATTTTTATAAACATTGCATGAACCTAAAGCTTGAATAATATCCATGTTTGACTGCATTTTTTTTTGAGGTACATATTTTGTTTTAGAATTTCAACTTGATTTACTTTGTTTGTTACTGCTAAGTCCTGGACATTTTCTGTAGTGTTGTATCTTCTTGTCTTTATTTCTGTTGCCATACTATCAAAACCTTTTTTTTTCTTTTTGGCTTACCTTGACTAGAAGTCCAATTAAGCTATTGCTGCCATTTTTCTACCATCATCTTCGGTCTGTCCATAAACATTTCACATTTTATACTTCTTTTACCAACTGCAAACAACCTTGTTGAAATGATGTTTGTTAGGACTGCTACAAAAATTCACTTTTTCATTTTGAATGGTAAAAAAACATTTGCACCATGGGCAATTCTTGTAGTGTCTTGCAACTTTGAAACAATGATTTTGTTGAGGTCCTGTAAAATAATTTCCTTTTCATCAATTAAAAACCATGTCCCCTTTGTACAATTCTTGTCCCTGTTTGGCATAAACATATTTTCCACTCGAATGTGAATCATAATGATTTCTCATTATCTATATTAAACAAAGCAGGATCCCTGTTGGTTGTTTGTTTGTTTGAATGGTGTTCAACGCCCACAGTGAGATTAAAACTCACAACCTCAGTGTTGACAGACCACATGATAAATAGCAGACAAACTACCTTAACCACCAGGCCACCGAGGCATCTCCCTTGTTGAGGAAAAGTATTTTTGGCTGAAGTATATTAGTTTTCTTTAACTTTTCTTTGGGTATTGTACTTGTACTAATAAATTGGTTGCTAAGAAATTCGAAAGAATTGCTTCAGTGACATTAAACAAACCTAAGTCACTGATATTTATGTCCAAGTCCATGTGTTTGTGTACATCTAAGTAAATCAATGCATCAGTTACCTTGGTTAATGTTGAAGGGCTTGAACTGGCATGGTTTATCTTAGCAACATAACTATTTATAAAGTTGTTTTTTTGGCTGATGTCCTATAAACTGGTGTTAGGAATTATGATTTTCTTTAGATTGATTGTTTGTTGTTTTAGGTCAATCAAGCAATATTTCAGCTATATTCAGCATGTGAAAATTAGAACATTTGTATTATTTGAGATTTTCTGAAAATTATATTGTTCTGTGATCCTGTGAGAAAAATATTGGTGTCTTTATGGTTAATGCTTAATCAGTTCCAACTTCCACACCACAAAATATTGTTTTCAGTATCTCATTATTAAAATTTTGATTCTAATAATAGCCTGGGGTTGTTAAGTGGCCTATTTGTACTTGTAGGTTCTTGAAATAATAGGAATAGTGCCTGTTGTAGTGACTGTTCAGTGATCAGATGTCTTTCTGACCCATAATCAATATGCCGATTGATATTTTTGATATTCACTGAGGGCTGATATTGATATTTTTGATATTCACTGAGGGGTGATGTGAAGGGTCCTTTTACAAATCAATCATTCATGTTGGTGATTGGTATTTTAATAATTAGACAGAATGATGCCTTGGATATGAGACGTGATCATAAATCAACGATGTTTATGACATGCGATGTATTGGACAATTTGTCAATAAGTCTTTTCTTCAAGAAATGTAATCAAGTAGCAGAAGATTATTTTCTCACTGTCTTATTTCCATTTTGTACTTCTGGAGACCTGTGTGATTTATTTTATTTTTTGTCTTCTTGAAATGTCTGATTCTATTAAGCTCATCACTCCATGGTAATGTGTGGGAACATAATGGAATTGGCCCCCATGGGTTCAAGATTGAAATGGATGCTCTGTGGTTAATACCTATATTGGTCTTCTGTAAAACTATATGTTGGCCCAGCTGTTTATTAAGGATGCTAATTAGTGAAGTTGTATCTATTTATTGTTTATTGATATAGTGGTATATTTCATGGAAAAGTCAACAATTCAAATAAACTTTATAGACTATTAAGAACAATTATATATCTTATTCATCCTATGTTTTTACCAGTATCCCCAGCACTTTGACTGTCTTCTAAAATTTGAAAATGAGGTTAGATATTTTTTTTGGTGAACATTATATTTAGTCAAAAAGCCAATTTTTATATTGGAGTGGTTAACAAAAGCTTCTTCCTGTAAGAACTGTCTGTCCTTTGAACAATATTTTCAGGTTGTTTCTTTGATACATTTACAGTTGCAAGTTGGTTCTTTGATAGATTTCCAAGTTGGTTCTCTGATATATTTCCAAGTTGGTTTTTTGATACATATCCAAGTTGGTTCTTTGACACATGTCCAAGTTGGTTCTTTGACACATGTCCAAGTTGGTTTTTTGATACATGTCCAAGGTTCTTTGATTCATGTCCAAGTTGGTTCTTTGATACATGTCCAAGTTTGTTCTTTTGATACATGTCCAAGTTTGTTCTTTTGATACATTTCCAAATTGGTTCTTTGATACATTTCCGAGTTGTTTCTTTGATATATTTCCAAGTTGGTTCTTTGATACATTTCCGAGTTGGTTCTTTGATACATGTCCAAGTTGGTTCTTTGATACATTCCCGAGTTGGTTCTTTGATACATGTCCAAGTTGGTTCTTTGATACATTTCCAAGTTGGTTCTTTTATACATGTCCTTTCAGTTCTTTGATATATTTCCAGGTTGTTTCTTTGATATATTTCCGAGTTGGTTCTTTGATATATTTCCGAGTTGGTTCTTTGATATATTTCCAGGTTGTTTCTTTGATATATTTCCGAGTTGGTTCTTTGATATATTTCCAGGTTGTTTCTTTGATATATTTCCGAGTTGGTTCTTTGATATATTTCCGAGTTGGTTCTTTGATATATTTCCGAGTTGGTTCTTTGATATATTTCCGAGTTGGTTCTTTGATATATTTCCAGGTTGTTTCTTTGATATATTTCCGAGTTGGTTCTTTGATATATTTCCGAGTTGGTTCTTTGATATATTTCCAGGTTGTTTCTTTGATATATTTCCGAGTTGGTTCTTTGATATATTTCAGAGTTGGTTCTTTGATATATTTCCGAGTTGGTTCTTTGATATATTTCCGAGTTGGTTCTTTGATATATTTCCGAGTTGGTTCTTTGATATATTTCCGAGTTGGTTCTTTTGATCCATTTACAGTTGCATGTTGGTTCTTTCATAGTTTTTCACTTTCATACTTTAATAGCAGTGATGGCAAAAATGTTGGGTTTTGTAATTGGTAACAATTCTTAAAAAATAATTTGTGATGGAATATTTGCTTAAATGTAAAATTTGGCATACCTGCCTTTTTTCATAATGCATGATGTATCATTGACACATTCTAGCTTCAGAAATATAAATGTCAATACAACTAAATATAATTTTCGAAAAATTCTCCAAAGACAGAAACAAACTGGCTTTTTTGTAAAAACAAATGTTTATCGTTGTTCTTAATGGTGCACTATAGAATAACCCAATCATGTGACCTTTGTGACTCAGTTAAAGGGACAGGAGAAATATTGACTGTCCCCTGCGATAGGTCTTATATTGATTTGACAGTCAGCTCTTTGCACAAACCAAAGTAATATAGCCTTGTTGTTTAAATGTCAAAAGGTCATGTAATAATAATTAGAATTTTTAAGCTGTGTACTGATATAAAGACTATTTGTAATTTGTTGAGTGTAATAAGTCCATACAATTTGAAAGCTAGATTATTTTTAGTTTGTTAAGTGTAATTAGTCCATACAATTAAAAATCAGACAAAGTTACACAATTTGTTTTTAAACTGAATGTATGAGTCACTAAAATGGATTTATGTGGAGATTATATGTAAGATTTAAATTTTTCATAAGTAGAGCATTAAAGGGAGAAATCATTTAAGAAATTACAGTATTTTCTGCTGATAGAAAAACTCCTGACTATAAATCGCCATGTGTGATTGTCCATGTACGTAGGTTAGCCAGTATGGAGATGTTAGTCTTAACTATAACCTCTTTAGCAATTTTTATTTTGTTTAGCTTCAGAAGTATATTATTTTGAAAACTAGATTTTTAAGTTTTTTTTAATGCCAAATGATACAGTGATGGGTCATTTAAAATTTTAAAGTAATTCCTGATTTCTTGCTATTGTCCACTATGATTAGATCAACATAAAATATAGAAATGTATTTTTGGCCCGATTTCACGGTGTGAGAATCCAGGTTCTAGTATAGTGAATGTTTGGTGTGCGGGCGAGTGGGGAAAAAATTTTCGTAACAGTTTTCTCAGCAACTACTAATCACATTCTCTTGAAATTTGGTATGCAGCATCAGCATGGCCTCCCATAACGTGGGATTCGATTTCAGGTCTGTCGCTTACCTACTTGCTGTTTAAAGAAATCGTGCCATTTCTGTCTTTGATCGATTTTTTATTTTCTGTGACCTTTGATATTTTCTGTAAATGGTTACCAGACACCCCCTTAATTGGCCATCGTTTGATGACCATTTTGGATGATGACAATAAAATATGTCCCTTTACTTAGTAGGATTTCCATCACAAAATAAATGTCTGTTTTCATCTTAAGAGACACAATCTCTTTATGCGCTATTGATTTCCATCTATTTGTGCAAATAAAGTTGACATGTTACTTTTAGTTTTTGTTTGAAATCCTATAAACGACACTTTCCTGTTAAAAAATACAATGATTTATCAGCAAACTGCATGCTTTAAGCGAACTAGTTCTACTTTAAAAGATTTTTTTCCACGATGTAGTCATCCAATATATTGTACTCATTAAGTAAAATAGAAATTTCAGACCATAAATAGTTGATAATAGAAATCATTTCATGGCACCAAATCTAGAAAGGCTGTCAAAGGATTAGATCTTTGAATGATGATTTGTATAGAATCCTTTCACAACATCTACAAACAAAAACTAATATCTGACAATTTTGTTGAAGACTGACAGGCCTATCATTGTTTGATTTTGATCAAAGTAAGGTATTATGCTTATTGATACACAGACACAGATCTGAGAATGTATTTTTACTTTGCAGTCTTTTTTTATAAATCTGTCTTCCATTTTTGAATTTAGTTTACCAGAATTTTTTTTGTGTATTTGTGTCATTTATTTTCTTAAATAACTCTTCTGCTTATTTCAAATTAGAAACTTAAACTGGCAAAAATTAACAAAGTAAAGTTATTTTTTTTAAATGTGTGTTTATTACTTTAAATTGTACAGTTAAGAAAACTATGAGGTTACTTGTCATATAAAAACTATGGTTATTGAATGTTTTTAAAAAATCTAAAAGTGAAATCAATACTTCAATCAAGAGGATAAACAATTCATAAACAAATGCAAAGATCACGGGGGGGGGGGGTTGTTATTAATGCATGAAATATGTAGCCTTATTGAGCCTCTGGTTTGTATACCTTGCCACACAAAGTGGCGAGGTATTAGCGATACGCTCTGTTTGGAGTGATTGTCCTTATGTCCGTGTCCCGGCTGTTTCCTAATGATAACTTTAAAACGCATCAACCGATTTTGTTAAAATGTTACAGAACTATTCAGTACTATAAAATGAAGATAAAGTTCAATTTTCAGCACAATCTCATTTCTAGTTTTTGAATTAAGCGGATTTAAAATTATTGACCAAGGTCAAGGTAAACATTGTCTTCTGAGATGGACTGTTATCAGGGACATGCACAGCTGTTCCTATAGGCTGATTGTAGTTCATGGATATTAAAAACAATGTAACCTTGTGGGGTATTATTTAATGGTCCATTAGATGCACTATGTTTTTATATGTTTTTAGTTCTGTCCATTTATTGTATTTGTCTGTTCTTCGTATTATGAGTCCTTATGCTATCCATGGATAATGAACAATATTACTGCTATTAAAACATCATAAAGATTTTGTATTTAACAAAAACTGGCAGTTGCTACACATTTTGCTTCATAAAATTGAAACACCAAGAATGATATCTGAGAAGAATCATTAGTATTGTCCTTTGAGATGTGGCGTTGTACAGGATATGATTGATGAATTTTAGAGAAAAGTGAATTAACCATCTCCGAAGAATTTACAGATTTGATGTTACAAAATATATTATCCCTGCTATGACTCAGAATATATACTGTAGGATGTACATAAGACCTGCGAATCAGATTAAATCTTTATTGCAGAAGCTTTAATTATATTTCTAACTGTTAGATAAATCTCTTTTTGAAAAAATCAATATATTTGAAAATTACACAAGACATCTTTGTTACTTTTAGAAAAATGTGTGTTGCTATTGGTTATTTTAAAAAATATACCTCGGAACCAAAATGATTGATCTTTCTCATCGTCCATTTTAGTGTTGAAATTGAATACATGCTTAATTACAAAAAATCTTCTCTAGTTTTATAATGCTTTTACATGTGATGGTAATGTCTTTACCTAAATTGCACTGTCTGTTTTGTGGGCTATATACTATGTCTGCTCAGGATGTAAAGAGGTCAGGGGGCTGATCTTTATTAACTTCTTCTCTGTCCTGTTTTCAAGACATTAGACACACACAATCTTGCCCAGGGCACTCGTGTCTATGTAACTTCCATTTTATACTCTGCTTCTAGCACTTTCAGTGTCGGATCTGATTGAGTCTAACTTAAATTGATACATTTTGTTTTTAAAATTTAAGATTTTGTAAGTTTATCCTGGGGACTTATTCTGTGTTATTAGTTGTCATGCAATTGGTGGTTGTTTATTATTGTCATGCAACGGGTAGTTGTTTATCGTTGTCATGCAACGGGTAGTTGTTTATGGTTGTCATGCAATGGTTAGTTGTTTATCATTGTCATGCAACGGAAGTCATGCAATATAAGGCATTGTTCATTGTTGTCACTTTTCTTGTGCGTTTGTTTCTTTTACAAAATTGCAGTAAGTAATTTATAGTATTTTGGGTTTACAGTTAGGAAGGAAATGGTAACTATAGCATGGTTCCCGACATAATATTCAGTATGCCTTCGGAATATACAAATATCCGAAAGATGATAGACCGGGAACCAGACTATGGTAACTATAACTTTTAGGTAAACCCATGAAATTTTTCTGGTCAGAAGGATTTGCAAACTGTAGTTTTACATTCTATTTTGTACAATCTCTGGCAAAACATGTACATGGTACTGCTGCCTTCTATGATTCGAAAAATGGCTAGACAATAAATGTATTCCTCATCTTTTAAATATTATTCTAAATTTGAATGCCCACACATAATCAAACTTGTAAAAGAATATGGCGATTTACAAGAGCAGACACTGTATAGGCCAAACTGAGACATTTTTGTCCAGTGAGATTTGTCTGGTTCATTTGTATAATAGAATAAATCACCATGTTTGTAGCAATAGACATCTAGGGAACATTTTATTGCCGACATCATGCAAATTAGATGGTTGCCCTTGTTAAAGGCTGTTACTCAATAATTCACAGTTTTCTGCTTTAAAAACTGCATCAAATTGAATTAATCAAGCCAGTTCATTAATTCTGAAAACCAAATAAGGCATTATGAAAGTTAGTACATGTGTCAAAGAAGACAAGAATTTATCATTGAAGGATCAGCCAAAAGTCATTGGTTTATATGATATACAATGTAGAAATATACAGTAGAAAAGAAGAAATCCTGAGAGAATATAAATATTTCTGTTTCCTCTACATTTCGTGTTTAGCACATATTTTCTTTTTTTACTATTAATCATTGTATTCTGATAAGTGAAAGCTTATATTCCCTTGAATAAAACAAATCATGATTGTTAAGCATGTTACAAAATACTTTGACTGCTACATGTCATTGGAGAAAGGTAATAGCTGTAGGGTTTTACATGGCATCAATCATTCATTTTACCCTCACAAATTGATGTTGGCTTAAGATACAGTTAGATTCATAAGTGACACAATGATTTTTGTTTGTTTTAATGTTGTTTAACTCCACTTTCAGCAATTTTTCAGCTATATCATGTCATCTGACTAGTTTTTATTGGGAGAGGAAGCCGGAGTACCCGGAGAGAGCCCCGACCTTCTGTAGGAAAACTGGCAAGTGTGGTACAATGATAATAATTCCTTAAACAGTAAAGAATTGTATGACTGCCTTTATGTGTGTCCTTACTTTGGATTCAAGCCTTTATGCATTATAAGTGAAAACTTTAGTAAGGATCAATTTGTCTACTTTCAGGCGACAAATTTACATAGATTTAAAGTGCACAGTTATGGCAGTCCCACATTTTGTGATCATTGTGGTTCATTACTGTACGGTCTTCTTCATCAAGGACTTAAGTGTGAAGGTATGTACAGAAATTACCAAACCAAATTTGTTACACAGTTATCGTGCATAACAGTATCACTACAGCAGTATTATAGTTGTTGTATTGTGACCAATTGGACAGGCATGACTATGGGGAAACAAAATTGGGGCAGTATATCTAGGCATAATTGGTTTTTTTTATGAAAACCTATGTACTTCTTCCATATGTTGTCATAGAAATTTGTGACAAATAATTAGGGAACTGCCATTATAGATTGACATACTGTGATTTTAGAACTTCATACTATGCAGGCCTACAGTGCTCGAGCTATTTCATGGTTCCGTGATAAGAAGATAAGCCCCTCCTCCTTAGTTATTGTTTCTATGCGCCACAAGCTTCTTTCAAAATGGTGGCTCAGCATCATAATGATGCCAATATTACTACCGATTGTCTTGACAAAATTCCCAAAAATATAGATATTTCGTACCTACCAGAAAGTAATTTCTTATCCAAAAAGGTTTTAGAAAAAGGGTTGAATTATTTTACCCAGGGTTATATTTACGATAACAGAATATCTGAAATAAATTGTACCGTCCGCGTTGCAGTTGATGCAAGATGCTGGCAATCTATGAGAAAAGGTTTTGAAATTGGACCTGAACCGAAACTTTCTGAATCCTATTTCACATGTAAAGCTAGGTATGTTTTTTTATTCCAAAATTGCGGTTAAATTTTATAAATGTAATCTGTCTTAACTGCCCGTGTGTGTGCACCAATATTTACATACGTACGCTGTCAGAGAGTATTTCCTACACATCTGCCGATCGCTGAAAAGTCGATAACTGCTAATTAATTGGATATAGATTTATCAATATAATAATAAAACCCGATGTTTACTAAAGAAATATTTTTTTGTCTGTGTGTTTAAAGTACTGCCCAAGCTTCAAATTGGCATATTTCATAGCCGAAAAAGGAACATAAATCAGAAATACATGTAACGTTATGTAAGTAATGTTCATTAACAATTAATTAAGTCCATTATATAATTATATATAAATCCAATAGTTTTTACACAGGAACACGTGTTCCTGTCCCATTTCTTGTATATCATAATAATAAAATCCATTTTGAAATTGAAGAAGTGCACACCATCACGTAATCATTTATTCTTTTTTAGACTTAGCGGGCATTGTTCTCACATAGTAGGATTGCTTAAATCTCTACAAGGATTGCAGCTGCATTATGTTTATTTATTCTCTTAATATTGAGCTGATCATCAGGACTTCCACACGTTTTCAAGCGTAGACATTTCTCTAAATCTCTTTTAATCTTAGGAAATGGTATAAATATGTATCCTTGCATTCGGTCTGGGTACCTTTCATCAGAATTACATGTAACCCATTCACAACTAAGAACCATGTTCTTAAAACGAGTGAAAATTATGGCGTTCCCACAATTGTACAAATAGTTTGCTTGTGGGACAAAGATGGCGGAAGCTTTGTTAACACATCGGCTAATTATAAATGAGCGTTCTGATTGGATAGTAAAAATAAATTTGGAACCATGAATTACCATCTGGATATCACTCATTTTCTGTAATGTTTGGTGGTTTTTAGCTACATTGAATAACGAGCCATCATCAATGCTTCCAGGGGGAGGGTGTGATTGATGTGGTATTTTGAAGGAAGCCAAGAGGGTAAAACCGAACCATTTGTATACAGTGGCAATAAGTGACATCCCTAAATGAATGTTACTGTTTTGTCTTATGATATATTACTATTATGGTGAAATCAATTATTAAATGGATGTTTTTTTGTCAACATCAACCTCTAGAAATAGAACAATTTTAGAAAAAGGTTTTACTGTACTCTGACAAATACAGATGAATTTTTAGGCACCATCTCTTCTTACCAAAAAAGAAAGACAGTACATGTTTTTTAAAAACTTTTAATTGAAATTGCTTAAATCATGTACAGGAATAATTCAAATTAATTGCAAATTTAGATAAAACATAACTGAAGCCAGGAGTTGGATTTTTTTAATTCACATTTTATACCAGACCTGCCTTGTAACTTGTAATCCAGTAGACATGCAAGGAACATTTTTTACAAAAATTGATAGTACTTGGCACTTTTATGGTTAAGAGAAATTTCCTTGTGGGTGATATTACTAGATTTATGTTATTACCATTAATTTTCTGTATTAAAGCATTTCAGCTATTTTCAACCTTAGACTACAACTTTGATTAAATCAGTATTGAATAATTTGTATAAGATCATGTCATGACATAAAACAAAACATAAAAAGCAAAAGGTAACTTTTCCTGGTTTCCAATCTTATATGTTTCTTTGCTATCAACTGTTACCAGTTGTTACTTCTTTTCTCCATTGGTCTCATTGCTGTCAACTGTTTCCAGTTTTCTATTTCAGTTTACATTTTCCTTTCCTATCAGTGGTGAAATTCCACTTTCTGTCTTGTATTTTTCTTTGCTATCAGCAGTTTCCAATACTGTATTATATTTTCCTTTGCATGATCATTGTTAATAAAAAAATCAAAACTCTTTAACCTCAGTTCGAAATCATTTACTTAATTAATTCTTGTTATGTCTTTAATTAAAGTTCTTCATTTAAAAAATAATAGTTTGATTAGGAAATGAGTTCGTTTATAAATCTTTTTCAGCAATAATTATGATTCTGTCAAAGTTTCTTTAGAGCAAATTGGATCTATCAGCAGTTTTTGTCACTTAAACCTCATTTTATGGAAATAATTTCATCCCACATGTTTATATTAAGAAACTGTAACAAAAAGTTAAAATCATTCTTCGAGTGGCTCTTCTTCTTTAGAAATAAGGGGTAATAAATTTTCTGTCTGAATTACAAAGGGAATATGTTTTTGATTTGAAAGAAGGCTAAAAAATAAAGATTAACCTAGTGTACAGATTTTTACATGTTTGACTACAGGGTGTATCTTTCAGTTAGTAAATGTAGGACCAAGTCTTTCAAGTAATAATCAATAGTACATCAATCTCAGTCTGATTAGTAATATACTGCAATCGCTATTTTATAGAAGAATGTTGAACCAGCTATTATCTTTAGTTTTTAGCTTTCCTGACCCAAAGGGTCAAGTGCACTAATGACACCACTTTCCTTCTGTTGGTGGCTTTGTTGGCGGCATCTGTAAACTTTTTACATTTTAATCTCCTGATCTGAAACAACTTGACCATAATGTTCATTGGATGGACCTTTACAAAGTTTGTGTTTTTTATTTTGATTGGAAAACTAATATGTGCGCCACTGCAGGACATAGTTTAACATGGGACCCTATTGGAAATTTTTAGCTCACCTGGACCGAAGGTCCATGTGAGCTTTTGCTATCACTTGGCGTCCGTCGTCCGTCGTTCGTCGTAAACTTTTTCAAAAATCTTCTCCTCTGAAACCACTGGGCCAATTTTTTTCAAACTTGGCCACAATCATCCTTAGGGTTCCTAGTTTCAAGTTTGTACCCAGGGTGTTGATCAACAGACAAATATGGCCACTGTTACTAAAAATAGAACATTGGGGGTCAACACAGGTTTTTGATCATTATCTAAAAAACTATAATAGAGAAAACCGTTACTTCAAATTGATCAGCACATTAAGGTCTACAATAGTTGCTATTAGTACGAAGTTGTGTATTGTTGTCTTGTAGGAGTTATTGCCCTTTTTTTGGCGATTTTTTGACAAAATTTTTGGTATTTACAATATAACCTGAAAACTATACGAGGTAGAGTGAAACTGTAAATAGCAAAAATGATCAGCAATAAAAGCCCTACAATTCACTTGATTGGTCTGAAATTGTCAGATGACTCCTTATATGAGTTATTGCCCTTAAATGGTAATTTTTTATGAAATTTTCCGTTTTTGTCCTGTAACTTGAAAACTATAGCAGCTAGATTGAAACTGTAAATTGCACAAATGATCAGCAATAAAGACCATACAATTCACTTGATTGGTCTGAAATTGTCAGACAACTCCTTAAATAAGTTATTGCCCATAAATGACAATTTTTTATGAAATTTTCCGTTTTTGTCCTGTAACTTAAAAACTGTAACAGCTAGAGTGAAACTATTAATAGCAAAAATGATCAGCAATACAAGCCCTACAAATTACTATTTAAGTCTGAAATTGTCAGATGACTCCTTATAGGAGTTATTGCACTTAAATTGCAATTTTTTATGAAATTTTCCGTTTTTGTCCTGTAACTTAAAAACTGTATCAGCTAGAGTGAAACTATTAATAGCAAAAATGATCAGCAATACAAGCCCTACAAATTACTATTTAAGTCTGAAATTGTCAGATGACTCCTTATAGGAGTTATTGCCCTTAAATTGCAATTTTTTATTAAATTTTCCGTTTTTGTCCTGTAACGTAAAAACCATAACAGCTAGAGTGAAATAATAAATTGCAAAAATGATCAACAATACAAGCCCTACAATTCATTTTTATTGGTCTGAAATTGTCAGATGACTCCTTATAGGGGTTATTGCCCTTAAATGACAATTTTGTTATGAAATTTTCCATTTTTGTCCTGTAACTTGAAAACTATAGTAGCTAGATTAAAACTGTAAATTGCCCAAATGATCAGCAATAGAAGCCCTACAAATGATTGCTTAGTCCAAAATTGCAAGATGACTCTTTATAGGAGTTATGGCCCTTTCATTATGAATTTGGACAAATGAACAGTTTTTTAATTATAAATTAGTCTATAACACACCTATTAGTAGAGTAAAACTGTAAATTTCTAAAGTACTCTAAAGGACAATGCCTAAAAACCATTTAATTTTCAGAAATTGTCGATGGCACCTTATAGGAGTTATTGTATTTAACAAATTTTTTTAAGAAATGTTTAGTTTTTGCACAGTAACTTAAAAGCTATAACAACTAGACTGAAACTGTTAATTTCAAAAATTTTAATATAGTTTAAGTCATTTGGATTCCAGGTGAGCGATTACAGGCTGCTGGGAGCCTCTAGTTGTTAAAAGGCTTTTTCTCTGAAACTGGTTAACCAATGGAAACAAAACTTACAAGCAATATTGTTCGGATGGTCATCTACAAAGTTTATGTTGTTATGCCAATTGGAAATTCGAAACGTCCGCAACCACAGGACTTAGGAACATAGGACCCTATCAGAAAAAGTTTTAAAAGGCTTCTTCTCTGAAACCGTTTAAAAGATGGAAACAAAACTTACTACCAATATTGTTTGGATAGTCCTCTATAAAGTTTTTGTTTTATAAGCCAATTGGAAAATCAAAATTGCCAACACCGCAGGACTAAGTTTAACTAACATAGGACCCTACTGGAAAAAGTTTTAAAAGACTTCTTTTCTGAAACCAGTTAACCAATGGAAACAAAAGTTTATGTTTTTCTAAACCTATAGGAAAATAAAAGTGGCCGCCAAAGCAGGACATAGATTACCATTGGACCCTAAGGGAAAAAGTTTTAAAAGTCTTCATTTTTGAAACCGTTTAAACAACAGGAACAAAACTTATTGGCAATATTGTTTGGGTGGTCTTCTTTAAAGTTTATGTTTTTTATTGCCAATTGGAAATTCAAAATGTCCGCCACCACAGGACTTAGTTTAACATAGGACCTTTTTTTAAATCTTCTTTTCTGGCACTGGTTAACCAATGAAAACAACTTACTTGCAATATTGTTTGGATGGTCCTCTTTCAAGTTTATTACAAATTACAAGATATAGTTTAACATCAGGGAAATGCCATCTTCAAAGCCTATAAAATAAGGTGAGCGATACATGCTCTTAAGAGCCTCTGCTTGCAGTAAGCCCAGACTAGCAAAGCCTGATACCAATAATGATTTTGATTTTGACATTTCAATACTGATGTTTTTGTTTTAATCAGCAGATTTGATGTGAGTCAGTTGGGGGATACTCAAAGAGCCATTAGTACTATTGATTAAAAGAAGTATAAATTCACTTCTAATATTTTCCAAGACCTGAGGCCTCATTTATTTCTTGGTATGGAAATTTAACCTTTTTCTTAACATTATAGTACAATTTATCACTAATATTTACAGGTATCATCATAATATTTTTGCAGAATTTACTTAAATTAATGCAATGCTCATTAATACAAGAGTTAGTTTCCTTGAATTAATACAAGAGTTAGTTCCCTCAGAATATTGTAATACGTAAATTGCCATGAATTAATACAAGAGTTAGTTCCCTCAGAATATTGTAATACGTAAATTGCCATGAACAGTACTTGGATAGTCAGTTAACTTCATTACAAGTTATCCCATGATTATGCAGTTTGTATTTTGAAGAGTTGTATTATTTTGTATTTTTAACCAGACAGGCACTGAAATGATAGGTTAGCCTGTTGCTGAAATAGTTTACACATAGGCTGTCAAGTTTCTTTCTGAATTGTATTCCGATTTTGAAATCTGTTCTATAGATATTGTCCAAATTTAAATAATTTCTATTCGCATATTGTGCAAAATAAGAAGCAAGACATCAAATAGGCTTAGCTTGCTGGCACTTACTTCTAATTTTTGTGTGCTGGATCAAGTATTTATTTATAGTACTGTAATCATTATTTCATCATACATGTATCATATACAAAGAAAAATATTACTTTAAGTTACTGTGATCACCTCGATGTCCTTTACAGACTAAACATTATGAAATTCTCCATCCATAAAACTGTAAAAACTATTCTTGCCATATAATGGTATAATGGCTGAAAAACTAGTTAAACAGTTTTAAAATATTAGAAACACAATAACACAGATCAACTGATCAAAAGTACATAGAAAAGTATGCTCTGATGTGACGTAACTGCAAAATTATTTCAATTTGAATCATCCGATATTAATTTTGTCTGTCTTTTTTCATGGTATGTTCAATAACTATTTCATTAAAACGGTTTCATTTCTGTACTAAATTTGATAATTGTCAAAGTGGAGAATTGATGGTGTTCAAATGAAGTTTTCAGGACAGAAAGCATCATTTATTCATTATTTTGAATGGTAAATGGATTTGTTTTCTGCCAGGTTATCTCCTGATGTGAAATCGAGATGCTATCATTTGTGTAATGGTGATGTCAGCCATTATTATGTGGCATTATCATAAACTGTTTCTACTAGTGGGACAAAATTCGAATAATGTAATTTCTTTTGTCAGGGAGTGACGGAAAAATAACTTTCCAAACTGAAATTAATTTGTTTTATTGCTGGTTTTTATATGTTTAAATCACATTAAGTGAAAATGCAATCATTTTATCAGAAGAAAGAATTGAAATGAGATTATCAATAAATGAAACAAAGGACTTTAGAAACAGAAAGATATGCTGTGGAAATTGTAGAACATGATCACTTTTGAATGTTAAAAACCTTTCATTCAAAAATTTGCCAGATTGTTAACCACATTTTATTGTATTTAAAATACAGACTGCCATTTTGAATTCAAATAATCTTGAATTGGTATGTTGTGGATAGTCTTAAAACAATACTGTATTAAAAGTCAGCGTTCATTGATAGAGGTTTTTTTGAGTGACAAATAAAAAAACTGCTCACCACGAATGGTCCAGCTTAGTCTCCTTTTGTTTTGAAATGCCTGTACCAAGTCAGGACCATTGCTGTAGTTGCTTTATGTTGTTTGTTGGTTCTGGAGTTTGCCTGTTTCTAGGACTTAGGATTAGTGGATTGTCTTTTTTTACCGTTTCATCGGTGTTGGGTATTTTGTTATTACCTTCATTTGTAGATCCAAAAAGGTGCAAATTGACATCAACAATTATTTTCATTTTTCAATCAGTGTTTTGAAATGACAAATCAGGCTGTTTTTCATTTTGATATGGCGATTTTCTATAGTTAATTTTGACCTAACTTAGAATGGAATTGTAAGTCAGGAACATTCGATTGTTGTCTATTCGAAATCATTAGGATAATTTTGTCTGCAGTTGAAGCAGGAAAATTCTGGTGGTTTGTCTGATGACCTTTGAACAATACGAAAGCAGACAAACTTTTCTTAACAACGAAGATCCCTTTGGATACAAAAATGGCTAGCTTGCAATGTAAATTTCCCATAGCAAAAGTCAGAGGCATAGTATTAAATATGGACAGATTATCATGGATAAATAGTTTTTCTACTGGATTTTCATAATAAAAAGGTACAATATTGGAAAAGAAAAAAATGCAAGCGAAAAAATACACTCCAAAGGGGTATGACTTTTAGGATAATACAGATCATGTGTTGCAGAACTTCCTTAAAAACTATACAGACATAAGTAGGCCCGTAGGTTTGTAAATTTGATTCATCCACTGTGAAGTTTAGTTTAGCCCCACCCAGAATATCTGACAGACGAAATCAGTGTACTGTTCAATCATTACTGGAGTAATGACTTCATTAGCCGCTTGCTCTTGTAGACAGATTTATTTCAGATTTCCAACTATCCTGTGCAATAAGTTTTTTGCTATATTATTTAGTTGTTAGACAATTATTGCACACTGCATGTGTACCTGATACTTGAAGCTCACGATGTCTGTTTATCCCATTAACTGGATGCTTATTTCTATCTGTTTAGTAAGTTAGTCAAGATTAAGACCAGGATAATTGATTTTATAGTCTACAAAATTGAAGACAAACAAATTATTCTAATTCACACAACAAAGCTCTGACCATATTTTTAATAAAATAGACTGAACATTTGACTTCTGTTATTTTAATCATATTCTGTCTAAATCAGAAAGAATGTTGTAAAGTGTGTTGTTAATGGGCAGTTCTTGTAACTGGGTGTCGTCTTGTCATAGTAAATGAGCTATTCAAGCTTTGTATGGAATTCATTACCACCTTTAATAGTTTACATGCAAAATGTTTGTCAAATGTGGAAGAGCTGGTGTAGATTGGACATGAGTTGGGAAGCTTGTTTTAGATAGTTTATTCAACTTTCAATGTATCATTTCAAATATTGTTCAGCTCTACTGTGTTCAGATCCTATGGATCACTGGCCATTCTTCAAGTCAATATACACTGTTTTAGCTCTCATGAATGGTGAGCAATGAAAATTGTGTTTATGTTAATATTGCCTTGTCTTTGTCCTGACAAGCAGTATACATATTTACCAAATATATGGTGATAAGTGGTTTGTATTAGAAATCTCAAGTCTAGACCAGGAACTACTTAAAAAAATTATGTAGAAGAGACAGAATTACCTTATTTTTAATATGCAAGTCTGGTTGTTGACTACTTATACAAGTGTTGTGTTGTTGAAACACCAAATACACACTATGATTGCTGACAATATAACTTTGAGAGGCAGTTTAGTGTATCTATTTTTAAATGTGTCAGTGTAGTTCTGTAATTTCTTAGCTTTGTCACAATATTTAACCATACTGTATTCCCATTGGATGTCAATTATGGGAATTTTCCAGAAAAGTTCAGAATATATTGACATGAACTAATGACAAATGTCAGTGTTGTCATGACAAAGTGTTTTCTTTTGAACACAACTATTTGTCACACATAATATACAGGTCACATAGTGTTAGTTAATGGAAATGTTCAGTGAATTTTATTCCTTTGCTTTTCTCACTATTATTGCTCCTAATATATTAGGCATGGTTTATTTTATGGAGTGGAGTGATGGAGTGGAGTCATGGAGTGGAGCCATGGAGTGGAGTCGTGGATTGTTGGAGTGGAGTCAATTGAATTTTGGAGTGAAACAGTGTGTTTGTTTTTCGGGGGCAATGTAGTGCAGTTAAATGATTTTTCATAACATACACACAAAGTGACACACAGACAACTACTCCATAGCGATCCTGTTTCAGTCGATGTTTTTACAACTTGTATTAGTCATACCTATATTTATTATCACCATAAGCTCGGGTTATAAAAAATATATTCAAAGTAAACTCCAAACTATAAACAACTTAAATGTAAAATACTACTGAAGCATGTTGTATTTATTTATTTGTGTTTAAGCAATAGAAGTACAACCAGTTTGTATTGTAGAATGATATTTATCAAATAAACTTAAAATTGGTTGATATGAATTTGAACAGACTCCAATCGCTTCGAATAAACATAATTTAAGAAAGGTTTAATGTCTGTCAGTGTACTAGACTTGCAAGGAAATAGTTGTCTTAGTTTTACTTTTCACGCAATGCTTGTTGATATGAAAATAAACATTAGTAATTGGACTGCTGAGTGATGTAAAATATTAGAATTGTCTAATTGCTGGCTTTCTTGATCTTTTATGACTTTTCAAAAGTTGTATGGCTTAAATGTCAGCTATTTGAAATATTTATAGCAGAATTAAAAACAAGTATAGACATTTTATAAACAAATTATAATGCTGGTCAAAATATCAACAGTTCATATTATTTCGAGGTATAGTGATTAATATATTCACTAATAAATTGAATTTGTAAATGAACAATAACATCATTTATCTCCACTAGATTATGCAATCGATAAAAATTAAAATTCAAAATAAAAAACTAAAACTCCACACTCCACTCCATGACTCCACTCCATGGCTCCACTCCACGACTCCTCTCCATGGCTCCACTCCATCCCTCCACTCCATAAAATAAACCATGCCAATATATTATTGTCAAGAACATTTAAATTTCTCCAGTAAACTAGAAAACTGTACAAACAGAACTCCAAAATATTTCATTACAAAATTCCCCTGCATATGACACTCATGCCTTAAGGTTTTTTTGTTAGTGATCACATGAAACTAACTGCAGGGGTAGCATAGATTTTGGATAAAGTAAATTTTAACAAATTAGAGTTATTAATTGATATAGATCATGTACGCATCCTTTAAACATCATTAAAATTCTCTTAATTGTAAAGTATACTCTTTTTAGTTACTAGCAACCCCCTCCCCCTATCTCCCTTTCAGCCCCTGGTCACTATGTCTCCTGTCATATTATTGATGTGATAATCCACCACAAAACTTTTTTAATGTTGAAAATTCATTAGAATTGCATAGAAGATTTAGAAACTGTTTTTTTTTCTTTTTTTTCTACTTTGATACTACCAGTAAATATTTAAATATTGTGGTTTAAAAAAATTTAATTAAATATATTTCATTTTCATGTAAATTGAAACTGATCACACTGCTTATTTGAAGACGCTTTTAAAATTGTGGATTCTTAAATAGATGCCCGCAGCATGATTATACAAAGTTATCATTATTGACGGCATTTCAAAACAAAATGAACTAAAAATCAATAGATAAACTAAATGCAGCATGCGATCACGCACATTAGATTTGAAATAATCAGAAACTGACGCAGTCATTTGGAATACTGTGTACTCGGAGGACAAATGCAGCCATTGGAATCTGACACCTTGTTAAATGATAAAATATATCTCCACTCAGAACATGACACTACTACCTTGCAGCCTGATGAGTTCTATTCATCTCAATTATAGCATTGGCAGGAGCTGATGCAAAATTAATGGAACCTTTATGTATGGTGATTATAAGATGACAGCGCAGATGATACCCTGAAATCTGTCATGAATGCAGGTCCTTTACCTTGTAGTTAAATGTTGGCATTGTTTCTTATTGTCAATTACCTTCCAGTTATAGAATGTAGTACCATTGACAGGCCCTGATGGAGAACTTTTTCTTTGATATTTTTTCTTATCTTTTTAGTTGGATTGTATAAATAAAAATATACTTCTTATTTGTTGATTGATTGATTAATGTTTAACATCCAGCAGTCAATATTTCAGTTATATTCAGGACGAGACTTCCTACTTGTTACATTTCCTACTGGAATGGGGACTTAAAGGCAATCATTGCAGATGATTTACAGTTGTCTATAGTTGAATTTTGCATTTAGTGGTTTCAGTTAAGGTCTGTTACACATATATTGGTATTGAGACTATATCATTGAAATTATAGTGGAATGTTACACATATATTGGTTTTGAGACTATTTCATTGAAATTATAGTGGAATGTTACACACATATTGGTTTTGAGACTATTTCATTTAGAAATTATAGATACAGTGAAATGTATAATATTGAGTATCTTTATGTCTATAGTAGAATGTAGTCATACACCGTCAAGTCTGTTACCCAAGAAGTCCACATACCTAACCAAGAATCTATTTCAAAAATTACTCTTAGCTTCAAGTTGACATCCCGATTTTAGCCTATGTTAAGGTGATTGTTGAGACAAACTTGTCAAAGGTTTAACTTCTGTTAGTTTTGAGAAATCCAGGGCAGCCTTCAAATTAATATACGAAAAAGACTTTATAAAAGTCACAATAAAATGTTCTGGTAAGTGGATGCTGACTTATTGCTTAAGAGGTGTATACATTTTAAATGAGCAGTATCAGTGATTAAGTAATTTACAGAAGTTTGACCTTGTCTAAAATCAATTCAAAGACTTCAAAGCAGCACCTAGAATTGCTAAAACCTTAAATTAGCATGTGGGTCACTAATAAACCTTAAAAAAACCACGCTTGTGAAACATTGTTGATAGCATGTAACAAATTACTACATTTTCCTAAAAGATTTTTTTGGCACATGAAATTGATACATGTAGCTTAAGCTAAAAGCTACAAGTCAGTTTATCATTTTAATGTCCTGTATGGACATTTACCAGAGCCCTCCCAGTCCTGCCTTAGACTAATAGGTCCTTTCATACGTTTTTGGGAAAGACCAGTTGATCTTTCACGAGTGATAGAAATTTTATGTCTTTTCGCGAGTAGAGCGCAGCGGAACGAGGCAAAAGACATAAAAATTTCTATCACGAGTGAAAGATAACACTGGCTTTCCCAAAAGAGCATAAAAGTACCTATTTCTTCCGTAAACCAACAACTTTCACATCGCTATATCTTATAGACTCTCCATTGTCTCCGACGTCCAATCAGAACGCCGGAAACAAAAACGTCAAACAAGAACGTTGTTATGCTTCCATAACAACGTTCTTGTTTCTAGCGTTTTAATTGGATGACGCAGCAAGTACAAATGTGTGCGCATGAGCTCATCTGTACTGGGTCATCTGTAACCAAAATTGGCCATTTACGGAAGAAATGCAAGTCCAACAGTTAGTTTGTTGTGATCACTAACAAAAAAACCTTAAAGCATCTGTCGAGTGTCATATAACAAGTTAGACTGTATTTTCCAATATGTCAATAACATTATTTTATTAGGTGCTTTGTCAATATCTGGTATCAGATATCAGATCAGAATTGGACTAATGTACAGCTTGATCAAATAGCAAGGAACCAGTTTACATCTAATTGTCTATAATTGACATCTGTTGGGATATACATAACTGACCACATACTTAATTAGGGTATAATTTTGTCTAAGTTTTTCCATTAAATTGTTGTTTATTATAACAATTACTTGATAAATGCTACTTAAGCCAACCATTACTGATGACTGTGAAGTAATAAACATTATGCCCTTACTGTAATGTTCTGGTATTATTGATGACAAAGTCTGCAGCCTCTAATCTGTCGGAAGTAAAATGTTGATAATCTAGCCGAAATAGGAAACAAGTATAGACACAAAACACACTATTAGATGTAAACCACATTGGTCTCGCTCTGTCCTGAAATAGTTTAGGTTGAAGAATATTTGTCACATTACTCATCTTTTAGGATTAAGATGGTGGACAAGGCTGTTCCACTCCTGTACCCCTAATTTACATAATCACCTTGCTCCAGTTTTCCTTCAGTTTTTCAAACAATATCCTGAATCCTACCCCTACCCTTAAAGTTCCTCTAGCTCCCACGTCTAACTCCCTTATCCCCCTCCCTGTTAACTTTCCAAGATAAAATGCATTTGATTAAGAGATCACACAGTAAATTGATAATTTTTACACAGATTAGAGAGTTTTCTGATTGTTAATTGTTAACACCAACATCCATTAATACTATGTATACTTTCAATTACCTGTACCGCCTTTGGGGGGTCAATTGCATTTAGAACCAATATTGAATGTCTTTTTTTTTAATGGTGTTCAACACCCCAGTTTATCAATTTGTATCGTTACGTACAGTGTTAATTTAGGAGGAAGCCAGAGTACCAGTAGAAAAACCCCTGGCCTTTCTGTAAGGGGTTTTCTGTGATCAAAATTGGAGTCTATCACACCCTGCTCACAGTGGGACGTGAACTCACAACATCAGTGTTGACAGGCACATGATCAATAGTTGGTGACTAGCTACCTAAACCACTTTACCACCAAGGCCCCTTGAATGTCATCAGCAGTCAATTAATCCTAGAACATAAAGCAGTATTAATATGTAGGAATGATTCTCTTAATGTTTACTGAAATATCACCCCCAGTAAAAACTGTTCTCTTCCTTCCCGTAAACAAAACAAAAAATCAATATATTGTTCAATATTAGGTTCAGTTCATCATTTAATTAAAATTTTGTGTGACAAGAACCTTGCTCCCAGTCTACAGAGTATTATCTCTTCATCAACTTAAGTGGCCATTTTTTGTGTCACTTTTCCCATGTGTTCTTTTTACTTCACCAATTAATTTTAGATCATCTATACATTATGTAATGTTTTCTCTGTCCTGTAACCATGATTGAAACTAACAACTTAGAAACAAAAATGTAATAGATGCAGATTTTGAAGAATTTTGAAGCCTGTTACCTAATGGATAGATTGTTATGATGTCTTCATCAAGTAGATCCCCTCAGCTTTTGGAATTATCTTCAGGCAAGTTGTTATTCAACAATTTTTTAATGTTTATTTTGTAGAAAACTCTTCTAGAAAAGCTCTAGCAATCAGATAAAAACTACTGCTTTGTTTGATTTAAGTTGTCATTTGAATCACAGTTACAGAACCAGATGTATAATGTATTGACTAATTACAGGGACCGAGATAATTTACAGTTGAGTGTTTGAAGTAATCATCGAAGTGGGGTTTATAGCAGTGTGCATCCTGAATCATTTGTTTTGCTGCAGATATTTTTTCATTTAAGTACATTCTTCCTAAAGGAGTTTTCATGTAAATAAATACTTTAGAGAAGTGGTGAAATTCTTCCTGAAACCTAATTTTATTATGATACTTAAACATCTTGATGTAAATTATTTTATCAAACATGAGCTGTGAAAAGGAAGATTGAAAGACTCTTCCTACTAATGTCAGATGTTCCTTGTAATGCTGAAAAGTAGGTATCTCCTGAAATGTGTCCTAAAACAACACCTACACATTTGTAACATTGACTAAGATGGTTACATTGGGTTACAGTGGTAACATTTAACTGAGTATTATAGGGATAGTACATAAACAAAATAGTTTTTACCTTGACATATTTCCTTGATGCAGTTACAAGCCTCTATGCTACTCCTGTAGATCAGTTACAGGCCTATATGCTACTCCTGTAGATCAGTTGCACGCCTCTATGCTACTCCTGTAGATCAGTTACAGGCCTCTATGCTACTCCTGTAGATCAGTTACAAGCCTCTATGCTACTCCTTTAGATCAGTTACAGGCCTCTATGCTATCCCTGCATATCAGTTACAAGCCTCTATGCTACTCCTGTAGATCAGTTACAGGCCTGTATGCTACTCCTGTAGATCAGTTACAGGCCTCTATGCTACTGCTGTAGATCAGTTACTAGCCTCTATGCTACTCCTGTAGATCAGTTACTAGCCTCTATGCTACTTGTAGATCAGTTACAGGCCTCTATGCTACTCCTGTAGATCAGTTACAGGCCTCTATGCTACTCCTGTAGATCAGTTACAAGCCTCTATGCTACTCCTGTAGATCAGTTACAGTCCTCTATGGTACTCCTGTAGATCAGTTACAGGCCTCTATGCTACCCCTGCAGATCAGTTACAGGCCTCTATGCTACTCCTGTAGATCAGTCACAAGCCTCTATGCTACTCCTGTAGATCAGTTACAGGCCTCTATGCTACTCCTGTAGATCAGTTACAGGCCTCTATGCTACCCCTGTAGATCAGTTACAGGCCTCTATGCTACTCCTGTAGATCAGTTACAGGCCTTTATGCTACTCCTGTAGATCAGTTACAGGCCTCTATGCTACCCCTGTAGATCAGTTACAGGCCTCTATGCTACCCCTGTAGATCAGTTACAGGCCTCTATGCTACTCCTGTAGATCAGTTACAGGCCTCTATGCTTCTTCTGTTGATCAGTTACAGGCCTCTATGATACCCCTGTTGATCAGTTACAGGCCTCTATGCTACCCCTGCAGATCAGTCACAAGCCTCTATGCTACTCCTGTAGATCAGTTACAGGCCTCTATGCTACCCCTGTAGATCAGTTACAGGCCTCTATGCTACTCCTGTAGATCAGTTACAGGCCTCTATGCTGCTCCTGTAGATCAGTTACTGGCCTCTATGCTACTCCTGTAGATCAGTTACAGGCCTCTATGCTACTCCTGTAGATCAGTTACAGGTCTGTATGCTACTCCTGCAGATCAGTTGAAAGTTAACCTTTAAATGGTAGGCAGATTAAGGACCAAACCAGAAATGGAGCACTATTGCATTCCATTATAAAATGTTCACTTTTTATGTTTTTATTTTCACTGCTTTCTATAAATTATACTTGATTTCAACTTAAAAGAAAATTGTTTATGATAGTCTATATTTACTTCATAGAGAACAATATCAGCCATTGCTGCACATAAAAAATCGTACGAGGTTTGAAAAGTTTTCCGTAAAAGAACTTGTGATCATGTATTTGACTTATTTCTTATTTATATGTACATTATTTCTATCTAGCATTAAGGACAACCATATAAATGACTTAAGACATATCAATGAAGAAGAATAAAATTTAGTTTCTTATGAATCTTCTTACAGGTTTAAGTTATTCCAAGTTCCTATTGTGCAAAATGAATTGAAATTATACATATTGATTTCATGTAATCTACAATCAGCTTAAATAAGATGCACTGTATAGTCTTTAAACCTGTGGTTTTACAATTTTAACCTTTATACTGTGGAAGGAGGGTCTGTACCTTCAGTGCTTGGGCAGATAGTACTAATGTACATAAATACTGTTGAAAAGAGGGGGTCTGTAAATTATTCAATGCTTGGACAGTTAGTATTTATTTACATATATACTGTGGAAGGGGGGTTGTACCTTCAGTGCTTGGGCAGTTAGTATTCATGTACATATATACTGTAGAAGGGGGGTCTGTACCTTCAATGCTTGGGCAGTTAGTATTCATTTACATATATACTGTAGAAGGGGGTCTGTACCTTCTATGCTTGGGCAGTTAGTATTCATTTACATATATACTGTAGAAGGGGGGTCTGTACCTTCTATGCTTGGGCAGTTAGTATTCATGTACATATATACTGTGGAAGGGGGGTCTGTACCTTCTATGCTTGGGCAGTTAGTATTCATTTACATATATACTGTGAAAGGGGGGTCTGTACCTTCAATGCTTGGGCAGTTAGTATTCATTTACATATTTAGACAAACTACCAAATGCTTTACAATAAGGGGTGACTGGCATATAGTGTAATAGATGTGAACAAGTTAATGTGTTGATCTACGGAAAACTTAATTATAGTCAACTTTACTGTGTCCATACGACGGGTTTTTGCTTGACAAAATTTGAAAACTGCTACCGCGTTTGGTCGAGTTTATGGTCCTTTTGTATATCTCATATTACACTATTTGAAGGTAACAATTATTTCCACAGTTAATCGGCTTTTTGAAATGCGGCCTTTTTTTCATTTTGCTAGCTCGATTTTCCATAGGAAGTCAGCCATTTTTGTATCTTAAGGGGTCTAATGTTGTTTACAAACGTTCGTCTGTTTTCGTAACGTACAATGGTATTCGGACAAACCGCGAGACTTTTCCTGCCTCAACTGCAGACGACAACACCCGAAGGATTTCGAATAGACAACAATGGAATTTTCCTAACGTACAGTTCCGTTCAAAACAAGGTCAAAATTTAGTATGGAAAATCGATCTGGCGAAATGAAAAAACGGCCTCGTTTCAAAAAGCCGATTAACTGTGGACAATAATTGTTACCTTCAAATAGTGTAATATGAGATATACAAAAGGACCATAAACTCGACCAAACGCGGTAGCAGTTTTCAAATTTTGTCAAGCAAAAACCCGTCGTATGGACACGGTAAAGTTGACTATAGTTTATAAAAATAGTACTTGTATTGTTTATGTAATTTGATTATACTAAATGTCAGCATGAGTTTGTTTATTTCTTATGATAACTTTATTCTTGGGACAAAGTTAGTTAGTTTGTTTGAATGATGTTTAATGCCAATATCAGCTATATCAAGGAGTTCAGTGTTTATTTGGGAAGACTCAGTGCCAGCAAAAACCCCCCACCTTTGGTAGAAAAACTGGCAATCCTTGTGAAATAATTGGAGACGATTACACCCTGCTGGCAACGAAACTCGAACCTGCATATTCAGTTTGGACATAGCTACAATAATGTAGCTCCTTTTTTTTTTTTATGGACGGAGCTACAAAGCGGTCCCATTACTCGTAATGGAGCAGCCCGGGAGTGATTCACACCCGGGGGTTTTATGCATTTTATAAGCAATTTAACTGTTTCCCTGGTTTGCTACATACTTTTTTATGTATTTGCAGTTTAACTGATATTTCCACAACACCGTATTCGTTAGTTTTATCACTTTATTCATAATCATGGCATTGTTGACAAAAATATGAATTCCGGAAGTGCATAATTTCGATAATATCGGAATCGATTTGGTAAAAAATGAAATTCCGGATGATTTCAGCTGCATTCATTTGCATTATGATTATGTCCCCTTATTACAAATTTTACCGATACCATTCCGAAATTCTACACTCCACAATTTTAATTATGTCAACAATGACACGATTACGAAAAAGTGTTAAAATTATTTAATTAGACATTGTAGACATATAAGATGAACGGCGGAGGAAAGAAAACATATTTATTTAATAAAGACAAAGGTTAAATAGCGGAAAATATGTGTAAATCCCAAAAGTGTTTTTGCTCCATTACGAGTAATGGGACCTCTTTGTAGCTCCGTCCATAATAAAAAAAAGGAGCTACATTATTGCAGCTAGTTTGGACATAGTAGACGAACTACCTTAAACACTTGGCCACCAAGGCCCAGAGACAGTAAGACATTAAAAATATACAAAGGACAGATTTATTTCATTCACTCATTATATGAATAGGGAACCAGAAGTTATTGCATAATAGATGAATAAAGAAATAATGAATTCACATACCTTTTATTATTAAGATAAGATCATGATTGTAAAATAAAAATTTTATAAATTTACTTGTAATAATGGAACACCAGATGACTTGATGCAGATTTGTGTGGACTTCTTAACTGCATTATATGTTAAAAGAAAAGAAATAATAATAATAATATAATACTAATAAGAAAAGAAATAATGATATAATACTACTACTAATAATAATAATAATAATAATATTTATAATATTTATAATATTAATAATAATAAATTCTTTATTTAAAGAGGGTAACACAGTTAGCTTACAAAACTAATCTTCCCTGAGGCTCTCATTAAAATAACAAAACAGCATATAAAATGGAATATTACAATGTGTATTCATACTACAGCAATATAGACAATTTGATCTTAATAACCTATATATTGTACAGAACATTGGTATGGTTCGAGACACTGTCTAGCAATAATCTTATTTGTGTAAAAAGTTTTTATTTTTGTTTTAAAAAGGTTGCTGGTGTTTGCTACATTATGCAAACTCATAGGTAAATCATTCCACAATACTGAATAATGATTTCCTATAGGCTTATTTATTTTGATCTTTCTATCTTTTTCTTAGTCGATGATCCTCTGGCACCACTGATGACTTGGAAACTAGCTTTCTTTAACCCTCTTTATTTTCTGACTTCTTCATGGTGTTGCACAGTTTTAAGCCTGCCCAGAATAAAATGATGTCTTTCCATCTCTTTTTCTGTCTGCTTCTTCTCTCTCCTTGAAAAGAACCTTGCAAGTTCTACATGTATTTTGACCACAGTAAAGAAATAACAGTCTTTCAAGGTCCTGTTATTTCTTAAATGTGATTTTATATTAGAACTTTTGAGATTTTTAATGTTATTTCCATGTTTGTCCCAGGACAGTTTTTATCAAATTTAATACAGTCCTAAAACCCTAAAGTTTAGAATTCTTCAATGAAGTGCATACTCGATCAATATGGTTTGTGATTTCATTTGATTGTACTATATGTTTTAAATTGTAGCCTGGTATATTATACCATCTGATTATTCTTGCTGTACACAGAAAGTAATGACATCTCTTGAGAATTGTGACTTAAAAAAAGGTACCAATATATCATTCAGCCATTTGGTTGAGTCATGATTTTTTGGTTTTCACATTATATTTATAAAAAAATATTGAGTGCTATACACATCATCATATATTTATCAAGGAAGATTATTCCTGATAAAAACTTGATTATTTTCATATCATCTAGTTGGAAAGCAATTTTTTGCTTTTTTTGGTTGTCTGTCGTCTGCAAACCTGTACACCTTTTACATCTGTTGTCTGCAAACCTGTACACCTTTTACATCTGTCGTCTGCATACCTGTACACCTTTTACATCTGTCGTCTGCATACCTGTACACCTTTTACATCTTCTCTGTGAGAAATTCTGAATAGGTTTGTGTAGCAAAAAAAAAGTTTAATTTTCCGCTTTTAATCCCTGAAATTATTTTCTATGAACAGTGTTGCTAATAGGGATAAAATAAGCTTATTGGGAATTAATTATTAATTGATTTTTTACGTCTGATGTTATAGATGCTGCTATAGAATTTAACAACTATATTATGCAAGTTTTGTTGTAGAAAAACAGTTGAGTAAATACTGAAAATGAAGCCATCAACCAGTTCTATTGATGTAATAATACAGCTAGATGGCGTAATTCACACTCGTATTTGCTCATAGTTACTCGTAACTATTCAATCAAACTTAGCATTTAGGTTCAGTGCCCAGGAGACTGGTAGAATTTGTTCTTTCTGATTGTTCAATTAGTTAGAATAATTAAAACTCCTGATAGATTTCCCAGAATCCTAATAACAAGGTATCAGACTATCTCTAATTTCAGTTCCGTAAATATAATGTTTGATCTTGTATGTTTGTAATAGCTCTCTAATTTGTAATCGGTATCTTTTTGTATCATCCCCTGTTATTATATCATTTGTCAAGATAAGTAATGTAGGAAGATTGTGGTCTAGCTATCACCTCATCATTTCATCTAATTGTGACAGGCTGGCGACTGTTGTGGCTGCTATATGTGTCTGATTGTTGAAATATTTTGTGTATGTTATTTAATGCCACTGGAGCAATGTTTATGGCTGTTTATCTTGACAAGACTTACGAGTTACCGTCTGCTTCCTACTTGATTAACATTTGGGATTTTCCACAAACATGTTACCATGCACACCTTTTGCTTTACTTAATGGACTCAAAACTTACAGTAGTGGCAACTCCTTTTATATTTCTTTTATTCTTGAGTCAAAGGTATTGCTATACCAAGAAAGCTTAAAGTCCAGCAAGGAGTATTTCAGCATATTCAGGATGAAAAAAAACAGTAAATCAATTAGGGAAAAGGCAGGACATTTTTACTGTCTAGACAAGTATGAAGATTTAGGTAGGGTCCTTTTGTAGTGGATACAATGAGCCTACTATATACCTAGATGCATAAAAGGAATCTTTATCATGCAAGAAATGTGGGAGTCTCCAAACATGGCACCCACTATGATCCATGGCCAGTACAATAGCTGATTCTACATTGGTATCTACAGTGGTTAATATAATTTAAAGAAAACCACTGTCTGGTACTGCCACCTGGTGGTGACAGAGGACCTGGAGGGATTTGTGTGCTTTGTTCTTCCCGAAAAGTACGATTGAGTTGTAATGAGTGTGTAAGTTCTTGTTGATCAAGTACCCTATTTATCTGACTTAATGTTGAAACATTTTCATTTCTTATCAAAATCCTACATACATGTAGACTTATAGTCCAGATAATATGGTACTCATCACTAAGCCTGGCATGACAATCATAAAATAAGTCCTTGCAGCTAACAAAACAATCAAATTGTACAGAAAAATACCTGAGAATAGAGATGATAGCTGAAATATATTGGCTAATCTGATCTTTTGAGATTACAAAGGAGAAAATTTGCCTTAATTAAACATGAAAGCCTCATCATATTAGTGCACTGTGTTGGTCATCAGACGACCAATAATTGATTATTGCTAAAAACCTCTTTTCCTAGAAACAGGATAGTTTGTTGGTGATGTAATTGCCTCAGAAAAAAACAAGTATATATTATCATTGTCAGTTGGAAAACACCATCAATCTTGCTGTTTTCCTGACAATATTTAATCCAGCCTATGATAAAAGCTAATTACTGCTGAATGTTTGTTCAATGGAGACTATTGTAATCATTATGATTCCCAGATAATACGCCATTTCAAGAAATTCCTGTATTCCTTATATACAAATCACAAAGATATTGGTTTATCAGTTTATATGAATGGAGTAGGCTCTTTAGAGTTAGTGGTTATCAGGAACAAATTAAATGGTACAAGAATTGCCTTTTATAGGGTTAAAGGGGTTATATATCCTATAGTAGACTAATATTACTTAAAACCTTTAATACTTTGTCACTTAAGATTGTCTCAAAGTTGTCTACAAATTGTGTAGTTAAATGTTTTTCTGCTTTGATACAAATTTCCACAAGTGAGGATAGCGGTTTGCTTTCAAGTATTTTTTAATTTCAGGTTGATTCCTGTTTTTTATTGACTTTAGTTAAGAGTTGTCATCTCTCCTTATGTAAGCAACTGAACTTGGAATCTTACAGTAGCTTCAATATGCCTCAAATTAGGGTCTATCTGAAATCACATCAGTTGTTTTTCCTTTACATGTAGTATGAAATATCTTTGATATCCAATGACCAATGCTGTATTTTTTTAATGTTTTCCGATCGTCTAATCGTATAGTTTGGTTTTCAGCAGAGGCATCATTTTTCTGTAGACAAGTTATTTTTGGACTCTACATTTTGATCTACCGGTAGTTGATCTATCGTTTTCATACTTTCCCAATATGGTCGCATAACAAACAAATATAAGTTAGGATTGATATTGGTATCCTGCTTGGTCTCTGCTGTTTTGGATAATAAAGAGATGAACATCAAAACAGGAGCAGTTTTGTGTTTATCAAAATTTTTTTCTTATTAACCAGTTTTTCAGTTCTTAGGTATCATATTTTCGTATGTCAATAATTTTCCATATATCTTCAGCTGTGGCTTCTTCATTTCTTCTCAATGACTACTAATTTTAACAATTGTCAAGAACTGTTGTTTAGCAAATTTCATCAAACGATTCTGTTTGTTTCTGTCTGACTGTTTCTCAGATTTTTTAGGAAAACCTTGTGAACTCTGGCTCCTCGCAAAATTTGAACTGAAAGCCACCATAAAATCAATGTAACATAAAACCTCATTGTACAAACACTAGCAGTAATTGCTGAGCATATTTTATACATACTGAGATGAATACAAAGAATAATCATATACTGTTAGATTAAAATTGAATTTTGCATATCTCCAGTTTATTATTACTATCAACTCTGTTGTCTAGGGCATTTATAATAACAACATAGAAAAATTAAATACTGTCCAGTCCATAAATATTCAGAACAGCATTTAGTGTATTCAAGGATTGAATCCTTATAGACTTATTTCATTGATTTCTTCATTATAAGATAAGGCTAAAATAGGGTCATAATTGGTGTTGATCACAAACGAATTAATCAATCTAATAAATGTATTACCAGTCAGATGACGGAAATGTGATGAGAATCCTGATATAAAGTCCTTTTAATATCCCAACATGTATTGACTATTCACAATTAAAGTTCTATTACAACATCTGTAATTGATTAATATAATGTTCTTGGGTTCTTAGATTAATTGCCATGTTTATAGAGCGTTAGTGTTGCTTTAACGATTATGTAAATGTTCGATCTATTTTGGTCAAAGTGACTTCCTTAATTTTTGTTCGGTCCTTCACAAAAACAGATTTTGAATAAATAGTCATCCAGTGTATTAGTATGAAATGGAGATGTTTCTATATTATTATTATTATTTTGTTCTATTTCTTCTTTATGCTATATTACGGATTTTATAACATGGCATTTATTTTATTGCTCAGACTTTACAGCGTACAATATTTCATGATCACTTTATTTTATTAATTTTCCCTACACTAAAAATGCATTAAACCAAGAACTTTAACCAGCATAAATGCATTTACACAAAAAGATTGGAAAAAGGTGAAAGAATTTCCTAATGGAACATTTAACAAGACATTAACCTTCAATAAAAATGTTGACTGCATTCTTTGAGGGTGTCCAGGTTTTCTACAGTTGTTTTAACTAGGTACTGTGTCTCCTTCTGTCAATAATAACTGGATGCCACGATACAGCTGAAAAAATTGTTCACAGTGACACTTCAACTCATTTTAACTAGAAAAAGTTCAAAACTATTTCAAAACTATCAATTTTCAGTAAACTACATGCATCTTGAGTCGCCTTTAAATACTTTGTTTAAGGAGAGTACAGTATAGTGCACTAACAGGATCAGAAGAGAAAATATTTTTGAAATCTCTTTTAATGAAAACCATTAAATTCTATTTTTAGTTTTCAGCTTGTAGCTCTGACCTTGCTTTGGAAATAGAGAGATACAAACTGGCAAAATGGATTATTATTGAAATGTGTAATGTTTTTATGATTGGAAAAATATGTGCAAGTGCCATTTTTATTACAAGCAGATGTCAGTAAATTGTGTCCTTCATAATAATACTGTTGTTGTGACTGAATACAACAGTTCCTGTCATTTATGTACTTAGACTTCTCTATCAACAAACTGGTAACCATGGTGAAGCTTACAAGTTACTAAAAATGGCATTAATCCACATTTCTTTTTATACCCCCTGTTAGGTGGGAGTATATAGTGATGGGGTGTCCATCCGGCCAGCCAAATTTTATTATACTTTCACAGAATCTTTGTCACATAGTGCCATTATGCACCTGATATCTGACATTTTGATCAGAATGATATTTGGTATTTCCTACAGAAAAAACATTTCCTTTTCCATTCTTTGACATAGTGGTACTTGTGTTGTGTAATAAACTCCATCATCAGTTCTCTGAAACTTCACAAAAAGATTGCACATTTTTTTTAAGTTATGCACCTGCTATTGTGGAATTGTTTGAGGATTTTTTATACCCCCGCTCGACAGAGTTGGGGGTATATAGTGGTCCTCATGTCCGTCCGTCCGTCCGTCCACATTTGGTTTCCGGATGACAATTCAAAAAGTTTACATCCGATTTGAATGAAACTTTGGGATATTGTCACATATCAGGTTGGTAAGAATCCTATCGATTTTGGGGGAAATTCGTCAAATTTCGAGGTCACAGTCCACGAAAAACGTTATAAATTTTAACATAAAAGTTGTTTCCGGACAATAACTCAAAAAGTTTGCATCCGATTTGAATGAAACTTTGGGATATTGTTATATATCAGGTTGGTAAAACGCCTTTTGATTTTGGGGGAAATCCATCAAATTTCAAGGTCGCAGTCCACGAAAAACGTTAGAAATTTTCACAAAAGCCGGGGTATCAGCGATTGCTAGATCGACTTTGTCTAGTTTAATTAATTTTCCAGACTCGTAAAGTTAATTATTTTTCAGTTCAGAAAATATGCAGAGATATACCTATTTCATGTACATGTAAGGGGTCATCCATAATTGTCAACATTTTTCATGAGTTTGCAAAGAGCACTATAGGGGGGCGGGTTTCAATTTCAACATTTTTTCGGTACTTTCTTTAAACTTCCGGTAATGTGGATGTGCAGACTTGCAACAAATGTCGACGTACTCTTTTGTAGGGAGGGAGGGGGTTTTCAAAAAGAGTGATCTTTGCAAACTTGTGAAAAATGTTGACAATTATAGATGACCCCTAATCAACTCCTACAGTTATTTACCCAGATGTTTTGAAAATTGGGAATTTGGGAATTGGTGAGCATTGCTCAGTTTTTCTAGTTCAATCAACTCTCAGTTGGTCAGATATAAGTAGTGGCTATCACTTGTGTTTATACTGATTGTACTGTAAAGTGATTCAGAATAGAACAAATTACTTTCCTAAACAAATGTTCTCTACTAATTGAACAATCTGTGTCACTTTTCTGAACAAAATGTTCCTTGACAAAAAGAACAATTGCTTGACTTTTCTAAACATATGTTCTATGTTCTCTACAAATAGAACAAAGTACTGGACTTTTCTAAACACATGTTCTCTACAAATAGAACAAAGTACTGTACTTTTCTAAACATATGTTCTATGTTCTCTACAAATAGAACAATTTAAAGTACTGGACTTTTCTAAACACATGTTCTCTACAAATAGAACAAAGTACTGTACTTTTCTAAACCTATGTTCTCTACAAATAGGACAATTTAAAGTACTGGACTTTTCTAAACACATGTTCTCTACAAATAGAACAAAGTACTGGACTTCTCTACACTCATGATCCCTACAAATAGAACAAAGTACTGTACTTTTATAAACAAATATTATCAACAAGTAGAACCAATATGTTCTCTTAAAATAGAATAAAGTACTTGACTTTTCTAAAAAAAATTGTTTTCAAGTCTTGGGGGGGGTGGGGGGAGGGTGGTTTCACCGGTTACTCCTCCCCAATAAAAAATGGACATGAAAAATTACTGAAAACCACGTTAAAACACATTCAAGCAAACAAAAAGGTTGTCTATAATTAGAACAAAGAACTTGCCTTTTCTAAAGAAATGTTGTCCACTAGTACATGTATACCAGTTTTTATGTATTGTACTAAAAGAACCTTATTTCTATGAAAGAGCTACAAGAATGTTAATTTTCAGTGTAAGTTTCCATGATGTATAATGAATTTTCCTGTACTTTTGTGCTTCATTTCCCTGAGATATTAGCTTTTAAGGACATAATAATGTTATTTACTGCTATGACTCCTTACGTTAATGAGTTGGATTTGTCTGCAGAGGAATCAAGCATCTTGTTTTATGTGATTTCACTTTAAACTCTTGTACATTTGACATTTCAACATGTAAACCACTTAATCTGTTAATTTTGCTAATGGTTTTATAAGCATCTCTTTATAGAATAGCACAAGTGTATTTGATGGTTTAGAATTCAGGTAAAAATTCAATATCAATGCAGATTTATTGACGAAGCTCAAAAACTTATGCTGTTCCAGCAAAAATTAGCTACTTATACAAAGCATCAAAGGTGATGACTTGTTAATTTGCTAGTGTTTTAAATTGATTTGTACAATCAAAAATGAATAAGTTCAAAGCTCCTGTAGCCTGCTTGTCGATTTAATATAACATCTGATGGTTGTGTTTAAATTTACATGTCAATGGTGGTACATCAAACACTATCCTTGACAACCTAAAAAAAAGACCGATACAAATCAAGTTAATTTTTTTGTAATCGTTGTTTTAATCCCCTACCTTGTATTACCTATTATGTTTATTTTACAGAACTTTTTGATTGATTAGATAAGACCTGTTCTGTTCTGAGTACAAATTGTAAATAATGAATTCAATGGCCAGATTTTATTGCAGTATTCATTATTTCCATTATTTCTTTCAGGCAGGCATTCACTTTGCATCAATACAAAATATTTGTATGAAATGTAATGTAATGTTTATATCCAGCCAACAAAAGTTGAAGGGATGTAGATATTCAGTCCATTTATTCTTCCTTTTGTTGTTCATTTGTCCGACCTCAGGTAAAGCTTTGCCTTGAAGCTTCATTTGTATGAAGATGACTTCATATCTTCATGAAATTTGGTACACAGTTACAACATGATGAGATCCCTTCACTGGCAGAAATCTAGAGGGCTGTGCCAAATATTTCATGCTTGAGTGAACTTGTAAAAAGAGGTGTTTACCATATATGTACCAAGGGGGACATCAGTGATGCCAAGACATGCTATGTTTGTTGATTAAAACTTTAAAAATGCATTTTTTGACATCTTTATGGCATACTGCTGTCAGAGGATATTATAGTCAAAATACAATGACCTGTTAGGGATTTTCTACCTATTGGTCAACCAATTCTTAATACACATAACAGCTGTTTAGAAATCTGCTTCATTCTGTTTTCTTTAAAGCTCTTCATCAGTAATAGCTTTGACATTTAAATTGTAGTTACTCGTGTGTGACTCGGGTAACTTTAGTCTTCTAACTTGTTCTTCCTGTGTTGTACCCTATGACAAATTTAAAGATGAGAAGTTAGTTACCTGAGTCATGCATGAATGGCTGCAATTTAAATGTCCAGCTCTTTCTGATTATGAACTTCTAAACAGCTGGGGGTTTTTTTGGAATTGATTGAGCAATAGGTAGAAAATACATGACGGGTCATAGTATTTTGACTATAATACCCTACCCCACACAAAGAAATTACAGAGGGTATAAATGTTAATAATGGGTCCATCAGTCCTATGGACCTACTGATAGGTTTTTTATAATACTTGTTAGGAATGTAATTGTGCATATCGGCAGGTATTTAAGATCAGAAATTTTTTGTAGGAGTTATGCCAATTTGAACTTTAAAAAGTTAAGAATTTTTCTAAATATATGTATGTAACAACTTGTAAGGGCTTCTCCACTCATACTACTGAAAAGAATTCTATGCTACTTGGTAGGAGTGAAGGGCTTCATATGTAGCTGTACATATTGGCAGGAAATTAGGATCACATATTATTTGTAGGAGTAATGCCTGTTTATAATTTGAAATTTTTCAAAATATATGTATGAAACAACTTGTCAGTGCATTTCCTCTGAAACACTTGATCAGAATGTTATGAAACCTGGTAGGAATGAAGGGCATCATATGTTGTTGTGGATATTGACAGGAAGTTATGATCGAACAAAAATTGCAGGAGTTGTGCCCCCTGGAATACCATGTGTGTTTGAGAACACCAGTTACATTCAGTATCCCATACTGACCTCCGCTGAGGTTTCCCATTGGCTGTTTATCTTTACTGAATATTTTTTTTTCAGGTATAAGAGTGAATACCGGATAGACAGAAGCAGCAATATAAATATCAAGGTTTATTGTTATATTATTTTATTTTCAGCATGTGACATGAATGTACATAAGAGATGTGAAAAGAATGTTCCAAAATTATGTGGTGTTGACCACACAGAAAGACGTGGTCGAATAGAGATGGATGTGTCCTACCAGAATGGACAACTTAATGTTACAAGTAAGTCTTTGATATGTTATGCCCTTAATGTGTTTGTGAATAGTACTTGAACAATTATTGACTTGACAAGGCACTTTGTTTATTAGGCTTTGAGAACTTGTGAGATCTCCTTACTGGGAAAATTCTGTTGCTGCACCCAATACTTTACGCTTGATTTAACTTACGAAAAGGGGTGTGTTTACCAATATTTGAGTGTGGCCTAGACTGCAGTGGGCCTGTACTCTACACCTTTAGTATCCTTGATACTTCAATATCCAGTACAGATTTCACCTGAAATCACAGAACTTACTGTGTAATCCCACAAGGATGTGTTGTAGGTGTCAAAAAGTGTAGAGGCTGAGAAAGATTTACCCACTTTCTCATATAGCCAAAGCTGGCCAGCAGCAGAAACTCAGAATATCTGCACTTGACACAAGACACAAATAATTTCATTGTATTTAGTATAATAAATAGAATCTGATACATAGTATTGATAATGTATTGAATTATAAGGACCCTCACATTTATTAAATTATTATATTCCTAGGAATATCAGATAACCATGATTCCATGATTTCTTGTAGCCTTGAATATAAAACCATAATGTTACAAAAAATGAATATAGACTTCAATGTTGGCTAAAATAAAAAAAAATTAAGTGTAATGTTTTTAAATTATTTTGTTGATATAGTAGTTTTGTAGAAAAAAAATTGTAAAGGTGTATAAAGTGAAATGGGAACGAACACAAATAAAAAGAACTAAATTGAACTATTCTAGATAATTAAAGATAGGTTATCATGTTTAGTAGGTTCTTTGTTGCTTGAAAGCAGTTGAAATATTTTAATATCCAATAGCAGGAGAAACTAGTTACTTGTATCAGAATTTGGGTTTCCTACAAGTTAGGGAATTTTTTAATATTTTAATATTCTGTAAGTGACAGTTAATGTTAAGGTCAAAGATGCAAATCAAGATAAAAATTCTCTTCTGTTATATGTGGTCACAATATTTGCTGTTTGTTTGAATGTTGTTTAATGCCATTTAATATCCCACACTGAATACATATATATATATAGAATTATTGTACTTTCATACAAAATAGTATTTCATATTAAATATGATCATGTTTAATTCTATAATTTTAGTTTCAACAGAGCTTTTGTGTAAACAGTTATGAATGAGTTCATTTATTATAATTTTCAGTTAAGGAAGCTAGAAACCTAATTCCCATGGACCCGAATGGTTTAGCAGATCCTTACGTAAAAATAAAGTTAATTCCTGATGATTCAAGTAAAACAAAGAAGAAAACAAAAACAGTGAAAGCCACCCTTAACCCTATCTGGAATGAAACATTTACCTTGTAAGTATATTGTCTATTAGAACAAATAATCGTACCCTCGCTTTTTTTTTTTGGTGTGGGTACGAATTTACTCGCATTACTCGTAATGTAGCAGTTATGCCGTTCATCCGACAAATCCCAAAACTAACATTGGATTATAACAGCAGTAACATTTGGCCTAATAGTCTATTTATTTAAGTTTTACTGTTATGTCACAGAAAGCAATTTGTCATCTATATCATATTTAGACTATGACCTTAAGGGTAATATTGTAAACTGCCCATCATTTTATAGTGGCTTCTATAATGAAACTGCCTACCAAACTTTTTTTTTAAAGTGCCACATATATAGCAAAATGTACAGCCTTACTTGACAAGCTTAACACTGCTGATGGAACCATTTAACTTAGACTTAAATTGAATGGAAATGAAAGGTATCTGAAAATAAAAATTATATAATTGTTACATGTTTTTGAATTTATTCAAAAATCCAGAAAGTTATTTGTTGTACATAGGTGACCAGTATATATAGGTACTGCATATACAGTTGTTATGGTAGTTAATCAACTATTAATCACATGGTCTGTCAACACTGAGATTGTGGGTTCGAGTCTAACTGCAGGCAGGGTGCACTTGACTTCGATTTTAATTGACAGGGATTAACAATTATATTCATTATATTCATTAAAAGACTTATTAAGTACAACTCCCCTTTGTATCTCATTGCTACACATAAAATATGTTTAAACTGAACATGGTACCTATCACATGGTTTCAGATTTTTATGACACTTGACCTTAAGCAGGAAAACAGTTTTGGTTTTCTAACTATAATATACTCTTCCAGCACTACATCTAAGGTCATTTGTTTACAAAATTTTAACATTTACCTAAAAATAGCCAGGTAAAGAAATTTTATATTTAATTTTTTAACTAACTACAGACTCCAGAAAGGCTGGTAATTTTATTTCAATATTAAATAACATTTACTAGCAGTGGTATAATATTTGTTTATTTTTAGTGACCTTCGTGCAGAAGACCACTCTAAGCGACTGTCAGTAGAAGTGTGGGACTGGGATCGGACATCCCGTAATGACTTTATGGGATCTTTGTCATTTGGAATATCAGAGGTTATAAAGGAACCACATGTTGGATGGTTTAAACTGCTGAGTCAGGAAGAGGGAGAATTTTATGGAATACCAGTTAGCGATGACCTAGCTAGTGACATTCAAGAAATCAAGGATAAAATGAAGGTAAAACTAATTTTCTCCAATTTTTGCTTCAAATTCAAAATGCTTGAGCAGTGTGGAAATAATGGTTCTCGTCACTAGTAAAAATGTGATTCTCATCAGTTGATTGGTTTAAAATATTAACGTTGTAATAAGAACTAATGACATCATAAACAAAACACCTTCGATTTACTGCATATTCAAGTCATGATGTTGGGTTGAAAATTTGTACATCGTTTACCAAATTTACTTCTTTTTTTAAAAATTAGAGAAATATCGAATTTCTCCAATAGAATGGAAATTTAAATATCTCGATTGGAGAAGTCTAATTATCTACTGGTACCGTTGAAAGATTCTACAGTCAAACCTCGATAAGTCGAAGTTTACGGGACCGTAAAAAATATATCGAGTTATCCGAAGTTCGAGTCAACCGAGTTTAGGGTGTGACGTCATTTTCATTATGTGATTTAAAAAAATCGAATGGTATTTATTTCATGTATATTGGTTTCGAACTTCGGCATTGCTTGTTTTGTCACGGTATTTATAACGTGCGATATAAGAAGTATTTTAGCCATTCACATAAATGGACAATAATTAATAAATAGTGTAATCATGTTTTAATATCTATTACGAAATTATGGAAAAACATTTCAAGAAAACACTTATCAACTTACAGTTCTAAAGAACTAATGAAACAATACAAATTGGTTTTTTTACGTAATTGACAACACACAAGTGAACAAAAATAACAGAATGACTTTAAAGAAACGGAACTTGACCACATACATCATTGATCAGATCAAAATAAATTTTAAATAATTATCATTTTTAATTAAACATGACAAAATAATTCGGACAGTAATTAGCGGATCATCAATTAACCTTAATAATGCATATCCTGCGCTTGGATTACCAATTCGTTTTATTAAATTGCCAATTCAAATTGTAATAGCCAATCAAAAATCGTGTTTTCTCCATGACAGGTGTTTAAAATAAACAGACGCCTATTAAGTAACAATACAAACTACAAATGAAATTGTTTTGACATCGATATCGAGAGCAAAATTAACATCGAGACAACGAAGTTAAAATTACACTTATTAATATTGTCCGGACTGCAAAAATCCATCGAGTTAAGCGAAATATCGAAACAACCGAGATCGACACATCCGAGGAAGAAATGCATTGTTGATATGGGAAAAATACCGGGACTTAAAAATTATATCGACATAACAGAGGTATCGAGTCAACCAAGTTTGAGACAACGAGGTTCAACTGTATATATCTGTACTCAGTACATTCCTGGTCAAAATAGGCATAAGGCTCGAGGCTCGAACCCACTACCTCAGTGTTAAAAGACCATGTGATCAAAAGTAGATGAACTACCTTAACGATTTGGCCACAGAGGCCCCTGAGAGTAGTGCTGCATGTTATGTACAAATTTTACACACATTCGGCATGCTGGTTGTGTACAATGCAGACTGCAAATAAATTGCGCCATCATATCACACTAGTAATGTACAAAGCAGTCTGTTTGTTTGTTAAAATATTGTTTAATGCCACTTTAGCCAATTTTTTAGCTATATGGTGGTGTTCAGTTTTTATTGGGAAAAAAAACGGAGTGCTCAGAGAAAATACCAGACCTTTGGTAAGATAACTGGCAATCCTTGTCAATTCGAGTTGAAGTCATGCAAGCCTACCCACAGAGACTTTGTGTTGACAAACATGAGATCAATAGTTTGTTTGTTTGTTTGTTTGATGGTGTTTAACGCCACTTTCAGCAATTTTTCAGCTATATCATGGCGTCCAGTTTTTATTGGGGGAGGAAGCCGGAGTACCCGGAGAAAACCCCCAACCTGCGGTAGGAAAACTGGCAATCCTTGTCAATTAAGAGTCGAGTACACCCTGCCTGCAGTGAGAATCGAACCCACAATCTCAGTGTTGACAGACCACGTGATCAATAGTAGACGAACTACCTTGACTACTCAGCCACCGAGGCCCAGAGATCAATAGTAAATGACTAACTACCTCAACTACTGAGCCACCGATGCCCCTCAAAGCAGACTCTCAACAAACTACACCAACATTTGGTTTACATGCTAAGAAGACTTGTTAGATCACACCTTAATGCTGATTGTATAGAAAAGCATGAAAACGCAAAGCTGACCTATCTCACTGACTACCAAGTATGCTGATTGTATAGAAAATCATGAAAACACAACACAAAGCTGACCTATCTCACTGACTAACAAGTATGCTGATTGTATAGAAAATCATGAAAACACAACACAAAGCTGACCTATCTCACTGACCACCAAGTATGCTGATTGTATAGAAAAGCATGAAAACACAACACAAAGCTGACCTATCTCACTGACCACCAAGTATGCTGATTGTATAGAAAAGCATGAGAACACAACACGAAAGCTGACATATCTTACTGACCACCGAATATGCAGATTTCTTTCACACTGTTTCATCTTTTCATTCTGGTCATGTAAATAGCAAAGTCAACACACTTGCGCAACATCAAGTTTTGTAGAAAACATAGAAACAATACAAGTAGCTGGACTTAGTAAAGTCAGTGTTAACAAAATCAACCACATGTGCATCATTTAAAATATTGCAGCTTTGAAATGGTCTGCATCGTTTAATTCAATAAATAATACAGCATTTATTGTTGCAGTTAATGTTAATAGAATTTTGCCATTTGAGCATAGTAAAGTTATTAGAAATCTTGCTTTTAATAGAAATGTGAGGTTAATTTTATTAAAAAAATGTCGTGTAGTGCGTGAATTGGAAATTCAATTAAATCATATGTTGGTAATACTGAAATCTTACGAAAATCATCAAATGAAACAGTTATGTAATAAATATCATTGAGAAAATGACTACAGGTTATACATAAAATGAAATTGCAGATTTATTGATTGCGCTAATGGTTGTCACAGAATTAACTCTAGTATAAATTAATTCACTGGTTTTATGGTTTTTAAATCTACAATCAAATACTCCATTAATAAGCTCTTAATGCAATGCCTATAACTGATATTCTATAGAATCTGTAGGTTCAGAAAGGTTACCATGCAATGAGAGATCCCTTGTACTGATAAGGCTTACAGAACATGTAATCTTTATTAGAAGGAGGGAGAATTTTTTTCTTTTATATAATAATTGACTTTTCAAGAATTGACTAAGTAGGATTTTACCTTTATAATGCCATTTGCTACAGGGTTTTAATTGAATGTCAAAGTTGGGTATGGTATGATATTACAAAAAGGGCACCTCTGTCAGTAGTCTATACAAAGTGTTGCATGTTTATTTCCATTGCATGGAGGGAGATAGAGAGTTTTGTTAATGAGTGAAAAGTGATGTTTCTTAAGTAGCATAGCAATATGCTCTCTGGAATAGGACTTTTCTCAGATGAACAAATTCCTGTATCTGTTTTCTTATGTGGAAATAAATGTTTTATGTTGTATTTGTTGGCTTTACTAATGAACTGTCATTGGTAGTCATGACTTAGTCATGGGTAGTTTTTTTAGCTTGTTAAAAACAAATTTTTCTTGCAAACTGTATACAGATTTCAATGTGTTTGTTAGGATGCACACACAGTGCACACCTAGGTTAGAAAACACAGTTCTTATTTTGTGTAGTCAACTTCTTTTCCTGTTTTTTACCCCAGACCTTAAACTTTAAAGAAATGTTGTACATGTGTTGAAGTTGAACACCTAGTATTATGGAATTCCTTGACAATTCAGAGTAATGCCCCTTTATTTATAAAAAAAATTACAAATTCACCTTGTCAGCTCGCTAAATCGAACAGTTGTTGTTGGATCGTCATGACACTTGGGGGAAAATGTTTATTGGCATAATATCTCAACCGAGTTCGATAACCAGCCAAATCGCCCTACACACTTCAGACTCATGGCTTTTAATTTTTTGTCTCGCCTGCGACGAAAGTCGCTGGAGGCAAGACATATGTATGGGAATCCGGCGGCAGCGTAACACTTGACATCTTGCTTCATTTATTTGTAAGCCCAAGCCCTAGGTCCATCAAATTTGGTACAGAGGTAGCTTATGATGAGTACTTGCCAGTCAGTCACCTGTCACCTGACCTTGACCTCAATTTCACTGTCCAGCGACTAGGTTAAAGTTTTTGGGTTACGGCAGTTCCTCTGTAACTACGCATAGTAGGATGACAATATTTGGTGTATAGGTTGCTGATGACTAATACATGACTGTCTGGTAGGTGTCACCTGACCTTAACCTCAATTTCACGGTCCAGCGACTACGTTAAAGTTTTTGGGTTATGACAGTTCCTCTGTAACCACACATGGTAGGATGACAACATTTGGTATATAGGTTGCTGATGACTAGGACATGACTGTCTGGTAGGTGTCACCTGACCTTCACCTCAATTTCACGGTCCAGTGACTACGTTAAAGTTTTTGGGTTACGGCAGTTCCTCTGTTACCACGCATGGTAGGATGACAATATTTGGTATATGGGTTGCTGATGACTAATACATGACTGTCTGGTAGGTGTCACCTGACCTTGACCTCAATTTCATGGTCCAGCGACTATGTTAAAGTTTTTGGGTTACTGCAGTTTCTCTGTAACTATGCATGGTAGGATGACAATATTTGGTATATAGGTTGCTGATGAATAGTACATGACTGTCTGGTAGGTGCCACATGACCTTGACCTCAATTTCACGGTTCAGCGACTACGTTAAAGTTTTTGTATTTTGGACAGTTCCTCTGTAACTATGCATAGTATGGTGACAATATTTGGTATACAGGCCGCTGCTCTTAATTAATGCTATCTACGTAATGCTTATGACGAAATTTATTGTCATTACTGATGCAGAATTCAGGCGAGACGTTTTTCTGTGTCCACACTTGTTATTTTGTGGCACTTGTTTGTTTTTGTTTTTTTTTTTTTTTTTTTTTTTTACCCCTGCAAACTTGTTTTGGGGGGGGGGGGTATATAGGAATCACCCTGTCTGTCCACATCCCTTGTAAGCGCAACGCCTCCTAAACTGCTTGATGAAATTTAATGGAACTTTGCATAAAGGAAGTACATTACATGTAGATGTGCATGAAGGATTTTTATTGACCTCTTATATCATTAAGGGGAGATAATAGGACTTGAAAGCGAAAATGGGTGAGGTATCCCTTTGTGAGCGTGCTCACAGTCCACAATTGTTTATTTTTGCTTCTACATTAATTTGTCCAAATACTGCATAAGTATGTAGATCTAAATCACGAGAAAAGAAACCTATTATGTAACTAAGGAGATATTATGTATGACATTCAACAAGAAATTTATCAAACTGAGATATGCATTTAAAATATTGAATCCAAAGAAATTTTGAATACATTTTTACCTAAATTGGATTATGGATGTTGGAAGTGTCTAGAGAAAGGTGATGTTGAGACATTTGAATGAAATATTGTGTAAGAAATCTTTCAAATTGCACAGTGGTCATAATTTTTTTGTTGTTGTTAAGGAGTTTCTGCTTACTTTTGTAGAAAGCAGCCATAGATGAAGGAAAGACTCCAAGAGTTGATCTATCCAAAAATACCAGTAAACAGGACACAATTAGAGCAACAGACTTCAACTTCATGACTGTATTAGGCAAAGGAAGCTTTGGAAAAGTAACTATTGCTTATATCACTGCATATTTAGCTGAAGTTGATATTTTATATTTAAACATTTTTTTTTAATTAAACAAACAAGAATTTAAGATGTGCATTAATTATAGGGTTTTAATTAATTAAACTAAATATTACTGTTTGTTCTATCAACTTAATTTTTGAATTTTAACATTCAATTATTTAATGAACTTGCCCCAGTTTTATCCTTTTTTAGCTCAGTTGACCTGAATATATATTTTTATATGCCAATATGACAGTAAACATGGCTATCATTACCTTTACAGACTTAGTTCAACAGATGACTATAGGAATAATTTTCAAATGCCATCTTTTCTGAAACTGCAAAGCTGATTAAAGCCATATTGTATGTGAATGTTATTTAATGGTTCATTGTTTATGCTTAGTTGATCTAAAATCCATTGTAGGAATTAATTTTTACTTAGAAACGTATAAATGGCTTCCTATATGAAACTGTTGAACCAGTTTAAACCAAAGAGCAAGATTCATTGGATGGTCTCAACAAAGATAATGTTATTTGTGCCAGTAGAAAATTGAACATTATAAGACTTAGTTTAACATCAGGGAAATGTTACCTATATAAATCGGGTGAGCAATACAGGCTCTGGTTTCTGTTACATTTTGTTTACAAAAATTAGGTATTCATAGTTCCTCTTATGCCATCTGTAATCAAATTGAAGGTTATGAAGGGGATGGTCTTGTTGAAAAAAGCTATGTTAGGACGGGTCTAAGTGAGGTATCCTTTAACAGTGTATTATTTTATTTTAGGTTGTGTTAGCAGAAAGAAAAGGAACAGATGAATTATATGCCATAAAAATTTTGAAAAAAGATGTGATTATTCAGGATGATGATGTTGAATGTACAATGATAGAAAAACGAGTCTTAGCCCTTCCTACAAAACCACCATTCCTTGTTCAACTACATTCTTGTTTCCAAACTATGGTATGTTACTATAAATAACTTCTATGGCTGTACTTTGTAATATGTTACTTGGCACTTTCTTAATGCAGTGGTCAAGGAGTTTAACAACAATCTATGTATGTAACTGAGTTGAATGACGCACATATATTGTTCGTTACTAAAAAATCACAGAAATAGTGGAATATTTATTTTACTGTAAAGAATGTGTTACTCATTATAAATCTAAGGGTCTCAGTGGCCAAGTCATTCCATCAATCATGTGCCTGTCAACAAACATTATTATACCTTACATATATTTAATTTCATAAGACAATAAGGTTGTCCTTCAAAAATCTTCCATGAAAGCCGACAACTTCCATTTACAGTTGTGGACTGGTCGACAATTTTTCTGGAAATCTGTCTTAAAAAGATTTTGATTTTCAAACTGGAAACTAAGTTGTCTCCTTCTAGCCATTTTTGAAAATAAATCAAGAGAAAACAGATTTGGTTGGCTTACAAAATACAAGTCATCAGTTAAAATATGTAGTTTCAGTATAATAAACCAATCGTTGCCTCCAAAGAAGGTGAACGTTCAGATTGTTTATTCATGATAGGTTGTGTTCCTCAGGTAAACAATATGAATGTAAGCCTTGATAGGTTGTCTTCCTTGGGCAGAGTCCTTGGAAAGACAACCAACCTCAGGTATACAATTTGAATGTTCACCTTTTATTGAGAAGACAATTGTATGTTATAACTCTATGGAGAAAATTTCAATTAAACCTTTAGTCTACATAGGACTTATATTCCAGAAAATACACATTTTTTATTGTTTTTTTTATATATAAATTATAAATTATAAATTCTTAGTGGCCTAGTGGTTAAGATAGTTTTCGTCTGCTATTGATCATGTGGTATGTCAACAGTGAGGTTGTGTGTTCGAGTCTCACTGCTGGCAGGATCTACTGGACTCCAATATTTATTGACAAGTATTGCCAGTTTTCCTACCGAAGGTCTGGAGCTCTCTCTGGGTACTCTGGCTTCCGCCACCAATGAAAACTGGACGTCAAGATATTATAAATTATTTATAAACAATTTTAACATGCCTAATATATATAATTTCTAAAACGATTTCACAGACTTTTCTTAATTCTTAAGTTTATTGTGTTTTGTTTCAGGATCGTTTATATTTTGTTATGGAATATGTTAATGGTGGAGATTTAATGTATCGAATTCAACAAGAAGGAAAGTTCAAAGAACCTGTAGCTGTGTAAGTCTTTGTTGACAAATCATGCTGTAATTATATTTGGTACAATAATAATTAACCTGTTAAATTGATTTCAGTTCCAAAATAGTTATATATATTTACCATACATATAAATAGAAACCAAAACAACAAAAAAAAAAGAATTGTGTCACTGAAAAATCTTTGGTGGACTTCTAGAATAGTGACTTTACCTTATCTGCAACACCAAGAATTCAGAAATCTATTTCAGAAAATTATCACCCTTGATAAATAAAGACCTGTAATATGACAGCAGCCAATTTGGTACATGCTTTGTGTATCACTAGAACCACATGTATTTTCATTAGGGTGTCAAACATTAATATTAGAGGGAAACAATTTTATAATCTTCAATTAATTGTTTTAAAATTTAGCTCTAATTGTATATTCAATTAGAAAAGGGGCCTTGTTATGGAGTAGTTAAGTTAGTTAATCATTTACTATTGATCTGTCAACACTCAGGTTGCGGGTTCAAGTCTCACTGCAGGCACAGTGTGTTTGACTCTAATCTTAATTGACAAGGATTCCCAGTTTTCCTACCCAAGGTCATAGTTTTCCCTGGATACTCTGGCTTCCTCCACAATAAATACTGTGATATAGCTTAACAATTGCTGAAAGTGGCATTAAACACCATTCAAACAAACAAACAACAAATATTCAATGAAAATAAGAATTCTAAAAGCATATGAAATTAACCATGATGTAAAAAAGGTTTTTCCATTTTTCCCTGTTATTATGTGCTGTTCAGTTGATGGATAAATGCTTTAAAGAAACTTGAAATAATTGTTGACATTTTGCTTGCTTTTTCAATAATTTACTTTTATTCTTGTTTCTGTTTTAGGTTTTATGCTGCAGAAATAGCCATAGGATTATTTTATCTACATGCACAAGGAATTGTTTATAGGTAATTCTTTTTAATCCAATTTGGACAAATCCTTTTTATTTGTACTTCTTTGTTTAGTTGCTTTGTCATATATTTATACCCTCGCTTTGAAGAAGAGTTTGTATACTGTTTTACCCTTGTACGGCCCTTCATCCATCTTTCCATCCGTACCAGAACCTTCTGTTGCAGTTTTCTAAGCAACTATAGGATGCAGAAGCCCAATATTTTGCATATTGCTTTATTCTATAAGACCATAAGGTATATAACGATTTTATGCTCCAAGGTAATCTACTTATTGTTTTCCGAATACTTTGATTTTTACTCGTAATTGACATACATACATGCAAAATTTCTGTCAGTGTTTTCTAAGTAACTATAGGATGCAAAAGCGTGATATTTATCCTATAGTACCATATGGTGTATAGCGATTTTATGCTCCTTGATGATCTACTTCCTGTTTACCAAATACTTTTTGTAAAGCGGGGTATCACTAGTGAGCATTAGCTCACAGTCCACACCTGTTCATACACAGATTCTTTTAAGTCTGTCTGTAAATACTTGCACCATTTGTAGCTAATTCAGCCATTATTATACCCCCCGCAACTTGTTTGGGGGGTATATAGGAATCACACTGTCTGGCTGTCTGTCCTTATGGCTGTCTGTCCTTATGTCTGTCTGTTTTTGTCTGTCTGTCTGTCCACATCCCTTGTAAGGGCAACTCCTCCTAAACCCCTTGATGAAATTTAATGAAACTTAGCATAAAGGAAGTACATTATATGTAGATGTGGATGAAGGATTTTTATTGACCTTGATTATTATTAAGGGGAGATAATTGGACTTGAAAGCGAAGCAGGGGTATCGATTTGTGAGCGTGCTCACAGTCCACACTTGTTAAATTAATGACATTTTATTCAGAATGATGTTGAAGTTGGATTAATTAAATCAAATATATCTGCAGACTTGTTTACCCCTATGATTTAAGCATAGTTTCTACGATTTTTGACTTTAAATGACTTCCTATGCTTTTACTGACCATTTCTTCGCTAAGACACGAATATTTTAGGTTTTAAAAAGAACACACCTGTACTCGGAAACTCTCTAAATTGTTTAATAAAATTAAAGGAAACATCTAGAGGAACTCGAAATGACATGTATAGGTCCTTTTGGTGCTTTACTTAGTTGTATTTACCCTTAAAAAAAGCGTTCAGGTAATCATGTCAGTTAGATAAGAAGATTCTTTACAAATTACTCGGGCCACGTGCCAAAACAAAAAACTGGAATCAGATGAGAATTTTATAAAAAAAAGTCCTGCAAGTTAGTCTTTATTTGCAAAACTACTCTTCTTTCAAGGTAAAAACTATATTTAAATTGGTTTTGAACTACTATGTGTCTGTGCTGAATGCTTGTATAGTAAATAAAAGAGCTCTTTAACCGTCATTGTTTAAATGATAGATGCAGTTTAACAAAAAAAGCTGAATTATTATTAATACAAATTTATTAAAATATATAAAAAAATATTTATTTTTAGAGATTTGAAATTAGACAATGTTATGTTAGACATGGAAGGTCATATTAAAATAGCAGACTTTGGAATGTGTAAGGAGGGAATTCATGGAGACAAAACAACACGAACATTCTGTGGAACACCAGACTACATTGCTCCAGAGGTCTGTATCTAATTATCAATCTTAAAAATTGTATGTCAAAGTGTCATCAGAAGTTCATAGATGTAAATCTTGGTTCAAATTTGAAGAGTTATATAATATCTTTTATATTCTGTTGAAATACCAATTATGTTGATTTGTAGTGCTTATAAAAAAAAATAGTGTAGTGTTAATGTGTTTATTTTTGTCATTGTTACTGGCAATTGCATAAAACAGGAAAACATCAGACAGACTTGTGTTGAATTTTTAACATCTCATATAATTAACTGTTATATAATATATTTTTATATCATACAAAGTATAGAAGTATGTAAAATATTGTGTGATTATCAAAACACCTAAGTGGCGACACTTGTTGACAACATTCAGTATGTTGATAAATTGATTGAATGTTATTTGCTTAACCTCCAATGAGCATTATTCATCTATAATCATTAATAAAATAAAAACAAAAAAATCAACAAGGACAGGGATGGGCCATCCGGAACAAAATTTAGACTTGCATGCAGTATTAGGTAGGAACAGAAAATTTAGCCGTTTGGATTGGCTACAATGGGCCTAATATTTTTTTATCTCAAAACATGTTACCCACTATGGTCCATGGTCGTGCTTTCAGTTGTATAACCCCTTAACCAGTCTGTGAAAGGGCATCCTGTATGCCCATATGTGGTTGTGCCTTTCAAGGTAAAAACTATATTTAAATTGGTCTCGAGCTCTGAAAACCCTCCCACTATGGTCCCAGTTAGTGGGTTGAAAAAAATATCTGTAGTTACATATATGTGCTAAAGAGACTCATTTTTTTACCATCATCTTGCATATAATGTTAATTGATTGTTCAGTGATCCCCTCTTACCCTTAAAAAAGGACTCCCAGCCGTTTATATTAAAGGAACCCCCCTCACCCTCCCCACAAACCTCCTTGTTTGGGCATTTCTGTGTATGTGGGTATTAAAAACAATATATATTGCACATACTACCAGTATGTGAGGTTGACATGTTTGTGTTCTTCTTTTTATACCCCTGCTTCGAAGAGGGAGTAAACTGGTTTACCTTTGTCTGTCCATCCTTCATTCCGCAACATAACTTTCATTACAGTTTTCTCTGCAACTACTTATCACAATTACATGAAATTTTATATGTGACCTTACCATGAGTTCCTATATTGCAAGTAAGAATTCAGGTCAGTCGCATATCTAGTTCCTGTTTACCGATTTAGTCAATTTTCAACATTAGTGGTCAATTTTCGTAACAGTTTTCTCAGCAACTACTTATCACAACCACTTAAAATTTTATATGTGACCTTAGCATGTGGTCCTATATTGCGAGTACTGATTTCGGGTCTGTCGCATATCTACTTCATGATACCGACAATTGGTCAATTCAAAGATGTGAATAGTGGGGGTATACTGAGTGAGCAACAGCTCACATGTTCCTTGTTAATTCCTTAATTTACAGGTACTTTTGAGTTTCTAAACCTGAATAATTAATAATAACAAACTATCGGCCTGCTTTTCATTATTCAGATCGTACTATACCAGCCTTATGGAAAATCTGTGGATTGGTGGGCGTATGGTGTATTATTGTATGAAATGTTGGCAGGTCAGGTAAGTTAAGGAAAATCAGTGGATTTGCAAGCAGTGTATTATTGTTTGTAATGTTAGCAGGTCAGGTAAGTTACGGAAAATCGGTGGATTTGCAAGCAGTGTATTATGGTTTGAAATGTTAGCAGGTCAGGTAAGTTACAGAAAATCAGTGGATTTGCAAGCAGTGTATTATGGTTTGAAATGTTAGCAGGTCAGATAAGTTACAGAAAATCGGTGGATTTGCAAGCAGTGTATTATTGTATGAAATGTTGGCAGGTTTAGTAAGTGATTGTAAATTTGTGGTTTTGGGGCATTTTGTGTCTTACTGTGCACAAATGTTTGTGTGTCTGCTACATCGCTGGGTTAGTAGTGTTTTATTATTGTATGAAATGGTGACAAGCAAGATGGCTGATAGCACAGTGGGAAAAGATAGATTGAATTGAATACTTTTTTATGGTGATAATTTAGGGTAAATTGCCTTTTCTCTGAATTTCTCTACCCTATTTTCTGTTTGATTATTGCTTATCAAATGGGTCTTAAAGCTGTTCTTTTCTCCAATACTGTAATAACCATAGTATTATTAGTATACAAGAAATATCCAGTTATTATGTCACAGGTAAACGTTTTTGTCCTGTTGAGAAACTTTCTCTAGCTTTTTTGCGTGACATAGATTCTCTGTTTAAAGAGTTATCAATTAATGACCAGAAGTTAAAAAATAAGGGATTATTTTTTTGTCATAAGCATCCTGAGGGACATGCCAGCTTTTCTGCTCACTCAGCATCTGATGTTTCATCAACCATACTTTTATATTTCAATCCTTTCTCCAAAACCATTGAGTCAACTTGGAAGGAGTGTTCATCTGATATTACTAAGTTTTTTTTTTATTACATGTAAATATATTTCACATTGCTGTTGTGTCACTGATACATTCTTATTAGCTGAAATTTTTTTGAAATCTGCCATTGACAAACTGCTTGGAAGATGATCTTTTACAGTTGGTCCACTGCTAATTTTGAGCTTTTGGAATTGATCTTCAATCCAAGAAGGTTTTCAGTGTCGAAGTTGCTTACCATAGGATCCTAATGTAAATACATACAAATAAACCAGATTATTAAGAAATGATGCCAGGGAAGTTTTGCACTATTTTTTTTTATTTTCAGTACTGATTGGAAACTTGATGGATATTCAATTGGAAAGGTTTAAAAATTCCTTTGATTTCTCATGTTCTATGTGAAGTTTGTTTTGTCTTGATAAGTCAAGTAAAAAGTTCTCACTCTTGAGATCTTTTGATATTTTGCATATATTAAGTTGCTTTTTCAGACATATCTTTTCATTTACATGTACATGTGTTGGTTTTTTTAAATTAAAATTTGATCAATTTTCAATTTTCAGCCTCCTTTTGATGGAGAGGATGAAGAGGAACTGTTTACATCAATTACAGACCACAACGTGTCTTATCCCAAATCTATGTCTAAAGAAGCAGTATCTATTTGTAAAGGTGTATGTATTAGTTATAGAATGTATTGAACCTGGGAATGGATTCTGCCACAATCTTTGCCATTTGACCCACATTGATGAACCTGGGAATGGATTCTGCCACAATCTTTCCCATTTGACCCAAATTGATGAACCTGGGAATGGATTCTGCCACAATCTTTCCCATTTGACCCACATTGATGAAGCTGGAAATGGATTCTGCCACAATCTTTCCCATTTGACCCACATTAATGGAAGTTATCAGTTAATGTTTTTCATTCCTAAAACTTACAAAAATTGAGCTTGTTGCTGTACAGCATACACAATCTTGAAAACATTACCGTAATAAGGGTCGTATTGTCCACAGTTTTTTTCATTTAATTTTAGTTGGAAAGGAATGGTGCGGATTATACATAAATACAGACTCGATCGGGTTTTTTTGTCACGTTGATTGTTGTCAATGGCGGTCGCCATTTTGTTGTAGTGTCATACGCGGTATTTTCGTACTATTCTAACATAATTCTTTTACAAACTGCCATATGTATACGTTATTATGATAATAATTTTTACTTAAATTATTTTATTTTTAGTAATATTATATTAATTCTATACGATGAATAAAAATTAAAACAGATACGAAAATAGTAGATGTGTAACCTGTATTGCGTAAAATGCAAATGGCGTCGTTATGTAACCTCATGTGTTTGAAGATCGATGTTTTGATTGCCATCATTCAGGGATTAAAATAAAACGTGTTATCTTTTTGTTTTCATTGTTTGGTTGATGAATCAAAGTTGACAAATTGTTTTGGTTTCGAAATGTGTGATTTTCCGTTTGAACAACGATCAAAATAGACGATATGAGAATGCTCTATTTTTAATTTAATTTACTACAATCACTTGAAATTAATAAAAGTATAAACATAAATGATATTTTAAAAAATAAATTTCATATTAATGTAAAAACTTGTTAAGAAGCGCGGCCAAGTTGGACTTGGATGTCTTCATCTTGAGACGTTTTGTGAAAACTTGTATGTGCGGATCGTACATGCATATAAGAATTTTTCCGCAATTTTCTAGTCCAAGGAAGGGGTGCGGACAATACCTAAATGCGGACTATACGCACCGTTTTATGGTAGTTCAATTGAACTGGCATATAAATAAGAAACTTGACCTCTGGCTATTATTAGAATGTTGTCAAACTATAGTATAAAACAATTGACTCTTTCTTCAACTTTGCTATCATTGCAAAATGGTACTTGTATACAAACATGATTCTTTCTGCTGAAAGTAAAATCCCCCTATTTTGATCTATTTTTAATTGTTTTTATTGTGTATTTTTTTAACTTTTGACACATAATTGAAATATATAGACATTTTATTATGAAGAAACCTTTAATGATTTACTTTTATTGTGTTATTTTGTTTCAAGGGACATAATTATAAGACAGAAGAAGCTGTAACTTAGTGTAATTACATTATAATTTTTACATTTTTTTTTCAGTTACTTACAAAAAATCCTTCAAAGAGATTAGGTTGTGGTCCAACTGGAGAAAGGGACATAAAGGAACATAGGTTTTTTACCAGAATAATGTGGGACAAAATCCAAGCCAGAGAAGTGCAGCCTCCCTACAAACCGAAAATTGTAAGAAATGTTATGTGGATGATTGTTAATAGCTTTGCATTATGGGAGATACATTGTCAGCATTTTTTGTATGACATGTGTACCATCATTGATGTTGTAAAGACAGTTACAGTTGTCTAAGGTCAAAGTTTATATCAGTGGAGTGCAAAGAATGCAAATAAAGTCAAATTCACATTAGCAAAAAATTAAAAAATAGTGGATACTATAGTTCAAAGGTTCAACATAGGTGGTACTAGCTATCTCTATGGCAACATGACCAAACTCTATCAGTAGCATGTATGACAGGCAACACATCTTTAAGCAGTCTTAGCTGTCTGAAGTGATAGTTTTATTGTTTTGTTTCTCTGTAGAGAGCCTGTATGTTACTGGTTTACCTTGATTTGCCCTTTATCTCTTTGACCTGAGTGGCCATTGTTGTTTATTTCATGACTGATGTTGTAACTAACACTGCAGGCTGACTTTTCTGACTTCCTTTATTATTTTTATTTTTACCAGTAATTCCTACATTTTTGTTGTATCAGCTTATTTGATGCTGGAAAATGTTGACCTTTCTTTTGTGCGATTTCTCCAAAGTAGGGTTTACTTGAAATGTGTTGTATTAATTAAACCATAGTAGATTTTAGTAACATTTACAACTTCAATTTGTATTATTTTCCTCCTGCAAGATTTGATCCCTTTCCATGCACAGACCAGTAGATTTTGCATGGCTAATGGTTGGCTGTTTTGCTTGCTTGTTTTGTTGCTTCAGTTTAATTTTAGCAAACCTGAACCTGCATTGACGATAACTTGTTATAATTTAATTTAATTTAATTCATTATAAACATCTGTATAAATTTGTCAGGATTAACAACACAACAGTACAAAATGTTTATTGTTAGTGTTGTAAAGTTTAGGATACACATTACATGTTACAGGTATATATTGTAAAATGCATGATTTTTCTGAGGTCATTTTATTTTCTTTTTGTTGTTTTCATAGGTGAAAGCATAACATGGACATGATATAATTGATTCACATTGTTTTAAACAATTTTAAGTCTAAGTCATCAATTGTTTTCTATAGTCTCAAACCCCATTGTTGAATGTGTTTTTGCCGCTGATGAGTAAAATTTAAAGGATCATAATTTAATTTGTAGATTTACTGAAACTAAAACATAAACTTTTCTCACCAAAGGTATAGAAATATCTCGTAACTTACTGTTGGTGAGTTTTCTCTGTCTCACAGGTTGAGAAGCTTATTGGGATGTCACAGTTACATTGTACACTCCTGGAAAGCCACTTCAAAAAAAATTGCAAATCTGCAGGCAGATATCTGTTTGTTAAATACCTTGAAAGAGCCTTGGCATGGACAAGATGCCTTTGGGTGTGAGATTCTCTTGTACGACCTTTTCACTTGTGAAAGATACTATTCATCTTCACCCCTTATTATTCAAACCTACATCAACCAAAAGTCTAGAATAAGATATTGTTACAAACTTTTTTTGCTCACTCTATTTGGCTCTGAAAGGGTTTTCATCATAAAATAACAAGGAAAATCTGGATTGAAAAATGTTTTTCAAAAAGAAATTACTAAAACTTCTTGTTGTTAATATTAAGGCATAGTATCAACCAGAGAAAACATAACAGACTGTATTCGATGGTCAAACAATTAAGATACTGTAACCTAGAAATTTTTTTTTAAATCGGTGTTAGGTTCTATGAAGTGCATAACTTGCATTATTGTATTGTAGTCATTGTAAACAAGATGAAATTGATTATTGCTGAGAGTTATGTTTAAAATTAAAGATAAACACATGTGTAACTGTCCCCCCTCCTCTGGCCCAATGGGGGGGAGGGGGTAGTATTAATAGATTGATATATATAAGGGGTATATAATAGCTTTACTCTGTACTGTACCTAAGTCTTAAATATTTCAATTGTTCAGGTAGAAATAAATTTGCATTTAAATCTCGCTTGTAAATTCAAAACACAATTGGCAAATCATATCTACCTGATAGCCAGTATCAGCCTTTGGCTCATTGGCCCAGGGGACGATATTCGTCAAGGGTTGATACAGCATGTGATATGAATTTGGCATGTTTTATACACTTGGGATATAATGGATGAAAAAATCCAGATAATAATTTTAGACCCATTCTAAATAGAGGTTTGATAGTGGTATGGGTGTGTTAAAGACTTGCGATTTGGGTGTGTACTGGTTCAATATTGGTTTAGGACAAGCACCAATAATACATATACAAAATTAGTACAGTTATATCAGTTATGCTTTCATCTCCTGTGATATTCCCAATAACAGCATGGCAATTCATAAACTAACAAATGGGTATTTAAAATGCCTTGTATAGTGTTATATACTATATTGAAAATAAACAATTTTATTAAAATGAATTAAACAAAACTAAATTTTAATTTTACAAATCTTTATCAATAATATAAAATAATTGAAACATCAATAATAATTTTTAAAAATCCATCTCTGAGGAAACAAATGAGTTGCCATGCCTTTGTCGTTGTCAATGTTGTTTTCAGCGTCAACATTTCTTGAATGTTACAGCGTGATCCTAAGAGTGCAGAAAACTTTGACCAGATCTTCACAAGAACGACAGTGAAAAATACGCCAACAGACAGTGTGGTTATAATGAACATCGATGAACTTCAGTTCAGGGATTTCACCTTTATTAATCCTTATTTCACTTCTTGAGTTCTTATCTTGTATGTATATATCATTAAGTTTGAGTTTTATTTTTGCATGTGAAAAAAAAAAGCAAAGGCTACATTTAATTACATATTCAGTGTGCTATTGTTTAAATAAAGCAATATAATAAAAAAGGATTTTTCAGGAATGTCACAAATTAACTTTGGTTTACATTACCGAAATACAATACATAAGGATTACATGTAGCTTTGCTTTGCATGTTTTTTTTTTTGTTTTTATTCAATATTCCTTTTGAGTCTGGAAATAAAAGTTGAATGATTTGAAGTTCAAGATAATTTCTGCGCCTTGACAAGTGTTTTGACAATTGCAAAGTTTTTGGCATGCTGTTTTGGAATTTTTTTACACATCACTGCCAACTGATTAGTTTGAACTTGACCTTGAGTTTAGTTTTTTAAATGTGTGGGCACCAGACAAAGACACTGCTAAAACGTATTAATTTATTACTTTATAAATTATACTGAGTAATAAATGGGACAATACATAACTACTGGATCAACTAACTGGTACCAGTAGGACTTAGTATGTCAATCAAAATTGTTCCAATTCTTACTTTAGTTTTGTTTGAAAAATTATCAGAGCTTTTGAAGAATCATAAGTATTTAATTATAATGAACTAAACAAAATAATATTTTTGCATTTTTTGCTGTCAAACTTGATTTAAATGCTTAGCAGAAGCTTTGAAGAGCTTAGCTATTTAAACCCTTCTTATTAATATGCTGAAATGTGTCCTTCTTTTGTATTTTTGTATTTTATTTTAATATCTTAAAAAATTGTCTGATAAGTTAAAAAGTGATCAAGCATAAGTGGTAGAAGCTGAATATCATGACTGAAAGGTGTAATAATTATAGATTACTATATGGGCTAATCCATCTTGGCTTGGGTATCATCCCGAGACCGAGTCGGGGGTCTGTATGGGTAAAAGGATAATGCCAAGTCCAATATGGGTTAGCTTATATATTAATCTTTTTATCATATGCTTTGGACAATTAGGATGATATACTTAAATGAGTACAAATAACAATTTATTATTTTGCACTACAAAATTGAATGTAAAAGCCGTTGAGGCTTGGCCATTGTTGATACTGATGCAGATGTACTAGAAGTAAAGTTCATGAGAAGACCTTATACTGGATTTTCACACAAGATGCTCCTAATAAGGAATTATCGGACCGAGGTGTTAAAATAGGGGTTGGTCATTTCTGGTCATATACAGTATCCAAATTCCTATTATTTTGCCATAAGTATATGATAATTATAGCTTTATATTAGCAATCTACACATCAATGTGTATGCTGTCTTTAACAGCCAGTTTGCATAATGTCATTTGAAGTTCTAATTTACCACAATTAATAGGTAAAAGATTTTATATAAAATGCTTATGTCCTCTAAGTTGGATTTTTATGTTAAATACATGTATATGTTTTTTTGCTGTCAAAAAATCTTGTGATATATTTTGAATTTTATAAATATTCATTTTCTTAAAATACCAGTATTGTAATTGGTTTGGTTGGCAATTGTTGTAACAGTTGTCACCACCCTCTACACCTAAAAAAAACTGAAAACATATAAATTTGACAAATATATTTAATATTTTTAATTTAAGTAATAAAATCTAGAGGATGGTTTTTTTTGTAGTTTTCGAACATTTTTCTTGAAATAAGTATTAATACGATCAGTCGTTTTGTTTATCCATACATTTATATGGAAATTACCATTATTATCTATCATTTCATTTTATATCAATTGTTTACTTTCAGAAAAGCCGAAAAGATGTCAGCAATTTTGATCGCGAGTTTACAAGTGAAGCCCCTAAGATGACGCCAACAGACAAGTTATTTATCATGAATCTTGACCAGACAGAATTTGCTGGGTTTTCTTTTGTCAATCCCGAATTCATTGTGAATGTGTAGATGGCGCTAGTGTGAGAGTTACGAAATCTAAGCTCAGTTTGACATAAAAAAAAATTGTTGGTGTTATGTTCACATGCTTATATCAGAATTGTACTTAAAATATATATTCTGGAAAGAGTGTGTTGAGCAAGACGACTATTGACCAGTTCATATGTACACGTCTTTTCTGATAATGAAAGTGCAGTGTACTTAAATAAATTATAAAAATTATTTTTAATTCTTCCCAGCCTCATTTTGAGTTTGTTAGTTATAATAACATCATATGCAGAAGGGTATACAAATATCTGAACATTCCTGGGAGTCATGGGACAAACAGGGGACTATATCAAAACCATGTATTTCCTACCAATAGAAAAAGGAAAAGTTACATTCTGATCAATAATACAATTGTGTTGCCATGGTGATCATCGTTATTCCTAACAGACCCAAGATGAAAAGAAGGACTGATTCTTTAATATCAAAAGATGTACCTGCATAGTTCTTAATTGAATGGTTTTTGAGAAAATAAAGCTTTATTTTTTAATATTGTACTGTTTCTATTACAAGGTAGTATTAGTGTGTAGTATGTAGGTTTTCTGGCGTAGCTTAATTTCCATAATTTTTGGCCATGTTGCAGGAAGTGCATACCTGGATTATAGTATGGTCGTGTCATTTGGGAAAATATGGTACCTTTTTGTGGAACTAACTCCTCCTACAGCTCTTCAAATTTTTACAGAAAGAATGCACATATTGAAGTTGCGAATTCGCTATTATGGAATCATTTGAGAACTTTTCTTATCTCTTATATTTGCAGACTCGGAAATTAGTAATTTGTTTATCAAATGTTACAGAAGATGGTACATATTTTGTGTAATCTACCCTTCCTACAGTTTTTAACCCATATCCCTGAAACTTCTGAGAAATTAAGATAGCATACTTACTGAAATTACACTACTGTTGTGGAATAAAGAATATTCAAGAAATTTGTCCAGACATAGGAATGTAGTGGTTTTTCAGATGACAGTACCTGTAAACTTCTAGTTTTTGACATAGACCCACAAACTTTTATTCCAAAACACAGAAAACCAGTTCCTTTGTCAAAGCACATGCTTTGCAACCTGGCCAGCTAAGACTTTTGCTCTTTAGTGTATGTAGGCTATAATTGAAGAGTTTTATAATGATGGAAGGTGTATGATTGTGTGAAAGTCCTGGTACCACTGAATTGAAATAAAAAGTTTAGATTCTTTCGTGTGTGGTTTGCAGTTGAATTTTATGCCTTGTTTCATATATGAATAAGTTTAGACACATGTTCATTCTTTTTCATAGTTTTTCAGATGAAAAATATTGAATATTGTCATCCCAATCTTTTCAGTAAAAGTTTTTGGAAAGTTTAGGTATTGGTTTGGAAGTGAAAAATAGCTTTTACCAATTAGTAAGATATATATGTATTTGAAAAAATCTTGACGGATACTAATTATACAAAATAAACTTTCCTATTTCTTCAATTTTATACATGTATATGTTCCATTTCAATTATGTTTCCCAATAGAAATTAATATGAAACACAATTAACCTTTGTAGGTCAAAGTTTTCTATTGTTGGTTTATTGTTGTTCATTGGATACTAATTTTGTTGAGTCAAACCACAAATTTTAGAACTTTTCTTTGTTGCTCCCATAGGAGCAGACGACAACCTCAATGTAATTTTTCCATGAAATTAGTTATGTCTGCAAACCACAAACATAAGCATAGTAAAGAACGTGGTAACCAAAAGCCTGTCATTGTTGTAAATTATACATGTTTTTGTCATTTTGCTCACTTTTTATAGAATTTTGATGTGATAAATGTGTGTACATCATATGTGTATGATTCTGTGTGATTAAATGTTAAGAAAGTTTGTAATCAGAATAATTCCTATTCATAGCAATATGAAAAACCAGGAGTGGACAAGAAACCATTGCAAAATATTGTCGTTTTTGTATCCCAATTAGCTTGTTTGATAAATAAGAATACTTTCTTGTTGTAGAAAGATTTATGTGACAGCCCACAGGGGAGTAGCTGTCTAGCTGTCGATACCCGAGTACAAGGCTAAATCCACATGATTTCGACAACATAAAATTGCTATCTAACAAGGGGGGGGGGGGTGTTGAATCCACTATGTAACTAGTCTAGCTACGCCCCTGGCATAGGGTGAAGAACAACAGTCATGCTTAGAGACAGGGTCTTCATAATGGCAAGATACATGTACTCTGTTAGATCCACAACTCTACCTCTGTTAAAAGTTATATCTAGTTTGTAGAAATCCTGTCCTCTTTTTTAAATCTGTATTTTACATCTTAATTGTAACAAATCCTTTGTATATATTTATTGCATGTCTAGTCTGACTCAATACTTGCATTAAAACAATGCAATGTAGGGGTTTTTCTTCCCCATTTTGTTCTTTGCTCAAAAATACTATACAATTGGGTTTTTAAAGGACCATTTGTTAAAGCTTTTTAACAGTTACCAATAATTACAAGTACTAGGAATTACTTAGTTAACCATTTACCAATACAATATATATCACTAGTCCTTTTCTCTAATAAAGTAAGGGCAATTTTTCTTGTGTTGGAAGAATTTTATTTTTTAAGAATTGCTTATACTACCAGTATTAATACTTGCACAATTAAACGTTGGTCAATTAATCATGAAAATACATTTATCCAGGTATACAAAATTATATATACTGCAGTTAGATAATTGTCCACTGTTGGTATTTCATGTATATTGTTAAAATACATTCGTAAGAATGTTCTTCATATTTTCTTATATTCTATGTTTTGTATTTTTTTCCTAAATTGCTGAAAAAACTTTTATACTTTTATGCTTCTTGTATAATCTTTCATTAGTAATTTTGTAATTTACTATATTCTATATAAGTAGTATAAATTTTTGCTTGAAATTTTTATTTTTTGCTAGAGTTGTTCATTATCGATTGCATTTAAATAAGTAGCGTAACTGTAATACCAAGTAAAGATCTTGGTCATTTTTGGGTTTATTACATAGGCCTAATAACATTTATGACCAAGAACATTTTTTTTGTTTTTTATGTTTAATATCTAGTCATGTAACTTTTAGAATAGTTTCATTGAAATAGAATGGATTACTCTAGGTAAATAAAAACTTAACAGAATTTACCAGTAATATGGTTAGAAGAAAAAAAAATAGATGTTATTTTTTTAAGGAGACGGTATCTTACTTAGAAACTTGAAATGCATAGATTATAAAGATTGAGCAGCGCTTTGATGCATATTTGTAATTTAGATGAATATTCTGAAATACTGTTAAAACTGAAAATAAAATTTCTATTTCTTGCTGTTTACTGAAGAATTAAAAATCTTTGCATTATTTGGTAATGAATATTCATGAAAACTTTGCTGTCTTTGATGTCAGACCAATGTCATCTATCTTCTAGCTTGTCATGGGAAACTGCTGAGTCTCAAATCATGCTACAGAGGTTTGGGTAGTCATTATAATGGCATGTCTTCTGTGTTAGACATGAATGAGGAAAATATCATAAAACATATTATTTACATTTCACTTTTACAGTGAGATAGTAATAACTGATCAATCATAACACTTGCCTAGAGGAAATTTGTTGAGCAGTAATTTTTCAAAAATAGTGACTTTACTGGAAGTAGATATCAGCAGTCATTGAAATATTTCATAGATGTATGTACATGTAATTGGTTAAAATAAAATAACTTTCTGATAATGTAATTAAAAAATTTGTGTTAAGAATTGGTATGAGAACTAGTCACCAATTGTACATAAACAAAATTCTTTTAATGAATTGTTAAGCAGCTCTGCAGATAGCTCTCCATAAGCAAAGCAGCGGATTTTGCGACACCAGTCTGGGTCGGCACATTTCATCGTGTCAGATTTAATAAAACATTTTCATCCAGTTAATCTATATATAATTCGCTTCTTTAGATATTTTTCTCTAGGAATATAATTAAGCACTGGATTTAAGTCACATTGTTGTCACGTGACCTTTTATTCAAAGTGAATGTGAAATGTAGGAATGTAAGGGTATCGATGGAAATGAGCTTAGAAATGGACTTAAATCAGCCTGATTGAAGGTAAGATGATTATATTCATAGAGAAAAATATCTAAAGAAGCGAATTATATATAGATTAACTGGATGAAAATGTTTTATTAAATCTGACACGATGAAATGTGCCGACACAGACTCTTTATATATAAATATATTTGTTGCCTTGAAGTGATATGAAAATAGAGCACAACATTTCCACTTTTGATCCTCTAATTACTTCTACTTTGCATTGGTGTAGATTAACATTTGATTTCTACTGATTAACAAGTAGACAAAAATTCAGGCAATAACAAAACTTTGTGTGAGAAGTTTTATTATGTCTAAATGTATGCAAACCTCAATCTTTGCATATCAGCAATTTTATTGTGGACAAAAAATGAGAAAAAACATTGGGAAGATATCTGGTACACATCACCATTTTTTTTTTAAAGGCGAAAATCGTCACTTTTTATTGGCAGAATTGTTTTACGCATGCACTCTGGAATTACTTACCGACACCATGATAGGGATCGTCATTAATATTATGGTGCCTATTGGGTACTTATTTTCACATAAAGTAAACATCAACCAAGAACCCCTGAAAAATGTTGATAACTGGTACACAGCCAGTACACTTAATCCTCAAAAAGCTAATGCTCTTGTTTCATTTTTGGTAGAAATATATTTTATAAAAGTAGCTCATGATCAATTGATTTATAATTGGTACTAAGTAAAAGTTGAAACTTATTTCTGTTTACATGGATAAAAATTTTCATTTTTGTTGTTGAATTTTATCATGACATTTTTTGACCATGAGTAGAACAAAAGAAAACCTAAATGAGATCAAACTCTGTATCGTTGTAACTGTGTTATGTATAGAAATCCCACCAGAATGAGAATAACAGTCAAAAATCTTTTATCTAGATTTCAACTTTTTAGTATTCTTTTTGGGTAGAAAACAAGAATAAAATCATAAATCTGGCATAAAATTTCTCAAAGAAGTAAAAGTTTTACATTTACAATGTATTTTCTTGTAAAATAAATGTTATTTTTTCTTAACATTTCATTATTTACACTTACTAGATGTGGTTTGTTTGTCTTGACACTCTCTGTTTCTGATAGTTCTTATAGTTCTATTGTTGTCAAGCAAATGTAAACAATGGTTTTTTTTTCGTAATCAGCCGAAGAGAACTATATATCTTTCAATAGAAAATATGACACTGTAGTGTTTTTGTATATTTTTATCTTGATTATACAATCATTTTTTTTGTACACTTTACAGTCTCGTTGTCTCGGTGAGTGTTCACCCCGAAAATCTAGTTATTCTTTTACTTCCTAGTAAGCAATATTGCAAAAAGAAATGAATGTGTGTCAAAGTTGACCCTAACCCATTTTTTTTTTAAATATTTACAAGTGGTAAAAATGGTACAGAAATACAATACTTTAATTTTTTTCTTTGATGAATGCTGGCAATGATTACCTTATTCTTTGATGAATGCTGGCAATGATTACCTTGTTTTGAGCTCACTTTATATTTGTTTCCTTTCTTCCTTAAGAGGTGTATTACTTTATTTGTTATTGTTGAGATTAATATAATAAATATTTGAACTATTATTAGTTATTATTTAGATATTGTTATTGTGAGGGACTTCTTGGACTAGTTGGAGGACCTGTAATTTATTGTTCCTACATGTTGAAATTCTATTCTCCCTTCCCTTATTTTAGCTCACCTGACCCGAAGGTCATGTGAGCAATTGCCATCACCTGGCGTCGGTCTTCCTTGTTAACTTTTCTTTAAATATCTTCTCCCAAAACACTGAAGGGATTGCTTTGAAACTTTGCACACATCATCAGTAAAATGCCCTCTACCAAATTTGCACAAATCATGGCCTCAGACCAACCAACATGGCTGTAAAAGCTAAAAATAGAGCAGTGGGGTTAAAATATAGTTTTTGCCTTACAGTTCAAAAAGTATCAAAAGACATTCTTTCTTCAGCATCAAAAGCTCTACAAAACGCTCCATTAGGGCAAAGTTGTATGATGACTTGTAGGAGTTTTTGCCCTATAATTGTCAAAATTGATGATTTTTGCCATTTTTGCCTTAAAATCTTTGAAAATTATTAGAACTAGATACAAAGTTAGCATTGCTTAATTGTTTTGCTCTATGAGAGCTACAAAAATGGCATTAGGGTCAAGATTATCTGATTAACCATTTAGGATTTATTAGCCTTGAACTGTTTTTTTAATCCGTTTTAATTAATTTTAACACTCTTTTCCTCTGAAACCACTTAAAGGACTGCTTTGCAAATTTGTACACATCATCAGTCGAATGTCCTCTACCAAGTTGGCGCAAACCATGGCCACAGATTAACCAAAATGGCCACCATGGCTAAAAATAGAACAAGGTGGTCAAAATACAGTTTTTAGCTCACCTGACCCAAACGGTCAGTGTGAGTTTTTCTCATCACTTGGCGTCCGTCGTCGTCCGTAAACTTTTCACGTTTCAATCTTCTCCAAAACTAAGTGGCTAATTGGAACCAAACTTGGCAGGAATGTTTATTTGGGGGGGGGGGGTTCTTAATGAAGTTTTAGTTTTTGGTGCTGATCAAATATGAAACATGGCTGCCAGGGCCATTAATGCGTTCTAATTGGCCGATTTTCAAACAAATCTCAAAACCGCTTGGCAGATTGATTTGAAATATTGCAGAAATGTACCTTAGATAGTCGTTTGAGTTTTTTGTGCCGATCCGAAATCCAAGATGGCCGCCATCGCAGGACATTGTTTAATATGGGACCCTATGGGAAAAACATACAAACAACTTTTTCTCGGACACTATTCCACACAATGAAGCCAAATTAAAAAGAAATGAAAGTTGGATAGTTATCTTATAATTTCTAGTTTTTCGAGCCAATTGCAAATTCAACATGGCTTCCAGGGCTACTTATGCGTTCTAATGGGCTGAATTTCAAAACACTTCTTCTCATAAACCGCATGGTAGATTGATTTGAAATATTGGCTGAAATTTCAAAATGCCTTTCCTCTGGTTGGCTTATAGTATAAAAAAAGGCTCTTAAGAACCTCTGGTTGGCTTATAGTATAAAAAAAGTGTAACAGATACAGGAAAACCAAGGCGACCCTCCTCCTTTAGCATCTAAAGCTCTACAAAACTCTACATGAAGTTGACCGACGACTCCTTGTAGAAGTTATTGCCCTTTAATCATCAACAACTCATTTTTCTTCAGTAACTTGAAAACCATAAGAGCTAGAGAAAATAGTATCCATACAAATTTATTCAGCTCATCAAGATTTGCAAAATGATTATTGATGCATATATGTTAGACAACTCCTTATATTTCACTTAAAATGTCAAAATTAATGATTGAGTGCAGAAGTGTTTGATAATTCCTTATAGGAAAGAAAAGCTGGATAAAAACTAGTTGCTTGGTTTCAGTTTCAGGTAAGCGATACAGGCTCCTGTGAGCCTCTAGTTTGATGATGATAAAGCAGATCCAGCTCATATGTGAAAGAAATGTTTGGTGTGTGGCTAGGTGGGGGGGGGGGGGGGGCGATACAAAACAAATTCACAATAAATGTCAGACAAGGAATATCTGACTAACTAAATTTAGAAGGGTTCTATGAAATAGATAGTATTTTTTATGCTTGTTCAGATAGAAAAATATGTATATGTCTATGAACTTACTTGTTTGTTTGTTTGTTTGAATGATGTTTAACACAATTTTCAGCCAATTTTTCAGCTATACCATCTCGTCCAGTTTTTATCTGGGGATGAAGCCGAAGACTCCCGACCTTCGGTTGGAAAACTGGCATTCTTTGTCAATTCAGAAGGCATACAACCGCGTCATGGCATAACTTTTATGTTTTGTCGGGTTAAACCATCAAACCTGTTCCTGTTATACTCAACAGACAGACGGTTGAGTAGACCACGAATTTTCATTAGGAAGGCATTAACGGTTAGTGCACTTTTTAAGTGTCTTTTTTTTATAATGTTGCAATATGCCGAATCTGAAGAAAAGACGCTAAACCATTTAAAATTACATTTAAAAGGTTCAACTGTCATTTTAAATTATAATTCATTGTTTTAACAAAATCATTTTTATAAAATTGAAATGTGGCTATGCGTCTTTCTTTAAGGGTATATTAACTATTTTATTACTATGTTACTGGTTATGACTCAGGTGGATTATGACAAGATGAAAATATCATCAAAATGGTTCCAAATCTAAATCTTCTAGAATGATATGGATCTACCATTTGGTCGTTAATCACAATATATCAAGAATAAAAAAGGATTAAGCCAGTATAACTTGTCCAACTGTAAACAAGCACCTCAGTGTTGTGCAAATATCAATCCAGGTGGCGCGGCTGGAGAAATCCTGTCCTATTGTTCAACTTGGAGCGGTTTGTATATTTTTACGAGAAGGGGCTGTCAGGATTATTATTGTTGTCATGTATTGTTCATCACATAAAATTCTTCTAAGACTGTACACATTTAGATATTTTAACACAAGCTTAGTGATTACGCTCACACACCTCACGCGCCAACATACCTAACTACGAAGTTCCATAACATTCTGCTCAGTATTTGCAGATTAGCAGCGCTGCTTACGAGTTGTTTAATACCTATATTTTGAGAAATTTTTAAGTTCAAAGTGGCATAGCTCCTACCAACAATATTAAATAATAAAATCCCGTTAATTAGCACAACTTAAAATGATGTGCTTTATTCGTACTAAGTTGTTTCTTTCATATATTTTGAGAAATATATAAGTTCAAATAAAATTTCATCAAAGTTACTGAGGTTAATAAAATTTAATACGCCAGACGCGCGTTTCGTGTAATCAAAACTCATCAGTTGCGCTCAAACCAAAAAAAAAATATTTGAAATCCAAATTAATAGGAAGTTGTAGAGCTTTTATCATAAAAATTCCTAAACGTTTCCATATCCGGCTAAGACTCCCTACACCTTGAAAATACAAAAACCTTATAATTAAAATTGATTTCGAAATCTCAGGCAATTAAGACAATTACTACATCACTGAAAGAATCAATGATATTTCTGTCATACCCTGGTGATTCCCTTTGGGGGCATAAAGGCATAAATCCTACAAAATATATGATCATAATGTTTCCTCGTTAAGCACAACTAGATATGGTGCCCTTCATTCCTACCAAGCTTCTTCAAATTCTGATAAGTAGTTTCCGCGGAATGTTTCATACATATATTTTAAGACATGGCTAAGTACAAAAATATGTGATCATAATGTCCTGTAGATATACTACATATGGTGTTCTTTATTTCGATGCTTTATTTCGCAGATTTTTTTTCAGTAGGAGGAAATATAGCTTAAGCGGGTTTTATACATACATATGTCTTACTAGCGGCCGGGCTGCTCCGATGTAACGTTGGCCTACTCCAGTACCCCACATGGGTAGGAGCTTTTCCGCACTCTGACCTATCCTCGAGGTCTTACATCTGCAATCGATTCATGACGCATTGGGCCATACGGTATTCTATACTATATAGAGATGAGCTCCCGGCCCATACAACACCAAATGGCCAGCAGTACATGAATTATTTGATAAATTGTGACCTTCATTTCTACCAAGTTTTATTAAATTGTAATCAGTAGTTTCAGAGGAGTTGCATGCGCTTACGAGACTAAAACAGTCGGACGGACGGACGGACTGTCGGAGGCGTCTATTTGCATTCAGGTGGCTTTGACTGTTGTGTTAATTGCTTGTTTTCATTGACTTTCAAATGTATTGTTTGGTTGCTTATTTAACTGGTTGTAGCGTCACGCTTTTCGCTTTCAGATTTAGGTTGGCGTCCATTTTTTATTGAGAAGTGAATCCAGAGTACCAGGTGAAAACCGACATTTGGCAGCAGGAAAACGTGCAATTCTTGTCAATTAAGGTCGGAGTCCAACATCGTGCATTCACCATAACACTCTACAAATACTGGAGAAGCACTGTCACAACTATCTATTCGATAAGTGTGAACTTTTTCCAAGAACGTTGGTTTTTCAAGATGTTTACCTATTTCTTTAATAGTTAATTGAACCTGACATATTACTGCAAAGGTAATATTTTTTCGTCAAAATAGAAATGATTGTTTCATATGAAGTAAAGCAATCTTGCTCAGCAATTAATCTTGAACTGGCAGTAGCGACGATACGTACGTCCATATTTAAACATGTTGCTGTAAGCCATTCTCAAAAAATGGATTTTACATACGATCAACGTGTTGTCTTTAAATTGGAACTATTACTAAACCGAACTGTTTGTTTATTGTTGTTTGAATGGGTTTTAATGTTTTTATTATGGGAGTAAGCCGGGCTACCCGGTGAAAAATCCTACCTTAGATATGAAAAATGGCGATTCTTGCCAATTAAGACCTGAGTCGAGCACACCCTGCCGCAGTGAAACTCGAATCCGGAACTTCAGTGTTACATGATCAATAGTAGCGACTAACTAACTTAACCACTCGACCACATGACCGAGATGGAAGCAACATTGTACTCGCTTAACAAGTATATGTTATATTGTACTTTAATTTATTGAAAACCAAAAAATGAGGAAATGCCAAGCATTGTACAACTTTCACGTATTCAGCACAATGTTCATGCCGAAAAACAGTCAGAAAACTTGCCGAAAACATGTTTTCGTAATATGCAAGTCTTTATCGTATATATTAAGCTTCCTGTGTTAAATGCGTTCTTACAAGATCTTCCCTTTCCTTAAACTTTCACAACTTATCAAACAATTGAATCGTAGGAAAAAACAGATAAACAATTTATTGCCCTGTGGAGTAACGAACTCTAATAGTCTTGCTACGGATAAGCTTTATGCGTGTTAATTAATACTGCTTACCACATCGTGATAGCTTTGAATAAAAAACTTGGGGTTATTTCGCGGCATGCTTACTCCTCTATAAAAATAGAATGGCATTGTCTCTTAAATTTGTTTTCTAATAACATACCCAAATAAAAAAGCTGCGCGATTCGCATGAGTTAATGTTTCAGAATGTTTAGAATTACTACTTAAAACATTGTGTTTTCTGAAAAAACAAAATCATTTTCTTTTGACAAAAAAAGTTTTTAAAAACTTAGTAACAAGTTATATGATGATATCATTCAGTGAAATAACTGGTGTGATGTTGTATAGCTTAGATAAGGTAACAAACTGTGCAATATGTAAGTGTTTTAATTTTGTAGGTAATACCAGAATAGAAATATTGCACAACTACTAATATATATACGATAAAATGTCTATAACCTGTATCAGCTGAAGCATAGTGAAAAATCAAGCAAAAGTGAAGCATCGTAGACAAAAACAAAAATGTTTTTAAACAAAATTTCTCAACAAATGTAGTTAACGTGATGTTGTATGGCTAAGATAAGGTGGTAACAAACTGTGCAATATGTAAGTGTTTCAATTTTGTAGGTAATACCAGAATAGAAATATTGCACAACTACTAATATATATACGATAAAATGTCTATAACCTGTATCAGCTGAAGCATAGTGAAAAATCAAGCAAAAGTGAAGCATCGTAGACAAAAACAAAAATGTTTTTAAACAAAATTTCTCAACCAATGTAGTTAACGTGTGTGATAACACAATGTTATTCATTTTTTATTTTAGTACTGGGAATGTTTCCTTAGAGAGGGTGGCTCGACCCACGGAGCTGCTCAACGCGTCCCCAGTAAATGGATACTGAGGCCCTTTCGTTTGGGCTTCAAGGTAATAATACGGAAGGCTTTGCCAAAGACCATATAGTGGTAATATGTTAAGAGAGTGTCACGTTCCTACTCGATAAAGACCCCAATTTGTTGTCTTCGAAAAAGAATAAGATCATTGTAGCCACTTTTGTGTACATACATAATACTTAATACGTTTCAAGTGGCAGTCAAAATTCCTCCTTTCAGTCCAAGCTTATGTTGACTTGTTCTTGTCTATATATACATATAAGTGAAACATTAGTTGTCCGATGTTAAGAAATCTGTAAATGAACCAATTAAGTATTCCATGTTTTAGAATGAACCTTTCGATGCATTGACAAAAAAACCTGACATAACAAAGCAACAGTTTATCTAAAGCTTACAAGTGTGTTATATTTGCTAAATCATAAACCCTTTAATTATACAAGTTACCACTATGCCTACTTATTATGTTCGCTAGCAACTAAATAAATTCTGTTCAAATCAGGAAAGTTACAACTGTGTACATGGCAGTAATAGTTTTTATCATAGGCATAGCAAGTGGTACGGCAGGTACGGTTCGGACCATACCATTTTAAATTGCTGGTACGGAAAACCGTACCAGTTTTTTGTAAATTGAAATAAAAAATGATAGAATCAGGGGTGGATCCAGAAAATTGGGCTAGGGTGAGCGAAATTCGGGCAAGGGGTCTGGGGACCGCAGCGCCCTGGTAAGGGAGTAGGGGGCGAATCCTCAGAAGCTGGTGAGATTTAAGCAATTGATAGGGCGTTGAGAACTATAACATTTTTATAACATCGTGTATAATTTTTCTTCGACTCTTATAATTACTTAAAAAAAATCATTTTGATATAAACAAGACACACACACAATCACATGTCATTTTACCACACGAATAATTAATTGGTGATTACAACTTAACAAAGTTAACACGTACTTAACAGTTCTAATGTTGTTAAGAAAATAATATAGCCTTAATTGTCCACCCTTGTTTTTAATTCATTTTTGTGGGTTTTTTGTTTACAATACTTATTTATGTTGACATTAAAACAGGTATTACTTAAGTGTGTGAAAAATACATCTTTTATAAAACACGTGCAGTAAAGTTTCCATAAATGCGCTCTGTAAACACATATTTTGGAAAAAAATCTTGCTAATGGTACCTGTAGGCCTGGCATATAAATTTTCTTTATAGTAATATATTTAGATGAACTAATTGTCTTTGAAATCCATTTTCCTTTTGGAGGTGCTTATCACTGGGCTGACGGTTGTTCCCACCTTCCCTAGGCGCCAATAGGAAAAATGGTACCCTTTACCAAGGGTTCAATCCCAATTATAGCTCTGCCCATACTCTTTTTCTTTGGGTAGTAGGTAGAAAATTAAGGGATGAAAAAAAATGGTTTGGTTGATGGGGTGAAAATTGCGGGTTGTTTTATTAGGTTCAAGGGTTGGGGAATAAGGCAGGTCGGGAGGGTTGGGGGATAAAGGAGGGTTGGGGTATGAGGGAGGGAGGGTTGGGGGATAAGGAAGGAAGGAAGGGAGGGTTGGGGGATAGGGGTGTGAGGGAGGTGAGGGTGGGAGGATAGGGTGTGAGGGAGGGTTGGTGATAGGGGTGTGAGGGAGGTGAGGGTGGGAGGATAGGGTGTGAGGGAGGGTTGGGTATAGGGTGTGAGGGAGGGTTGGGGGATATGGGATGGAGGGAGGGATAGGGGTGTGGAGGAGGGTTAGGGGTGTGGAGGAGGGTTTAGGGGTGTGGAGGAGGGTTAGGGGATAGGGGTGTGGAGGAGGGTTAGGGGGAGGAAGGGTTGGGGAAGAGGGAGAGTTAGGGGATAGCGGAAGAAGGAGAGTTGGGGATAGGGGAAGAGGGTGAGTGAGGGGGGATAGGGGAGTGAGGGAGGGTTGGGGGATAGGGGTGTGAGGGAGGGTTGTGGATAAGGGATGGAGGGAGAGTTGGGGGATAGGGGAAGAGGGGGATAGGGGAGTGAGGGAGGGTTGGGGGATAAGGGATGGAGGGAGGGTTTGGGGATAGGGAGGAGGGTTAGGGGAGGGAGGGTTGGGGAAGAGGGAGAGTTGGGGGATAGGGGAAAAGGGTGAGTGAGTGGAAGAGGGTTTGGGAGGGGATAGGGGTGTGAGGGAGGGTTGTGGGATAAGTGATGGAGGGTTGTGGGATAAGGGATGGAGGGAGAGTTGGGGGGATAGGGGAAGAGGGTGAGTGAGGGGAAAGAGGGTGAGTGAGGAGGGATGGGGGATAGGGGTGTTATGGAGGGAGGGTTTGGGTACGTAGCGGTGATTTGTGGGGGGATATGGTCGTGGAATTGGGAACGTTTCTGGGGGAGGGAGGATAGGGAAACAGGTAGAGAGGTTTTAGGGGAGGGATATGGTACGGAGGGTTGTGGGGGAGAGATGTGGTACGGAGTGTTGTCAGGGGTGGGATATGGGAGGGTTGTGGAGGGGGAAAGGATGGAGGGAAGAATGTTATGGAAAGGTGGAGGGAGAGTGTTGTAGGGAGGGGATAAAAACAGATAGAAAATTTACTGCTTCTGTGGCTTAACGAACACTTGCCTTATGCATGTTCATTAATAGTGATGTCCAACACGGGATATCTTTGAATAACTTTGGATAACTTCTCCAGATGAACACCTAATTATGTTCATCAGTATTTAATGGATTAATTCAGATAAACATTTCTGCATATTTCACCAACTGAAGACACTGTAGTCTCCAACGAAGTCCCAAATCACTTGACAAGACAAAACCATGATCACCAACACATTATCTTTTTTTTTCCAATAAATGTCCTAAAACATGCTTGTAGCACTAATAACTTTCTAAGAGTCAACAATCTTCTTTCAGATTTTCGTTTCGAGATTTCCCCAAATATCGCTTACCTCATGCACGCATGCAAGAAAATTGTATTCAGTATGTTTGCATTGGTGCGGCTTTATTCAAGTTTAAATTTCTTCCATGTATTCATTTTTTTTTGTTGACTGAACATTTGAAAGTTGCAAATATGTACTTATAGGACAGTAAAAGAACAGGTCTGCATTTGAAATAGAAAGTGTGGTAATATAGAGGGACAATCGATCGCGAAAGAGTGGATAGGAGAAAGGAGCAGTAAGTAAAAGCTAGAGAAAGAGATATGAATAAATGAATAAACAGAAAATCGGCGTGAAAAAAAGGGGTGAATACCACCTATCTTTTACCCTTCTATGTTACAAAGCCATGTTTAGATAAATTACGTTATCGATATGTTACTACCAATTTATTCAATTGCGAGGTTGTCAAAATCAAAAAGTGGGTATTCTGTGGGATAAATAATAAGATGAAAATATAAAAGTATAAGGTCTAATTGCGAAAATTAATTTGTTAGGGACCGACCATTTAACTTGCTATTTTGAAAATGATTTTTGATGAAAAAAATATTTTGTAAGCAGAGGGTAAGAAAAAAATATTCTGAAGAAGGATTTCTGCTATATAAAATAATGCTAATTGTGAAAAAAAATATTCTGTCGCGACGCCTTCAAAAAATAAATATTTTTTCTGACCAAAACAAAAAACCGAGGCCCCCGCCCCTTCAAGTTATATGGTCTGTCCCTTAAAATGGTTAATGATCACCATCCTGTCAACACTGCGAGGTCGAGTTTCACTAGGGCAGGGTGTGCACGACTCAAATCTTGGCAAGAATTGCCAGTTTTCCTGTCGAAGGTCGGGGGGTTCTCCGGTAGTCCGGTGTCGTAAAATTACAGGTCCGGGTCCGCCCGGGCCCATAATGTTAACATTTTGAGTCCGTTTTCGATCGATTTTTGTCTATTATTATAGGTCCGAGTGTAACGTAATATTAGTAATTCCACTAAACTGTCGTGTAGACTACTTTTCTTTTAATATAAACGCTACCAATTTACTTCAACATTACCAATTAAACATTCATTTTTAAGATTTTAACAATATATGTGTTCCTTAGTTTTCGTTTTAGGCTTTTTAGTTTTTAGGTTAAGCATGATCAATGTTAAATGGAAATATATATTTTTTAAGATACATGTTTTTATAATGACCTTGCTGACTTTATTTGCAAATAGACAGGTGACTATAATGCTATGGACTAATTTTCTCTTTATGTGTTAAGAACTTCTTTTATAATTTTTTAAGCTATACTCAGTCAAAAAAGAAACGCAACATCGGATACATTTTTTTAAATTTCTTTTTTTTTGCGGAAAAATAACCTATACATATTCAAATATATATACACAACATAATAGTTACATTTTAATTAAAGTTGAAAGCATTTAAGTTCATTCACCCTTGAACGGCTGTGGTCGAAATATGGAACACACTATGAATTACGCATTGCTAAACACAGGGTCGCTTTCACGTGCAAGTCATGGGTATTTTTTTTAACCTAGACAATCGGTATAAAACCCCGCTATTTCCTTTCTTGACTGCATTCGGAATTCAGGAAATTAAAATATATATATAAGACACGTCGATTTTAGAAATTTTCGGTTTTGTTGTGCGTTGTGTATGTTTGTCTATATCCGGAATACTGTTCCGATCATATCTTATACCTACCCCCATTGCACCCAGAAACTTCAAGCGTGCATTGCAGGATCTTTTGAAAAATTACTTCAAAGCCAAACTACCCGACTGCTCTTGTCACAATTACCCATTCATATATAGTCATGCAGGTCACGTGATAGTGATAACTGGAGAGCTTAAAATTGTTGACAATGAAAGACTCCACAATATTTTGTCCAAATGACCAATTATACCGTGAACCTAAATCCATCAACTGGAATAACAATTTTAAACTATTGATGGATTCAATAGAGGACTATGCCAGAAAATGGGCAAAGCAAGAGGACCAGGAGGTTGATATGTTGTCCGAGTGGGTAAAAGGCCTTAAGGTCATTGATTCAAATTAGAATAAGTCGTTTAAGAAGGTCTATGAGTACTAAATAATCATCAATCATCAGAAATCTTGCAATCTAATTAAAATTAAATCTTTCACTTGCTCCCACCTTTTTGCTATGGTCGCTTACAACGCAGCAACCAATAACAAAAAATGGGGAGCAAGTGAAAGATTTAATTTTAATTAGATTGGAAATCTTGATGCTGTTAACACTTTGTCAGACATTAATGACAAATAAGGTGTTGGCTAGCAAATAAGGCCCGAAACAACATTATTTTTATCTGTTAAAAACATTATACGAATGTTAAATAAATGAGTTAGGCATGGAGAGTTCACTTGGCAATCGTACTTAAACATTTACTAAGGTTTCGAAAGTGGATATTCTTGAAAATCATAAATCGGTGTTGGCATCCTTTTGGTTTCCGAATCAAAGTAGAAGATTGTGATCTTCCTTTCTTGTGTTCGATACCAAAACTTCGCAAAAATCAATACAAACAGCGTTTCATAGCAGGATCGTCTAAGTGTACCACAAAAACACTATCGCAACTCATGACCCCTATTTTAACAACAATAAAAACTGGACTTCAAAAATACAGTGACACTTTCTACTTCATGGGTGGCATTAATGAAATGTTGACATTCGAGGGTTGGATCTCTTTTCTAATGTAACAGCATTAAAACATTTGATTTTTCGACACACTACACTGCCATCGTATGCAGCTTAAAATCAGGCTCAAATTTAAGCGAGAAAGGGCTAAATTCTCCGTTCCCATTCAATGTTCCATACTTTTCCAGTAGCAATCAAAATTGAGTTCCCGTTGGTCCATGAGCCCATGACACGCAAGTCTGATTGATTGATTGATTTTAAGTTAACAAACAATTAATAAATTCAGGATATGGGATTGAACAAGGGACAGAAAATTATGTCTGCCAATGAAAAAGTATGGATTCGGTAAGGGACGTAAATTAAGCGACTACAACGCGTCAAACTCAGTGTTACAAACAAAAAGGTCTTTGAGCCCTATACGCGAATACGCGTCTGAATCCACATGATTTTGACTAGCTACAATAATGTATCTCCTTTTTTATGGACGGATAAAAAGGATCTACATAATTGTAACTAGGTTATAAAGTAAGTAAGGTAAGGTAAAGTCAATTTTATATAAAGTCGGCACATATATATACAGATAAACAAGACAAACATGAGAACTGAAGAGCTCTTTACACCAACTGATTTTATAAAACAAAACCAAGACATGCTATTAAATTAATAAAAGCAGCACACATATAATATCAAAAGAGACATACAGAACATACACTTAAAATACACAAAGCATCGACATGATGAAAGCAATTTGTCATCACTAATATGTACTAAAACACAATGAGAAGCATTAAATATACTCACTAGAAAAAGAAACGCAACATACAAAAAAATGGGAATTTTACTTATTTTAACAATTTATCATATAAATAATTGATACAGAAAAAATTGGCACACTTCTTGTTCATGAGTTCTTTTACCACGGAATATAACATTTTGTCGCATATTTTCAATAAATCACGCAAAAATGTCAGTATCTGTTGTGCCCACCATTTGCTTGTAACATAGCCCTTACTATTCTTGGCATGGATTCAATTAAACGTTGAGTACGAACACGCTGTATCCTTTGCCACTCATACTGAAGTGCCTGCTGTAATTGTTACAGATTTTGCGGCGGTCGTTGTCGTTGGCGCACGCGCCCATACAGTTTATCCCACAGATGTTCAATTGGGTTAAGGTCCGGAGATCGTGATGACCAACGGTTCACATTCACATTCTGTTGCTCTAAACAAATCTACTGTTACACGCGCTGTATGTGGTCGGGCATTGTCGTGTTGAAAAATGTCTCTTTGAATGTCAATTATGGGCAATAAATGCAGATTGCCTTGGATATGTTTCAGCTGTGTGTTTCTGGCGTAAGAGATAGCGGTCCACATCACAACACTGCCTCCGCCAAAATTGTCTGTCTCTACAACACTGTTTTGCGCAAAACATTCATTTCGGCACCCGTACACTCGTATGAGACCATCTCACTTTTCAAGCTGAAACAGTGACTCATCGCTAAACCACACTTTTCTCCAGTTCTGTAAATTCCATACACCATCTTACCCTTGCTCGGTGGTGTTGGCGTCTCAGTGTTGCCCCGACGTAAGGTCTTTTTGCCCGCAATCCACGAGAGTGTAGATGGAATAATCTAATGTAACGATCATGCGCTCGAGTTGTAACACGTGACGCCCTGAACGTAGTCGGTCTGTCTTAGTTCCAAGCTGTTGGTAGCGTCTCCAAAGGCATGAAATTGTGCTACGATAAACATTATACGTTCTGGCAACAGCATTCTTTGATTCCCGGCCTCGATTCGACCGATGGCGATATTCTGGGTAGCAGCATCTAACCTTAGCATAGTGTCACCTCATCTGAATGTTATTTTACTAATGTAGTCAAGATGACGATGATGATTATGGGAGTTTTTAACGTCCTACACTGGTAAATTAATACCCTCGTCGGACGGTTGTTAGTCGTTTATGATTATGGGGGTTTTTAACGTCCTACACTGGTAAATTAATACCCTCGTCGGACGGTTGTTAGTCGTTTAGTCGTTAGTATTCCATGGACTCCACCATGGTGGTTTTGTCGAAGCCCGGCCTTCGGGATACCTGGTCGTAGAACTCGGCAGCATATGCCCTACTAGCGACCGGTCTGCTCCGATGGCTTACTCCAGTACCCCACATGGGTAGAAGAGTTTCCCCACTCTGACCGTCTTGGAGGTCTTACATCTGCAGAGTGATGCAGTCAAGAAAAAGAAGCGGGGTTTTATACCGATTGTCTGAGTTAAAAAAATACCTATGATTTGCACGTGAAAGTCGGCCATGTTTTTAGCAGTGTGTTCCAGATTTCGACCACAGCCGTCCACGGTTGGATGAACTAACATGCTTTCACGTGGGAACCTTTAATTAAGGTATATATATTATTATATATTGTATATAAATTACTTACTGTGACTGTATGACAAGTAACTTTGTCATCCTATATAATATATACAAAAATGCTGAATTAGATTACTGTCAAATTTATACGTATTGGTTATGAAAATACCATCGTCACACGCTAGTACACATGTACTATGTCTATGTCTACGATTCACCCCGGTTAATGAAGCTATATTTTTATATAGCGGATTTGGCCGAGGGGTCTAGACCGCTGGACATAGTGCAGGCGAATTGGTGCCACAGTGTCACAACGGTGTGAGTTCGAATCCCGCTGAGGGTAAGCAAAAAATTGACAGTGTTAAAAATCTAATTCAAACAGTGTTGGGCTTAATTTGTAGACGTATATATAAATATTTGATATTAACCCTGTATTTCTGATGTTTCAGAAATCCGCTGGATAGATATATTATATGGTTGTCACAATACTTAGACGTTTGTATATATAATATAGGTTATTTGTCTGCAAAAAAAAAATGACATAAAACATTTATCCGATGTTGCGTTTCTTTTTTGAGTTAGTATAAGCAGTTGCACTTGGCATTAAAAGAAGCGAGTGTAAGTAAAAAATACAAAGCTATAAGGGCAATTTATCATAATGTACAAGAACTAAAATAAAGCACACATTGGTAAAACATATAAGCAGATAAAAACATATAAGCGGTTGGCACTTTAGCATTAAAAGGCAAGTACATGTATAAGAAACTAAAAGTCATGCATACATGTTCAAAGTAAAACACTTTCAGGCAGAGCAGGTGGTCCGTTAGCAGATTTTCTATATTATAATCTGTATCCGCCACATGGGAACACGTTGAGTAACTCTGTGGGCGGAGCCCTGAAACCCTGATTGTCCGTGTTTCCGGAGTTAGCAAATACTCGGTCATTGGTCTCATTTTATATATGAATTGTTCATATCCGGTAGTTGAAAGTCATGTCGCTCAGAAATTTGTGTAAAAAATGTATATTAAATGCAGCCTTTAAGCAAAGTTTTGCCTTGCCACGTGTTGGCTACAAAAGTCAGTATAGCATAGATAATGTGTACCCAAATAGTAACCCCGATATTCTTAGACAGGTAACTATAGCTATATTTCTTGGAACTTCATGCATGATTCTCCAATTGTCAGAGAGTAGTTCTGGCCATTCTGGTGACTGTGCCGTTATTTTTACATTAAAATCGATGGCAAATGCTTCATTTAATAAATTTAAATATCTTCCATCCAAAATAAGTTACGTTGATCACTTTTAAAACGCCAATTTTTCACAAAAACTGTCAATAGATTGGGTGGCGAGAATTCACGTCTTTCCATATGCGCGCCACCTACCGGTAACATGTTCGGTAACTCTAGTTTACATGTAAGACTGTAGTTGGAATACAAGCCATAACATAAGTCTGTCACACTATACCTTCAATAAACAATTAATTGGCACCTACCTAGGTGCAAACCCCATTAAATAAAAAGGGATATTAAAATATGTTTCAGATATACAGACTTTGCAAACTTTTGTCGAATAAAAGTGTGTATTTAAAAACTCCTAATTTATAAGTATACGCAAAAAGTGTTAACATATGAACTGTGGTTAATAAGCTGCTAATAAATTGTTAGTATAAATTACTTTCACACTTTGTGCCCAAAGGAAATTAATTACCTGTTCAATCGGATGCAAGATACCATACCTGGCTGCCGGTTAGATAAAGGTGATTTTTATTGTGGTGTCAACGAATATACGTGGAATGTAAATGACATAAATGTATTACTTGTACATGTAATTACAAGCCTCTGATGTATGTGAGCACAGATTTCAATAGGTTGACAGTTATCAGTTACGGATAATTGAATGATTACATATACCTATAATAAAAAAAATATCCCACTGAGAAGCTTCCTGTACAGGTGAATGGTGTTAATTGGAAAAGGTACACATGCAATTTAGTAATAATTACCATGGGAAAATGTATTGTTTGTTTCGGATACGACCTTCCAAGGTATATTTTACCCACATGTTTTAGGATAAGCATTTTCCAAATTGCAGTCGTAGGTTTAGTGGAATATGTCAAAAATAAAATAGCTTAAGATTATTTCCTTTTTTAATTGGAATGTTTTAAGAAAATTATTGCAACCCAGAAAGGAGCATCGTTTTATTGCAGTCATGTAGAGATGTATTAACACGTGATTTCAAGCCTATGAAGGAATGCTCCTCCCATCGTTAAGTTTTTTCCGCCACACCTATTGATTGGATTGTAATAGGTGTGTTGCTTTTGATACACGGGGCCACCCACCTGTCAATTAAGTCAATCACATCAGGCGTTCAAAGGAATGAAAATAGACACTGAATACTCGCATTGTGCACGTCCGATTGTTGTTGAATTTCTAGACAATTATATTATCTGTCAAATGAACAATTGTGTGAACCCAAAAATAAAACTGGAACGTCACAATAACGAGGTCAAAATATGTTGCAAAACATTGTTTTTATGGTTTTTAATGCATTGGAAATAAGTATTTTCTCACTGAAAGTTAGTGGTAAGCATATACTGCATGTGCGAGTCATACATGTAAATCGCGGTTACCCGCCCCTTTAAGGGAGGTAACACCACTTAATTCGCAATCGGCGAATTGCTCCGTGACCATGGCCAGTATCTCATTTCACGTTCTTCTTATTCTTCTTCCAGGTAAGGAGCTGGATTCACAGGGGCTCGTAAAAATTGATTTACTTGCGCTTTCAATTGATACTGGGTCGGTTTTGTTATAGTGTGGGAGAAGGGAAGAAACAGAGTCTATACCCGCCAACTTTCAAAAAAATTTTAAAAATATTTCTTTACCCCTATGTACACGGGTTTGTAATTATTTCTGTTCCGAATTGAATTATCTTGATGAAAAAACCTACCTTTATGTTTCTAATGTCATTTAACTCTCAAATTTTAATAATTTCCACCAGTTTGAAATGAAATGGACAATAACCCTGGCCGGAAGTGGACTTGATCGTTACTGAGAAAGTGAGTACCGAAAGGCCTCAAAGACGACAAACGATAAAGTCACCACTTCCGTCCAGGGTTATTGTCCATTTCATTTCAAACTGGTGGAAATTATTAAAATTTGAGAGTTAAATGACATTAGAAACATAAAGGTATCAATCGAAAGCGCAAGTAAATCAATTTTTACAAGCCCCTGTGCTGGATTCGTTTCCGAATGTAAATGGCTCCGCGAAAACTTGACGCGTGTCGGGCAACACAGCTGTTCTATAAAGCTATTTACAATAAAAATAGATGGAATTTACAATTAAAAATTAAATTATATACATGGAAGTTGTGTTTTAGTTCGTAACAGAGCATGTTTTAAGGGCAGCTCTGAATCCCTCTATAGTTTTCACTGAGGTTGCTGATGTTGGTAGCCGGTTCCAGACCCTGATGGTCTTTGAGAAGAATGATTGTCTGTATATTTCGCAGTTTATTCTCTCTTGGAAATATTTATCGGCCCCTCTTGTTCTTCTGCCTTTTGGTATTATGTACTGTTCCTTGTTGATGTCTATCAATTCATTCTTGATCTTGTATAGCATGTTTAGCCTGGCATTTTTCTTTCTTGTTTCTAGACTTTCCCATTCAAGTTCTTTTATCATTTTGGTGACGCAACCAGGAGTTCTGTCTGTGTAATTGTTGTTGGCGAATCTTGCCGCTCTTTTCTGTATTTGTTCAAGGGATTTTACTTGTGTCTGGTTTGTTGGATCCCAAATCGAGCATGCATATTCTACTGTCGGTCTAACCATTGACGTGTAAGCTGCAGATTTGACTTTTTTAGAACAGTCTTTGAGGTTGCGGCGTATAAATCCCAATGTCTTGTTTCTCTTTCCAATGATATTGTTTATGTGCTGGTCCCAAGTTAAGTTGTTGTTAATTGTTACTCCGAGGTATTTGCTCGCTTCGACATTGTCCAAAGTATGTCCATGTAGCTTGTATGATGTTTGGATTGTGTATTTATTCTTTGGTTTGACTCTGATGACAATGCACTTCTTTTCATTGAAACTCATTGGCATTTGTTTTCCCAGGTCTCCAAGGCAGTGATATCTTTTTGTAGTAGGTCACTATCTGTTTGGTTGTTGATTGTCCTGAAAAGGAGGCTGTCATCAGCGAAGAGTTTGGTTACAGATGATGTAGCGGTCTCTGGCATGTCGTTGATGTATGTTAGAAATAGAAGGGGTCTTAAGACGGTGCCTTGAGGAACCCCTGATAAGACTGGTGCTTCTGATGATGTTGTCCCTTCTAATATTACTTGTTGTTTCCTGTTGTTGAGGAATGAGCGAATTCAGTCATTGGTTTTCTTGTTGACCCCGTAATATTCCAATTTATGAAGTAATCTTATATGTGGGAATTTGTCGAAAGCCTTGGCAAAATCAAGGAGTATGATGTCAACTTGTGTTCCATTGGCTATTCTCTCTGCAATGTCGTGGATGGTCACAATGAGTTGGGACTCGCAAGATCTTCTTTTGCGGAATCCATGCTGGGCATCTGTTAGTATTTTATTCTTGTCGAAATGTTTCATGATATTGCTGTGTATAATATGTTCTAGTACTTTACATCATACATGTGATGGAAGTTAATGAAACTGGTCTGTAGTTCGATGCTAAGTGTCTTTGGTCTTTCTTAAATAATGGGACTACATGTGTGGATTGAATTCCTTTAGTAGCTTTAGTACACCCTCTCTGTGATCTTTATAGCGGTCAACATTCATATTCATCATTTCATAGGTCTCTTACATTTTTTAAATATAATAAGGAAATACTTGTATACAGTACTGGAATAAATTTTATTCCAGTATTGTGTGCAATACACCATGGCTTCGATTTCTATCCAACTATGTATATACAATCTAAATATTTTGGTTCACTAGACACTTGATTTTGAAAGTAGTGTAAGTCTATACGAAAGAAGTTAAACGAAACAATGTCATTTTTGTGTCTGCATCATGTACAATTGTGTCCCAGTGATGGCAGAGCGTAATATATTTTGTGAAAGTACTGGTTCCTATACTGTAATGATAGGTTTAAAATACCAGTAGTTCTAAACCCATAAACACATGAACTGATATATATAGTTGGCTTAATGTGTTGTACATTAAAATTGCTGAAAAATGCAGGTGTCAGAACCATGGTCTTTTTACATGGTTATATAATATATCCTTTAAAATATACAAGTACCTATGTTTTCACCAAAACGATTACACAAATGAACCCAACAAGACAATCTATCCATACTGTCTGTCTGGGATTGGGTGATCAATCTACATGTATACTAGTAGTTGTTCTGTTTGTTAAAGTAATAGAAAAGTGATATTAAACTATTTAATTCTTGATCTTCCTCTTTCCTGTGTTTTGTTTATTTTAAGATATCTGCAGGAAAACCAATTGTAGACTAATATTAAAAAGAACTTCACAAATACTTGAACATGTTGAACATTGAAGTGAACAAAGGAAAAATGTGCTCTGATGGAAAGATACTAGTATGTAGTGTTATCTTTTCTGTTCCAACTTCCTTCTGTTTTGATCAAAAGGGTCTTCCCTCAATTGTGTTTTGTGTATTTTTACATGAACCTGCAGGAAAAAGCAATTATAGATTTATTGAACAGCATATAAAAAATGCTTTAATAAAACAAGGAAAAAATTTATGATATTAAACAAAAGATACAGAAGAGATAGTTATCATTTGGTTACTGGTTTTCAGATCATCTTCCCTCATTTTGTTTTGTGTACTTTCAGTTATCTGCAGGGTGAGTACTGGTAAGGTTTCCCAGAGCTCAACCCACGGAGGTTCTTAATGCATCCCCAGGTGGCAGATCGGAAAGACCCTCTTGTTGTGATTTATATTGTGGAAAGCCTGCAGACCCATGGACTATAGTGGGTAACATGTTAGCAGAGAACCAGGCCCTTTGCATAATAATAAAGACCCTTTGTACACGAGTATAGACACATACTGACTTTTGTTTGTATTATACACAACGAGTTATGTTATTATAACAAATACCAAGTATCTGTCATTTTTGATTTCAGAATAGATATGAAACCACAAAACCAGGATTCACAGGATATATACCAGTAGGTATGTATTTGCATATGACACAGTTTTCAGCCTAACTAATAGTAGCTGGTTGATGTTGATGAAAAATTGACATGGCAGTACTGGTACATCATTGCATTGCTGCATTTATGTAAACTTCATAAATCAGAATTAGTATGTGTTACTTCATCATGAGTTTTCTGTTAAACTTTGTTGAGAGTCTAACTGTGTGCAGTCTGTACTCAACTCCAATCTTAAATTTACAAGAATTTCCAGTTTTCCTAGGGAAGGTCAGGGTTTTCTCCTGGTACTCTGGCTTCCTCTCCAATAAAAACTGGAAACCACAAAATAGCTGAAAAATTGCTGAAAGTGACATTAAACCACCATTCAAACAGACAAAAATCTAAATAAATGAATTCATGTATTCTGTTAATTTCTTTTACAGACAATCAGTTGAATAAAAATGTATTTAGAGTGTTGAATTTAGTCATTAGTTTGATAGTGTAATGGTTTGGTTTAAAGTTTTGGTGTTCCTGGTATTGTTTAAAGTTAAAGGTCTCGTTGACTTCAAATTTTAAAGTTACATACAGATCAGTTTAAATGTCAGATTGCAGACCTTTATCATTGCTAAGTTAAGCCCCTGCAAATGGTATTTGTATTGGTTATTGGCAATAATTCAAGTTCTGTAACTTTGACTTCTAAAAATTATATTCAGAAGAATAAATTAAAAGTTTAATTTGGAGCTAAAAGACTTTTGTCATTTCCATGTTATGCTCTGTAGTTATGGACAAAATGATGTTTATTGGATTAAATTTTAACACTATCTTTAGAGAGATAAAATAGAGGTCATATTGACATCATGAACTTTGTGAATAAAAATTAAAAGGGTTACAGTATTGATGTCAATGGTTAAGGGGAAGGACAACTTTTAAAAAAATTTTGAACATTTTAAATAAAATGTTTCCTCCATTTTTTTAAAATGAATATATGTATGTGTTTCCAAGTTAGTGGGAATATCTAACTATGGACTGTAATGTCAGTATGCCAGCACTAATTACATCCAGTGGTGTCAAGTACATTGTGGATTTTTTAATATCCGGTCATTGAAAGTTCATTAAAATGCCTGTCAAACAGTTTTACCTTTGAGTTTGATATACAATGTACAGTAACAACATGATGAGATCTCTTCAGGGCAAAATTATGTAGGGCTGTGCCAAATATTCCATGCTTGAGTGAACTTAGAAAAATGGTGATTGCCTCAAGATTCTCTAGGTTTGTAAATATGAAATGTATATTATACCCCATGCAACGAATGTTTTTGACCTCAGTCCACCCGTGAGTCATGCTGTTGTCACCTGGATAGCGCTCTCATTTCTTAATGGATTGTAAGGAAAATTTAGGAAATTGTTATTTATAGTAGGTGCTTGGATGGGATTGATTTTCATGGAATTTCATCGAGGGGGACCATATTTTTGGGAGGGTGACTTAGTCAACTTTCATGTACATGTATATTCAATGTTGTTACCTGGATAGCACTTTAATTTCTTCGCGGATTTTCATGCAACTTCAATATACCAATTTAATTACAAAATACCACCTTGATTTAATGGGAAAGCATGGGGTATCGTGAGCTTGATCACTAAGGTTCTTTAATTGTATTACTTGTGTTTCAGAAAAACTAGAAATAAAATACATTCGAGGCGATGGACCAGGAGGACAGCATGTTAACACAAGTTTGTATCGAAACTAATTAAGTTCATTCAGAATATTTTGTTTGTATCATTTGAATTGTTGAACTTGTTAGCTTGTTTATATGTTGCTTAAGTTTTATACGCAGAAATCATTCTTAAATAAAACTCCATTCCAATTCTTTTAAATATTTTCTTGGTTATCTAGTTTACTTTTCTACATTAATTTATCTGATTTCTTTTCACAAATAATAAATATCTATCTCTCTAATGAAAGCATTTTAATTCAATGCCATTTTTCAAAGATAAACTGAGTGGGTATCATATGTAGTTTTTTTATACCCCCGCTCGACAGAGTCGGGGGTATATAGTGGTCCTCATGTCTGTCCGTCCGTCCGTTCGTCCGTCCACATTTGGTTTCCGGATGATAATTCAAAAAGTTTACATCCGATTTGAATGAAACTTTGGGATATTTTCATATATCAGGTTGGTAAGAAGCCTATCGATTTTGGGGGAAATCCGTCAAATTTCAAGGTCACAGTCCACGAAAAACGTTAGAAATTTTAACAAAAAAGTTGTTTCCGGACAATAACTCAAAAAGTTTACATCCGATTTGAATGAAACTTTGGGATATTGTCATATATCAGGTTCGTAAGAAACATATCGATTTTGGGGGAAATCCGTCAAATTTCAAGGTCACAGTCCACGAAAAATGTTAGAAATTTTAACATAAAAGTTGTTTCCGGACAATAACTCAAAAAGTTTGCATCCGATTTGAATGAAACTTTGGGATATTGTTATATATCAGGTTGGTAAAAAGCCTTTTGATTTTGGGGGAAATCCATCAAATTTCAAGGTCGCAATCCACGAAAAACGTTAGAAATTTTCACAAAAGCAGGGGTATCAGCGATTGCTAGATCGACTTTGTCTAGTTTAATCATGGATACCAGATTTCATCGATTCATTATGGTTACAGCCATGAATTTCTGTTTATTGTTTTATACTTCATATGGTTTGAGCTGGACAGTGGTGCATTTTTATGAACCACAAAATTCAGCAGAAAACAGAGCCTTCTAATATAAACGCTTTTTCTTTTAATTGGTGTGTGAACAGTATACAGTTAAGTGCTGTTACTGATAGAATTTGTTATAATTTCAGCCAGCAACAAAGTGGAAGTTCGATTTCATGTTGCTAGTGCAGACTGGATTCCAGATGACATCAAACAAAAATTTACTGAACAGGTACATACACATGCATATCTGCTTGAGATTTTAGTGAAAGGTTGCCATAAAAATACATGTATTTTCTTACTTTACAATTGTTTCATGACAATAGGGTTTATTCAAGAGCTCAGTTTTATAGGAAACAACAGTCGATTGTTTGTAATTGTACATATTAAATTAATTCAATTTTTGTCTCGCCTGCGACGTTTCGTCGCTGGAGGCGAGACATATGTATGGGAATCCGGCGGCGGCGGCGTAAACACTTGACATCTTGCTTCATATATTTGTAAGCCCAAGCCCTAGGTCCATCAAATTTGGTCCAGAGGTAGCTTATGATGAGTACTTGCCAGTCAGTCACCTGTCACCTGACCTTGACCTCAATTTCACGGTCCAGCGACTACGTTAAAGTTTTTGGGTTACGACAGTTCCTCTGTAACTACGCATGGTAGGATGACAATATTTGGTGTATAGGTTGCTGATGACTAGTACATGACTGTCTGGTAGGTGTCACATGACCTTGACCTCAATTTCACGGTCCAGCGACTACGTTAAAGTTTTTGGGTTACGACAGTTCCTCTGTAACCACGCATGGTAGGATGACAATATTTGGTATATAGGTTGCTGATGACTAGTACATGACTGTCTGGTAGGTTTCACCTGACCTTGACCTCAATTTCACGGTCCAGTGACTACGTTAAAGTTTTTGGGTTACGGCAGTTACTCTGTTACCACGCATGGTAGGATGACAATCTTTGGTATATAGGTTGCTGATGACTAGTACATGACTGTCTGGTAGGTTCCACCTGACCTTGACCTCAATTTCACGGTCCAGCGACTACGTTAAAGTTTTTGGGTTACGACAGTTCCACTATAGCCACACATGGTAGGATGACAATATTTGGTATATAGGTTGCTAATGACTAGTACATGACTGTCTGGTAGGTGTCACTTGACCTTGACCTCAATTTCACGGTCCAGCGACTGCATTAAAGCTTTTGGGTTATGGCAGTTTCTCTGTAACTATGCATGGTAGGATGACAATATTTGGTATATAGGTTGCTGATGAATAGTACATGACTGTCTATTAGTTTCCACCTGACCTTGACCTCAATTTCACGGTCCAGCGACTACGTTAAAGTTTTTGGGTTACGGCTGTTCCCCTGTAACTATGCATGGTATGGTGACAATATTTCGTATACAGGCCGCTGCTGATATTTAATGCTATTTACGTAATGCTTATGATGAAATTTATTTTCGTTACTGATGCGGAATGCAGGCGAGACATTTTTCTGTGTCCACACTTGTTATAACCATATGTTGTCTAATAAAGTAATTTCTTGAGTAGGATTAAAATGTTTACCAGTACAGTACAGCATTGATCAAAGATGGTTTTGCTAAAGGGGTAAATTGTTATAAGGAAGGAGAAAAGATTACCAATAAACTCCAAGGTCTTACCTTGTTTAAAGTAGCCATGATGTTTTAATTTCTTTACAATTAACATTTTAGTTTAAAATTTATAATTAATTTACTTAAAAGAAGTAGATTAATATGTGAACAATTACACAAATTCAGTGAATTTTTAGCGCTCAGCACTTTCGTCATTGATGAAAGCATTTGAAATTGACGATAGTTTTCTAAATCAATTTCGTCAACTGAATTCCAACAAGTATAAAAATTTTGTCAAACAAACGACATATTTATGACCCCAAGCCAATTAACAGGAAATTTAATGATTTCAACTCTATAACAGCAGGTGTCAATCAATGTTTTTACACTAATCCGATTAAGGGGTGTAGTGTTGTAGATCGTACTGTGATGCACACATACTTCCACCTATTAATTAAATATGTAATGCAAAAAAAAATTGCAAAGATTTTTGGTATTTAACTCATTTTTCGTAGGTTTTATGTATTTCAAATGGATTACGCGCCATTTGTTTAATTCCAAGACACATCTAATTATCAATGAAAATTACTTTGAAAACGAAGAGTACAATGGCCCTTAATAAAAAATTGTAACTGATTGATAAACAAATGCTTTTAAAATGTTTTTAAATTAAAATTCTTTCAAAATTTATAAACATTTTTATTTTAATCATTTTTAAAAATAAATGTATAAGCTGCAGTTAAAAGAATAAACTTGTTTATACTGTACATTAAATCTCCCACGTACAGTGAATGCTTATGAGCAACTGCTTATACAGCATGTCCGCCAAAGTGACTAAAGCCTCAAAATCCCAAAAAATTCCCTGCACAATGCGGACGAGCTGTGGTATATATGCTATGCCAGTTAAGGGAAAATCTTACAGATCTGTGCAAGCTTAAAAAGATAACAGAAGCTAGCAGCAACTTCAATCATTTCCCACAATCCTTTGTTATATTTCCTGTTTTATCTGGTTTTAACCGTAATTACATGTCAGACACCAAATTCTAGGAAGTGATTTGTTTTGGCTCTCAAAATGAATGCTTGTTGAACACTTATGCAGGGGTCTTGCTGGTTTTTTTATTTTTATCTATAGAAAGATAAGCTAAATTTTTTGCATGCATGTACATTATGTCTGCCTGTTGAGATGTTGAGTGTTATCATATGTTGTATGCAATTGGCAAAATTGTCACCCTGGTATTACAGTAAAAAGGTGTGTATAGTCCGCACCCCTTTCTTGGACCAGAAAATTGCGGAAAAATTCTTATATTCATGTACAATCAGCACGTACAAGTTTTCACTAAAGGTCTCAAAATGAAGACATCTGAGTTCGACTTGGCCACGCTTTTTAACAAGTTTTTACTGTAATATTTAATTTATTCTCTTTTAAAATATTTATGTTTATACTTTTAATTAATTTCTAGAGATTGTAATAAATTAAATAAAAAATAGTGCATTCTCATATCGTTTATTTTGATTGTTGTTAAAACTTTCATTAATCAACGAAACTTTCATTAATCAACGAAACCAAAGAAATGGTCAAAAAGATTACATGTTATATTTTAATCCCTGAATGATTGCTATCAAAACATCCATCTTCAAACAAATGAGGTTACATAACGACGCCATTTGCATTTTACGCAATATAAGTTACACATCCACTTTTGTGTATTCATTTTAATTTTTATTCTCTAAATACTCTATCAAGTCTGTATTTATGTATAATCCACACTATTCCTTTCCAACTAAGATTAAAAGAAAAAGACCGCGGACAATACGACACAAATTACAGTATATAGGTTTGACTATATAAATATCCCTACATTTGGTTTTTACCTTATTGCACCAAAGTAATTTGTTTAGGGTGGAATTGGTAAATTTTTATATTGTACAAAAGTACACAATAAAAGGCTTATTCTGCATGCCGAAAATGCAGACCAAATATATTTTTGTGTTTATTTATTTTTCTTGTGTGAAAATAGCAGATATGTGCAATATACTGACTTTTGATTGATGAGGTCATACAGATGTGAAATTGGAATGTTTCCTATAGTGTGTAAGAAACAGACACGTAAACCTTTCTCCTGGTAAGATGGGTGTCAGTAAATACTGTGTTAGAAACTTGTGTTCTAATAAAATAACTTAATTAAACAAAGTGTTTTCATTAATGTACAAAATGTTTTGGACATTCTTTTTGCAGGAAAAAAACAGAATAAATAAAGAAGGTTATTTTATTACAACGTCTCATAGAACGCGAAAACAAAGTTTAAATCAGGTGGATTGTCTAGATAAGATAAGGACAGCTGTGTTTACTGCTATGCTAGAACCACGGAAAACAACTGAAACAGATTTAAAAATTCTTGCAAATAGGTGAGTTTCTAAGTAGTTGCACATGAAATTCAGAAGTTTAAATCCTTGAAAACAACCCAGGATAAAGATATATTACGGTTACTCAGTAAAACCACTTCTACAAGAGCCTTAGTTATTTTCTTGTGTGTAGGAATACACAGCCAAATTTGTCTGATTAGGACATTCAACATAACATCTTATGTTGAAGACTGCTATCAGCGTTTCCGTTAACGCAAATTTGTGAGTATTTTACGCATAAGAAACATTTTGACCCCCAAAAATATTACCCAGAGGGTCATCATGACGCAGCAAACTATGTACCAAAAATGTTTTAATACTCGTCTGATCCGGCAGCGTATGTTATTTACTGTAGGCATACTTTTTTGGAAAATGTATAAGCTGGTATCCTTTGTGTTGCCGTATAAGGAAAAGGATTATTTTCAATGGTAACCAGTTTGTTACTTCCGGGAGTCCTCGGACTTTATCTTCAACTCTGACAGTTTTGTATACACATGGAATGATACGCTTCCTAACTTTGATTACATTTTATTTGATCAAGGCAAAACTTTATAAATAAATAGTCAACCGGCGATGGTAAAATTGATAAGTTTATTCTAAAATGAGCATGACGAGAATGATTATTTTTGAAGTAGGATCGAAGTAGTGCAACCACGTGATCAAACACTACGAAGTGCAAACTTTTGCAATCGTCTTTCAGAAATCTGCTTTAGAACGACCTTGGTTTACTGATGATCATATCCTTGACAAAAATATATTATCCTTTTTGCATTCAGATATCTATTAAAGTGTCAACAGTTGTATTTATTTTCAGCTGTTCAATACCTCTACCCTCTACACTACAGACCTTGTCTAGTTTTCTTAAAGAAACTTAACAGATAAAAATTAATAAGCTTCATGTTATCTTTGCTGTGTTTCCAGAGAAGTCACACTAAATAATTGCCTTTTAAATTCTGGTTAGTTACACATGTATGATACTAGCAAATTCTTTTTTCATAAACAATTATTGAAATCAAATGCATTAGGATATTGACATGAAACAAAACATTTTTTTCATACACCAGTTATGCGTGTATTATTTCAGAGGTATAAATAATTCATGCAGAAATTATATTACAATCTCTCTAAATGTAATTTTAGGCTGTGGTATATATTGTTTACTCTTGTTTGCAACATTGTTTGATACAAGTTTTTTATCATCAAAATTGAATAATAAATACGACCCTTGAAAATTGTATTTGACTCCCTAAACTCAGCTGCAGAGAGTCATCATGACCCCCAGATTTGAAAAGTTTCAAAAACACTGTGCTATGTTTTCTGCATGTAAAAGATCAAATCAGCAAGTTTAATAGAGTGGTCAATAGTTGGTCAGCTGTGAGACTACATTTCTTGGCCCGAATCATGTTACCTTAGAATTTTTTGGATCATTTCAACATATCCATACCCTCATTTATAACATGATTTATTCTTAAGTCAATGTGTTCCCTTCTGTAACACCCCTCCCCGCAAACTTGTTTGGGGGTATATAGGAGTCACCCTGTCTGTCTGTCCCTCTGTCCACATCCCTTGTAAGCGCAACTTCACCTAAACCACTTGATGAAATTTAATGAAACTTAGCATAAAGGAAGTACATTGTATGTAGGTGTGCATGAAGGATTTTAATTGACCTTGGATATCATTCAGGGGAGATAATCGGACTTGAAAGATAAGCGTGGGTGAAACACTTTGTTAGCGTGCTCATAGTCCACACTTGTTTATAATAGGACATAGGTTCAACCATGTACTATGAAACTAAGTTCTTTCGAATGTATCACTTAAAACTGTTTAAAAAAATTATGTTGTATCCCCAAAAATGTCATATCAATACACCTTTAAAATACTCAAAGTATTGAAAAATATAAAATTAAGAAATGTATTGATTTGTTTAGATTTTACCATGCCAGGGCTTAAATAACAATGTCTTTTTGTTCTGTTATACAGAGAGGAAAAGGCACATCGAGAAAGATTGCTTGAGAAGAAGCAACACTCGTTGAAAAAAGCAAACAGACAGGATTACTAGATTATTGTTTTCTTTTTTAATTTTAATGTATTAAATGTAAGGCATTGTATTTTTTTTTTGCACAGGAAAGAACTGTAATAATGGTATTTCATACCGATATGCAGTTCTACTGGCATTGCTGAATAAAGATTCAACAAAGTATTTACATGTACAACAGTTATACATTAATTATATTAACAATACTCCAGACTAGCCACCATTTTTCCTTTGTTGTTATTCAAATTTCTGATTAATGCTAAAATAACAATTTGTCTATTTCATTATTACAATGTACATGGCCGTTTTCTTTTTTATATAATTTTGATGAAATTATCTTTTTTTAATTAGTTTCCTTATTGAATGAACTTTGCAAGTTTCATTGAAGCAGTTTTCAGTAGTATGTTAGCATATTTTACATTTGGCTATGATATTTGGGCTGAAGTGACGTTTTTCAGCTCTGAAAGTGATCTATTTTCATCACTTCGCATCTGTCGTCATCATCGTCAGCCTTAAACTTTTCACATTTCAATCTTCTTCTCCAAAACCACTTGGCCAATAGGAACCAAACTTGGCAGGAATGTTTATTGGATGGTTCTTAACAAAGTGTGAGTTTTTATGCTGATCAAATATATTAAACATGGCTGCCATGGCCATTAATGCGTTCTGATTGGCTAAATTTTAAAAATGAACTTTTGCAGAAATGTACCTCACAAAGTTTTAGTTTTTTATGTCAATCCAAAATTCAAAATGACCGCATTCGCAGAACTTATATAAAAGAGGACCCTATGGGAAAAACATACAAACAGCTTCTTCTCCGAAACAATGAAGCCAAATTAAGAAATGAACATTGGATAGTTATCTTATTATTTTGAGTTTTTCAAACCAATTGCAAATTCAGGCTTTCAGGGCCACGTTCTGATTGGCTGAAATTTAAAAAACCTTCTGACAAATCGCATGGCAGATTGATTTGAAATATTGCATTAATGTACCTTAGTTGGTCATCTACAAAGTTTTTTGGGACATAAGAAATCCAAGATGACCACCATCGTAGAACACAGCTTAACATAGGATCCTATGGGAAAACACCTGAATAGCTTCTTCTATGAAACTGTTCCACACAATTATGGCAAAATATGCAGAAATGAAGCTTAGGTAGTTATCTCAATATTATTTTTAGTTTTTTTTTTAGCAAATTCAACATGGCTGCCAAGGCTATTGTGCGTTTGATTGGCTTAATTAAAAAATCTTCTTCTCACAAACTGCTTGGCAGATTGATGCAAAATACTGAAGAAATGTATCTTCGATGGTCCTTTAACTAGGATCCTATGGGAAAACAACACAAACAGCTTCTTTTCGTAAACTGTTCCACACCAAGTAATGCAGATTTGAAACTTGGATAGTGATCTTATTATTTTGGGTTTTTTTTCGAGCTTATAGGAAATTAACATGGCTGCTAGGGCTACAAATGCATTCTGATTGGCTGAAATTTCAAAATTTGTTTCCTCACAAACTGCTTGACAGAAGGAATTGTGATACTGTAGAAATGTACCTCAGTCCTCTACTAATTTGGAGTTTTTATTTTTGATCCAAAATACAACATTGCTGCCACCATGAATATCACTCATAGACACCTATGAGAAAAACATAAAACAGCTTCTCAGAAACTGTCCTACAAATTGCTGCTGATTAGAAATTCAACATGGCAAAATTAATAGAAAAAACATCTTCACATAAACTCTTTAGCATTTTATATCAAAACTTGCAAGATGTCATGTCTCTCAAAGAGTTTTTTTGTAAATCAGGTGAGCAATACAGGCTGTTAAGAGCCTCTTGTTTAATATAGTTATAAACCAAACCATATATAAGATTCATACTTTTTTTTACTCACAGTGATATAAAATTTCAATTATCTGGAGCCCGATTTTTTTATTGTTATGAACATAACACATAAATTCATAGCAAAATTAACCAATAACTGCTTACAAAGTCGAGAAGGTAGGATGCAGTTAATAATACCTCATAAATAGCCCAAGACCTTAAGCAGCTGACACAACCTATAACCTCATAATGCATTCAAGACACGGCGACAATCAGAAGAGTAGAATATACCCAGTTAAATAAACTAGAGACAAACCCCACAATTAATCTCTAAAAATACATCAAATCATCAAAATTGTAAAGAAAAACATCGGGAAGGATAAATATTCTTAAGGGCATAAACTACAGGCTTGCAGCAGTTGCATAAGACATGGTATCTGTTTGTTTGAATATTAGTTTTAGTCACTTTCAGCAATTTTTCAGCTATCGTGAAAAACTAGCTATCCTTGTCAACTAAAATTGTAGTGGAGCAAACCTTGCCCAAAGTCCCGTAATATGACCTCTAGGCCAACGAGGACCTTAAAACATGATGTGGTGGGGTTAAACCATTTACCATTATGCAAAACTGGCATATTGCACCAACTATCAGATAGGGCAAGTGGTATATAAAAAAATTGGTAAAATGAATACATGTATGAAAATCTTTTCATCATCCAAAAAATATTGTTGAAGATCTTTTTTAAATAAATAAATAATTGCAGTATATTCAAGTAAAAGAAAAACTTGCTTTGTGCGACATTGAAGAAATTTGTATACAAAATAAATAGAAGATACCAAAATGATGATGGAGTTCACAAGTCCATATATGATTAAAAAAATGGTTCGCAGTCATTAATGGATGGAAAATCATCTTAAAAAATACTAAACAAAGACTAATCACTGAGAACAAAACAGAAAATGGCAGATTAGTATCATGAACCCCACTAAAAACCTTGGGTAAATTTATGTGCTTCAGAAGTGTAGGCAGTTTGTTTCACTGAGCACTGCAGTGTTACTTGAGTCCAGTAATAAATCATATCATGATGGCTACTCTATATAACTTCTAAAATGAAGACCATAGACTCCTGAATTATAATAAAGCAGTTGGAACGACAACACAATTAATGACCTTTGCAACTCGTAATGTAGTTCCCCATTAAATAGTGTATTTCTTTGTAATTTTTTTTCTTTGGCTTTTTTCTTGTTTTGGTTCTACTTTTGGGGCTTATTGGAAAGAAGGATCTTTGAAAAAAAAGTTAAAATTAAACATTTGATGAAATATAATGGATTAGGAGTAATTTGGTCTAGTGGAAGGATTGCAAATTTCCTGTTTTCAGAGTGTCTCGGACTTCATCCCTGAAGATAGGGATGCTTCCAGAGCTTTAAAAAGAGTTAACATTGATCAATTTTTCTAAATTTTGGATCTAGTTTGTAAGTGGTATGGTACTTTCAGACTACCAAATGGCATTCCAGGGGAATCGGTGGAATTTTTTTAAATTGACTTTATGTTAATATAAACAAAGAGGGAAAAAGAGGTCTTCAACAATTGTGGTTTCGTTCCAGTTTTCACCCTTCTAAAATCGTAAATAATAATGAAGATACAGAAAGAGAGATAAGCCAAAAGAAAAACAACCTTATTGAAGAGTCATGTTTTATTTCGGTTTGTTTATTTGCCAAAGTGAGAGTATACAGATATATATGTTCCGTTATTTGTATAATTTGGAAAAGTCAAGTTTCCTGGTGTTAATAAAAACAATATATTTTTCCAGACACATCGCCAAGGACGAATTAGAATTGTAAATATATTGCTATTCAATCAACTCTCGGACCGAGATATACCACTGCGGTCGTGTTGTCGTCACCTGTCATTTTATTTCCTGTACCGTTTATTTTAATAGGGGTCAAAAAGGTACAAACCGAAATATTTAAATTTAAGCTTTTACATAATTATGATGGACAGTTTTTCTATTTACTTTATCAAATGCGTAAATTATTTGCTTTGGTTTGTGGATCCGATTGTGGTAGATTCTTCACTGAATGATATTTTGTGGTCTTTTTTAATATAATGTCTTCACCGATCTTAATTGGCAAGTTACCGCAGGTCGAGGTTTTTCTCTGGTACTCCGGCTTCTTCCTCTTATAAATACTGGACGCCATGATAAAGCTGAAAAATTGCTAAAGGAGGCGTTAAGTTTTATGTATATCATAATTGTAATAGGATTAATTCGTATTATTATTTTTCGAAAGATTCTCAGCAGCATGTCAACATATTTCTTTCTCTTTTGGTTTTCTAAATATTTGGGATACATTGACAAACCTTTTGCATTCATCCACATTTGTGTTGAACCAACAGACTTACAATGCAACAACATTCGTGCACAATAGTATCGAGTGCTCAGTAAGCAATTAACAGCTGATTTCAGTATGTTTATCTATAAGTTTAGGAAATTGTTTAATATTATTAGATTTACAATTTCAGAGATTGACTGTTTTAGAGGGTTCTTTAAAGCTGTGGTTAGTATGTGTGTATTTCCTAAATAAACAATAATTTTACGGCAACATTGTAGTTCAGTAAGTTACATAATATATTTTTCTGCTATTTTGTCCTGTTTATCGGTACATTTGTACAGTACTAGATAATAAGTTTAATTTATTCACATTAATGTTCAAAACTGTCGAATACAATGTTTTACATAAATGGAGGCATTAATAATGACATTTCAAAATATAATGATTATATTAGCTCATGTTAAACAAAAGTTGGGCTGGAGTCATATAGTACAAATGTTATGTGCATAAATTATTATATAATTGTACTTCTGTGTATGTATTGTTATAATAATATTTTGCCGTTCTATGAACATGTTCTTGTATCTATACTTTTTAAAGCGTATACAGTCATTCTCAAAAGATGACCCAATTGTGAGAAAAGAATGTCATTGTGGCACATTTGGTTGTATATATAAACGTAACATTGTGATATTTTTCAATACTATATACTGTTTTCCGAAAATAATTAAATGGATGTGGATATTTTGCGGATCTTAATCAAATAAATTAAGCTCTACTTTTTATCATTTTAGTGAAATAGCGTGTCAATTTAAAATCGTATGATTTGCTGCTGAGCGTTGTTTGAAAATAAAACATTTTCTATTATAAATTATTTACCTTTTAATACACTTGGTGTAGTTCTCTTCCATGCGAATTAATGTGAAATATATAAACGAATTTATTTATCCCACAAATTTGGACAAAGTGGTGTCCTCTTTTTGGTTAACAAGCGTTACAGATCCTTCGAATTGTAACTAGCAAGTGGGGATGTATTTTTTTAATTTCTGTTGCTTTCAAGGTGTAAAAATTTTTCTGAAAGATTTCAACATTAAGTTTTATTGATAATTTTATAGAGTTTTAACAGGTCTATTGCAAAAAGTTATGTCAACTGAAATTTACGCACATGTCGCCGTTAAGAATTTAACATCCTTGACCAACATTTTGTCGATTTTAAATCAAATTCACAAATTTTGTGACATACATCATACCAGTCGACTTATTTCTGTTAAATAAAATCCATGTTAGCGATATGATTCGTGAAATGTTTGAATTAGTACAACCAACCTACAAAAAAAAAACGTCACATCGATCGTTAACCTAAAGGAAAGTAAAGTACAACCGAACCTTGTTGTGTGTCTTAATTTTGACGTTTGATTGTGACAGCACCATCGAGAATACTAAAGTTTAAAATAACATAAGGTTAACTGATGAAGTCAAATACATTCAAAATAAAGTTTTTATTTTTGCTTGAAATATTGTATTTGTTTCCATGCATAGTTAAGTTGTTTTTCAACTTGCCCAAATATTGGATTTCCACTAAATATATTATTGCTCTGTTCTTATATTATTGTGAAAATACACAAGTAAGTTTGTTTCTTTGGTGAAAAAGACATGAAATACATTAGTGCTATTCAACAGGTGTTAAAATGGTAACGGAAATAAAAACCAAATGTATTAAAGGTGTTCATGCATATAAACGATCCATCAAGTACATTTAGACAGGAACCTATAAATGAAAAATAGTTATACTCGTCCCAAGATTTTAATCTAAAATAAGTCCATATCTTGATTTAACTAATTTAAATTCTTGCTATGAATTGATCTAAAGATCTTATTTTAAAAATGGAAAATTTTGCAATATCTCTGTAACTCCTCAACAAAACGAAAAATACTTCCCATTGAGTGTTTATTCGACAACATCGAATAACATTATTGCCGAAATATAATGCTAACCTGTGGAAAGTATCAATCATGGAAATATTCAGTGTGCTAACTTTAAAAACAACAGTGTACTATCATAATTGATATGTTTATTACTTACTCAGACACATATTGTGTACATGAACATATAAGCTTTGACGAACAAGTTAAGTTAAGTAATTTAAATTACTAAATACAAAATTATTGAATTATTCAAAAATGTATTTTTCAGAGACTTAAAGCTACATTAGTGTTAACATCCGTTTCTGTTTTGAGCCATTTCTGACTTGTGTATTGTTTGTAAGAGAGTTTAGATTGTTTCAAGTTTCTTCGTTTGTTCGATGAAATAATACACTAAATTAAAATGTATGTGTATTTCCCTGTCAATCAATCAATCTAGCTAGAAATATACCGTTGAAATCTTAGTAAGTTTAATCAGAATGAGGAAAAGTTTGGTTAAATAAGTTTGTTTTAAAGAAAATAAACACATATTTTATAAGAATACTCGATATGTACAGCGCTTATAAAAGTGTGGGTTTTTTTGTTAAAAAAAACATAGCAAAAAAACCCTGTCAAACAACAAGAGCCAACAGTCAAGGGGCAATTACAAATCCGGATATAGACAAACATATACAACGCAACACAAAAACAGAAAGTGAGTAACCCGAACCCAATAAAAACTATGGGTGCACTCATGTGCTCCGGACGAGTAAACAGTGCCTGCCTCTAATATGTTACTCATTTAATGAGTTAAATCTGGGAATAGGAAAGACTACCTGTGACTCTGTGAAATGAATTCCCATAACGATAAACAAAAAGTCACGGTGACGACCATAGTTCTTCAGAAGAGATAACACCATTCTAGGTAAAACAAACCCTTATTTGAGTAGTTTAATAGTCAACAGCAGTGATCGGTCTATAAAATCGGAATACCGATCGTAGGATTTAGAATAACGTTGTGAAATGTACATGCCATACGCAGGAACTGTTGGTATGATGCTGTTGATGAACGGGAAGTTGACAAGTGAAAAGTTGAAGTCATCACGTTTGTCGTAGAGTCCAGTTTGTAGTTTTCCCCAGTCTATTTCTAGAAGTAGGTCTAAGTAAGAGGCTGACTTAAGTGTATTGTTGGTGTCTTTAATTTCAAGCTCGCTAGGGTAAATTGAATACAAATAGTCACCAAATTTAGCATTATTGAGGAACAAAACATCATCAATATAGAAGAATGTAAAATTAAAGGTCTGTGTCAGTGACTTCTTTCTTCTTCATCAGGCTTTCTAGGAACTCGGCCTCATAATAGTACCAAAACAGGTTGGCGAAGATGGGGGCACAATTAGTACCCATTGGAATACCAACAGTCTGTTTCAAATCATGTCCTTCATACATGACGAATATGTCAATCAGAAAGTCTAACATTTGACAAATTTGGTCTTCAGTATTTATGTCGTCTCTTGCCGTTTAATAAGATCTGTAAGTCTGATTTTAAGCTGCATACGAGGGATGGCTGTGTAAATCAAATGTTTTAATGCTGTTACATTGGGAAAGAGATTCAGAACTCAAGATATCTGTAATGTCTTTTTAATTTTTTAATACGCACACTTCGTTTATGCCACTCCTGGAGTTGAAAGTGTCACTGTATTTTTTAAGTCACGTTTTATTGTTGTTAAAATGTTTATAATGGAACTCTTAATGTTCCATTAACTTAATTATTAACTTCCGTTACAATGTCTCTTGTCAATAATAAATTGCGATTTTAATACAAAGGTCCTGAAGGCTAAGTTAACATGTATTACTAAATTTGTGGGCATTGCATGTTTTGATAGGATTTGTATAGATTTGGTCAAACACTGGGGTTGTTTCTTGCAAATATAACAATAAAAATACAAATCCTATAAATCTCTTTTGTGCATTTTTTTGTCGACTCACATACATACATACATACGCAAAAATCACAGAAAACAATGTAACCCTGTAATTCATTTGTTAGCTGTACTAATTTACAAGAAAAAATACAATTGCTTATTACTAATCTTTGTTGCTCAAATTTTCAATCTTGTATGTCTTTAACGTCCATTACCTTAGATTTGACCAGTATATTTAAAATTGGAGCAAAAAAGAAACAGAAGACATTTGTGGAGGATAATTCAAAATATATTCTGAAACCCCAAACTTTCCGATGATTAAGCCATATAAATGGGTTCCTTGAAGTTTTGTTTTTGACATTTCTGCTTTGTAACTGGGTCCTAATTTTGAGAATACAAACATGAAAACGGGTTGTAACCTGTACAGTTCGATCAACCAGTAGCCATCAGTAACGACTCTTCTCCAAGAGTTTATACCGCTTTGCCTGAAGGCTCTGTATGAAGGCATGTGGGTTCTAAGCCTTCCGGATCAGTCCCAGAGATAAGAGCAGCATGCAGATTCTAATTTACCCGGTAAGCAATAACAGTGGGGTTAATAAGTAAAACTTTATTTGACAGCTTGCGTTGACACAAATGTTAATAATTTCCAGTACTATTCGTGTTCGTAATCATGCTAATAATTAGTCCGAGAATCCTGTGCTGTCCAAAGTTTTTTAAGGACCAAGGCTGCCATCAAAGTCTAAAAAAAGTTAGATGGCAGAGGATTTTCAGACTAGATAATTAAAACAAAGTGATATTTATAACAAAGGTTTAACAAACATGCCAGAACACACACGACACAGTTGTTACTCCACTTTGACTATCAAGGTGTATTACATTAAGATTTAATGAAGACAAGCTGGTATTCGAAATTTGTCCCTCAAAAATAGTGTATGACACTTCCCATGAATTAAAAAACTACCACATTTAATTTGTTACTTAGGCTGTATTGGTGCCATATGTATGGAAGCGTATATTAGTCACGAATTGTTGAGTTAATTTGTCATTTTATTGGCATTCAAGAAGTCGGAATGTTGAGTTAAGATAAATCTTGCTAAACATAAATATTCACTTGTTGAGTAATTTTGTCATTATGCAGACAGGAAGCAATTCGGAATGTTGAGTTATAACAAATCTTGTTTAAATAAATATGTTTACTTGCTGGGTTAATGTGTCAACATTTTTTGCGTTAGATTGTCATTATGTAGACATAAAACAAGTCAGAATGTTGAGTTGTAACAAATCTTGTTTACATAAATATGTTTACTTGTTGAGTTATTTTGTCATTATTTGAACTCGAAACAAGTCAGAATGTTGAGCTGTAACAAATCTTGTATGCATAAATATGTTTACTTGTTGAGTTATTTTGTCATTATGTCAACATGAACAAGTCAGATTAAAACAAGTCGGAAAGTTGAGTTATAACTAATATTACTTACATAAAATGCAGAGATATGTCAAATCAAGTTAACTTGTAAGAAGTATATCTGGTTATTTTTATTGATACAAGACAAACTTACTTCTGGCAAGTAAGAAAGGTCAGAAACGACTCAACATATTCTCTAAATTATCTTGAAAAAAGTATACAGAAAGAACAAGTTAACAAGATGAACATTATCGTTTTGGTCACTAAGTGAACGCAAACTTATTCATTAAACATTTTTGAAAACATGACAAGTTAACTTGTTTAAAGTATGAACGTTGACAGCAGAACTCAACAAGTAAACAAATTAATGTTAACAAGATTTGTTATAAATAAACATTCCGACTTGTTTCATGTCTACATAATGACAAACTAACTCAACAATTCGTGACTAATATACGCTTCCATACATATGTACTGTTTTTTACTTGATTAGGCGACACTTCCTTTTTTGTTAGTGGTGTATAATGTATCCAGATCTAGATCAGTCATTTTAATAAAGACATCTTTGATAACGAGAAACCAGACCAAGTGAAGTCAATGTTAAGCTGTTCATGAAGAAGACTTCACATCTTCATTGCAAAACTTGGAACAGTTTCATTATGATTAGATCTCCTCCATGGCAAAATTCTGTACACAGTGTAGGGCTATGCCAAACACTTCATGTGGTGTTTACAAATATTTGCTAAGCGGAACATCAATGTCACCGAGACAAATTTTGTTTTTTTCCATTGGTACTTAAAATAATTTCATTTAACTCATTTAACTAACAGATAACATAGATTGGGATTGGAAAACAAGTGACAAGCACTTTTACAAGTTCCTCTCCCAAAGAAAACATAAACAGAGATGGTACAAAATAATAAATGGTTTCATATCAAAGATAATGACCATACACTGATAAATTCAAATAACATAAATAAATGTAGTTAATATAATGTATATAGTTTAAAGCCAACAGTATCAAGAGCCTCTATAAGATTTATAATAGCGCAAATTACCTAGGGTACAAATATTACATCAGTTGAACCTTTTAGTATGCAATATAAATTCTTGAATTACAATGAAGTTTTCCGAGTTCACATTATCAGAAAGAGTACTGTCACCATATAGCAGCTTATCTACAGTAATGGGAGCATATGAAAGGCGGTCTAACATATGGCGCCTCTGAATATCGTATTGGGCACAATTTAAGAAATAATGCGCAGGACTTTCGACTTGACCACAGATACAAAACGGATTTTCGACTATGTTTTTGGAAAATAGGTGGGCATTTAAGCCACTACTCTGGGTTCTTATTCTAGTATGAAAAATCTGACCCATCCTCTTACCAGCGTAAAAATATTTGGGAACAGGACGAGTTTTTCGGATATGGTTTTTTAAACAAGATAAAGATAAATTTCTAGCATCTATCGGAAGCTGATTCCACAATCTAACAGATGATGGTAAAAAACTATTATGATAATAGCTAGTTCTGGTATGTATGTTGATCAGGTTGGCAGCATTACGAGTACAATGATCATGCAAGTCACCGTGAGATGGTGGTACTAAGTTTGATAAATACATAGGAACATTGTTGTTGACCATCTGATGGAATAAGATAATCTTGTGATTTGTCCGTCTGTCTCTCAACGTCTCCCACCCCGTCTCTTGCATAAGAGTACTCAAACTAGTCAGTTTTGAAGCACCAGTGACTATTCGTGCAGCCTCATAGTTTATCTGTTCCAATCTGTCCTTCATATATTCTGTACAATTGTCCCAGATAACATCTGCATATTCGAGAATAGGACGAATAAATGAGAAGTACATGGTCTCAAGAGATCTCCTGTCAACTATAAACTTCAGCCGTCGTAAAAGATTTAAACGGACGGATGCCTTCTTAATAATCTCGTTAATATGAGTATACCAGCCGCCATCACTACAGAAAATAAGACCGAGATGCTTATGGGACTGAACAGTAGTAATAACTGTACCATCCATGAGCAACCGGTGGTGATGATCTGGATCAGCCTTCCTAGAAATTATCAACGTTTCAGTTTTCTTAACTCATTTATAAATGAGCTATAGTATATTTTCCACTTGGGACTAAGATAACATAAGAAGTTCTGAATGTATTAAACTGTACATTTATAGCTATAGTGATCCTGGTTTTTTCAATTCCACAGTAGAAAAAATAATTTTCAGTTCTTTTAGTTACTTTGTATGCCATTATGCTGGGTTTTAAATACATGTACAACAGGAACATTTTTGCTCAACAGTCTTAACTCTACTTTTAGCTTTCTCTTTTGTAGTATAAGTTTTTCTGCCTTAATGCACTATCCTTCAATTTAGTATGCAGCGTGCACATGTAGTCGACCATTGGCAACTAATGCAATTTCATTCGTACAAGTAAGCGCAGCTGCTAATAGATCCTAACCTTCAACAAAGAATAAATTTTGCCAAAACATTTTACAAGTTTACTATGCCCTGTCGTTCGCCTTGATCAATTGGAGATGTTTCTATAGCTAAATCCTCTCATTTTATTTCGAAAGGTGTATTTCTGTAAAGTATATTCACAATTCATAAAGAAATAATTATGAACCTATCAATCGATTATTTATAGAATTAATCCCAGAAATAATGTACCATCACTTTCACAACTGCACCGGTCGACTTCTTCTATACCCCGTCGCAGGATCTGTGACGGCAAATCTGCAGTCGGAGAACCATTACGCAGATACATTAAAAATGGAGTGTGCGTGAACCATTAGATAAAGAAAATCCAAAAGTAAAATAATGACAACGGTCATCATATACACAGCTAAAAAAATGTACAGAGTAGGTCTGGTGCCGGATTACTCACTCCAAGCCTCCCACATCCTTTTTCGAAAGGTATCTGTATTAGGGCCTCAACAAAAAATGCCTGTTAGCTGATTCCAATCTTCGAAGGTTATTGGAAGAAAGCTAAATTTGTAGGCATCTGTGGAGGTACTTAGTCTATTGAATCTGCTGTGGTGGTACTGCCTGGTTTGGAGCCTTGGTCTGCTGATGTAGTCTGGGATGTTAACTGTTGCCTCTTAATGCAAGATCTTGTACATTTATATATATATATATATATATATATATATATATATAAGGGTAAGTCTGGCTGATTTTCTTTTAGTTTCTATGCTTTTCCCATCATGATTTTTAAGGATTGTAGTTACTGTTCCAGGATCACATCTGTAGTTCGATGTAGTAAATCTGGTTGCTCTTCTTTGCACCATCTCTATCTTGTCTATCTGATACTTTCTGCAGGGGTCCCACACGGTTTACCTACTGGTTTCATCCCACTTATATTCCCATCCACACATGCTCGTTGATGCATGTCTTCCTGTGAGCCATGTCTCAATCCATGTTCCTTTGTATACCATAGCGCTTCATTTTCCGTAACAATCGCTGGGTTTAGTTCATCTGTAAATCAGTTAATTTCCCTCTCTTTTTACCAGTTTTCTTGTATCATTAGTAGGCTTTTTCTATTTCCAATTTAGTCCGAGAATCCTCTGTCGTCCAACGCTATTTGCGTAGGATGCCCCCCCCCCCTTCTCCAAAAAAAAAACGTTGGACGGCAGATCTATGATTCTTGGACTATCACCAATTTTGACAGCTCTATTGCCTATTCAGAAAGCTTCGATTTTCAGGCTTCATAGCTTTAGGTTTCCATTTCTTTTTATCGTTGTGGTGGGCTGCAGTTGCTAGAACGACACATTTCAGAACATTGAAAAAAAATAAAGGGAAAGCTGATGGTAACCCTTCATCATTTCTGCTATACCATCAAAGAAACAAGAACACGAGTCACAACTGATGAGGATTATGTCTTCAATACAAACAACGTGTATCACTTGATCGTGATATTTAAGTTTTTTTAAAGGCGTTAACATTAAAACAACAACAACAAAAATCGACCATGTGACATCAAGGGCGGTAATGGATCTCGTCCACGATACTTTTTGTTTCGATCGGGATTAAGAACATAATTTGAGCTCACCACTCACCTGTCATAGATGGCGTAACAACCGGAAGTTTCACCTTTCAATCAAATTCAGATGCGATTGTGATAAGCTCAGCACTCGAAATAAGGAAGCAAAACGTTTTTTGAGTGGTTTTTAAACAAGTTAGATTCTGTTCAATGGGAAGATCAAGCACACTGGAACAAATAATGGAGAATTGAAATGAAGTGTAGTATTTAAAGTGGAATTACGCTGTAAGTGTAAGGACGATATAGTACAATTATTTTAGAAATTCGTACATTTCGAGGTTATAACCATTACTTGGTTAGTATGTACTATTCTTGTTGTTTATATGTACTGTTCCGAAATTTTGTTGAAGTTATTTGATAAAAAGAATGTAACATGGGAGGAAATTCTTCTGTGCAACTAACTATGATTGGGTTAGACCAAGCAGGAAAGACAACTCTATTATACAGATTAAAATATGATCAGTATACAAATACAACACAGACTATTGGATTTAACTGTGAAAAGGTTAAATGTGAGGATGGTCTTGCCAAAGGAACGACATTCACAATATGGGATGTAGGTGGTGCTGATAAGACAAGACCGTTATGGAGAGCTTATATTCGGTCATCAGAAGGTATTATATTTGTTGTGGATTCAGTAGATAAGGAAAGAATAGAGGAGGCAAAATTAGAGCTACTAAAACTGATTCGTTGTTCTGACAATCCAGGGTTACCAATATTAATTATTGCAAACAAGCAGGATATGCCAGGGTCTTTAGATCCAAAGACATTAGAAAAAGAGTTGGGTTTGCATGAACTACCTCCATCACAATTATGGACAATGCTGGGTACTTGTGCTATAACGGGTGAAGGACTGTCAGATGCAATAGATGCAATGTATGAACTAGTACTAAAGCGTAGGAAAATCAAGAAGAAGCGATAATCTACAAATTGAACTTAACTTTGTGATCTTTGTTACTGTTTCTGTGTTATTATATTTTACAGAAATGTTTGTTCAGTTGAGGGTTGTGTTAGTGAGTTATTTATGCAAAATGCTTATATTTTTAACATGAGTCCTTGTTTTGGTTTTTTTTTTTAATTTAAAAAACTGCCAACAGTATACTTATATTTTTGATAGATCAAATATAATTATAGCATGCAAATACAAACTTTGGACATTTTATTGTCTCATTTAAAAAAAAGAGATCTCAGGTTGTAAATTAAACTGTACTGCTGCAAGCTAATTCATACAGCCATAAAATGTGCATGAAATATATTGACATAAATATTTAAGCTTGTCTTCAAACTGTATCTATAACTGTTTTTCTGAAATATAGTAAATAAATTTTACTGTTAATAATACATATACTCTACATTGTTAATGCTAAATAATTATGTTTTAGTTATGTATATGAATTACATCATGTTATTTAGACCTCGTTAGGATTTTATTACATGAAGTCCTGTTTAAAACATCACAGAAATATACAATATACATGTATGATTGTCACACAGCATCTAACAATGCTTTATGCGTGTGTTTCAACTTTGCATGAATTTGATTAAAACATGCATATTATGTATAAATATGAAAAGTACTTCTGTCAACCTATATGAGGTTCCAATGCAGACAACTACATACATTTTGGTCTATTTTATATATACATCTATAAGAATTTTACTTAAGAAAGTTTTTCATATTCTTTTAAAAAATATATCCTATTTATGCATGTAACTTAGAATTTTACACTTAGACACACAAGTTTAACAATATAAATTTTATTTAGAATTTGTTGAAGAAGTGATCAACTTTTTTTAAGCAGGCAAGCCCAATTCCCCCACCCTTAATAAGCAGATAGCTAGTTCATCAGTTTATATTACGCCTTATTACACCTAAACTCCCACTTTCAGGAAATGAGCAGACTGGTTTTCAGCACAATCATCTATAACTTACAGGAAACTGATTTTATCATTTGTTTGTCCAAACTGATTAATAAATTAATTACACGATGATATCAGACATTATATAGACTGCTACATATATCCATATATATATACTATATATATATATAATAATAAGCAAGAACACATTTAAAAGAAACTAAAAAATTAACCTCGCTATGCTGGTATTTTTTTTACAAGTTATATAAATTTGTAACAAGAGCCTTTTTACTTTGTTATATTGTTTTGTTTTATGTGCATTTACTGTCTTCTACAACTTTATTATTATTCAAATTGTGGTCTTAAAAATTTTCACACAAGACTACAAGTTCAAATAAATCAAGTAACTGGGATCAACTTGTTTCCCAAGGGTTGTGATATGATTGTGATTCTGAAACATGTGAAATGTACTATAATTAGATAATCAGGTATATTCATGTAAATTACTCATTATTGCCAGATTGTACTCGTACTATTGTTGCTATTTAATAATCCTGTTAATTAAATCTAAAACTTTTTGAAGTTTTGTTTATTTCATGTCTATTCTTGTTATATTACATTTACTCAGTACCTTTTGACACCTGTAGGACACACACAACAATATTTACACCTGTGATTAATTAGCAACCTTTTGTAGCAGATGTTTTATGGTGACCTTGTGATAGTTGAAGATCTGGTAGAATTAGTGTCAAGAAGTCTATTGATTAATAGTGAGACAGGTTATAAATTAAAGATGAGGCGTTATACCTGTATATTGTGTATAATAATATACATATATATTTGTTTAAAGTAATATTGTTAATATTGCATTGACACTGTCTGGGGGTAATTTTGCAATAAATTAAAAAAAATTAACATAAGAAAACATTTAAAAAGTACATTTGTATATTCAACAGAGAAATTTCAGTCTTAGTAGGAGTTTAAACATTGTTTAAAAGAGAGAAAAAAGTTAATGTTGAAGAATTGCATTAAAAACCAGCATATTGTGCAGATAGAGAAACACAAACAAAACACACCAACCAATTATAGAGAACAGAATATACACTGCATCTGGATATGATAAGATAATACAATGTTGATGAATGTTAAACAAACAGAAAGAATAGCCGGATTGACATTTGGACAGGACTACAAACCAATTATTTCAGATAATGTCAGTTACAGAAATTGCATCTACATGTACAAAACAATAGAAAAAAGGCCTTTAAAGGAGAAAATAAGTGTTCATTGTAACATTTTTGTAGATGATGGAAACATAAGGACATTTAACACCAAAAAATCATTCAACATGGCCTCACTCAAATCTACACTTCCTTTGTTGATAAACAGAGGAAACAAGTCTTGTTATTCTTTCAGTTAGAAATAAGTGTACAAATTCCCATATCTTCTTTTTTTGTGGTCTACATCAAGCAACCTATTCTACATGTATAATATTATCCATGAGCCAGATATGGAAAAAAATATAAATATAAATATTGTCAATTTAAAATTTGTTATTAAAGTTTAAAAATAACATTAAGAACTACATTTCATGTCAGGATGAAAACTTGGTGTTAAACAGCATTCAAAAAAGACAAAAAACCCAAAATAAAAAAGGGTACACAATTCTCCATATATTTTGGTGACAATATATTTCCTGCCCATTGGTTTAACCCCTCCCCTCCACCCCCCCCAAAAAAACCCACAAAAAATTGATTTTATAGTTTATTATTTTGCTGTCAGTTTTTTGTAAACCAGATAACAGAATTATTTGTTCTGTTGCTACAGTTTTAATTATCTTTATCTTTACAATGCTTCTTGACAAAGTATACAAATTAGCTTAAATACTGATTACAGTGTTCATATCTTATTACCCTTTGTGAAAAAGGTGTTATTACATGATAAAACTAGACAATTTGACATGGCTGAAAAATTGCAAAAAGTGGTGTTAAAACACCATTCAAACAAAATAAAAAAGGCTTCACAATTCTCCATATATATTATAGTGACAATAACTGTTTCCTGCCCATTGGTTTATCCCCCCCCCCCAAAAAAAAAACCAAAAAAAAAAAACAAAACAAAACAGATTTCATTGATTTCTGTTATCTTGTTCTCACAGTTTGTTTTTTTAACCAGACGAGTATTATTTGTTGCAACAGTTTTAATCTGGTTTACACTTCCAGTATCTTTTCAATGTTTTTTTTGACAAAGTTTAGGAATTAACTTAAAACCTGATTAGTTGTTCATATCTTATTACCCATTGTATATTGCCAGTTTTCCTACCAAAGGTTGGGGTTCTCTCTGGGTACTCAGGCTCCCCCCCCCAATAAAAACTGGATGCCATGATATAGCTGAAAAATTGCTGAAAGTGGCATATAACATCATTCAAAGAAACAAAACATTCTTATTACCTTTTGTAAAAAAAGATGTTGAGCATGATAAACATAACTCTCCAACTATAATACTGTATGATTTCTGAATGGCAAAAAACCAAAAGGTGACATGAGGACTATTTAATTAATATGGAAACCTAAATCAACTATGCTTTTAAAGAAAATGATAGTTGTTCTCCAGGGGCCTTGGTGGCTGAGGGGTTAAGGTAGTTGGTAATTTATTATTGATTACTTGCCTATGAACAATGAGGTGGCAGATTCTAGTCTCACGGCAGGCAGGGTGTGCTCTACTTGAATCTTAATTAACAAAGATTGCCACTTTTCCTACTGAAGGTTTGGGGTTTTCTCCAGGTACTCCAGCTTCATCCCCAATAAAAGCTGTACATGTATATAAGTTTGAGAACTCTTAAACAAAAAGAAAGGATTGACCAAAAAATTGAAAAAAGGCAAGTACGGCTTTAGTAGATATTGTTGAATACTTTTCAAGTAGAAATTTCACTGCAAGTTTGAATAAAATCCACAAGTGAAAGTCAATAAAGCAAGGAACAATAGACCACAAAGCTAAAGGCAATTGTTGCCGTTGTTTTTTGTCTCGCCTGCGACGAAAGTCGCTGGAGGCGAGACATATGTATGGGAATCCGGCGGCAGCGGCGGCGGCGTAAACACTTGACATCTTGCTTCATATATTTGTAAGCCCAAGCCCTAGGTCCATCAAATTTGGTCCAGAGGTAGCTTATGATGAGTACTTGCCAGTCAGTCACCTGTCACCTGACCTTGACCTCAATTTCACGGTCCAGCGACTACGTTAAAGTTTTTGGGTTACGGCAGTTCCTCTGTAACTACGCATGGTAGGATGACAATATTTGGTGTATAGGTTGCTGATGACTAGTACATGACTGTCTGGTAGTTGTCACCTGACCTTGACCTCAATTTCACGGTCCAGTGACTACGTTAAAGTTTTTGGGTTACGACAGTTTCTCTGTAACCACGCATGGTAGGATGACAATATTTTGTATATAGGTTGCTGACGAATAGTACATGACTGTCTGGTAGGTGCCACCTGACCTTGACCTCAATTTCATGGTCCAGCGACTACGTTAAAGTTTTTGGGTTACGACAGTTCCTCTGTAACCATGCATGGTAGGATGACAATATTTGGTATATAGGTTGCTGATGAATATTACATGACTGTCTGGTAGTTGTCACCTGACCTTGACCTCAATTTCACGGTCCAGTGACTACGTTAAAGTTTTTGGGTTACGACAGTTTCTCTGTAACCACGCATGGTAGGATGACAATATTTTGTATATAGGTTGCTGACGAATAGTACATGACTGTCTGGTAGGTGCCACCTGACCTTGACCTCAATTTCATGGTCCAGCGACTACGTTAAAGTTTTTGGGTTACGACAGTTCCTCTGTAACCATGCATGGTAGGATGACAATATTTGGTATATAGGTTGCTGATGAATATTACATGACTGTCTGGTAGTTGTCACCTGACCTTGACCTCAATTTCACGGTCCAGTGACTACGTTAAAGTTTTTGTATTGGGACAGTTGCTCTGTAACTATGCATGGTATGGTGACAATATTTGGTATACAGGCCGCTGCTGATATTTAATGTTATTTACGTAATGCTTATGACGAAATTTATTGTCGTTACTGATGCGGAATTCAGGCGAGACGTTTTTCTGTGTCCACACTTGTTTAAGTTCAACATACCACATCTTTATTTAAGCAAATGAGTGTTTGCACAAGTTTAATTTTCATTGGTTATGAGTCGAGTGGTGGATGTTTTCAAACATAATTCAATCAATAGAATTTGAAAAGGACATGACAATATTATTGGCATAAAATCACATGCTAGACGGTCAGTAGACGATCCATGTTCCGCAGCAATTTAGTATTTTGAATTATCACATGAGCAATGTGCAATAATTTCACTATGAATTAATTTTAAATAGTTGGTTGATTATATCATACTCAAACCAAAAAAAAGGTTTTTGAGATCAAGTCTGAAAACTAAAAAATCCACACTTTTTTCATGAACAAAGTCCCATAACTCTATAATAAAAAATCAGAATTTTAGAAAGTATAAGGACCACGAGGCTAACTAACATTATTAACAGCTGTGTGCATGCAGTTTGAAGAAAATCTGTAAAGGCATTTTCAAGATATTGGATGATATACATGTATGTATACCAAAAAACTTGTGTCTTAGGCAGGCCTATGAAAACTGAGCCCTATAACGGTTTTAGTACCTAATTTGGAAGATTGATTGATTGAATGTTTGCTAAATAACCAATATTGCAATATTTAGCTATATTCTGGACAAGAACAAGTCTACAAACAACATATGAAAAGGAAACAGCCATTGACCAACAAGAGCAAAGTTTGACCAACACTGGAAAGAGTATGGAGTGTTATGTAGGGAGTAGGAATTCAACATGCTGTAGTGGCTACCATGAACCTAGTCGTTTTCAAAATCTATAGGGTTCTTTATCATGACTTACTCTAAATATATTACTTACATTTTTCTTCTGCAAGGCTTTCTTTATAACTTGACATCCCCCTAAATGAAAGTGCCTCCTCTAACTGCCACCACGGGACATACTGGGCAGCTATATGGGTCAAGCACTATAAATGCCAACATTATGCACCTAGCCTATTTTAAGAGAACAGCTGGTTCAGTTTAAGTGACATCAACAGACAACAACAAACAAATAAACAAGTGTGGACACAGAAAAATGTCTCGCCTGAATTCCGCATCAGTAACGAAAATAAATTTCGTCATAAGCATTACATAAATAGCATTAATTATGAGCAGCGGCCTGTATACCAAATATTGTCACCATACTATGCATAGTTACAGAGGAACTATCCTAATACAAAAACTTTAATGTAGTCGCTGAACCGTAATATTGAGGTCAAGGTCAGGTGACACCTACCAGACAATCATGTACTATTCATCAGCAACCTATATACCAAATATTGTCATCCAACCATGCGTGGTAACAGAGGAACTGTCGTAACCAAAAAACTTTAACGTAGTCACTGGACCATGAAATTGAGGTCAAGGTCAGGTGACAACTACCAGACAGTCATGTACTAGTCATCAGCAACCTATATACCAAATATTGTCATCCTACCATGCGTGGTTACAGAGGAACTGTCGTAACCCAAAAACTTTAACGTAGTCGCTGGACCGTGAAATTGAGGTCAAGGTCAGGTGACACCTACCAGACAGTCATGTACTAGTCATCAGCAACCCATATACCAAATATTGTCATCCTACCATGCGTGGTAACAGAGGAACTGCCGTAACCCAAAAACTTTAACGTAGTCACTGGACCGTGAAATTGAGGTCAAGGTCAGGTGACACCTACCAGACAGTCATGTACTAGTCATCAGCAACCTATACACCAAATTGGCATCCTAGTATGCGTAGTTACAGAGGAACTGCCGTAACCCAAAAACTTTAACGTAGTCGCTGGACCATGAAATTGAGGTCAAGGTCAGGTGACAGGTGACCGACTGGCAAGTACTCATCATAAGCTACCTCTGTACCAAATTTGATGGACCTAGGGCTTGGGCTTACAAATATATGAAGCAAGATGTCAAGTGTTTACGCCGCCGCCGGATTCCCATACATATGTCTCGACTCCAGCGACTTTCGTCGCAGGCGAGACAAAAAGGGTAAACCTGCATGTTCAAAGACTCTAGCTGTCATTTAATGACACAGTAGAACATATCTCTCATTTTCTGTTCTATCTTGTTAGATTTGGCTCACATAAACAATATACACCAGAGATATTACTTGAACATCTTTATTATTTCTGATAATAACAAAAAAATATTAATGCCATTACGGTAGAATACTAAATAGAACAGAAACATATATACAACTTAAGGTACCGAGCTCCAAATAATTTAATAGTTGATTGGGTTTTGCTCCATATTTTGGAACATTGGGGTTATTTGTAGTTCTCATGGTTTACTATTAGAGAATAAATTTTGATACTCTTTCGGGTTACATAGTAACAGTAACATAACATATATATATAGGATCTTACATTGGTACGAGTGGATTATTGGATTTCTCCAATCGAGATAGTTAAATTTCCATAATTTAACTATCGAGATTGGAGAAAGCCGATAATCCAAGAGTACTAATGTAAGATTCTGTTTCTCTAATTTTAAAAAGTAGTAAATTTGCGAAACGAAGTACAAATTCTCCCAACCCCAACTTTACGTTCATGACGTGAATATGCGGTAAATTGAATGTGTTTTGTTTATGACGTCATGAGTTCTTATTGTGACGTTATTATTTTTAACCAATCAAATGCTGAGAACAACAAATTCACTAGTGATGAGAAATATTTTTTCCACACCGGTCAAGCGGTTGAAATATTACGTCAAAATTAGAGAAAATTAAATTCAACACTACTCAAATATCGTGTGCAAAATCTGACAATTTCAGTCAATACATATACGGAAAATACATTTTTGTTTTCTCTAAAGTTAATTTCTTGAAGCCTAATTTTCAAAACTAAAATAATACCACAAGGTATAGGCATATCAAGGTCAATTAAAAATCTGTTACAGTTAGAGTACCAGCATGCCATTGATTTACAAAGAAGAGTAAAACTGAGAGGATAAAAGCCTCAAATACCCTTATTTTAACCCCTGAACTAAATTAAGAAAATAGATACAGAACATATATACATACAAATGTCAAACCTGCTTTGAACAATCATTTAAACCACTATCAAATAACTGCATCATTTTTACATTTAAACTTGCAAGCAATTTTGATACTTTATTGCTTTGAAAGACTTTGGTAAATAAATATTTCAATCAAAATAAGTTGCTTTATAATAAAATGATATACAACTGCAAATAATCATGTTCTTGCACAATGGATTTATGTTTTAACACAACATCACTTTTATTTTTCATCAAACATTATTTTAAAACTAAAAATTTCTAATCCTTTGATAAAGAAATATTACAATATTACAAACATACTTCATTATTAAAAAAACAAAAAAGAAGGTAACTTGTCATTAAAAAAACATATTAAATAAATATACAACATTCATACAATGTAAGGAAAAAATAAAGTCTATTTGTATAAGTCTTAGAACAAAAAGAAACATTTTATAGAAAAAAAAAACCCCCCCAAAAAAACCAAGTGTGAACTGTGAGCACGCTCACAAAGGGATACCCCCTTCGCTTTCAAGTCCAATTATCTCCCCTTGATGATATCCGAGGTCAATAAAAATCCTTCATGCACATCTATCTTGTATGGTGACTGACAAAACTAAACTCGTCCAAAAACTTTTATGTAGCTATAGCTACAGACTATAATATAAAGGAAGGTGACAGGTGACTGAGAAGTACTGATCAAGCTCCCACTGGATCAAAACAGATTGACCTATGTCTTAAACTTACAAAGATATAAATCCCTATAAATTGTATGCACACCAACATGGTAAAATAACTTATGTTTGCTTCGACAAAATTATTCAATGTTACATATTTTGGTGAACAACTGTGCAAATTATACATAATGTTCATCTCAAGTGCAAGGGGAAAAAATCTTACATTTCATGCTACAGTTATAAAATGAAAATATCTGAATTACTTCAGCCAGGCACATATATGATGATAGATAAGTATATTGTATTTCAATTTTTATTGCAAACTGAGACAACTATTGAAAGTTAAATATATTGTATTTCAATTTTTATTGCTAACAGAGACAACTATTGAAAGTTATCTCCCTTTAACCTTTTAACTACATGTATGCATACACAATAAACATCTACAATTTTTTATAGTAAATTCATTTAAAAATATGTTTGTGTTGTACAGACACCAAATTATATATAAATTTTTTAATGTTAACATTCAACTCTCATTTTAGCAAAATGCATCCATTGTTATTATAATTCAATGCACTGTTTAGTTACTAAATTAATTAATACAGTATCAAATATATAAAAAGTAAAAAATGATGAATTACATATGAATCATATATTGTGCAAAAAAATAATACAACAAATGAAATTATCCAGAATTATATGTTTATCGGGAAACAATCAAATTATCTTAGGCTTATTTTTTCAATCACGATAAACATGAAAGAGGTTAATATGAATAGTTTTTCTTGAAAGACAAATACATACAGTACAACTGCAATAGCAATCTTTTTAGGATACAAAATCCTCCAATCTTCATATATTTTTCCATTTATCACTTAATGATTCAATCATAACTTTAACATTGGTTAGTTCTTCAGTTAGATCTCGTATAATTCTGTCTTGACTTGAGCTGTGTTGGACCAAAAGTTGAATATGATGATCTGTGTCCCCTTTATAATGATCCACCATGCAACGACGCTCGCCCTTCAATGACATAAACAGTATTCAATTATAAAACAGAAATACACATGTCATGTCACTATTCATGTATGTGTCAAGTATGGTGTTGTGTATGTACAAGTATGTCTTAACTAACAACACTCTAAAACATATTTAAAAGGAGAAGATTTGTTTCTTTCATAAATTGCTGATTTCTAGTACAGATAATTCAGAACAGATAAGTCCATTCACACTCATCTGTAATAGTGGCTTCATCTAAGCAAACAGTAACAGACCTATAGCAGTATAAGAAATTAAAGTAGGATTTTGGTTCTTGTTTAAATTGGGTTTAATGCCAGTTTCAGCAACGTCATGGCATCCATTTTTTATTGATTGATTGACTGGATGTTTGCTTTAAGTCCAGCGAGCAGTATTTCAGCTATATTCAGAATGGGAACAAGTTAACAAACAATAAATCAATAGAAAAAGGGGTAGGATGGGACACAGGGAACAAAGGAGAATTGAGCCTTTTGTAGCTGCTACAATTAGCATTCTCTTTTTTGAAATCTACAAAAGGGGTCTTTATCGTGCAAGGAACGTGGCACTATCTAAACACGTTACCCAATATGGTCCTCGGCCAGACTTTCCATATTATGACCTGACAACCCATATCTCAACAAGATTTTCTCCCCTATCTGCTAGGATGCTCTGTGGGTCGAGCCAAAGTACCCAGTGAAACCCCAAACCTTTAGTAGGACAATTGTGGAAACAGAAAAATGTTTTGCATGCATTCCACATCAGTCACAAAAACAATTATGTCGTAAGCATTATGTAAATAGAGAAACTGACCTAATCCAAAAGCTTTAACCTAGTCACGGGACCATGAAATTGAGATCAAGGTCAGATGACCCCTGCCAGACAGTAATGTACTATTCAGCAGCAACCTGTATACTAAATATTGTCATCCTTATTTGATGACTTACTACCTTAACCACTGTGCCACCAATGTATTTTTTTCAAAAATAATAATATGCAGTAACACATTTAAGAGTCATTTTGTTTGTTTGTTTGATGGTGTTTAACGCCATTTTCAGCAAGTGTTTTCAGCTATGCCATGGCGTCCAGTTTTTATTGAGGGAGGAAGCCGGAGTACCCGGAGAAAACCCCCGACCTGCGGTAGGAAAACTGGCAATCCTTGTCAATTAAGATTGGAGTCGAGTACACCCTGCGTGCAGTGAGAATCGAACCCGCAATCTCAGTGCTGACAGACCACGTGATCAATAGTAGACGAACTACCTTGACCACTGTGCCACCAATGTTTATTTTTCAAAAATAATAATATGCAGTAACACATTTAAGAGTCATTTTAAAAATTAAGATGAAAAAATTATTTGTACCCTTTGTCTTGTTGATAACTTCTGCCATTTATTTCTATATCTGTTACACTGAGTTAAGTAAAGAAACCGATTTTTGTTTCCGAAAGAAAAATCTTCATTAAAAGGGGAACAACTCTTTTAAGTACGGAGTCATCACACACTTTTGGGCCAGCAATGTGTTTGTGGGCCTTGCCTTGTTGATAATTTTTACAATGAGAAGTTTAACCATAATTGTTATACTTCAAAGTTACAATTTTCAATAAAAATATTCATTAAAGGGTGATAACTCCTACAAAACAGTCATATAATTAAATTAACTGTTAGTTTTTAAGTTACCAGGTAAACACTGAAAATTTCATCAAAAATTGTCCTATAAAGATGCATCTGACAATTTTTGCTATTTGCAGTTTTAATTTTGAGTTTTTAAAATATACGAAAAAAATCCCCATTAATAAACTATTAATCCGTTAAGGAGTCTGACTAAATGGCAAATGTGTGATTTGTCACCTTTGTATTGCTATCATTTTAGCAATTTACTGTTTCACTCTAGCTTTCTTGATACAGGGCAACAAACTGAAATTTTCATGATAAATTGTTAGAGGGCACTTACTTACAGCTTTCAAGTTGTAATGTAACTAAAAATTTTGTCAAATTATAATTAACTGACAATAAATCATACAGGAAGTCATTTACACAACCTCTACATTCTTAACAACTTTGACAAGCTTAATCAGCTTATGAATTTTTAAATTCTTTTCTTAATAGCAGAAGCCATGTGTTTTCAGTGAATTGACACGTCAGATTAAAATTAGAGACTAGTCTAGGCATCATTTGCTATTGGAGGAACAACTTATAAAACATGTTTCTTAAACATTTATCAACAACTGCTGATTCATAATATTTAGTTTTCAAATAGATTGATCCTGATAAAAAAATACTGAAAACAGCTATGAAAACCATGGAATCAAGCAGAAAATATGAGGAATGTCAGTGGAGCACTTAAAAATGGCTGATCTACAACCTGGAAATGAAATGTCTTCAAAACATTGTTAAGACATAGTTTTGATAATGCAATAACAATAGTGATGGCAAAACTGAAAATAGATCTTTTTTTTAGCTAGTCTTGGGGTGGGGTTGGGGGGGGGGGGGAATATTATGTCTGGTTCTTTACAAAGGAATTGCCTTTGAATCCTAATTTGTAACTAACTTGTCCATTTGGCACCCAATTATGACATCTTCCCTTTAAAGAGGATGGGTCATACACTCCTAATGATGAAATGGCAGGGTGATCTCTGCAAGTAGTTTCAGACAAACAGACGGATATAAAATGGTGGCAAATGCTCACATTGTATAAATTATGATTCAAGATAACACACTTTCCTTTTTTTCGCACCCTTATTGCAAGCATAAATATAACATACCTGATATTGGCATCCATTTGAAGCATATCGACATGGAATTATTGTACGTGGACAGTCTCCAGTGTTTACATCTATGTGTGAAGGTATGTCCTTACGTCTGATCCCAGTCTGACCACATAAAGTACATTGTACAGGGAAACTAGCACACATCAAAACTTGATGTTTCTGAAAATGATGCATAGCAGTTAAAACAAAAATGCAATAATCTGTAATGACCAGGTTGCAAAGCAAGTGATTTAATCAATAGGTAATGGTTTACAATTTGCTGGAAGAAGGTTTTTGGGTCTGTAATCAAATGTAGGAGGAGTTGATAACAAAATTTAGGCACCATCTTCTGTGAATGTTTTGAAAAATGACTAAGTTCCCAAGTCAGGAAAATTGGGAAAAAATCATTGAACACTTCCATAATGGCAGGTGCACAACTTCAATACATGTGCAATCTTTCTTGAAGTTTCAGAGATCTGGTTTGAAACTGTGGGAGGAATAGATTACACAAAATAGATACACTATTTTCCCCACTCACTGCCCGCCTGCCCGACTTCACCATACTGTAACCTGGCCAATAGAATTCACATAGAATGTTAAACATAAAACTATAACTATCATTGGAGGTGATGAATCACTTCAGATACTGCTGGGTTACTTATAAATTCTGCGAGATAAAATCAAAATCTGAAATAGCAGCTGAGAAATGGTGCTGACAAATATATTCAATAAACATAAAACAGGGCTCAAATGCAGTTTAATCTGGACTACAGACAGAGGACAAACAAACTACAATATAGCTGGCATATACTTCATATTTGGGGGTATAATATATGACTGCAGTATGGAATTAATCAGTAAAATATTTTATAATATTGTGGAATATACCAATTTATAAAAAACGAACCATTAAAGGGGATTACACTGTAAATAAGGATCTCCCTAATGCTCTGTTCTGTAAAGTGTTGATTGATTAGTACTTGCAAAATTGAAAAAAACAAGTGTGGACTGTGAGCACGCTCACAAAGGGATGCCACCCGCTTCGCTTTCCAGTCCAATTATCTCCTCTGAATAATATCCGACAGCAACTAAAATTCTTCATGCACATCTACTTATGATGTACTTCCTTCATGTAAAGTTTAATCAAATTCTGTTAAACGGTTTAGGAGGAGTTGTGCTTACGAGGGTCTCCCACTGAATACTATATTTAAAAAGTCTAAGTCCAATTATCTCCAATGAAAAATATCCGACTGCAACAAAAATTCTTCATGCATATCTACATATGATGAACTTCCTTCATGTAAAGTTTCATCAAAATCTGTCAAGCGGTTTATGAGAAGCGCTTACAAGGGATGTGGACAGACGGACAGACAGACAGGGTGCGGGGGTATAACAATCAAAGGCACATGCAAAGATGCCAACCCCAATAAACTAGTGTCAGTAAAATAACTTTTTTTCAGTAATTTGAGATCACGTTCAGTAATACATTATTTCTTAGCAGGTGGTTCTCCTGACATTGTTTGACTTTAGAAAACAACACCTTTCTCACATAATAAGAGAGATCAAAGCCGTAGCATCATTGAAGTAGTTGATTGGAAAAATGATTTTTTTTTTGGTTTGTGTGAATGATGTTTAACACCATTTTCAACAATTTTTCAGTTATACCATGGCGTCCAGTTTTTATTGGGGTAGTAAGTAGGAGAAAACCCCCGACCTGTGGTAGGAAAACTTGCAATCCTTGTAAATTAAGATTTGAGTCGAGTACACCATGCCTGCAGTGAGAATCAAACCCACTATCTCAGTGTTGACAGACCACCTGATCAATAGTAGACGAACTACCTGATTGGAAAGATGATAAGTAACCTGAAACAAATGTTACAATGAATTGCAGAACTGGACTAGATGGGAAACAATAAAAATCTGTAAAAATAGAAAATCAGTGATAATGTCACTTAAAATATCTGAAAAAATGATGTAAAAATTTTAATGGTTATATACATGTAATATAAATAAAAATAAAAAAATTATATAAATTAACAACTTACAGTGAGATCTGCATATATAATTTGTTCTGCACAGTGTTCACACTGAACGGGTCTTTGTTCACAGATCTGATGGTGAATTTTAACAAATCGCTTCAATAATTTCCGCCCACAACCATTAGGACAAAGTTCTTGAGAGTATGGACAACCAGAAAAGTGCTTCTGAAAAAAAAAAATACAATAAGTGTATGTAATAGTCTTGTCAATTTTCTTCGAAACTTTTTTCAAACTAACATGTCACAGAAATCTTAATTTCTTAATTTAATACAAACTGCAAACAACATTCCAGATTATCAATTCAAATTTTTTTGTATTATCTCCCTTTATACAAGATAAGCATAGTTCTAAACATTCTAATGGTAAACGAATATATTGATAAATGTATAAAACATGTTTGACTCAGTGTTGAAGCCAGAATACACACAGTTATCAAGCATTATGTACCAGATTATCAAGGCTCACTACACTGGAGAACTGGGCAACAAAGTCGACATAAGGTCCCTCAAAAGTGACATTCAAGTCACCCAATGGTTCACAGAAGATAGCTGAGACTACCCACTTACATGTATATATGTAATTCCTATAAAAACCTGCGTATTTAATTTTTTCAACCATTTTAGGTGTTTTAAATCAATTGCGCGCCATTTGTTTATTTCCTAGATACAACTAATTACCAGAAGTGAACAATGGGAAAAGGTAAAGTACAACAGCCCATAATGAAAAATCATAACCGCTTGATAAGCTGTTATCTTTATTTAGAACCGATTGATTAATTGATTGGATGTCTGCTTTATGTCCAGCCAGCAGTATTTCAGCTTTATTCAGGACAGGAACAAGTTAACAAACAATAAATCAATGGAAAATGGGGGTGGGATGGGTCACAGGGAATACAATTTTGACTGCCACTGGAAAGGTATGGAGTTTTGGGTAGGGGCGGAAAATTTAGCCTTTTTGTAGCGGCTACAATGAGCCTACTCTTTTTCGAAATCTACAAAAGGGGTATTTATCGTGCAAGAAGCGTGTTACTCTCAAAACACGTTACCCACAATGGTCAGCGGTCAGGCTTTCCGTATTATGACCTGACAACCACCCCACCCCCCCCCAACGAGAGGATCTCCCCTATCCGCCACCCGGGGACGCGCTGGGCTGCTCGGTAGGTCGAGCACTGGGAACCCTCCCAGTATGCTCCCAGTAGAACCGATTGACTAATAGGTAAAAATACCTGACAGGTCATTGTATTTTGACTTAAAGTTCTTACAAAGTACATTATATTGTAATTATTTTCTTTAATGAAAATATTTTAAGATGGTAAACTCAGTTAACTACAATAACCTTCCCTGAGCTCCTCAGATTACACCAAAGAAAATAATATAGTATGTTACATCAGAATACAGCATAAATACATCAAATTGTAAGACATGGCATAGAACATATACAAGTATACAGAAAATAACATACAAATAGATGAAAAGTTATACATTGTCCTGATGGTCTGAAGAATTTAATAAGTAGTTTTTAATATCTGTCCTGAAAACATTGGTGCTAATAGATTCACACACTGAAGGTGGTAAGTTATTCCATAGTAAGGGGGCTGAATATACAAAGGATCTTTTTAATTGTTCTGTTTTTGGTTTAGGGACATTGAGATTTCCTTTTATGACATTTCTTAGAGGGTATGGGTTTGTTTCAGAAATATATGAAAATTTTATATAGTAATCTGGAGCCTCCTTTTTCTAAACATTTGAAAGTAAGTAGACATTGGTGATATTTAATTCTTTCTTCAATTTTCATCCAGCCAAGATATTTAAATAAATGCTCTGAAGGTGCTAATGGATCAGCATCCATAATAAGTCGTGCTGCTCTGTTTTGCAGTTTTAAAATTTTGTTTAGTCCAACATTATTATACAACAGTAATCTATTAGAAGTAGAATTTTTTTTATTTTTGAAAGAAGAAAATTCTAGATGAAATTTTGGAATAAACTACGTCTACCTGACTGGACCAACTAATTGTTGGTCTACTTTGATTCCTAATAATTTTTCACATGTCAAATTTTGTAGTTTACTGGAAGAAATTGTAAGGCAAAGTTCATTCTCTTGTGAGGAAAGTTTTTGTCTGGTTCCAATTATCATACGTTTTGTTTTATTTGAATTTATGAAGATGTAATTGTCATGACACCATTGTTCTATACAATTTAAATCCTGTTGTACTTTAACCTGTAGCTCTTTGATATTTGAACCTGATGTGTGTTTTGTGGAGTCATCAGTGTACATGTCAGTTTGACAATTTTTAATATATAAAGGGAGATCTGATATATATATATTATGAATAGAAGAGGGCCTAGTATAGAACCCTGAGGTACACCAAAGTTTACAGAAAGTTGATCAGATTTGGTATTTCCAATTTGGACTTGCTGTGTTCTACCATAAAGATAGGACTTGAAAGGTGCAATACTTAGTACTATTTTTATCAAATCCATATATTTTCAGTTTACTACATAAAATTTCATGATCAACAACATCAAATGCTTTTTTAAAATCTAAAAGAACAGCCAGATTTATGTTTCGATTATTGATTTCTTGAAGCCATTTGTCAATTATATTTATAATGGCAGTTTGACAAGAATGGTTTGGTCTGTCATCAGATTTGGCAGGGTGTAAGAGATTGAATTTTATTTAAAATTTATATAAATGATGTGATAAATGTTTTTATATCGGCTTAGTCAATGTAGGCAACACCAAGATAGGTCTATTGTTTGAGGCTACAAATCTTTCCTCAGTTTTAAATACTGGTGTTACTTTGTCATTCTTTAAAATTTTAAGATAGGTACTAGTATCTTTAATTCTATTAAAAATATATGTTAAAGATGTGGCAATTATGGGGGCACTTATTAGCTCACCTGACCCCGATGTTATAAGTTCCAGGGGACTTGTTAGCATCTAATTTTGTTATTTCATTGTAAATTTTATTTACTTCAACTTGAAGAATTGAGCTAGATTGGAGTCTCATTCTTATCAAGTTGTTTAATTGATGGAATTTAATACCTTTATTTAAAGTATTTGTTTCAATTTTAAGGTTTAAAACACAAGAAGCAAAAATTTTATCTGCTATTTCTTTTGGATCTGTTATTTTTTGGTCAATGTCATTGAGAAGTTCATTTTGTGTTAAAGGGTTTGATGGATTAAGACTTCCATAAAATTTTAGGGTCTTTCAAGATTTTATTGTAATATTGATTCTTAGAATCAATCCACTATTTGTTTCCTTTTATTTCTCAAAAATTTATATTCATCCCATAGCCCTAAATTATTGTATTTGTCTCTCATGTATTATGTCACTGTTGTACCAGTCTGGTTGTCTTTCTACCTTGACCCGCTTAGATAAAATTGGGTCATGTTTATCTATGACTGCATTAAAAATATTGTACCAGATTTCCATAGCTAATGATGGGTCGGTCATCTTGTTCAACAAAATGAAATAATTAAGATAATTAGTCCTTATTGACCTCATGATTATTTCTGTAGACAGGTGTCAATTGTAGCAATTTGGTTTCATCATGGGTTTGTGCAAGTGGAAGTGTGCTGAACAGAACTATTTCTGGGTTTAATGTAATGTTGTTCTATTTATATTCTTTGGAATTTTTGCCCAGATAAACATGGCATGTTCATAGCAAACTGTTAGAGACATTAACCATACAGAAACTTCATGTATGATGTTTATGTCTAGTGCTCTCCCAGAAATTTTGGATAGCATCACATTTAGCATGCATCATCAGTCGACCCAATTACGTATTGTTTTAGTATTTGTGTGTTTTTATTCATTTATATCCATGTTGGTATACATGTTGGAGTATATATTTTGTTACTTATTTTTATTTTTGAGATAATATATACATGAAGATAGGTGTAATAAAGGAGTTAATTAAACAACTTCATTATAATTCATGATAAACACAATGTCAGATCCACTTAAATCATATAGTTCCAAAAGCACAAAAGTGACATAAATGACAAAGGCAATCATCACACTAACGTTTGCCTCTTTTCTGTGCAAAAGAAGTAGTTAAATTCTATTGCCAAATTGTGCTTTCAATTCAGTTCGTGGCACTAAAAGTCTGCTCACAATCAATCTTGTCAAATTCATCAGCAATGAAAATCGCATTTTCCAGGCTACATCACTGTCGGAAGCAAACAATTTGCTATATATTGGCAGTGTTCGTTGTATGAACTATTACAGTCATTGGCGATTCTTATCTCGAGAACATTATAGGCGAATAAAATATGATAATGCCCTTGTTTATCAGTGATCGGTAGTGATAAATCAAGGACTTAGTTCAAACCATCAGTAATAAAGTCTATATATTCATCGTAAGTGTCAGATTGGGATCACCGAGCCTGAAGAGATATCATCAAAACGGGCAATTAACACCTATTTAATTACTTTATTAGCTCTGATATTAAATTACACATGAACAAAGAAATTTTATTATAAATGTTCATTTTTCTTTGTTGCTATAAGCGGACGATTGTTTTCAAACAATGGCATGAGTTACCTATGTTAAAAATTACAGCATCTCAGCAGCGAGGGATAGCATCTCGGCTATTTCAATAGTGTCTTGCTGCCGAGATGCTAAAACGGATTTGGAAAAACACTGATATCTACATCTATACAAATATTTTTTAGTTGATAAATTTTTATTTGTTTACACCTTATATGGCTACAGAAAACTGTTGCTATATCTCGTTTATAGTTTTAATGATTAAAATTAAAGGTATGTGCTGTTATTGCTTACCACAAATAATAATGAAAAAGAAAGAAAAAACTTAATCCGAGTGTGTTATGGATTAAAAAACCAAGAGAAATAATCTTGGAAAACCTCAATAATAAACCGTTTGATGTAAATAGCAGAAAAAAGTATTTGCCAACTGGGAAATTAAGCATTTTATCAACTCCCTAGTGTCTCCCTATCAGGGCTTCACTTCTCCCTGTTTGGTTGCTAGGGAGAAGTCACTTTACCCTACTTTTTTTGTGTGTGGTGACACCTGGATTATTAACAACATTTGTATGTACCACAATGTATTAAGTTTCTTAGTTTTAAGTGTGCTCATTTCTGTTTTTAAGTATGTACATTTAGAGTCAAGTACCTGGAATTCACGAAGTTCATCTGTCCAACCACATCCAGTATCTTGATTGGCGCATCTGACTTTCAGTGATAAAACTTCTCTTTTGAAGGCTTTATCTTCAAATATCTGAAATAAAAAATACTAAACAATATCATCAACTTACTTGTAATTTCCAAAAACTATATTTGATCTTCCCAATGTTTTAGGTTTTAGGTACAGAGAAGTTTTTATTCAATTGTTGTTTGAGTTTCTCTGTATGTTTAATCTACTTATTAGTAGCTAACATTCTTGTACCCATGGTGATTTCAGGTTGTCTATCTTTGTTCACTTTTACTTAATAAATGTTAAAATTGAAACAATAAAAAATCGAAGAATGTGTCCATGGGACACAGATGCATCTGCTAAATAAAGTCCCAAACAGGAAGTAGTTGTCCGACAGGTCTGCAAGTCGCTTAGGACAAACAACGTGTGATACTGAACCACCCTGCCAAATTTCAATTTGTTCTGTACGGTTTCTAAAAAAAGCTTGACAGAAATTCGTACGATCGGACATGGGTAAAACTTAATGCCCCTCAACATGTCTTATCAGGGGCATAAAAATTGTTTTTTCCAAAGGTAAAGGTGTAATATGGTTCTGAAGCCTTGGTCAATTCTGTCATTGTATTCTGAACCCTTTCATGGAAATCTGAACTCCATGTTTAAATCATGTAACCATTGTGTTCCAGTAAATAAAAGGGGTTAACAATTAGTTCAGTTTTTAGTTACTTAAACGATCTATAGAGTGACGAACCCTGCAGTAACTACCACATAAATACCACTTGAAGATAACAAGAAACTGAAAGATCAAATGTTATAAGGAAAAAACTAATGCAATTCATGCTGTAACGTCAATTCTGATTGGACGACGTAACATTTTCATGGCATCAATTCCATGCTTGATGCTGTTAGAAGTTAACACTACATCAGATGTTATATTTAAGGCAAATAAAAATTTCCCATTTTAATCATTTAATTATTGGAGATAATTGTTATGTATTTTAAGATTTTCCAGTGATTTGATGGTCGAAAATATCTGTTTACTGGTCTGCTTATGTGTTGCCAATAAACTCAATTTCTGACCATCAAATCCCCAACTAATGCCAGCAAACCTTCAAATACAATACAGTTATCTCCTAATTATAACTTAGGTAGCTTTAGTAAAACCTCTATATACCAAACCAGTAATTAATCAGAATCCTGTCTAAACCTGTATAAACCAAACCAGATATTAATCAGAATCCTGCCTAAACCAGTAAAAACCAAACTATTAATTAATCAGAATCCTGTCTAAAACTGTAACAAGTGTGGACACAGAAAAATGTCTCGCCTGCATTCCGCATCAGTAACGAAAAAAAATTATGTCATAAGCATTACTAAATGGCATTAAATTGTTATCATTTAAAATATACAATGCATGGTTACAGAGACACTGACCTAATCCCAAAACTGTAACTTAGTCACTGGACCATGAAATTGATGTCATGGTCAGTTGAAACCTACGAGACACTCATGTACTAATTATTAGCAATCTATATACCAAATACTGTCACCCTACCATGCATGGTTACAGAGGAACTGCTTTAATCCAAAAACTTCAAGATAGTGACCTGCCCCTGAAACTAGGTCAAGGTCAGGTGACATCTACCAGACAGTCATGTACTAGTCATCAGCAACCTATATACCAAATATTGTCATACTACCATTCATGGTTACAGAGGAACTGCTGTAACCAAAAACTTTAACGTAGTTGCTGGACCATGAAATTGAGGTCAAGGTCAGATGATACCTACCAGACAGTCATGTACTATTCATCAGCAACCTATCTACCAAATATTGTCATCCTACCATTCTTGGTTACAGAGTAACCTAAAAACTTTAATGTAGTCGCTGGACTGTGAAATAGAGGTCAAGGTCAGGTGACAGGTAACTGACTGGCAAGTACTCATCATAATCTACCACTGGACCAAATTTGATGGACCAAGGGCTTAGGCCTACAAAGATTTGAAGCAAGATGTTCAAGTGTTTACGCTGCCACCGCTGGATTCCCATACAAATGTCTCGCCTCCAGCAACTATCATTGCAGGCAAGACAAAAACCAAACCAGTAATAAATCAGAATCCTGTCTAAACCAGTGTACACCAAACAAGTAATTAATCAGAATCCTGTCTAAACCAGTGTACACCAAACAGGTAATTAATCAGAATCCTGTCAAAACCTGTATACACTAAACCAGATATTAATCAGAATCTTATCTTAACCTGTATACACCAAACCAGTTATTAATCAGAATCCTGTCTAAACCAGTATACACCAAACCAGTTATTAATCAGAATCCTGTGTAAAACAAAATTTAGTCAATTCTGAATTCTTTGTAAAAGGAACTTGTACACATTTATATCTGTCTATTCCCAACACAAATGTCAGAACTAAGGGGTTTGGTTTAGGCAGGTTTATTTATTTTTCAACTTACATCTTCTGCTAAGTTCAGAAATGACTTGTCTATGGGACATTTCCCGATTGACCTGCAAATACATTTTTTTATCATGTATACTTCATACATTGATCAAGACTACATTCATGGCTTAAAAATAACATTCTCAATTGAAGTGTTAAAAGTTGAAGCCCTCATAATGTGCCAGATAAAAAAAATCCATAACCATACATCATTACGTGATATCCTCTGAGAAAATAACTTTTTATGGCAACATACAAATCCAGTATATAAAACTATTTTTTAATATATATGTGAATGCCAAATTAATAATTAATATCCTAATTGTCCTTAAAATCTTAAAAGATTTGACAAATAATATATGAAAACTCATCTGATTTATATTATTGGCAATGAAAAAAATTCCCATGTAAAACTGTCCCAAGATGGCTGCCATCATTTTTGATTATCATAAACAATATAAGCAACAGGTATTTCTACACACTGAAAACCTTCCCTAAAGCAACATTTAACTAGAGTAAAAACACCTGTGAGCAATGCTCACCATTGATACCCCCCGCTTCACAATTACTTTGAAAATTCAGGTGTTCTTAATTATGAAATTGAAACTTTATCTAGTTAAACGTGAAGGCCAAATTGCAGATAATACATATAACCCTCCCCAATCCCCCAAAGAATGGCATCCCCTATGTCAATGACAAAGTCCATGTTTTTCTATGGCGAACCTCCAATAATATTCTGATCAAAATGTTTAATATCCAATGCACAATGGCAATATGTGACCAAGATTATGTATAAGTTTCAACAAATTCCATTCAGTGGTGTAGGAGGAATTGCAAATAAAAGATGGGTATCCCATTATGTCCATTACAAACTCCATGTTTTTCTATGGGAAACCCCAAATATCATTCCGATCAAAATGTTAAATATCTCCTGCACAATGGCACTATGTGACATGGATTCTGTGTAAGTTTCAACAAATTTCATTCAGTGGTGTAGGAATGAGTTGCACATAAGAGATGGGTATCCCTTATGTCCATGACAAAGTCCATGTTTTTCTATGGGAAACCCCAAATATCATTCCGATCAAAATGTTTAATATCTCCTGCACAATGGCACTATGTGACAAGGATTCTGTGTAAGTTTCAACAAATTCCATTCAGTGGTGTAGGAGGAGTTGCACATAAGACATGAGGACCCCCTTAGGTCAATGACAATGTCCATGTTTTTCTATGGGAAACCCAAAATATCGATCCGATCAAAATGTTTAATATCTCCTGCACAATGGCACTATGTGACAAGCATGCTGTGTAAGTTTCTTTAAATTCCATTCAGTGGTGTAGGAGGAGTTGCACATAAGAGATGAGGACCCCCTTAGGTCAATGACAATGTCCATGTTTTTCTATGGGAAACCCCAAATATCGATCCGATCAAAATGTTTAATATCTCCTGCACAATGGCACTATGTGACAAGCATTCTGTGTAAGTTTCATTAAATTCCATTCAGTGGTGTAGGAGGAGTTGCACATAAGAGATAGGGACCCCCTTAGGTCAATGACAAAGTCCATGTTTTTCTATGGGAAACCCCAAATATCATTCCGATCAAAATGTTAAATATCTCCTGCACAATGGCACTATGAGACAAAGATTCTGTGTAAGTTTCATCAAATTCCTTTCAGTGGTGTAGGAGGAGTTGCAAATAATAGAAAGTGTAACGGACGGACGGACGGAAGGACGGACGTACGGACGGACGGACACCATGAACACTATATACCCCCCGCTTTTCAAGCGGGGGGTATAATGATAATAATAAATGATCTTTGCATACAATGTTGTTGCTGTTTTGTAGTTGAACTAATTATACTGGCGAGCCAGGGCGCCATTTCATAAAGCGATCGTTAATTAACATGCTCGTTATCTCATGCAATTTAAATGGGATAACGTGCACATTAAGCTAACGATCGCTTTATGAAACAGCACCCAGGTGTTACACAAGTCAGGTTTCTTGCTTGGATGGGGAATGCAAAATGTACTCTTGTCTTATAATACAACCTTCTGGTTTTGTGTGACATGACAGTTTCAAGTTATTATGCAATTACTTTTAGGTACTAGTACTAAGTACTACTGTAGTAATGAGATGGCATACCTCCATTGGTGCATTTTTTACTATAGAAACTTTTCAATTAAACAATAAACAAAACAAATAATGGCAAATTTGTTTCTTTTTACTTGGGAACAAATGTCCAAAATTTCATTTTTTGCTAAATTTCCCTTCATGAGTTCCTTTATACTAAGTTTTAATGTCTGTTTAATAAAGATCTATTGCGGTAGGGTTTTACATTTATTTTAGGCAATGGGCAGAAAAGATAACATATTTTGAATGTTCTTTAAATGGATTAAAATCTTTATTTTTAGGCCTTCCTTAAAAATTGTTGGTTTGCTGTTTCCCAACCCACAATTATGTTTGTTTGATGGTGTTTAACGCCACTTTCAGCAATTTTTCAGCTATATCATGGCGTCCAGTTTTTATTGGGGGAGGAAGCCGGAGTACCAGGAGAAAACCCCCGACTTGCAGTAGGAAAACTGGCAATCCGTGTCAATTAAGATTGGAGTCGAGTACACCCTGCCTGCAGTGAGAATTGAACCCGCCCACAATTATGATTTGAACAGAAGTTAATATTGTTGCAGAATAGATCTTTAATGAATATTAACTTAATTTATATCAGTCAGCAAACGCTGAAATTTACAGTATTACCCCAAACATACATCAGGAGCCTCTGTCAGAGAAGTCAGTTTGGGATACACTGGAACCAAGGTATTTTAAGGGCTTAAGACACTTTTGTGTTCACGCTGAATACTGGTGACATATAATTGTACAGTATAAACAAAAAAAACCCCAAGTTATTTAATATAATATTTCAGCCTTTTTGAGCACAAAACAAGTATACAGAAACAACAGACAAGTTTTTCATTCAATAAAAATGTTTCAATTGATCGTTTATTTCATAATAAATAAAATCTTTAATTGTCATACCCATTTAATAGTGTTTTTTTAACAGCCAGTTACGATTTTTCATCAAAGGCCCTTGTACTCTATTATTTTCTCATTGATTACTGTTAACGGTATCCCAAAATAAACAAATGGCGCGTTATCCATTTGAAAAGCGCTAAACATTTAAAATGAGTTAAAAGTAAAACTTTTTGGTATTACATAATTAATCAAAAAGTGGAAAAGTGTGAGCTTATCTGAATTACTAGATATACAAGTATTTTTTGTAAATCATCGGGGCACCTTGAGGGAGAGCATAAAAATTAATCCTTGTGATTGACAAGAAAATGGAATCATTAGGTGTATTGAAGTTGTTTTCTGGTATTATGATCTTTTGAGAATGAGTACTCATAGGAGATTGTTTTCTTATAACACTAATCATAAAATATTTGACATCCTTGTCTGGAACATTGTTCTCACTTAAGGAATCCAACAAGTATGGTAGTTAAAATGTTTTTCAATTTTTGGGTTAGTCTATCAGAAACAGCAAACCAACCATTTTTTTTCATTAAAATACAGGATAAATATAGTAATTTTCTTCTTGGAATTTCAAATACTTCCTGTTTTTATCAATAAATTGTAATTTCTAATTCTGGTTCAATATAGTTAAAAGTTTAGCTAATTTTTTTTATAAAGCTATAACTACTATTTTAGGGATGCTATATACTAATATAAGCACTTACAATTTAGTATATAGCTTCTCTACTTCTATTATCTTTTTTTAAAGTTTATGTTCATACATATTTCAAGACATTTGGTTTGAAATCTTGTTTACCAACTATGTGCAATTTTTACAGTTAAAGTCTTTAATGACAATAAAGTCATGAATAACTATATTTTTTTATTACTATAAACATTCAGAAATTGCAATCAGGTCAAGTTATTTCTACTAGAAGTCTGACAAAAGAAAATACAACTTAAACATTATAAAATCAATGTCTACCATTGATTATGTATAATCTTATAATCTTGTGACAGCTGTTTATAACTAATGACAGAAGTTAAAAGGAATCCCAACTCTTATTTATACCAATTGATACACTTTTTTTCAGGATGTTTAATTATCCATTCAGGTATAACTGAATGACAGATTGTATTTGTTGAAGATTCATTATCATTTTTTAAACCCATTATTGCAAGATATATTTCATTCATAGTATTGGTACATTGTTGCAGAAATACTAGTGTATATCGTTTTGCACAATAATTTTATGCACAAGCTAGGGCAATTTTATGTTCTGAATTAAAACTAGAGGCTCCCAGGAGCCTGTATAGCTCACCTGCGCCTGAAACCAAGCAACTCTTTTTAACCAGATTTTCTTTCCTATAATGAATTGTCCAACACTTCTGCAAAAATCATTAATTTTGACCTTTTAAGGGAAATAACTCCTATAAGGAGGAGCTTTTGATGCTTAGGAAGGTGGTTCACTTCAAATTTGCTGTATCTGTTATACTTTTTTAACTATCAGCCAAAAACTATCTTGACCTCCCCCCTCTCTTTTCTATTTAAAGCCATGGTAGCCATGTTGTTAGTCAGCTGTCATTATTTGCACAATTTTGGTAGAGGACATCATAAAGATGGTGAGTGCAATGTTTCAGAGCAGTCCTTCCATTGGTTTAGGCAGAGAAGATTTTTTAAAATCAATTAATATTCATTAAAAAATGTTCAAGAAGAATAACTCCTAAATGGTTCATTAGACAACCTTGACCCTAAGTCATTTCGTAGCTCTCCCAGGGTTGAACAATTAAACAGTGCTAATTTTTTCTTAAGTTCTAATAATTTTCAGGTAAAAATGGCAAAAATAATCAATTTTGACAATAAATGGCAATAACTCCTACAAGGAGTCATCATACAACTTTGTCTCTCTGGTTTTCCTGTATCTGTTATACTTTTTGAACTATAAGCCAAAAACTGTATTTTGACCCCACCCCCTACCCCATTCTATTTTTAGCCATGGTGACCTTGTTGGTTAATCTGTGGCCATGGTTTGTGCAAACTTGGTAGAGGAAATTTGATGGGTGATGTTTACAAAGATGCAAAACAGTCCTTTCAGTGTTTCCAGAGAAGAGGATTTTTAAAAAAACCAATTAAAATTCATTGAAAAAACAGTTCAAGGGGAATAACTCTTGAACAGTTCATTAGACAATCTTGACCCTATGCCATTTTTGTAGCTCTCATAGAGAAGAACAATTAAGCAATGCTAACTTTTTCTCTAGTTCTAATATTTTTCATTTTGAGACAAAAATGGCAAAAATCATTAATTTGGACAATTAAAGGACAGTAACTCCTACAAGGAGTCATCATACAACTTTGACCCAATGGAGTGTTTTGTAGGGCTTTTGATGCTGAAGAAGAAGGTCTCCTTTGTTTTCCTGTATCTATTATACTTTTTGAACTGTAAGGCAAAAAATATATTTTGACCCCCTGTTCTATTTTTAGCTGAGGCGGCCATGTTGGTTGGTTTGAGGCCATGGTTTGTGCAAACTTGGTAGAGGAGAATTTTACTGATGATGTGTGCAAAGTTTCAAAGCAATCCTTTCAGTGGTTTAGGAGAAGATTTTTTAAAGAAAAGTTAACGACGACGGATGCCAAGTGATGGCAATAGCTCATATGTGAGCTAAAAATATTTAAGCAGTTTTCAAATGTTGGTTAGATTATTGGATATAGAGCACTTTGGGTCGGTTTACATGGATTATGTACAGCATAAACCAATCAAAAGTCGTCTATATCGAATAATCTCACCAACAATTTTAAACAATCCTTATACATGTATTTTAAATTCGATATCATAAAAAGAAATAACAAACACAATATTAACAAGAAATCATATTATATTTGAAATTTGTTGTCACTTGTTGTTGGCAAAAGAATACATGACATGTATATCATCAACCTCACGAATCAGTGACTTGCTGTGGGCGTGCTTAAAATACCAAGTTAGATTATACGAAATGGACAATGTTGCTCACCTATTGAGTATTTAAAAGAAATAAAAATATTAAACAATAATTGCACATGTTTACAATTATTTTATCTATCCATCAAGAGTTTGAGTAAACATTTTTAATGTTCTTTCTAACAAAAATTTTTCTGACAAATATCACGATTTATTGGCCTACCCTATAAGTACATACATTTTTTACTAGTTTTTATTGTTTCTCATTTAATGAAATTAATTCATTTGCTGGTTTCAATAAGTAAAACCAGCCACCGCAGTAACATACATGTATAATGTTTGATACCTGCTTACATGTACACCATTAATACATTCTCGACAGAAGCGATGACCACATGTTGTTTGGACTGGTTCCCAGAAGACTGCCAAACAGATTGGACAGACGTACTTTTGATCCAAGTCATGCTGAAAAACTAAGTCATCTGGTCTGGAAGACATCTGAAAAATACAACTCTTCATTTTTTTTACATTTATTTTTGTTTGGGTAGGTGTATTCTGTGTGAAATGTTTTAGCATGTAGATAGATATCTAGAGACATGATTTATATATAGTTGAACAAATGAAAAGTCTTATAACATCTGGAGATTGTGAAATATTCCGACTCAGACCAGTGTCTCAAAATCCTCTGTTATGGAGAGTTCTCTGACCTCCCAAGCCCCCATCAGTCTAAAAAAGCTTGGGAAGGCAGTGAATTCTTAGTATATAATAATAAGAGTTCTACATTTGGCTATAACATATGTGCCAGTGCACTAGAATTTGGGCTATGAAAATTTCTTTTCTATCATATACAATGTAAACAGATGGTAATATGGATAAAACACAATCACATATATTAAGAAATCATTTGTTTGAGAAATAAATAAATGCAAGATATTTTAACTGTATACTTTGCTTTGGATTCATTGTTTAAATTGCTTATATATGTGTCCACTTATTGCTACAGCTGCAGTTTGTCCTGTTGAACACTTTTGAAGTGGACAATTGTCTTTGATAAATTTTCATGCTTTAGGTGAATGACAGGTGTCAATATCTAAGTGAGGATGTTATTAAAACCCCCTGTTGTGTAAACGTGACAGTCAATTAATTAACTGATGTTTATTCCCCCATTAACCTGATGCTAATCTGAGGTAGAACCCCAGCTGTTTTACAGCTTGATTAAACATGTTCTAATATTCAAACAAAATACCTAAAGTACCAATTTCAAAAAGCTAAAAGTACAAAAATGTAGATCAAATTGACTTGGGCAAACGTGCCACACAGGCAAACGGACCTGATACCGAATTCGATCAGCATAGGACAGTCAGGAGGGGGCAAAGTGTATGGTGTCTGGTCAAGATTAATGGGAAAGACATATGTGCCAATACAAAGGAATTTGCCCGAATGCTTAGGAATTTGTCCAATCTAATTAAAATTATATCTTTCACTTGCTCCCCCCTTTTTGCTATGGTCGCTGCGTGTGAGGGGGGAGCAGGTGAAAGATATAATTTTAATTAGATTGGAATTTGTCTGGTATTGTTTACCCGTGTCCAGGCTGCCTGGAAGATTGTTTGAAACTCCAGGATTTCTTTTTTTTTTCAGGAAATAAAAATAAAAAGTTTAAATTATTTTTAAAATTGTATTAAAACAGCTTTTCTTATCCAGAATCAAAAAAAATTCATGAGTATGTTAGGGGTCATCCATAATTGTCAACATTTTTCACGAGTTTGCAAAGAGCACTATAGGGGGTTTCAATTTCAACATTTTTTCTGTAGGTTCCTTAAAATTCCGGTAATGTGGATGTGCAGACTTGCAAAAAATGTTGTACTCTTTTGGAGGGAGTTAGGGGGTTTTCAAAAAGAGTGCTCTTTGCAAACTTGTGAAAAATGTTGACAATTGTGGATGATCCCTAAGCTCATAAGAAATTATTTGAACTCTGAAGACCCTTAAAATACCCTAGAAATTGTCAAAAATACTCTATAAAGTCATTTGGGAAACCACCAGTGCTTTGTCCTGGAATCAATGGGGACATGCAGAAATTATCAGGAATTCTACCAAAAATATTTTGGCAAGTATGGAAAGATTGAGATGAATAAAAACTTAATTCAATTTACAGTTTTAATTATTGTCGTGTATGATAACCTAAAATGAGAAGGCAAAGAAAAATTTATAGGCCTCATTACGAACCCCCCCCCCCCCCAACCCCCAACCCCTTCTCATAAAAGATGTTTCCAATAAAATGTCATCACAGATACCAGGGTTAATAGAAATTACTAGGCCAGATGCGCGTTTCGTTTAATAGATTCATCAGTGGCGCTCGAACCCAAACAATATTTAAAATCCAAATGAATGAGATGTTATAGAGCTTTTATCACCAAAATTCCAATTTTCCTCAATTAATTATAAATTAAAATCTTTATTCAATAATGCATAATTATACCCCTAAGGGTTGAAAGCACACAAATAAACAATTACAAATAGACATTGAAACTTCAAATACACAAGATTGTTTACGGTAAGTGCATTTATTTAAAGAATAACAACTATATGTGATAGATAAAAGTATTATCAGTAGTGGTGAATCATGCAATCACAGCAGGTTCCACTTTCCTCAGTACAAGTGACTTTTTTATAAATGGAGCAACCTGTTGCAAGTGATTCGATGAAGACAATATTTTCACTAGTTTATTTATTTGTATTATGTCATTTTCCAGTTTGAAAGTTTTAATATTTTTATGTTCAAATTCATCTCTAATAGATTTGTATTTAGGGCATTTGAAGAAGAAATGGAATTCGTCTTCAATGTCATTTGTATGACAGTACTGGCATATTCTATTTTCTCTTTTTGTTTGTTTATATTGCCCTTTTTCAATTTCTAAAAAGTGATCACTTGTTCGCATTTTGCATATATTTTTTCTATTTTCGAAATCAGTTTTCATAATGAAACTTTCAATTTTGTATTCAGTTTTAATTTGGCTGTATAGAAATATTTTATTGTCATTAGTAGATGATTTTAGTTTATTAAAGAATAAGTCTTCATATTTATTTTTCAATTTTTGTTTCATATTATTAAGAGATGTTTGATTCAAGTATTCTAATTTGTTTAAATCAATATCGTTTGATATGCATATATTATTCACATATGAATACCACGAATATGTTCCATTTGTATGAAGATTTTTTGATAAAATAAAAGCATCGTCCAATAATGGATTGCTAGTGCGACTTAAAAATCTTATTAGATACTTGACGGATTGCATTTTAATGAATGTATCTAATGGATATTGAGCTAATTCGGCTCGAGCTGCTATATTAACTGCTTGTTTGTGGAGTCCCAATATAAATTTACAGAATTTCAAGTTTGATAATATATGATTATGTTTAACCTAAGATTTTTTTTATGCAGCTATTTGTATTTGTTGTTGCTCTGCTTTGCCTAAGAATACCTTATTTTTCTGTTAGTATTTATTACATACTAGTGTTTTGATCCCCACAAGTTCCACAGAAGTGTCTATCCAAACAATATTCACAACACCCGCTGAAATATTGTTTCCTGTATTGCGCAATATACAAAGTGAGGAGTTTAATCAGCGCGCAATTTAAAAGATCATTACAAGTAGTTTCAATGAATTAATCGGCATATTCACTCACAAAAAAAAAGGAATTCCAATGGACTTTGGTTAATCCTTATAATTCTTTGAAACCGAAAACGGTGTTTAATAAGAGAGTAGCCTATACCGGTTGTTTTTAACTGCACTCTGTAAATACTTATTTTTTGATCACCCCTACATAGTTATCCTTGCACCACATGCGCCGGTACGAGTATCCAATGTATTTGGTATGTACTTGACACGGAAGAAGAAGAAGAGTCCTTAATTCTTTGAAATTTAATAAAAAATTTACGGGGATTCAGACCGATTCAGGACACTTTCACTGAAAATAATTTGTGTATTTGAATTTTCCTTTAGACTTTTTATACAGTATTTTATACTAGTAATAATAGTTCAAAATAAAAATTATGGGCCCCAGAGCTTATTTTCAAGGCGTTGAGTTCTGAAATAAATAACCCATCTAATATCTGAAAATAATAGATAAAAAATCTCTGTAAATCAAAATGTTCATTTTTTTTATATAAGTCAAGCAATTGGTTTACATTTTAGCGATGGAAAAAAATAAAGGGATCTCTGAGTTGATTTTTTGTCTATTGGGGAAATAACTAGTCAAAACGTACTATAAAAATTTGTATTTTTCGGTCAAAAACGGTCAAAAAGTTACCTCCCTTGTAAATACGGTTCATTTTCATTATTTTTTCATAAACCGAACTCGTTTATGCGAAAACTATTTCAACCATAAGGACCCAAAAGTCAATTCAACAGAGGCATACAGACATAGTACACAAGGGGCCATATCTCTGGAACGACAATTACAAATGTGAATCATCAAACTTAAACTTAGTCTGTGTTTAGCGTTCACAAAGAAGATTTCAAATTCTTCCGTAAATGGCCGATTTCTGGTACCGATGACCCAGTACAGATGAGCTCACGCGCACACATCTGTACTTGCTGCGTCATCCAATCAAAACGCCAGAAACAATGGAAGCATAACAACGTTCTTCTATGACGTTCATTATTTCCGGCGTTCTGATTGGACGTCAGAGACAATGAAGTCTTAAACAATGGAGAGTCTATAGGTTATAGCGATGTGAAAGTTGTTGGTTTACGGAAGAAATAGGTACTTTCATACGTTTTTGGGAAAGTCCGTGTGAACTTTCACTCGTGATAGAAATTTTTATGTCTTTTGGTTCGTTCCGCCGCGCTCCACTCGCAAAAAGACATAAAATTTCTATCACTCGTGAAAGATCAACCGGTCTTTCCCAAAAACGTATGAAAGAACCTATTATGCTTCATACGCACAGGACCAATTCAATCTATATGCACCAAACCATCTATAATGGTTATGGATGTATTTTCTGGTTCTTACACAATTTTTCGTTTTTCGCTTACATCCATAAGAAAGAAGATCATTAAGGACATATAGGAAAGACGATGGAATTAAATCTATGAATGAATACCGCCTCTTAAGAATATAGAAATAAGTTGACAAGACGCGGAGCACAATAAGTACCCATAGCATGTCAACACTTCAATGAAAACCCAGACAAAACAAAACACAAATCTTGTCAATAAAAGCAACAATATAGATACTAATACAAAGGCGAAGCATCGCATTTGATATTGGTACGGTGGAATGCTAATCAGGATCGCGTAGCAATTCTATCCACCTCGCAGATGTGGTTTTACGGCAGGGGGTTCGGGGGCCGCTTAAGGCCCCCAGAAGTTCTGGCGGGTAAATGGTGCAAAATCCTTCATTCTGCGCGATTTCCTACCACTTAATCTCAGGTCTTAACAGATGGGTTTTATTTTTTTTATTTCTGAAAATTATTGTTACGGCATACCGTACCTGCAAAAGTTATTGGTACGGCGGAAGCCGTACCTTTCCGCCGTACCTGCCGTACCAGCTGCTACGCCTATATAATGTTTATCCTGAACTGGACATTTAATTTTTATAAACACATAACATGCCTCTAATGACATATTTAAATTGGGAATGATTACGGGTAATCCATATCCTCACTGGCGCTCATCACGTTTCGATATCGCAACCAATATTAGCCATCAACAAATATTATCTCTCATGCAAGCAGAGCTATCGGGATGATATTTATGTCTTGGGGTTGATAGTGTTTTAGTCTATAACAAGCTTGCCGTATTCATACGCACATCATCCCGCTTAAACCCCGTATAGTTTATATACACGGTATGTTAAACAGAATATGATATATAGTGTTTCTATATTTAACCTCAACAAATATCACCCCTCTAACGGAGCTTTTGGGATGATACTTATGTCTTGGGATGAATATGGGGTGCGATATGATATTCTATATATGGCGTGGAGTGTAAGGAATTGTTGTACACGTATAAGGTGCAGAAAAGTAACGTGTTTAAAACTGTTTTAAACAGACAGGGATTTGGAATTACTAAAATTGAAGCGATCTTTAGAATCATTTTATGATCCACATCTGATCTATATCAATCAGTATTTCAGAGTAGTAATATGACTGCTGATAATATAATATAGTTAGATAATTCAGATAATACCAGTGCTTGTATGAGTATGCTTTTAATTTTGAATTTGTTTGTCTAATATTGGTGGGAAGATCCGTGTGGAAATGTAATGTAAACGCTTAGCAATAGATGTGCTCATTTACCAATTCAGTTGATGAAGGAAAAATTAATGTTTGACTCGTGTGTCGGCATCCTCCCAAAAGTTCTTATTTCCAGGCATGATTCTCCCACGTATTCACAAGTATGTTGACATCGTTTTTTATCAATATATTTTACACATTTTAAAAATGCAACAAAAGACACAATTTTAACGAAAAACAAAGTAAATATTAAAAATAAATCTACAATTATTGACAAGCTTTGATGAAAGCTGTGTTTATATCAATTGATTAAGTAGTGTTGTAAAATAACAAAACATATGTTTAACGATACTTGTACGGGTTTTTAAATAAACTCAAAGTCAGTTGACGTCACGATATCGACCAGTTCTAATCTTGTAATGTGAATGGGCAAACAGTCTTTTCATTCGGAGATAGTGTGAAGTTACACGTCTTCAAAGTCCTTTGACAGAAGATGTTAAAAACAAGGATCGCTGCCCTAAAATATGACAACTGACAGGGCATCTAGTCAGGTGGAGAGGTTAATGTCTGGCCCGACTGGCCCTACAGGTCATGAATCTACTATTCTCTTGACTGGTAAGGTTTTTTGTGATATTTATTAAAATCCGCATTAATTGACAACAATAAAGTATTTCTTTAATTTAAAACTACACAATTATTGTTTATAATTTACAATACCTATTTTTTTATTCCAGAAATAATTTTAAATATTGTTAAGTTGGTGACATCGTATAAACTGTTTAATATATTTATAAAATAAATATAGTTTCTTTTCATTGTAAAATATATGATTGAAGTTTATCTTTATATGTATGTTAATTTATATAACGTAACACAGGGTTGATTTACGTACACGATATCGTGACTGAATTCAAGTCCCACCCAAAGGAATTATATTCACGGTTTAACTTGACAACTGAAAGTATGGCGTTATGGATACCGATTTCATCTCGAACTGTTAATTGTGGCTAAAGGACTTCTCTGGCGTATAACTGATTTCGTAAATGAGAATAACCATTAAAAACTGAATAAAAAAACGCTGTGACATTTTACAATTCTACCGCAAAAACAATCTCTGCAAAATTCGAATCAGAACGAATAAGAACAGAATGAGAAGAATACTGTTTTGGTTTATTTAAAATTTGTAAATGAAATTTTAAGAACAATATAGAAGAAGCCCTATTTTAGTATATACTGCTCACTGGGCGTTAAGCAATCGTTCAGTCGGGATCTTTTTATAGTGTATTTCATTTATGTAATTTTAATGACAAGGCTACTCCTTTAACAATTTAATGAAAGATATTAAATAAGGCTAACACGTGTTTTATTTTCAATAACCTTCTACTCATACATCTTCTGAATAGCGACAAATTAAGATAAAAAGAACAAAAATCAATAACTTGTATCAATGCACCTGCTGTATTCACCAGATCGTAAAATGTAAATTTTATAACATATTTCTTCAATTTGTTACTAAGATTTAAACACATCAGGACTCATTTCATGGTAATAACCAACCAATAAATTAGTTGTAAGAACTGATTCATTGGTTGGATGTGAACGGTTTTAACGCCACTTTCAACAATGTTTTATTGATTGATTGGATGTCTGCTTTACGTCCAGCGAGCAGTATTTCAGCTATATTCAGGACGGGAACAAGTTAACAAACAATAAATCAACGGAAAATGGGGGTGGGATGGGTCACAGGGAATACAATTTTGACTGCCTCTGGAAAGGTATGGAGTTTTGGGTAGGGGCGGAAAATTTAGCCTTTTGTAGCGGCTACAATGAGCCTACTCTTTTTCGAAATCTACAAAAGGGGTCTTTATCGTGCAAGGAGCGTGGCACTCTCCAAACACGTTACCCACTACGGTCCGCGGTTCAACAATGTTTTATAGCTATATCGTTTCGTCCAGTTTGCCGTAGTACTCGGTGTAAAACCCCGAGATTCGGTAGGAAACTAACGATCCTTGTCAATTAAGATTGGAGTCGAGCACACCTTTTCCAGTCTTGTGGACAGGCACGTAATAAATAGTAGATTACTAACCACCATCGAGGCCCTCTTATTACTGAAATTATTTTAATAAATACTCGAATTAAACTGAGCGAAAGAAAAACCTATGTTGCACGATGTGTATATTAATGAAGTACATAACAGCAAGCAGACAGTCAAAATGTTTGTAAGATATACAGATCAATACAATAACAATCGCAAAGTCATTTCACGTGAAAATAACATGAACATATAGCGAAGTATACAAAGTAAGTCAATGGTCACCTTTACATTATATGACCAGACCAAGTACCTAATCCACTTGACTATAGTCTGGCCTTATAAAGGACTTGTTTGTAATATATAGTGACAGGCAAACAAATTAAATTAATTTTAACAAATTAGGAGATATCCTTGGTATAGTTGTCGGAAGTCTCAGTGCCGTCCTTGTTTTGGTGACGGTCGTTGTCATCTACGTTATCTACAGGAAACGACAACGGCTGAAATCATGGAACTTTGACTACTGCGATTTGGACCCAATCACTACGCCCAAGTCTGCACCAATCTCGAGGTATGTTTACTATGATATCGATGCTTAAACGACTCATTTCTTTTGACTAAATGCCTATAGACCAAGTCAGAACCAATGCTGTAGTTAAGAATTTCGTTGTTGTTGGTTCTCTTGTTTGCCGGTTTCTTGGACTTAAATTTTTGGGGATTGTCTTTTTTGACAGTTTTCTTGGTATTCGGTATTTTGTTATATTATCATATAATCCACATTCTCCACTTAGAAGGAGAGAAATATCAATGCGTTTATTGTTTGCATACGTTTTACATATCATTGATTCATTCGCAATTTCGAAAACGCTTATATTCTAAGGTTTTTCTATTTTCAAGATGTAACTGGCACCAGCCGAATTTGGTATAACCTTATTTTTCAACGTTAATGATAAATGCTCGTATACATCTGAATTTGTCTTTAAAGATGTTTGGGTTTAGCGATACAGATGAGTCTTGATAAGTCAAAAAGCACGTCTGGCGCAACCTTTGCAACATCTATAATCGCGCATCATTTCTCAGTATTTATATAGGACATTAAACAAAAAGTTCGTTTTTAATTGCAACAGGCGTCAATTTTCGTCTATTAGGTGTTTTCAGTTTTTATACTTGATGCTACATATACTTTCTAAACAGGTCGGCATCACCGAAAATTCCAAAGAGGAAGTCATGCCCAGATATGACGGTGGACATGAAGAATGTCATGGTGCGTGTTGCTTCATCAGCATGTGTACCCGATTTTGTTCTGCCTCCAGAACGAATACAACCGTACAGAGATAACGAGAATGGACCAATAAACTGCATCTCGCCAGAAAACTGTGTTGGAATACGTCCAGATCTATATAGGTATACATATAATTTATGTACCAGTCACACTACACCGCAAAGCGTTAACGGACACCAAAACGCAAAGAAAAATGCGGCTGAAAGTTATCCGGTGATGAAAAGCATTTCCCGCTGCTGCTCGGTGCTCTCATGATCGCTGTACGGGGCGCACAATGACCGAACGATCAACGCACATATACCGGATGAACGACGTACAGTTAACGGACTTCAACGTACTAGTAACGGATTTGTACCGCACAAAACGTACACGCAGCGCATGAAGAACTGACAAAACGTTCTTTGAACGTTCGACGAGCGTATTTCCGTTTAACTTACGTTACATCCGCTGCATGTCCGTTAGTAGTCCGGCCGTAAATCAGGTCCACCGGGCAAGAACGGACTAGAACAGGACAAGTACAGAATAAGGAACGTACGAGTAACGAAAAAAACGCATACCAGCGCATGGTTACCGTACATCTGACGGACAACTTTATCCGGTACTGTACGTTCCAAATTTTGAACATGTTCAAAACTTTCCACCGAACGGAACGAACACCGCTGGACATCGCCGGACAAGAAGCGCAAACGCCGCATGATAAACGGAAAAGAAACGCATGCGAACGGACATGGACGGATTGAAAATTTTGTTATGCGTTGGACGTCCGTTAACGCTATACGGTGAAGTGTGACTGATACTTAATATACAGTTAAAACGTATTTTAACTAATTATGGCTTAATACATCTCCGCCCTATTTGCGATATTTCCAATACTCCTATTTGCAATTCTATGTATGGAACGCTTATATTGTATTCCACTAATAAACGCTTGATGTCATGGTTGGTTGCATATTGTCCAAGCTATATTATATTAAACGGACCATATTCACTCACCACTTGTTCTTTCAAAATTACAACTGAAAAAAACGTGGACAAAACATGAAACGGTGTACGAATTTCTTTCAGGCCCGATGAATCGGATGTAGACGGCGCTACTCTCCCACCCAGTGAAAACGGAAGGATTTGGTTCTCTGTAATTTATGATGGAATCACAGAACAACTGAACGTTACACTCATCAAAGTCAAGGAACTACAAGGTATATAATGTAGAAAGGATCGATCCAACTTTAAAAGGGATTTTTGGTAACTTCAATGTATTCCACTTATATCCTCAAAAATAGCATAAATCAATCAATCAATCAATCAATCAATCAATCAATCAATCAATCAATCAATCAATCAATCAATCAATCAATCAATCAAAGTGCATTCTGCTTGATTCCATGCCCGTTCATCAGTTCCATTTGAACAGACTTGGCACACAACCTTATCTAAAATGGTTGTAAGCTGCGGCGTTATATTTATCATACTACATATTAATAAACATTTTTAATATGAACGTTTGTCATATCTTAAGGCTTCATAAGAAATTACCGGTACGTATGCATAGATCTGTAATTTCCCTTGACTGCTTTTTAATATCTTCAACTCGCTTCAATAAAAAAGGACGAAACGAGAAGAAATCAGAAGCGGTAGATCTCATTTTAATTAGATTAAAGTTGTATAAAGGTTTGTAAAATCTGTACCTTCTTCTATCACAGTTTTAGAATATATTAAGTCATACCACAGTGAATTAAGTGTCAAATAAGTTTTAATAGCATCATTTTGGGGCAGGTCTGAAAATCGTTTTTATACGACCCATTTTAGCTGAATTCCGAAGGAGATATGCACTAAGACAAATGAAAAAAAAAGTCATTAATTTTTAACCGTTTAAGTTATAAGAGGTCAATATTTTCTCAAAGCAACATTGTTGATCTTAAATAATTTTATAGATTTTTTTGTCAGTTGCCCCTTTTTGCAGCATTAAAACAAGAGAAATACTTGTGTGTTATTATTTTACAGCTTTTGCACAAAAAGGGTTAATGGTCCAATTTAACATAAACGTGTCTTTTGTGTGGGTAATTATTTTGGTAAAATCTAAATTATTTGAATTTGTTTTCTTTGTTGAATGGGTTTTATGAAAGGGAAAAGTGTATATCTAATACGGATTCGAGGTATAAGTTATTTTTAACCGGTCTTTGATGTGTTCTCCTTTCCTTGTATTGAATACTAAAAAAATCACAAAAAAAACATTTGTCCGAGTGCATATTTTAATTTTGAGTGCGAAATTTAAAATTTTGAGTGCATATTTTAATTTTGAGTGCGTAATTTAAAATTTTGAGTGTGTAATTTGTGATGATATTTTGAATCATACTTTTGACTAGAACGGCGTGCCATACCAATTCGTCTTCCTACGTGGTATTTTTACTGCGGTGTAAATTTGTGTGGGTTTGCAATAAAAACAGGGAAAGTTAAACATTATCACAGAGATAATATTTTCGCCAGTTATGACGTCATCCGTGACAAAATGATAAATAACAAAAAATTCCCCTGATTGATTTCATACTACACTGTGATTTTAAAGTTAAGAATGTTCACCACAACAAGCCCGTGTTAAGGGCAAGCCTGATTTCAATTCGGATATGAGTGGTATTAGATGCGGATTCATAGCCCTGTAGGTTCTTTTACTATTTTGTGATTGGACGGACTAAAAAGCTACGAATCCGCAGCCACAGTGGTACATGCCACATCTCCCAATTGTTATCGATTGGTTATCTAAATGTCAAAATATATAAAATAAAATAAATGTAATTACTGTATTTTTTAAACCTTGCTCAGTTTCAGATCTTGCACAGGAGTATTTATGAAACGTTAGCGACTGAATGTGTTTTCTGACGGCACTTTTTAAAATATGTACTGAAAAGATACTAAGCGCCTTTAATAATCAGGAATAACAATTTGAGTCGTTTTGAAATAATTTACATTACTTCGAAAAGGTTTCAAGCATTTTCAAAGCTATATTATTAGTTATCTACTTGTAAGTACACCAATGCGTTGTTTAAACATATTAGTAAAGCATAGTAAAATATGAGTGTTGGTTGTAGGCAGGTCATAATATATAGACTCCTGGCGCTACCCGTCCAATGTTGCGTGCTAGTGACAGCTACTATCTTTTTTTATATCGATCAGTTATCGAATCCACATCTCCCTCAAAACAACAAAACAATACCACTAAGCTGACAGTAATATTTTTTATTTGAAGAACGACAGAAGCAGATCAATAATTTTCCCCGTTTAAGATCAGATTGTAAGTAAATGCGCCATATGTTCCCTGCCATGAATTATAGTAACTATAAAATAAAATTTTAAATCAAGGTTTGTTTTCTCGACCTTAAATACAAGCTGACGCCCTTAATAACCTTGATAAGGATCTTGAAATTAAAAGTGTGATTAAAAGCTTCAAGTTATTTAAAAAAATTATGTGCAACACCAGTATATATTTTTTAATAAATGCACACACATATACATGCAGGTCGTGGAAACGGACAGCTTCGAGATCCATTTGTAAATATTTATTTGCTGCCGGATGAAAGAAACACAAAGACATCAAAAGTCAAGAAGAAAACACTTACACCTATGTACAATGAGCTGTTTGTCTTCCAGGTAAAATTTAACATGGACCTAGTTGTAGTAAAACTGACACAGTATTTATAACATTTTTAAATTAGCGTACGTTATATAGCGGTTCCATTTTGCCTAAACAATTTATGTAGTCCATTAATATATCATCTGTTTGAAAGATAATTGTCTGATATTGCATTGTTGAAGATGCATGGCCAACATATATCAACATCAGTTTTGAACATGACGATGTTGTTGGGTTGCAGACGTTAAATCACACTCGATCAAAAAGAGGCTTTGTTGGTATGGTACATCACACACCATTTGCAAATGTACGACTGATATTAAGAAAAGGCTTAACAACCGTGACAACAAAACTTATGTTCGTTTTAAAAACTATAAACAAATTAAAGATGTAGATAATTTGAAGATTGATATTGAGTTAAAAAAAGCATTCATCAAAAACATCATATCAAACCACCATATTTTTTGTAAGTGAAATTGAACTTTTAAACATTCCGAGCAGTTTACGATATACGTGCAATAAAAGCTATAAAAGTGTTAGAGATGGCTTGACAAACTATAGTATACATTACAGCTATCCATAGACGAGCTCGACCGTCGTACTCTACGATTTTCTGTGTATGATGTTGACAAACGCCGCGTTAGACACGTGCTAGGACATGCTCTCGTACCACTTGTTGAAATTGACAAGACAAGAAATGTTGCAATCTGGAGAGATCTAGAACCAAATTCCCACGTAAGTGGTACTAATAGTGAAACAGTCAATATATACCTCTGAGGAATGTGGATGCTTAAATTTTAAATCCATTCTTTGATTTCATTAATGAATGGAGGTTGTTCTGTATTTATACTCCAACAAATACTAAACAAAACCACCAAAAAGCGGAAAACAACTGCATTGATATTTGATCTACTGAACAAAAGATCAATGTTGCTATTTCCATAAAATTTACAATACATTCATCTTGAATTAGGTACACAATCATTTACTGTCCTACGACAGAAACGACAGAGTATTCTTAGACCATATTTACGCAATCTTTCAGGAAACAATCAACATTTATGCGTCTTTTTTCAAACATACAGAATTCTCTATAGATACTAAATCATCTTGATATCAGCTCCACTATAGTTTAACGTATTCGTACAGGTTTCAATACTTTGTTAAATACAGTTCACGTTGCTACAAAATAATAATGTTATTACCAATTTGCTCGATACTTTATATACAGTATATTTAATTTATTTAAAAGCATTTTTTAAGCCATCATTGTTAACAAAAATTTAAATGTTTTAAACGCTGTACTTTTTTGTAGATTTGTAGCGCTCTTGGCGAGTTAAAGATTGGACTGTGTTATCTCCCACAAAATGACAAAATCAAAGTTGTTATTTTAGGTGGTCGACATTTCCGTCATCTTGATTATGACAGGATCAATGGTAAATATACAAGTTATATACATCGCTCAAAACATCTTACTTTTCTACATTACGTTGCAAATAATGATCACTAAATAGATGGAAATATTTTTATTCTATATTTCCCATAACTTAAGGATCCAATTTCGGTTAAAAGATCACTAGAACTCATGTAATTGTTGGACATGCACCGAATTGAAATACAGCTTTCGTATTTAAACTTGATGAAACTTTGTAGGAATATAATTTCATTATGATTAAAAAATACAACATTTAGCATAGAAATAACACAAACAATTTATTTTATGAAATAATAATCACAAAAGAAGTGAAGGAATGTCAAGATTTGCATAGCGGGTTTTTAAATTTGAAATAGCTGCTTGCACTATAAAACTTCATAAGTAAATATATTAAATACAATTTATCCTCTAACCAAAGAGGTTCATTATAAATCGCTAGATATACTGGATTCTTTAAAGGTTGTTGGCATTGCAAAGCAACCTTTGAAGTGAAAAAACCATCAAGGTTTTAATATTTAAAAGATTTAAAATATGGAACGCCGTAGCTGTTGTATGCTAACGATTACTTTGTGATTTTGTCATTACACGGTGTGGATCAAATGATGTGTTTTATTACTGGTAGTCTTTTTCACAATAGATGGTGTAGTTTGCACATTAGATGTATGATAGGATGTCATGACACTATGTTTGTTATTACATTTAGTCCGGTTTGTAACATATGAAGTCGTTTTATCTCACATTGAGAGGATCTTCCATTACCCGATGTGTACTAGTATATGTATTACATCTTGAGGCGGGTTTCATGCTACGAGCGGCAGTTTATTCATGGAGTTTCCATTGTTACATGATGTCATTTCACAGTAAAAGTGACATAATAACGAAAGATGATTAAAAGCGAGCGTATTTCGTATCACATTAGGAGCAAACAGAAAGGACATTATATAATGATAATTAAACCTTAGAAACACGGCCATTGATTAGTTGTTAGTTTGTGGAATTTTAACAGTTGACATATTCAAATTGAATTCGTACCTGTATTATATTTGCCAAGATTTATTCCATTTTTCTAACCTGACAGGAACGTCAGTGAGAGCAATCACAATCATTTTTATCCATTAGTAAGCTTTTCATAATTGCACGGTCTCTTCTAAAACCGCTCAAACAAATAATTCCAAACTTACAAGATATAGGTTTGTAATGTCTTCTACAAAGATTCCTGATGTCATGTTGATTGGACACAATACATGACCGCAATGGCAAGTCTTAATTCTGATTAGCCAAATCTTCTCATCTGAAAGTGAGTCCTGATGTTTTGTATCTTTCTAGAGGCTCTCAACATTGGTCCTATTTCATATTAATCGGGCCTCAGACTACAAGTTAAAATGTTTTGTAACTTAAAGCAAAGAACATACTAGTATTTCGTCATTGAAATAAAAAATAAAATTGTATTAAACGTTAAGTGGGGAATTGTTTTCACCAGGTAAAACATGGTCTGTGAGAGCATGTTTAGCTGATTTTCACGTCATCTTGACCATACACAAATGTGACCGAAAATTGACTGGACTTGGAAAAATCTTATCTGAACCTACAAGCCAAATTGTAAATAAATGTCATCAAAGTTACCAAGATTAATATAATTTACTACGCCAGACACGCGTTTCGTCAAAAAAGACTCATCAGTGGCGCTCAAACCCAAACAATATTTTAAATCCAAATGATTAAGATGTTGTAGAGCTTTTATCACCAAAAATTCCAAAACGTTATACTAAATCCGGCTATGGCTATCTACACCTTGAAAATAGAAAACCTTAGAATTGAAATAATTTTTGAAATTTCATGGCAGTAAATTTAGACAATGACTATAGCACTAAAGGAATCTATATTTCTGTCAGCATTACAGGATCAAATTAAGACATATCATTTTCAAAGGTTTCTTCATTTTATGCTGATTGGACTAAAATTCGGATGACATGGCAAATTCTCGTTCCTAATTCGCTGAAAACCAAAAATTCATCCCTATGAAATAACAAGGTCAAATGCAATGTAACTTGGCAAGGTTGACTATTGGAGGCCCTTTAACAATTTTCCATTTTTTGTGTCAGTGGAACGGTTCAATTAAGCAAAACATTTCTGAAACTACAAGGCCTAATTAATTGCGACTTTGGGTGATAAAGGTATAGTTGGCATTATTAAAGAGTCCACATTTTGAGCTGGTTTCATTTTAAACACGCTGAGGCATCATTTCTGATTGTTCAAAGCCAAATCGATCGTAGTTTTGTATCATTAAAATATATCCTTTACACAGACTGTTAAATTTACATCGATCTGACTTCCAACAAAGCCACAATGTCTTTTTGTTGACATTTAACGAATCTCCAATGAAAGTACAAGGTCACGTAAAGTGTTCTGTTTTATGAAAAGCCTAATATTTTGTAGATATTTTGTTTTATGGGCAATTCTTGTGATGTTAGCTATTAACCAGGTCAGCGATGCAGGCTATTTAGGGCCTTTAGTTTACCATGTATTGTGCCAAAAATAAGGTTGTCTTTTGTTCACCCTTGCGAGCTTTACTCTATCTCTGAGTGTACCTATGGTTTAGTTCGTGTTGCCTACGTCCTGTTTGTATTTTGTGTTGGAATGTTTGTCTGAACCTGGATAGATATTTATTTGTAATTTACTGTTGGTCCCTGTTGTTTTGTTTCCTTGCTAAGTTTCATCCACCTTTATCGTAGAAATGTCAGAAGGTCAAATGTCAAGATTACAATTTTCGACCGTGTGTGTGTAAAGATGTCCTGAATCAGAAGAGATACAGAACTGAAACCATGACCAAAATGTAGATCCCTTAAATGTATTCTTGTGTTGTATATTTTGAATGACTTTTTGTAACAGTTATCTTTCCTCAAATCACCATATCTTAATAACTTTAACAGATATTGATATAGGATCTTCATTTTTATTTCATTGTTAGAGGTAAAAGTCAAGTCTTATTTTTGAATTTTTTTAATTTTTCGTGATTCAATCTTATAAATGCGTAGTTTGAGTGAATAATACATATGCCATAATCAAAAGGTAAATGTTAAGGCCATTTAAGTCCTATTTTATTATCTTTTTTATTTCAAAAGGTATCTGATTAGTGTTTTCCTTGGTTTGTTTATATTATTTAATAGTTTTATTGAAATATAAAGGATGATAACGTCAAGGTCATCATAATGTTAAACAAGTTGACCTTTTCTATTTTAACTGATAGTGTAATATCTGTTTTCAGTTTGTCAATTTCTAATATTTAAAGTTCATGGTCATTTACTTTTGTAATACAGTTAGGTTCTTTGTAGTGTGTATTAAGTGGAAAGCGTATTATTCGTTTGGTAAAAAGAATAAACTCTTATTTACTTCAGAGTGGAAAGCATTACTCTTTTTTGTCTGCATTTTTACCCTCTTTAGAGTTTTTTCCCCTTTTTTTGCAAGTTGATTTTGTACCATACTACCTCATGAACTAGATGTTATAGGTATTTGGGGTCTTTGCTGTTCATTAATATTGACCTTGACCCTGATAAAGATTACAAGGTTAAATTCCGATTTTTGACACTGTTGTGTGCAGAGCTCCTTCACGATAAAGCTACAAAACTGAAAAAAATGTAGATTTTGATGATGTCTTAATTTGTCATATATTTTGATTGACGCTTTGTAAGAGTTTTATCGTCCTTGAAATAAAATTGATTGTAAATGAAATTTATAAATGTAAATTGCGATATCTCGCTTACTTTAACAGATATTGACATTGGATCTTCACTATTAGTCTTCATTCAACTTTCAGCATTGTCAATGTTACAAATATAGTCAAAGCCGAAGTCTTATTTATTTATTTTCCATGTATTTTAACAGCTTATTTTTTATAAATGGTATAGACAAAGATAGGAAGGTCAGTGGTCATGTTTATCAAGTCATTAAAAGTTCTATTTAATGACGTTTTTATTTTATAATAAATATAAATGTTTTTTTTTTCTTTCATGTGTTTATATTGTGAAATATATTCAGTTTTAATCTAAAGAAGGTCAAGGTCATAAAGAAAAATTTCCAATATGTTTAGCGGTTAATTTCAAGTTCATTTAATGCAGGTAGGTTATTTTTAGTTGCATTAATTGGAAAGCTTGAACTTATATTTCTATATACCTCTCGTTGTGTTTTACCGTGTGCGGAACTACTGTGAATAATAAATACGATTTTTAAGTCCCTTCTATAATAATAATAAAGATTATTTCTAATACAAAAGCCACACCAACTTAAGATTTATGTAAAGTTCTTCAAGAGCACAATAAAACACCAGATGCACAAAAGGGGTTTATTGAGTGATTTGTTACGTTGTAGATTTAAGAAAACATCTATATTTCATTAGTCTTGAACAAAAATTTTCCAATAACAATCCTTTATAACTTCTACAGTTAAAAAAGATTTTTTGCAAGTTTTTGTTTAAATCATTCAAACAAGTATAGAGGACGTCCCCTTCCTTTTTTTGTTTCCACATTATTATTAACAAAATAATTGATGGTTGGTGTTTGTAATAGTTCAATAATGTAAGTATGGTTTAATTCTGTTTAAGTTGCGAATAAAAATAGCCTCTAAATCTTCTTCTTCAAAAGTAAGATAAGGCTACTTCCTGTCGAAGGTTGGAAGTTTCTCTGGGTACTACGGCTTCCAATCCTAATACAAATTGTACGCCCTCATATAGCGGACTAATCGTTAAAAGAGGCGTTCAAACCCATTCAAACAAACAAAGTTAAAGAAGCAACCTGTGCACATCAGGAGTTAATTACTGAAAAGCTGTACCAGTTTCAAGGCTAAATTTTCCCCTGCCCTTCCGGAGAATGCAATGCAACATAACAAAAAGGTGATAATTAACAAAACATTTCAAATCATATTAATAAAATTGAGAAACGACTTGCAGTAGTGATCAAACGAGAAAATGTAAAGAAAAAACGAAAACGTGTTCAAATGAAAATAACACTACTTAAATGAATAAACGGCCACGCGTAAATTAACATATTACCTCGAAATGTAACTCTGTAATGTAATGGAAACTCCACATAAAGTAAAGATAAAATGACATCATATAAAAACGAATATCACGCTCTATGTAATGATAAACAAGTTAATGAACCTTGGGAATAGAAAAATTAAACAATGAGCATATTATATTTCATGGAAGCTTTGGCTTCCGATCTTTCGTCTGGCTAAGCCACTGGGCGAAATAAATAAGAGCTGTACCACTAAAATAAAACAAAATGTCGCAAACAAATCAGGCTAATCTAGACCGTCTTTACTTCGCGAAAAGAAAAACCTTGTGATTTAGCATTTTCGCCGTTTTATATCAATGACATTCCATGTTAGAACCGAAGTGTGGGCTGGTAATACCCTAGGGGATTAACAGTCCACAAGCTACAATAATTTAGATCATTTGAATTTTTTATACTCCGAAAATAGAAAAATTCAAAGGGGCTATTTTATTGTAGCTATTGGTCCAATAGGCAATGGTGTAAATAAATGTAATTAAAGATACCAAAGATATGAAATTACTACGCCAGAAAATATTAAATTTAGCAACACAAGCCATGTAAGACTACCATTAACAGATACACAATATCACGTTATGAAAATCACCTAATGAAATGACACAATTTTAGTTCAAAGGTAGAACTACAGTAATACCATAAATAAATAGTTACAACTTGCCTTGTTGCCAAAACATTTTTTGATGAATGATTCACAAATAAATTCTTTTTCCCTGAGAGTATTGACCTTAGAATGGAGTAGAAAATTATTAAAAATATTCCGTTGTTATTTGATTTATTAGGGATGTATGTCAAAGTTCAGATGAATCATGCAAGAAGACCTTACAAGTCAAAGAAATCAATGGTCAAACCCCCATCAGTTGACCCAACATTCAACGAATCATTTTCATTCTGTATCGCTGGACAACCGGTGGATTCATGTAACTTTCACATCACAGTAGTGGTCTGTCCGAAGAAACACCAGAACGAAATCTATGGAAAGGTCGTGATAGGATCATTCATGTTTGCACGTGGAAGTGAACTGGTTCATTGGCAGGAAATGATGTCACAACCACGTACAACCGTTACAGAATGGCACTTATTGTCAAATGAAATGTCACTGTAGAAAGACAAAAGAAAACAATAAACTACTTAATGTGTTTCACACAAATATATATGCCTATTTTGGTCACAACTTTTGTACATAGTTTCCAATAAGATTGTTTTATGCATACTTTTCCGTCAGGATACTGTAGATAAACTTTCCGCTTTATATACTACATGTATGGGTGGTCAGTTTATAATTCTTTATTCTCGAATATTTTGCCTTTATTTAAAATGTACAATCAGTATTTCTCAAATTTTAAATTTAAAAAATGTAACTCAATAAAATTATTATTTTTATTTTACAAATCTTTAAGTTCGACATTAAATGTATTTCTTTTTTTGTCTCAATGTACTTGTAATTTATTTAACCTGGATTTACAAATAGCAAAAACTGCAGGATTTTGTGGACGTGTACATAAATATTGTAGATTCTACTTAAATCTAATGCATGGTGGGAAATACTAGTAAATGTCAGGTGAGAAAATTGTAGCTGTGATAAATACAAATCAAAATTTATTTTATTGTAAATCTGATATATAAAATAATTAATAAAGAACGAATCAAAGCAATTCATTATTTCGTCACTTATATTTATACCGAGACCGGATAACTACACAATGGGATGGTTTCAAGAGGAGCCAAGGTCAACAGTTTGTTCTATAGTGCAATTTGGAATCATTTTTGTTTAGTATGTCCTCAACCTTTCTATACTCTTTTGGCAGCTATGTAAGTTTAGGGTTACTCTCTTTCTATGTTTTTGGTTTTATGTCTACGTATATCCGGATTTGTAACTGTCCCTTGGCTTTTGGCTCGGTCGGTGTTTTCTTTGCTATTTTATTAATCACATGTTTGCTTTATGTTTCTTCTTCCAATTTAGGAAATGGATTTACAACTGAATGTATGTGGTTCCGCGAAAACTATACGCAGTGTCAGGCAACACAGAAGTTTTCTTCTCCTATTTACATGTTAAGACTATGTACAGTGGGAGGAAAAGGAGGTCTTTGCCTCTATTTCTGCTGTCGTTCGGTTTGATATATTGGGGGAAGTCTAGTAATCCATTTTTAACAATTTAACTATTTGTCTGTCTTTTGTCATCTAGGCTTTCCCATTTTAGAGACTCAGCGAAGTGTACGGTCTGTGTAGTTTTGCAAACGAATCTTGTAGTTGTTTTTGTAACTTCTATACCGGTATATTCAATCTGTTTCTGGCTTGTGAGATCCGATACTGTGCTAGCACATTCCATTGCTAGTCTTACCGTGGATAAATATGCAGTGGCTTTTACTAGTTTGGTGCAGTCTTTTAGATTTCATATAATAAATCCTAATGTTGACTTCCAATAGTATTGTCAACGTGCCTGTCCCGGGTAAGGTTACTGGAGATGGTAATAACCAGGTATTTGCATGCATCAACTATATCTAATGTGTATTCGTGTAAGGTGTAACATGTTGGAATTGGTTGCTTGTTATTAGGTTTAATTCGAATTACAATGCATTTCACTGCATTAAAACTCATTTTACACTTGTAATCCGATTTTTGTATGCATGTTGTAAAGCACTCTAAACTTGGTTGGTGATAGTAAAGAAAGTAGGTTGTCGACGGCAAAAAGCTTTGTTTCTGATAATTTGGCAGTTTTTTGCATGCCAAAAAGTCAGAAACAATAACGATCACATAGGGTACGTCTTACAAGACCGGGGCTTGGTCTGGTATTGCTTCTACTATTGTCTATTTTGCAGAAAATACTGGATCAAGTTCTTATTTTAGTGCTATTATTCTAATTTTTGAAATAGGCGTTGATGTGACATCTTTTCGAAGGCTACATGTGATCTATTTTCCATTTTTGATGCTATTTCGTTCATAGATAAAAGGCTGGGACTCATGATTGTTGAGTGATAAATTCATGTTGAGCGTTGGTATGATCTTGTTATTATCAAAGGTCCGAGATGTTACTGTGGATTATGTGCTCTAGTATATTGAATGTGATGGAAGTAAAGAAGACCAGTCAACAGCTTGATGCTAAGTGTCTCTCGTGGTTTTTAACAATAGAACACCATTAGCATCTCTCTAGTCTGCGGCTGACTAATAGTCCGGACCAGTCGCTTTGTGTATGTTACGGATTTTCACTAATTTGGTTACCCCATTACAGTTGATTTCTACGTCAAGCATTGTTGAATATCGGCTTTTCCCTTTGCCTGCAAAGGCTTACATGTTTTCTTTTGTGATGACAGATTGAAATTCTTCAATCTATGTTTCCAATTTGATTATGTTGTCACTTAAAACTCAGTTCGTTTTGTAACCATGCAACTCAGTCCATCCTTAATTACTGTTTTTGATGAACAGAACTTCTTGGAATTGTCTTTACAGTAACTTCTGATATCTTCCATACGTTTGTATTTGCCTTTCTTGCTTCATATTGAGATCCTATGTTTTTATTTTTTATATCCATCTGCATCTCTTTTCTTTTTAGCTCTATTTTGCGATTTTTTCTTCTGGTTGAGCTTTCTGATTTTTCTGATGACTGTGTTTATCCAAGGATGTATGTCTACCTTGGGTCATTTTCGATGAAACAGTTGTCTTATAATGCATTCTTCAGAATTGCAGATGGGATTCGAAATCTCGTTTGGTGGTATTTCGAAAAGTGTTTCCAAATTATTGCAGGCCTTCATTAAAATTTTTAATGTCGTTTTTTTCCACAAATATATTTTGCGTTTCACTTGTTGTGGTTTGATTAGGTTACTAGCAATTTCTTATAGCATAATGTCGCTGTTTCCTAGTGATGGAAGCGCTTTGCATCTGATTTTGAAAGTAGTATGTGATGAGATTTAATGTGTTGGAAAGTCATCAATTTGTTCTTGGCCATTGTCTGCTACGATTTCAAGAACGTTTGGTTTGTTTTTATTGAACTTTGTCTTCTATTGGTGAAGCTTTGTTCTTTCCAGTTGATATCGTATAGGTTGAGGTCCCCTATAATTACAAACATGTTTTATTAGCTTTTATTTCTTCTTTGACCTTTTTCAAATAGGCTTCGTTTGTTTTATCTATTGCAGTTGTTTTAGTTGCTGTTAATACTCCTCCGAGTAACACATTTGGGCGATCTCTACTTTATGTTACAATAGCTTTGGAAAATTTCACTTGATTTGATGGACGGATGAAGCCATGTTTTTGTCCCTATAATGATATGAACCCTATTTGCTATAAATACTCCTCCGTGAAAAACATTTGGGCGATCTCTACATTATATTACAATAGCTTATGAAAATTTCACTTGATTTGATGGACGGATGAAGCCATATTTTTGTCCAAAAAATGATATCAGATTATATTTTTGTTTCAAACAGAGTAGATTTCTTTAATTATGTTTTGAAAGTTAATGTTTAATATTTGCAGTTGTTGCTCGGTTGTGTCTCCACTGCATGGTACTAAGTATATAATCGTCGAGGTTCATGTTTTTCGCTATTGCCTAATTTACTGAACTCTGTTGTATACATGCCGATGCATTATCTGCGAGTCGTCACATTTAGGATGCTTTTTGGCATATGGTGAACGAAAATCTAAGTCGTCTTGGTTCAGGGTTTGGTTCTATACTTAATGATTAACAGAATTAGAATGAGTTGTTGTTTACTCCTATCATTAATGGAGAACGTTTTGTTTGTTTGGGTTGTTCCTAATCTAAAAAAAGGATTTTAAAGTTGTTTGCATATGTATGTTTACCCCAAGTGTGCTTCTTCCTTGAGTAGGGTGTACTGGTATAGAGGATGTTTCCACGACGAACTCTACTTTGGACATATAACCTTTGCTTTCCGAGGCCAGGATAGCTGTTTGCTTTGAAGATCGGTAGGCAAATTAAGAAGATTCTCAATATATTGTTCTAGTTTTTTTACATTGACAATACTGGAAATTACAATATAAAGAGTGGGGAAAGTTGAACCAAGTATCAAAATTTCCATAATCGAAAGTTATTCCGATTTAATCGATCTAGGATGGGATATGTTCGTGAGTGCATTCTCTGTATTGAACACTATAAAAAATAAATTTCTAGATCCCAATCTGTCGTAAATCCTGTTTTGAGTAGCACTTTTGAAAAAGATTAACTACACCTTTTATACGATATAGGCATTGGTTTTGTGTATTTATTAAGACTGAACGACTTTCAAATTTGCTTTAAAAGTAAACACTATTTCGTTTGGCTTATTTACGTAGAAGGTAATAGAAAAACTTTGAATTCAGTTTTTTTTTCTTTTCGGCTTTGTTACAATGTCTATCTGGCTAAGGCGTTTAGTCCAAGATTTAGAAAGATCATTAGGGTTGGTATGTAGGTGTTGCCAGTAAGCCAAATGCGCTGATCCAATCCATTGTACTTTCTTAATCATTTACCTTCCATATCTCACTTTATTAGGTTAATTACATAGTGACCGTAAAGTGTGTTGTGTAGCATAACAGAACTATTGGCAAATTATGTAGATTTAGATTGAAGAAGAGTGAAATAACTGATCACTCAGTATGATGCCAAATAACTTAATTTAATAAAAATATAGCAGAGATATTTAAGGCTTTTCATTTTCCAAATCCTATGATTTATTATTATTTGTATGATTTTTGCTATCAAATTTTAATTTTTCATTATATATTTTGTTTTGTGACATGTGGTGAAGACATTTTGTTCTGTGGATGTATTAAACATTACTCGTTTGCAGTAAACCCCTTACAGTTTGTACGGAATTATCTCCCATGACAAAGAAAACCTTGCTTGCAGATAGAGTTCATTATCCTTTTGGATGGCTTGTGCAAAAGTATCCGAACGGGCGAGACATCACATTTTTTTTATTAAAAAAATCTTTCTTTCACGTAAAATTTCATATATGGAGCATTTATACACATATACAATGTAATGCTAAATTACATAAAATTGGAGATAAAAGTATAGGTGTCCACGGACTTTTTTCGGGAATTTTACCTTATAGTTTAAGAATGGTTTTTCTACTTTCATTTCAATGTTGTTGTCACATTGAACCACGTTACACACTTTAGGAAGTGCTTCCACTGTAAAGACATTGACTGGAAAAAAAAAATATTCTTGTTCTACAGTAATGCCATACCTTTCACAACATCCAACTCGATCTTAAGCAATAGCAGTTATAAGCAAAAGCAGAAACAAAAGAGAAAATTGGGACTATTTTTTCATCCTGCCATGTTTTGACATGCACCGGAAATTCATTCTATGAATAGGATAATGACCCCTAAACATAGAAACTGTAAATAACTTCGCAATGAAAGTTGTTGTACCATGTTAAGTGTTGGATCATGACACTTTGTAACATATATCACATTAAGGAATATTTTACCTTCTAAAAGGAGTTAATTCTCCTTCTTTATTGCAAGTTGATAGTGCAAGCCTGATATGATAGACCATGGGTTTTCACTGTTGGTCATCACCCACCTTGACCTTGAAACAGGTCAAAGATCAAGGTAATATTCTAATTTTTAACATTGTGTTGTGTTCAGATCTCCTCTTTAACCATAATAGATACAAAACTGAAACCTTGACTTAAATGTAGATCTTGTTAAGGTCTTGAAATTGTCATGTATTTTGATTGTCTGTTGTAAGAGTTATCTCCCATGGATTTATGACATTTAGTGTAGATAGCCATACATTCGTAACTATAAGGTATATTGACATACGATCTTCAAAGATGATCATTGTTGACCTTGGCGTGGTCATGCTCACAGTGTTAGAAGTCAAGGTCAAATCCTATCTTTTTAAATTGTTCATTTTCCATATATATGAAAAGCTCAATCCTAACAACTGCTAATTTTGTATGCATAATATATGTAAAGATCAAAAGGTTCAGTGTTGAAGATAAATTATGTCTCTTATGACCTTTTGGTTTTCAAAATATATCGGAACAGATTTTTCTTTAATTTGTTTATATTGTGAAATAGATTCAATTTTAATAACATAATAGAAGTTCAAGGTCATAATATTCCACAATTTGACCTTTAATGTTATAGCCTATACTGAAACAGGTTTCTTTCAAATCTGTTAACTTCTGAAGACAAATTACTAATATTGTTTAAAGGCTACATTTCAAGGTCATTTCAATGCAGGTATGTACTTTTTATTTGCAATAAAATAAAACCCTAAGAATGAACCTATATTCATCTTTTAACTTTTTGAATTAAACAAGTGTTTAATTAACAAGTGTTTAATTCTCACTGCGGGCAGGGTGTACTCGACTCCAATCTTAATTGACAAGGATTGCCAGTTTTCCTACCGCAGGTCGGGGGTTTTCTCTGGGTACTCCGGCTTCCTCTCCAAATAAAAACTGGACGCCATAATATAGCTGAAAAATTGCTGAAAATGGCGTTAAAAAAACATCATTCAAACAATCAAAACAAACAAACAGGTGTTTTAAAATCATCACCTTACACAAAACCAATTGATCAAGTGTGAAACATAAGGAAATCTCAAATTTCCACACTTCACTATCTTTTTTGCAATAGACGGGCTTCTATCCATGTAAAATAAAGGTACATGTAGATCATGAATTTCTGTTAGTTATCTTTTTTTGGTAAGGTTGCTTATAATGAATACTGATGTCATATACATGTACTCATTTCAAACATTTTTTGTTTGTTTTCTTCCTAAATGTAATGAGCTTGAAATCAAACCAGAAAAAACTAATACACATTTTAATGAATCCTTGATGTCTCTTACAACTGTGTCCTACAGGACTGTACAATATTGAGCAGGCTGTTAATGTAAACAATTCATAATCTTTAATGTATTATAATAAAATATATAGAAAATCAACAATTATAACAATATATAAACAACAATTACCCAAAACAAATCAAGGCACATCACCATTATATTAAACATGTGCAGAAAATAATAAGTTCTGAAAGGTATTTATATATTGAAAACCACTTTGTTTACATGTCATAAAAATATAGATAAAAATTCTGAAAATGCCCTTTGATAAATTAGTTCCATTTAATTGGTAATTTATTATGGTAAATAGTATCTTTGATCTACACGTAAAACATTTTTGATCATTTCCAGGTTGACTTAAAATGTACTGTAATTTGGAAAGAAACTGAGTTTTAAATTGATGATACTGTAATATAACTAAGTTTTAACTCCCTCATATATAGGAATTGGTTTTCATGTTTTGGTTTTTGATTTCTTTTCACGGTATATTTTTGGCCTGCTATAACTTTTGGCTTCGAGTGCTGATGAGACACAATATCAAAACCAACACAGTTAATAGTATGCTTCACATTAAAATGAGAGTTTCAGTGGGGTATCACTTGTTTGCATGTCGACTTTGCCTTGCCTTGTTGGACTATGTTGTTCTCTGCCTAACAATCTGCTCTTAATTTTAATAATTATATGTTCCACGTTCTATTTTCAACTTAAACATATCAATTTTACTTCAAGACATGTTCTTCCAAGTATTCAGTCCTAGCCTAAAGTTACTGTCAGCAATTAATGTCAATTTAACACTGACTCAGGGTGTAATATTGCCAATTTAACTCATAAATATTAAGATTCAACAACAAAATTTACGTCTCCTTGTATACCACTCTGCCTAAGCAATTGTTTGTCTAAGAGCTGACATATAATAAAACAAGCTCTTACATATCCACATGTTTTAGATGGTGTTCACAATTCTTAAAAATATATCCATTTGTTTTAGTGGGAAGTTCACAGTTTTGAAAACCATTATATTTAAATATTATGACTTTTGATTTTTAATCTTCTTAATATAAACAATATGACATTAAAACTGAAAATGTTATAAGGATAGAGTCAGGTAATGCAGATATTACATACAAATGTAATTAACACCTGTAATTGAAGAAATGGGATATGAGTATAAAATGTTTAGATGTTTTTTAATGTATATAGGAATATACTGAAAGAATTTTAGAAAATTATTTGTTCTTTAACAGTTTCATAAATAATGGCTAAATTCTTTACTTAAAGAAAAAAAGACTTGTTTTCTTTAATATCAATCATATACCAGGCATTACAATTTCAATTTCATCACAGTATTATGGGGCACTTTAACAAAAAAAAAATCACCTCTGTTTTATCTGAGGCAATTCTTAACCCTCATAAAAAATGAGGTCTTTCTGGATTCTATTATTTTAACAGAAATCATGATTTTACAAGCATCAATTTTTCTCATTTCACAGAAGGGGAGATAAGTGATACAAAACATTGTATACATCTATGGACATGGTACATAAAAATATGAAATAAAAATAAATTAAAAAACTGAATTTCTTTGATACTGCATATATATTAAAAGAATGCTGACTTAATCACTTTCAGATTGTCATCTAATCAGTTCTAGATAGTTATCTACCTTAGATTCTACCTGTTGTATTATTTCAATAGTAACCACTTTAATTAAATATTAAAAATAATTGTACTGCATGCAATCTCCTCCATGAACACCTAGTGCCATTGTATTACCACTTTGACCCTCAGCCATAGCTATATATGTTAATAAATCAATGAATTACAATACAAATTTTGTTTAAATAGTTGACAGTACTGATATATTAAAAAGACGTAACCTCAGTATTGGCATCTTCATTGTGCTCAATATTTTTATCATTTTGATTGTCAATTGTTGTTTCTTGTTGTTGCATAAATTCAACACTGTCTTCCACATTTTCAATAGCGTTGGTAACATTTTCATCAGGTGAAGTTTCCTTGACTTTATTTTCTACTGTAGACTTGATTACCTCCCCTGGTTCCTGACCACTATGTTGTTCTGTGCTCTCTTTCACTGTTTTCTTTCCTTTTCTTACAACTCTTTGTGATTTATTTTTATCAATGCCATCATCATCATCATCTGTGTCAACTGAAAATACTTTTAGGTCACTGCTGAATTTCTTTTTTGAGCTTTTTCTCCTTTTGATTCTCCCGTCTTCCTCATCTGAAATTTCATTGTCGTCTGTATCTCCTGTTTCCATTTCAAATGTGAAAACATCCTGTCTATGGGAGGGACCAGCACCAAACACTAAATCCTGTTCTCTTTGACCATCAGGTTCAACTACAGTGTCTATCCTAATTTCCTTTTCTTCCTGAGGTATGTCACCAGTATTCTCATTGGCGGATGAAGTAGAATTTGATTCATTCTCCTCCAATCCACTATCATATCCCATGCTCATTTCTCTTGCTCCATTATTGACAGGGGGTGGTAATCCAGCCTCTATGGGTTCAAATGGTAAATCCAGTAAAATTTCCTGTGATTCATATTCTCTTCTTCTTTCAGTCAGGCTATTAGAAGTGGTACTGCAAGTATAATAAGACAATCAATTAAAGACACAAGCTCTACAAATGATTGCTTTAAGAACATGAGAATCTAATAAACTATATATTCCTCTATGTAAATTTTATAACATTATTGACGAAATAATTTATCAAATAATGATTATCTGTCCTACAAGTTTTTCAAATGCTGTTTAATTATATAAACATGGGTATATGTTTTCTCTATATCAAACATATATATCTAAGCAACACAACTACACACAGATTAAATGGATGTTTTTGTCACTTTCAGTAATTTTCCCCCTACTAAGGGACTAGCTCCATACACTAAATTCTGTTCTACTTGACATCATGTTCACAGCCTGCCATTATTTACATTTCTACTCGACCAGTGCATGGGTCTGGAAACGGTCATATTTGCCGGACATGACCGAAATTTACACTAAAATGACCGACTAAGATTTGCTCAAATCGGACATCTAAAAAGTAATATTTTACATGCAATAATCATTTGTTGGATTTAATCCCTACAATTTGTATTATAAATCAACCCTAAGGCTATTTCCTGTCGCTGACAGGTGTTTATTGACCACCGACCGGTGATTACGTAATAAGGTCAACAGGTGACAGATCTGTTTCATCAATATCGTAAACATACTATTGCAACAACATTTGAAGCAACAGAGATTGAATATAAATAAATATTTAATATAATAGACTGTTACCATATCACATTGCTAGGAAAATAAGACAACTTTACATTACACATGCAACTTTATTGAAAAACATGTGCGGTCAAAATTGTACACTACGCAAGCGCCAATGTGACTAAACGTACATAAATCAAGAGAAAACCAATTTGAATAAAAAATCATTGAAAATAATGAGAACAAAAATGAGTATTTCATTTAATAATAAAAACTTGTAAAGAGCATCGATCGCAGAATAACGCATAAATTCAATTCGGGTCCGAACTTGTGGCAATTAGGTAACAACTTCCTATTTCCGGTTAATGAAAAACTCGCTGGGATATTCCTCAAAATAACGCAGTTTCCCATTATTTTGTTGCATAGACAACGTCATTTTACAATAAAGACTTTTTAGCCAGGAGAATGTATCGCTACATATATTTTCTTTTTCACATGATGCATACATTGTAGGAGCCATCCCAAATTCCATGGTACCCGTACAACCTGCTTATTCACATTATCGCGACGAATCGATCCGACATGCAAACAAGTTTCGGTAGGAAACGACCCGAGACCAATATTCACTACCATGGTATTTGGTAATTTCTTAGGGGAAAAATGACCGAAATGGACAGGGAAAACTTCCAGACCCCTGGACCAGTGTTTCCAGTATTCTCAAATAATACTCAATAAAAAATGTGAACTTTTATCATTCAAGCAATTTTTTATTCATACCCAAACTGAACTTAATCTCAGTTTCATAACCAAGTACAAAGGCTTTCAGTGTCAGTAATTCCCACAAGATCCCATGTTAAATTTATATCTCAAGGTGGCTGCCATCTTGGATGGATAGCAATATCATTGAACACAAGTTCTGAAATATGATCTGTTAAGAACCACTTCAGACAAGTTTGATTTTAATTGGTGTTACAGTTTAAGGGAGAAACTTGTCAAAAATAAAATAGTTATCAAAGTTGGAGGTCATTAGCCAGGTAGAATGAAAAAACGAAATTTCTTAAACAAACAGACAATGTTCTGAAATCTTTCAAGGGCCATAAGATTTTTTCATCTGAGAGGAACAAAAAGAAATAGACAGAATGCATCAGCTGACAGATGGATGAAAGATCACTATCAATGGCAGACCATAATACCTAACCACTTCAAGTGATTATTTGATTAATTGAAGTGTGGTTCATATACCCTTTATATACTTACTCTATGCATGATTTAAAAAAATATACATTATAATAGTTAAATATATTATTTACAATTGCAAATGATACCAATGTGAACTGCCATAAAAGTTGCTAGTAAAGCATACTATACTAAATAATAAAATAATACTATTATCTAATAATAAATATGTTCAGAAAATGCCTTGCTCCTATAATAAATATCTAGTAAGAAAATGCTATGCTCCTATAATAAATATCTAGTAAGAAAATGCTATGCTCCTATAATAAATATCTATTAAGAAAATGCTATGCTCCTATAATAATTATCTATTAAGAAAATGCTATGCTCCTATAATAAATACATTCACTAAAACTATAGTAAAGTGTTGTATTGTAAGGTGCAAACATAAAATAAACTACCAGTATATATAGGTTATGCTTCACACTAATAATTTTTCTTTCAAGTATATGATCAGGCATTGACTGACAAATAAAGAAATGTATATTTAGGCTAAATTTTGCTTTTACCATTAACGTACAAGGAAGGTTGGCTGTTCCAATTTCTTTCTCAGGACACTGGTACGATGGAACATGGTAAATTGTAAATTCTTTGTTTGTTTTTAGTGCTTCCCATTTAATTCCTTTCTGGATAGTTAACTTGTTTGTTTTTTAGTGCATTCTAGGGTAACACATGTTTTAATGGAAAAGCCCGGATTGTACTGAAACAAATTTCTGTCTGATTCCTACTGCAGACAAACCTCTGCAGTTTTTTTTAATTATTACAGTCATGTTTAAAGTAGGGACAAACATTATGGTTAATAATAGAAAGAATTCGTGTTATTTGACCAAATATGGACAAAAACTGTTCAAATCTTGATAGTGATAAATTCTGGACTATTAGCTGCAAGAATATAGAAACAAATTTAGTCTTGTAGTTGTTATTTTGAGAAGCATAAACTGACCTGGGTGTTAGTAATAAATAAAAACATTCCATTCACCTGATTAATACTTCCTGTATAAGCATATAAAAGTAAAAAATATATTAGTATTACATGCAAACACAATTCTTATGTCCATGCTCTTACCATGAAGACAGCTGTAATGATACATCACCAGTAAATATTTTAATACTTAATAATGTTTGAAGAATAATTTTATGTAAAAAAAGTATATTGAATTTCATTTGAAAATTCTATAATTGTCCTTTAAATATAATTGACCATCTTTAAAAATATTATTATGCCACTTTTCACCAACAAATAAGTTCAGAGATGAGAAGTAAAAATGCAGATGTAATTCTTTGATCTGAATGTAATTAATGCAAAGCTATCATTAATGAATATATTTTTTAAAACTTAGTTTATATTTCTTATATTTCTTATGTACATATTCAAATGGAAATTACAGAAAATGAATTCAAAATAAATTGGTAATGTTATGGCATTAATAGACTGACTAAGACACACCTAATAATAATAAACTATATTTTAGAGTACATGAAATTCACAAATTTCAGTTGCTGATGAAAGAACAATTCTATTTTTTTTTCAAGTTTAAATTGTATTCTAATAATTGCCCAAATTCATCAGAAACAAAAATTTAGATTATTTGTTTGTAAAAATGGGGTTTTACATCACTCATTAATTTTTCAGCCATATCATGGAATCCAAGTTTTATTGGAGGGAAGATGTCAGAGTTCGTTGAAAATTTTCAACCTATGATTCCCAAAAATGGGCAATCACTGTCAATTAAGGTATTTAGGTTGGAGTCATCAACTGTTTGCATATCAAAGAATTTACTGTATTACTTTTTGAAATACTGATTTATTTCCTATTTAAAATTATATAACATATAAAGAAAGCTGCAATACTAAAAACTCTTATCAACTTAAAAACCAATCTGACAACAGAATCAGATACATATTTAATGTGTCCATTTTATTATTACATATGACGTTTATCATCTTCACAAATGATTAAATATCTGTTTTTAGAATAATAAAAAATTCAATTAGAAACCTTTAGAATATTCAACCGCTATACAATACTATTTCAAAATACTTACACTTGATCTTCAGCACCAAATTGGGTTTCTTTATATGCAGGATTAATAACACCCACGTCTCTCTGTCTCATAGCTACAGTTCCATTGGTGTGAGATGAGTGCAGACTGCTCAGTTCCCAAATTTTGTCTTGTAATGTTTTCTGTGATGTCTCAAACCTGAGGAAGATTCAAACAAATACTTATATCAAAACGAAATATTTTGTTCAGGAACCTTCTTATTGTCAATGAAAATGAAGTTACACATAGAATGTCTAACCTTTTGGTAATACTCTATAAGCCGATTAACCAAAATAAAAAAAAAATAATACAGGCACTGATGCCACAGAAAAAGTCATAATAATACCAGAGACCACTGATGGATAGAGATTTATCTGAACTAAATTTTGTGACTATAAATAGGTACAACTAGGACTACTGGTTAACAATGTTTTCTTAATAATCTCTCTGTGCAACAGTAGACTTAAACTTGTTTACTGGTTCCCTGTATTGTCAGTAGCTATCAATTAGTAAGAAGATAGATGTAGTTAGTCTTCAGTAAAATGGCACTCTGAGAATGTCAACTCTGGTTTAGTACACAAATGGAGGTTGTTGAACCATTGTTTTGTAACTACTGGTTGTACCAGGCAGAGAGGCAGGCATTAATTTAAAAAAAAAACATGCACTCCAACTCTTCCAAATGGTGGCACTGCTGATCTTTACTTACTGGTTCCATGTATATTTGGCAGCTAATAGAGCCAAGATACATGACAAGAGGATGATAATTCCTATTGTTAACAGAGCTATCTCAGATTCTGACATCTTGTGTGGTAAAAGTGATGGGTGGTATGTCACTACTTCTATCTTGTGTGGATTAAACAATGCTGCTATTTCTTTAGACTTGTCATGGATAATACTGAAAGAAAATGATAACAGTCTTGTATACACTTTTTAAAAATACAGAAAGCTGATTTCTAGGTTATCATGATATCTACATATTGCTTTGTTTTAAATTTTATTTTAAGTTTGCAAGAAATGATTTATCCTTCAAACATTTCATACATCTTCTATTGCACAGTAAAACCTGCCTAAACCTGCTACAAACATTTAAGGCAAAAACAAATTTATTTGGTGTTTGCTTTCATTGTATTTCTTAATTTAAATGAAACAAGGATCCTGTGACCTCACCCCCACTATTCTCATCATAGAATTGACAAAGTCGGTAAACATTAAGTAGATATGTGACAGACCTGAAATTGGTACTCGCAATATAGGACCACATGGTAAGGTCACATATAAAATTTCAAGTGGTTGCTGAGAAAACTGTTACGAAAGTTATGTTGCGGATGGAAGGACGGACAGAGGTAAACCAATATACCCCCGTCTTCTTTGAAGCGGGAGTATAATTAAATATAATGTTAGATTATTTGCAAGCAAGTTCTAAATTCGCTAATCTGCTTATTCTATATGCTTGATCTATAATCAATATATATTTTCCTTACCTTAATGCAACTTGTTGAGGTAAAACAAATCCTAATGTTTCATTGATTCCATGGAAATAAATGTCTGTGCTGAAAATATAAATTTACAATTTATAACTACATTGAAACTATATATCATTGAGATGGCATCAATCTCTGTGGGCCCAGCCAACCTTGAAGTCAAGGTCAAAGGTCAACAACCATGGTATGTGACACATCACCTTGATATTAATTACCCACATCCCAAATATCAAAAGCTTACCTCAAAAGATAAAAAAGTTACAGCTCGGACACAATTAGTTTCCGATGGACACACAGAAAGACAGACTTATAATTTAATAATTTAAATAATTTAATCCTGGATATATGTTTGATGTAGTCATGGTTACCTGATATTTTCCCACAGATCAAAAGTTGTTATTAAATATTAATAGAATACCAATATTTTCAATGCAAATACATGCTTGAAATTTGCAACCTGGTTTTTAAATATTAATTACTATTTCTGACCTTGTATCTTTTAAGATATATATAATGTTATCATTCTAAAACACTTAACACATTTATAGCAAATTATATATATGTAGCTGATCCTTATGGTTAAATTATTTTACCTTGTAATATCAACAAACTTCTTGGATTCAACATGAGCATCATACTTCTCCATTTGTACTTTAAATCCAACAATGGCACTTATATTTCTGAAAATAAATGAAAAAGTATTAATGTACCTTACAATTTAAAAAAGATACATTGAGTTCACACGGCTCGCACATGCCCAATTGGCAATTCATGACTGTGTCCACTGTGGGGTTCACCAGTGGCTGCCACCCAGTGCCAAATTCTTTTATTTACGTTCGAAATAATGCATTTTTAGTGGGGGTTCAAATGGAAGTCTTTCCTAGCAAACTTTTCAAAAGCTCATCAAAGTACAAGAAAGAACAATTAAATAGGACAAGAAATAACACCTAAAAATTGGTTTATAAAGCAATAACAGTGTTAGAAAATTCAGACGAGTATAATCCACAGGATAGAAAGGGTACCATATTTACCAACATATAGGTCAAGACTTTTTATTGTTTAACTGAAGGTAATAACAAAATACTGCACACCAAGGAAACTGTAAACAAATACAATCCACAAAAGTTCACGAAACCAGCAAAAAAACCCCAAAATATAGCAACTACAGCAATGGTCATTATGACTTGGAAAGGCATTTCAAAAGAAATGGTGGGTTAAACCAGGTTTTATGGCATGCGAAACCTTCTGCTTCTATTACTGTAGTATGTGAATTGGTTTGTTGATGAAAATGGTTGTATATCATATACCACTAGTCAGTAATAGGTGTATACAATAATCATGGCAGCACAATCACTTTATACTGAATTTAAAAACAGAGAAAACTATCTGCAATCATATTTTCAAGCGAGATAGAATACAACTAGGAAACTGTATCTATAGTAAAACTTATTAAAGGTACAGAAGAGTCCTTTTTTCTTGTAACCTTGGTGTTTATGGTTATATAAAAACCAAGCCTTCAAAGACAAAAATGGCCGGATTTCGTTAAACAGGAAGTAGGTGAGCGACAGACCTGAAATCCAATCCAATGTTATGGTAGGCCATGCTGATGCTGCCTACCAAATTTCAAGAGAATGTGATTAGTAGTTTTTGAGAAAACTGTTATTACATTTTTTTCCCTGCCAGTACGCCGCCAGTTCGCAAAAATCAATATACTCACTGCAAGCTATTGCATACTTGATCATTTGAGAAATATAGACACCGTATGAAGGAGAAGCTGGAATATGTTGCCAATAGTGAGGAAAATTTAGAATTTAAAAATGAAAATCATCTCGTTTGTCATAAATTCTTGACATGAGATGAACATTGGTGTCATATTCAAAGTGTATTTCTAAACATGATGTAGATGAATTATCCATTGTAAGCTTCCTGAGAAAATGTTAATTAGACCTGTAGTTCACTATGACTTAAAGTCCCAAAAAAAGGTCATTAGTTTTGTATGAATTTACCTTAATAAAACAGTCTTCCTGGTCTCAAACTCTGATGGTGTTATAGGAATTGTCAATATTAGTTTGTCATTACTGGATATCACTATAAACTGAAAAAAAGAATGGTATGTTGCAATATAGTTAATAAATATATATGATTAGTAATTTGTCTTCCAAGAATTCCTTTCAAGCAAAACAAATTACTAATAGCATTTTTATCACTGATTATTGTGTTATTGTCCATTTGCTAAGGTCTCTTAGAAATTAATAATAATGTTTATCAAAATATGCAAAATTGCGATAATGTCAATAGAGGAATTCTATTGTCAAAAGGAAAATGTCATAAATCATTAAGTGGCCTCTGTAGTCATCTACTATTGTTCCCAATCCGGTCAACACTGAGGTTGCAGGTTTGAGTCTCATGGGTGGTATGATGTACTCGATTCCAATCTTTAATTACAAGGATTGCTAGTCTTCCACCAGAAGGTCAGGGGTGTTCTACTCCCAATTAAATTGGATGTCACAACTCTTCTCCCAATTAAACTGAATGCCACAACATACCTGAAAAATTGCTGAAAGTGGCCTTTAATATCTTTCAAACAAACAAACTAACATAAATTAGGGATAAAAATAAAATATACATTTTATTACTGATGATTTGTTAACATTTGTCACAATGAAAAATATCTATTATAAGGCTGCATGGCATTTAAGCATGATACAATCAAACAACAATTAAGACTGTCTAATTACCACAACTTTGACTTCAGTAGACAGTTTTCCATCAGTAGCTGTGACCATTATTGAATAAGTTTCTTGGGTTTTTACTTTGACCTGACTGTAAACCTTCCCAGTTGGGAAATCAAGTAGAAAACTGTCTTTGTTTTGACCTCCAGATAGACTATACTGTACAATACTACTAATGTCTGCATCTTCAGCCTAGTCAATACAATAATATGGACAAAACTAAGTTTAAAGCAAAACTACTTTCTCTGTCACAGCATTAAGGGGATCTATAGTAACCATCTGGCAGAAAACACGTGCTTTATTTTATGCAGATTTTTAATCAGTGCATGATTAATGACAATGATTAATCTACAATTTGACATTAAACAAAAAGTAAAATCTGGAATATACAGCAGCAAAAAGGATTTAATAGTTTAACCAATATTTAATAAATTTTGCAAATTTAAAAACAAAACTACATTTTTCTTCAGAAAATACAAACCTTTAATGTAGTAACAAGATCCCCTATAACTACAGTATCTGGGATACCAAAGAACAGACTAGATTGACCTCCATTAAACTGTGGCTTGTTGTCATTCTCATCCTGCACTTCTACTATTACTACAATATCTCCTGCTGAATCTATTTTTAGAATGAGAGTATCAACATATTAAATGGGAGAAGATAATATTACAATTATTAATGATTATGTTACCAAGTTAAATATAATACATTTGGTATAACGTTTTACAGAATGCAAAAGCTTATTTAAAATTTACAAAAAAGAATGCTAAAGGCAACAGAGTCTAGCACTAATCATACAAATAAAATGTATCTTACCACCGAAAGATCTCTTCATTCTGTTGGAAGCAGGAATAGCTCTGATATGTAATACATATTGATTTATATCCTCCCTGTCTAAGGCCTTTAAACAGTACAATTCACCTGTTGTTTGGTTCAAGTAGAATGTGTCCTTAACTGAAAACAGTATCAATTTCTAAATGAAGTACAGGAAACAAAAAATCAAATGTAGATACTCATCATTTTCTGTAGAAAATATCATGGAATAAATTATTTATCCACTAATAGTACTTGGTTAACTTTATCAAGTAAACTACCAATTATTATATAGATAGAGATGAAATATCAAATTTTCAGAGTGACAGAAATCACGGTAAATCACATGTGAAAATTAGCGTTTATTTTCACTCCCTGGTTTTTTCCCACCAAAATTGTGTACTATACAGATATTCATCCGTCGTTCATAAAATTTAGGATTAAGCATTGAAATTTATGAAAACAATTTTGATCTATATAATAAATAGGATACCGTATTTTGTTGTGTATTGTCCGCATTTGTGTATTGTCCGCACCCCTTTCTTGGACCAAAAAAGTGTGGAAAAATGCATATATGCATGTATAATCCGCATCTAAATGTTTCATAAAATATACTGCCTGAAAAATCGCACGTTAATTATCAAAACCATGATTCAGTTTACCGGTCGCTTAAAAAGTTCGTCTGCAAAATTTTAATTATAATATACAATGTATTTTTTGTAGTATTTAATGACAGATAGCAAAGAATCTGTAAAAAATGGCAATAAATGATTGCTTAATGATTAAAAGTTAATAGATATATCCCGAGGATGATTGTAGAAATAATTAATACTAATCTTTCTGATCATATGCGTGCCCAAGCGCAGTTATAAAGAAATGAAATATCTTCAAACGATTTGATATAAATGTTTAAATAAATAATACCCAAGCTACGATTGTTTAATGAAACCCTTTACTGTTTACTCAAAATTAACGAAATGATATAAATTAATGCAACTTTGAGTGGTAAATCATACCTCCGAATTTTCATTGCGAAGATGGGTAAAATACGTCAGTAGTTCACGGCGAAGGAAAAACTTAAAGTTATTTCCTATGCAGAAGCTCATGGTAATCGTGCCGCAGATAGAGAATACAGCATTGACGAGTCAAATGTCCGTAAATGGAGAAAACAAAAAGACCGCTTACTCGTAATGCCACGTAATAAAATGGCAGATAGAGGGAGTGCAGCACACTACCCAGCCATTGAGTCAGCTCTTCTTCCTTGGGTTGAAGACCGTAGAAAACAAGGGGTTGCTGTTTCAACAACAGAAGTTAGACTAAAAGCCTTAAACCTGGCTAAAAATATAGAAGGTTCAAAGCAATTTGCAGCTTCAGTTCATTGGTCGTATGCTTTTCTCCGTAGACACGATTTATCAATTAGAAGGAGAACTCACATCGCTCAAAAATTACCAGAAGACTTCGAGGACAAATTGACTAAATTCCAGAAATTTATAATACAGTCCCGAAAAACACACCGTTAGGCTCTCTCTCAGATAGGAAACGCTGATCAGACCCCTTTAACATTTGATTTACCAGCGGATACCACAATTGCACCGAAAGGTGCTAAATCGGTTAGCATAAAGACAACTGGAAATGAAAAAAACAGATTCACTGTCATGCTTTCATGTACAGCAGATGGTGGAAAACTGCCACCTTATGTTGTTTTTAAAAGAAAAACTATGCCCAAGCTGAACTTTCCACCTGGAATTGTAGTGAAAGTGCACCCAAACGGGTGGTTTGATGACAAAATTATGAGAGACTGGATAACAAGGATATGGGGCAGACGACCAGGTGCTAACCTTTCACGCAGTCTGCTGGTGTTGGATGCATTTCGGTGCCATCGGTCTGAAACCGCTAAACAGATTCTTCAATCTGAACACCGGACAGATCTGGCCATAATTCCTGGTGGCATGAAGAGCATGCTCCAACCCCTAGACGTCAGCATCAACAAACCTATGAAGGTGTTGCTGCGTCAAAAGTGGAACACTTGGATATCCGGGGACGACCATTCTTTTACCAACAGTGGAAGAATGAGAAAACCAGAACTTCCCACCATTTGTTCCTGGATTGTGGAGGCATGGCAAGAACTGGACCCACGGATTATTGTACGTGCTTTCAAAAAGTGTACCATTTCAAATGCTATGGACGGAAGCGAAGATGACATCATCTGGGAGGATAAAGACAGTCAAACAACATCTCCCGACGTAGAAGACACGGAAGATGATAGGGACATCTATTACAATGACGAAGAAAATGAAGAAAACATGCCACTTTCTGAGATGAGGGAAATGTATCAGTTGTTCAGAGAGGAAGACGACGAGTCCAATTTTGAAGGATTTTAAGAAGTTATGACACTGCTTTATATGTCTGAACTATTGATGTTTATTGTTGTTAATTTATCTTCTCTGTTAATACAATTAATGTTAATGTTTGCTTTATTTAATTATGCTAAGAAATAAATAATAGTGCAATGTCATATTTTGAGTATTTTTATTCGATTCCAGTTGTTCGTTATTATTGTCGTAAACAAATACCCTTTAAACATAAATGAACATGTGTTAACCTTAGACAATGAACAAAGACAAAGAAACACAAAGGATCATGTATTTTATTTTAATACCTTAATAATTGCAATCAAAACATCATTAATCACGACTTTACCTTAACTAGAAATAACCGCGCCATTTGCATTTATACCTGTACAGGTAATTTACAGATTTTTTTCGTACTAACTTCAATAATTTACTATCAATATAATTAATACACAATAAAACTTTGACAAAATAATATCCACACACGTTACAATTACCATGTATATAATTCTTCGTATCATTAAAGTGAATACGAAAATACAGCTGTAAACATCGAAACGTGACAAAATGGCGACCGCAATTGACAACATTCAACGAGTTGAGAAAAAAACCTTCTTAAGCTGTATTTATGTATAATCCGCACCCTTACAGCTCAAAATGAAAAAAAAAGAAAAAGACTGCGGACAATACATAACAAAATACGGTAATCAATTAGGCATCGTGAATATCCAAAATATGATCACTCATGCCGCATCAGATTAAACTCGTGCATGGAACAAGCTCCGCGCACTTGTTTAACCAGATGTGTTATGCAGCACTCGTGATCATATTTTGGATATTCACTCCGCCCAATTAATTATCCTATAAATATTTAGCCCAGTTGACTGCCCAGATTTGTTCTGGCAAGATTCTACTATTTAATTCAAATTAGTATTTTGTCTTTAGATATACAGATTGTTGTAATACTTATAGGATAATCAATTGCACTGAGTGAATATTGAAAATACGATCACGAGTGCAGCAGAAAGCATCAGATTTAACTAGTTAAAACTGAATGGGATTCAACACAAGAGATCACATTTTTAACATTCACGATGTACGATTGATTATCCTGTTTATTACATTGACAGATATTTAATATATAATCTTGAAAACTTAGAGGAACTTTATTTTGTATTTTATATTTTAACATACATTGTGATGTCACTTCCAGGGAGTGAAAGAACTGAATTTATGTCATGTGTTTTACCCAAATTTATTTCTACGAGTAATCTTGGTATTTCATCATGGTCGATGTAATACATCCCTGAAGTGGAGGTCCAATAAAAATAAAAGAGTAAAAAAATAAAATGCATATATGTAATTGAAATCTCACCAGTTTTTACAATTTCTGAAGTAAAGTTTAAAAGGGTAACAAATAGTGCAACATTGCTACACAAGACAAAAAATTATATGCAGATACATTTGTATGCCGAGCAGCAATCATAACAATTAAAACACAGTTAGTTACTTCTTTTCACCATGTATGTAGGGTTTAAATTCAACACTACTTGTGTTCTTGGACTAAACAAATACTTTATACTGAAGTACATTTTGGTAGTGTATCGTCAAGGTCATACTGATATACTTTATATTGAAGTACATTTTCCTCACATTTTGGTAGTGTATCGTCAAGGTCATACTTTATATTGAAGTACATTTTCCTTACGTTTTGGTAGTGTATCGTCAAGGTCATACTGATATACTTTATATTGAAGTACATTTTCCTTACATTTTGGTAGTGTATCGTCAAGGTCATACTGATATACTTTATATTGAAGTACATTTTCCTTACATTTTGGTAGTGTATCAAGAAGGTCATACTGAAACTTGGTATTGCTGCCATCAGTATAATTCAAATCTATCAGCAGTGTTGTAGCATTTATGTTTTCTGGTATCTTGGCTGTGTAGGTGTTGCTCTGAATCTTTATGTTACTATTGGCTTTTGTCACATCAATCAAAACCTGAAAACAAAGATTTTTATCATCCTAATAATGATGACAAATTATGTCAGTATTATGTCTGTATTTTTTTCTTATTTACTTTTCATATTTTTGTATCTGATTCTTTATTCAATTTAATTTCTCAGAAACTGCTAATTAATCTAATTGCAGTCGAGATTCACAACTAGAATGAGTTTTTGACTCTCATATTGATGTTATATGAGACCATCAGATCTTATAAATAGTTTGTAATAGACTCCGACCTTAATTGTTACTGGATTATACAATACATACAATACAACGGAATCTTCAAGGGGAAGTAAAACTTAAGTTATTGACTGACAAAGTCAAAAATAGATTTAAAAAAAGATACTTCAATAATTCCTTTGTAAAATATCTATTTCCTTATTAATACCGTTATATGTGGTTTTTTTGGCATAGGTAAAGATTAAGGTGTTTTGTTAAAAAACTGTGTGAGCTCATTTTCATGTAATGTAAGTTTCGTAGTCTATAATCAGAAAGAATAACTCTATCATTTTTCCTTATATTTCATGGGTTTTTATTTTCATGTTCCAAGTTTTACCTCGAATATAGCGTAAATTAAATCAAGACGAAAAAATAGCACTTATACGGTAAATATAATGTATTCTTTGTAGACTGATGGCCTAATTTTAACATTTGTAGCATAATTTCAACAAATGTTCCTCAATCCTGATCTTTGTACATTTACACATTTTCTAGATAATATACATTGCAATGCTTAATTGGGTCATATTTATTATGATTTTTGACTCCTCATTCTTACACAGTGCCAACAAGAAGCAAGCATCATTGAATAACTGTAAGGTGACAGTTGAAGCCCAAATCAATACATCAAAATGTGCATGGATAAACAGGTCTGCTAAAGTATTACACTAAATGCTGTCCCCACATCTGTCTACCTAGCCAGGGACAATTTACTACAGACTACAATCAAATGTTACTATTTAATTTTAAAAAAAAACGAGATACCAAGTAAGTTTCAGATTGAAGGGCTCTGTGTAGGTGTTATAGTTGTATCATACCAACATACCTGAGCAAAGTCTGTTGTATTACCATCTGTTGCTGATACATTAAGATGATAATTACCAAGTACACTTAATCTGCTGACAAGAGTTATCTCTCCTGATGTACCATTTATATCAAAAAGGTTGCGATTGTTTCCATCTACAAAAAATTGCCAAAGTGCTACAAATATGCCACTTAAAATTTGCCATTTTTTGTATAAAAACTGGGTCAAAACTGTAAAAATGTTCCCATAATACGACCCCTCTTTGACGGGCATATAAAAAGAAAAATGTTCTATTTAAACAAGTAATGTAAATCGTATTAATAAATTGCTTTTATGACTGTCTTTGACTTAATAATACCTACTGTTTTAATGCTTAAAAAATTAAATTTTTGTTAATATGATTTTTTGCACAACAGTTATGCATATTTACCAGAATATAAACCACAGAAATAATGTACAATTTGAGTTCTTCATTTATGATCACTCAATTGAAATTATACTAAAATAGAGATACAAATACCTGTGAAAGATATACAAGACTGATTGATTGGTTGGTGTTTAACGTCCAGCAAGCAATATTTCAGCCATATTCAGGACGTAGATATACAAGAACAAGAATGGTTGTGGTATTTTATTACAGAAACTATAGTGAACAAGAAAGGGATTTTTTTTTATATTAGACAAAAGGTAAAGGTCACCAATGATCTTAAATAGACAAAGGAGAAACATCACAAAAATATCCATTTGTGGGTCTAATGTTAAACTTGTGCCCTACAGTCCCATATAATTTTTTAATGGAATAGCTCTTATTCCTATATTTTACCTTCTATGGTATAATGCACATTATATGTTCCAGCCTGTACAATCAGTATAACAGAGGACGTTGGTATGTCAACATCTACTGTCTGTTCATAGATACTCCTTGTAAAATGTGGTGCTGTGTCATATTCATCCTCTACCTGAATGAAGACAACTGTGGTAGAGTTCAGTTCAGGTGTGCCCAAGTCCATGGCCATGATGGTCAAGTTGTACATGGATTGCTTTTCATAATCTAAGCTAACCAAAGTAGATATATGTCCAGCTGTAAAAAACAGTAAAGACAAATAAAAACAACATTAAATGTACTCAGAAATAACAATACAAAAATCACTTAATTTCACTGAACAAAAAAATCATGTATAGGTGTGCTATATAAACAATCGATCTGCTGAAAAGTGCCCTCCCTCCCCCCAAAACCATGGCCTTTTAATTGTTCAGTCAGAATATCATATCAACAAAAAACTACTATGTATTTTCTGGACTGGTAAGTCTGTGTTGTATAGGTAGAATTAGCTTTTTTCCATCAAACTATCCTAAAACCTTCTTACAATGATAGCAATAAACTAACTTAGTGCACAGAAGTAGACGATAATGCTGGCAGATAGTCTGATATTATATACAACGATGATGTTTGACTTCCAGTTCATATGTGTATACAATAGAAGCTCTGCTTGTTTTTTCTTGTGCCATACATGCCGATTTAAACCAAGTTTGGTATTATATATCACAATTTATACATTCCACTATATCTATAAGTTTTTTCCCTCAACAATGCTAAATTTGGTGACAATTTGCATTCAATTTACCCTGGCGAGCTTAAAATTAAAGACACTACCACTACTTTACTAAGGTCAGCCTCTTACTTAGACCTACTTCTAGAAACAGACTCAGGAAAACTACAAACTAGACTATGACAAACGTGATGACTTCAACCACCCAACTGTCAACTTCCCGTTTATTGACAAGCAATATTCGAGCAGCTCCAGCATATGGTTGATGTTATCTCTTAAGAAGTTCTATGCTCATCACCATGACTTAATTGATCGTTATGGGTAATCAATCTCTCAAATACAATTGGACATTTTTGCTGAGTCATAGGTAGTGTTTCCTATTCCTGGATTTGACTTTTTCCTAGACATGACAATTAGTAACTCAACAGGTGTCTAATTAGAGGCAGGAACTGCTTACTCCTCTGGAGCACCTGAGTGTATCCATGGTTTTTATTGGGTTTGGGTTACTCTCTATCTGTTTTTGTGTTGCACTTTGTATGTTTGTCTTTATCCCGATTTGGAACTGTCCCTTGAGTTTTGGCTCTTGCTGTGCAGACAGTTTTATTTGCTATTTTTCTGATTAAAAAAAAGGCTGAAAAATAAGAATTAGAAACACAATTTACATTCAACCATTTGCAAAAACATCAATCTGTTTACCTAAAGGATCAATATCAAACAGTGGACTTGTTTTTCCAGCAAACATATATACTACAGAACCGTTCAGACCACTGTCAGGATCTCTGGCTTTAACATCACATACATGCTTAAAATAGAAGTATAAATATGTTTTATTTACATTTGAATAACTATTTAAATTAAATAGTTCTGAATCTAATCCTATTTTACTTACAATTGATATTACAAAATTAACAATTTTATTCAAAAAATAGAAAACAGAAAAGTTCATATTTTATTGTTATTTTTTACAAAATGCAACAAAGGGTGACAACTCTACTCACAGTTTCCGGCTTCCTCCCCCAATAAAAACTGGACGCCATGATATAGCTGAAAAATTGCTGAAATTGGTGTTAAACACCACCAAACAAACAAACAAACAAAATCTACTCACAGTTCCTGCTGGCTGATTTTCTCTAACTTTACACGGAATATTGATGTTATTAAATTCTGGTTTGTTGTCATTCTGATCAAGGACTATAACAATAACCTCTACAGAGCTGGTTTTTCGTGGACTACCTTTGTCATAGGCCTAATCAAGGAAGGATGTTATGTTACAAAACTTACAAATGAATTGTTAATTGAAGAAGAGTGATCAACAGATTAGAACCAATAAATGTTACAGTGTGCAGTCATGTAAATCCATCAGACATTAGTTTTAAAAAAAGTCTTTGTAAAAAGATAGTATGATAAGAAAAAAAACCATATTTAAAACAAGTGTGGACACAGAAAAACGTCTCGCCTGCATTCTGCATCAGTAACGAAAATAAATTTCATCATAAGCATTACGTAAATAGCATTAAATATCAGCAGCGACCTGTATACAAAATATTGTTACCATACCATGCATAGTTACAGGGGAACAGCCGTAACCCAAAAACTTTAACGCAGTCGCTGGACTGTGAAATTGAGGTCAAGGTCAGGTGGAACCTACCAGACAGTCATGTACTATTAATCAGCAACCTATATACCAAATATTGTCATCCTACCATGCGTAGTTACAGAGGAACTGTCGTAACCCAAAAACTTTAACGTAGTCACTGGACCGTGAAATTGAGGTCAAGGTCAGGTGACAGGTGACTGACTGGCAAGTACTCATCATAAGCTACCTCTGGACCAAATTTGATGGACCTAGGGCTTGGGCGTACAAATATATGAAGCAAGATGTCAAGTGTTTACGCCGCCGCCGCCGGATTCCCATACATATGTCTCGCCTCCAGCGACTTTCGTCGCAGGCGAGACAAAAATTAGTTTTATATAAAAAGAAGTTATAATATTATAATCAACAAAAACATGTTCCTTGTTTTAGGAATAAACATAAACTATAAATATGGTATATAAAACAATGGATACTAGAAAGTATAACTATTAACAACATACCAGTAAAGTAAGGTTATAAACTGGCTGTTCTTCCCTGTCTAAAGTACCATTCACAGACAATGCTCCTGATATGTTCATCACAAAATGGTTACCTAAAGAATACAATACTGAATTAATAAGACTCAGAAAACAATCTGATTTTTAACCATCTGTGATTCTTTATCTGTTCGTATTAATTTTATTTGAATAAAAAGATTTCTGACTGATACCTTTATCTAAGTTCATAGTTAAGCTTTCAAACGCTTGCTTTCTCTAATTCTAATTACATTTACACTGGTTCTGACCAGTTTGATTTTGTTTGAATAGTGTTAAAATATAACTTTCAGCAATTTTTAAGCTTTTTTGTGGCATCTAGTTTAAATTAAGGAGAAAACCCACATAACCTTAATGCTGACAGGAACATGATCAGTAGTAGATGACTTCAAATACCTTTGGACCACTTGGCCATAGAGGCCTCTGACCAGTTTGTTAAATTTTGATAAACCATGTGTTATTGAAATGGGCAGGCTAAAAATACATTGGATAATTTACACAAGACATTTTTATTAGGACCTCTGAAAATGGATTTTATGGCTTAATCCCACTAAATATCATATTTATCTAATCTCAGTGATCAAATGTACAAATTATTGGAAGTGTTCATGCTTTAACATTTGAAAAACTCAAGCAGATAATCAATATTGGGGGAGTAAACATGTAAAACAAAAGCATGAACTGAAAGTGGGCTGTATACTAATTATCACAAAAAATCCAGCTTATCCTGAATATAGCGGAAATACTGCTCGCTGGAAGTAAAGCAAACATCCAATCAATCAATCAAAGATACAGAAAATTACCCTACTTAAAGCCTTTTTTATGAGATAAGTCAGCAAGTCACAGATAACTATTATTATTAAATGTGCCTTTGGCATGCTATAAAGATGGCTGACTACAATATTACCTGGATTAGCCATCAATGCATAAGCTACTGTGCCATTATCTCCCAAATCAGGATCTACTGCTAGTATGTATATTGGTAATGGAGTAATATTCTCTTCTACAATGTATTCATATGACCTCTGTTTGAACTCAGGGTAGTTGTCATTAACATCAGTTACAGTCACATTCACCTAAAATTTATATGTACATGTTCAGGAATTCATGTTCCTTATATTTATAGAATTAAACAGAAACAATATGCAAACAAATAGTCTAGTACATATTTTATGTTAAAGATGAGTTGTGTAGGACTTTATCCTGTTATAAGGTAAACTCTGGTTGACCTCTACATATTACATACCAATATACAGCAACCCTAGATGGAAAGTTGATGCTTATTACATTTTCCAATAGGGGCCTCGGTGACTGAGTGGTTAAGGTAGTTGGTCTACTATTGATTATGTGGTCTGTCAACACTGAGATTGTGGGTTCGATTCTCACTGCAGGCAGGGTGTACTCGACTCCAATCTTAATTGACAAGGGTTGCCAGTTTTCCTACCGCAGGTCGGGGGTTTTCTCCGGGTACTCCGGCTTCCTCCCCCAATAAAAACTGGACGCCATGATATAGCTGAAAAATTGCTGAAAGTGGCGTTAAAACACCATTCAAACAAACAAAAACAAACATTTTCCAATAGGGTGAGTGGTTAAGAAAGTTGGTCTACTATTGATTATGTGGTCTGTCAACATTGAGATTGCAGGTTCGATTCTCACTGCAGTCTTAATTGACAATAATTGCCAGTTTTCCTACCGCAGGTCTGGGTTTCCTCCTGGTACTCCGGCTTCCTCCCCCTGTAAAAACTAGACGCCATGATATAGATGCATGGGTAACAGTATAGTGGTTAAATGCCAGAAATCAAGGAAAATGTTTATGTTTGTACAGATTATTAAGAGAAAATTCCTCAAAATCTGGAAATCTGTCAAATTCCTAACAACCATGATGATGAATTGCAGACTGGCTACCAGTATGTTATTCAGATTGACAAAAGAATTGGAATGAACTGTATCTATGATAATATTAATGTAGCTTGTTACTTCAAACATACAAGATCACTTTAAATCAAGTGTTTATATTGGAAACAACTCAAATAATAATTCGTGAACATTGTTCTTCAGAAATTATTTTATGAAAATCAAGTAAATAAATTCCTTAAATGCACATATAAACATAGCTTCACTTACTATAACTCCAACGAAAATAAATAGCTGAACTACTTTTGATGGAAACAGAACTAACTTATATAAGTATTGAGAAATAACAGACAAATCTATAGATTCTTCAGTATTGAGAAATAACAGACAAATCTATAGATTCTTCAGTCAAAATAATCTCTGGCCATTACATGAATTTTGTAGACCTTACCACTGTGTATGCTGTTCTTTCTGGTATTTTGCCATCTTTAACTTGTACAGCAAAACTAAAACTTGGTGTCTTTTCTCTGTCAAGACTTGTTACTGTTGTAATATTTCCCTGAAATAAAAATGTAAATTTTTGCCTGGACTCACTATTTTATAGACCCAAATTTATTTAAAATTTCTTTCATGTTTATCACAAAGATCTTTTCAATAGTTTATGGTAGTCTAATAAATCCAAAGTACTAGAGAAGGGAAATGTTTATCAGACGTCTGGGTCTGTGGATGTTGCTATTTGTTGTGTGATGTAAGTTAAATGATTGTTTTCATGTTATTCTCATTTAAACAAATTTGTAATAACTGATAACATCATATGAAAGTTTTAAACAGATTTATCATCACGACTCATTGATAACATTTTAAATTACCGTTATATAGTAAATACTTGGTGGAAATCCAAAAAATTTCAAAAGACTGGAACATGATTTGTACTATTTATTCAAAATTGTAGGGCTGCAGATCCCAAAACTTGTTACCAGTTGATGTAAAAACGAAATCGTCCCAACATTAAATATTTATAATATAAAAAAGAAGAAAGCCCTTTTGATAAAAAAAATTGCCTGTGACTAAAGAATCAATATTGTATGACTTCAAAAAACAACTCTTATATTAATGATGAATAAATATTTATGAGTACTTACAGATACTGAAGCTACATTAAAGTACTTGGCTGCATTAGAATTACTAATTAATGAGTATCGAAGGTTGTAGTTGGTCCCATTTTCTACTATTGCCTGTACAATTCCAACCCAGGACCCTGTTTATATGTAATGAAGCAACAATGCATGATATAAAAATAAATATTACGAGTACATACGAAAGTAAAAGTTCTCAAAATACATGTAAAGTAGAAACAAAATTGTGTCATGCCTCATGTCTTCTATGTATTGTGTTATAATCAAAATTCAATGACCTGTCAAGTATTTTTTACTTATTGGTCAATCAATTTCAAATACGGATAACAGGTGTTTAGAAAACTGCTTCAATCTGTTTTTGTTAAAGCTCTTCCAATAAGAGCTTGGATACTTAAATAGCAGCTACTGATGCATGACTCAGATGAATGAAAACTTTTAACACTGTTCCCATGACAAATCTTCAAGTTAGATGTTTGAAATTTACCTGAGTCATGCTAGAAAAGCTGCAATTTAAATGTCATGAAGAGCTTTAAAGAAAATAGATTGAAGCAGTTTTCTAAACAGCTGCTATCTGAATTAATTGTGTAGTGTGTCTCAATTGGATTTTCAAATTCTTGTTTACAGATTAATATCTCTAACCTTTTTCTTTAGGAATATGATATATTCTAGCATAATATAGGTATTAAAATAATTAATAATCCCTTTTAACTGAATGATATATAAAAAAGACTTATATTTGCTTGTATTAATAAAATAAGAAAGAAAGTATTATCCCTTATAAAACAAGAGGAAACATCAGGTTTTTCAATTGCAATACATATACATATTTGGTATTTCTGATGCTTCAGAAATCCACAGGATACGTATATTATATGGTCATCACAATGCTTAGATGTATATGTGATAAACTTACCCTTATTTTAATATTTTAAAATTATAAATAAACCTTTGCACTTCTATTGGATTTAAAAATGATTGTTTTTTTTTAAATTAGATATTTTGATTTTTGTAATAGATCTTGTAAAACAATAGTATTATTTTATGAAACTTACAAATACAAACACGAAATTCACAACTTACCGAATGGCATGTCCTCAGATATTGTAAAGTAATACTCTGGTTTTAGAAAGACAGGTGCTTGGTCATTAATACCCTCAACTACCACTGTTAACAACAAGTTAGAAGACAATGGTGGCACACCTTGATCAGTGGCTACTACAGTCATATCTAATGCAGCATGTTTTGTGGCATTCTGATCCAAAATGTGCAGTTGATTCAGTGAATTCAGGTCGACTTGAGCACTGATAGTCACAACTCCTGTGCTAGGATTTATTTTGAAATAATTCAGAATGTCACGTTTTTCAGCAGTTAGGTTAAATAAAACCTTGGAATTGTTCCCGGTGTCTATATCCCTGACATCGGGTAACAAGATGGGGGATCCTACGGGGGATTTCTCTAAAATGGCAACTGTTGCTGATAATGTTACAGAATTATCTGTATCATAGAACATTGGAGGATTATCGTTGACATCTGTTATCAGGATTTCCATGGTTGAACTAGCCTGACATGGTGGATTTCCTTTGTCTTCAGCATAAACCATAAACATATAATGGTCAAGTATCTCTCTGTCTAATGAACCATTTAATACAAGCTGATTTCTCTCAATAATGAACAGGGAAGTTCCTACAAAAAATAGTAGCACCATTGTATTTTTAAACCATTTATTTCTCAAGTGTTGTGTAAGACAATATCTGTACATTTTACACCTATGTGCAAAAAATTTGCTTAAATTATTCTATATGCAGTTATAACACTTTTAAAAGCCAAAATACTAAAAGTAATTTACATACCAAAATGCTAAAAGTAATTTCGCAGCCATATAGAAGTACTGGTTTTACTTATTTATCAAAAAGTTCTAACTGACAGCTAATGATTAAATTATGTGCTCTCCCTTTTCTAATGACTTCATACATGGCTTTCGTGGCTTTTTCTGATAATTGTTTTATACAATATCTAAATGTTCCTGTTCTAGAAAATATAACACCTAAATAGTTAAATTCTTTGACTCGGCCATGAGTAATTTACCTCAAGAGGGAAAGGTGTTGTGTGGGACTTGACTTTATATAATGAACGATTAAATCTTTGGGTGTAACAAACTTGTATGACAATATGATTTCTGAATGCACAATTTCTTGGGAATCAGCAATAATTAAATTTGAAAAAGTTGATCTAATAATCAATGATACCATTGTTAAATTTTTAACATGTTTTTTGTAAAAATTTCTAACACATTTTGTCAACTGGTGACCTTGACCATTGATGGAATTCCTCCTGCATCAATAGACCTCTTACCCAGATGATATCTAGTAATATTATTATTTGATAATTTTGCTGTATTTTAATTTGTCCAAAGTCTACCACGTGATATTTTGTATTTTGGCGGATTGACTTTTGGGGATTGCACGGTTACTAAAAATAGAACAAAAAATTCCAAAAATTGTGTGACGTTTAAAAATCAGCCAATCATATTTTACATCCGGATATAAATCAAAAAACAATGGACAGTGTTGAGTACAAAAGGTTTGTATCCTTAAATAAGGATGAGATATACTTTTTATTTTTATTTTTATTTGTTAATATTTTTATGTAACAAATTAAAATACAGCAAACTTATCAATTAATAATAAAAAAAATACAGCATTTCTCTTAGTCAATACCAGTTATATATATCGACATCGAGTTATATATCGACCTCGGACTACGTCCTCGGTCGATATACATCTCTCAGTCGATATAAACTTGTATTGACTAAGAGAAAGGCTGTATTTGTATAATATCCAAAAGTTTCATTGAATTCAAATGCACACTTTTTGAGTTTAAAAGTGTAGTGTGGGGAAGCAACTGAAAGATTTGATTGTAATTAGATTGGTTAATTATAAATGCATTTTTTCAATGAAAACTTTAATTCAGTCTTAATGACTAAATTGTACTACCAGTTGGATAGAGGTCAATAAAGCAAAAAAATAAAACTGGTTTTTTTTCTGAAGTAACAAATGCATATTAAAAATTAAGACTTGTTTGATATTTGATCTTAGAAATCTTTTTCCAAAATGCTTTAGACATATTTTTAACATTTCAATGTTCATTCTTCAATCTTCAACAAGTTTGACTATTATTGTCCTAATTGTCTAGCACATTAGTTCACGATCTTTAATTTTGTATCTATTACATTAAATTATATCACTGACATTAATTGTGTATTAATTACATTAAATTAATTCACTGTCTGTTATTAAACCTAAACGTTTTTACCTGAATGGTTAGTATAAAAATGAATATCAGCGTTTTCATTTTCATCAAGATCAGTTGCAGTCAAATTATACACCACTGTAGAATTCTTCGTATTTTCTGGTACACTAGCAACCAGCATCTGTGATGGGAACACAGGACAGTTGTCATTTGCATCTTTCAAATAAATGGATACTGTGGTATTAGTTTCTTGTTGCCCATCAAAGGCTTCAATAATTAAATCATACTGAATCTTTTTCTCCCTGTCTAAACCTCCACTTGTGTAAATAATTCCTGAAAAATGAAAGAAATAAAGAAATCCTATATAATATATACAACATGAAAGCATTTTAAAAATATATACTCAATTTAAAAATTAACAATGATAAAATCATCATGTGGGTGGTATCATGTGTTTTCTGTCAATCAACAAGCACTGATAATTTAAAAGACAATCCAATAAATTCCAAACATAAGAAAAACACCTTTCAAATAAAATAAGAACAAATTATAAATTATAATCTTGAATATTGGAAGATGACACATAATCTTATTCCTTTTCTTTCATATAGAAAAAAAGTTTTGATATTTGCTATTCTTTAAACTATAGTTTTTTTTTAATATTTCTTGTATTGTCTATTATTCATATAAGCTTTTATACCTGACAGAATATCAATGTAGAATTTTCCATCAGATCCAGATGCTATTCTGTATCTTGTAGTAATGTTTCCATTAATGTCTTTATCTGTAGCCATAACAACACCAACCTTCTCGCCAGCTACAGCCGACTCGTTGATGAAAAATGTATAGGAATCATTGGAAAATATAGGTGGTTCATCATTAACATCCTGTAACTCTATAGTTACAGTAACCATGGTCATCAACCCAGTGCCATTCCTGTCTGCAGCTCGTACCTTTACAATATTAATGATTATAATACATAATAAGGAATAAGAAATTGAGTAATGTTATTAAGAATTCCACTATCAAAACAGCTCTGGGCCCGGTTTCATAAAACATCTCAAATTTGAGGATTTCCTCAACTCAAATATTGACCAATCAGATTGCTGGAAAATTCAAATTTGAGGAAAAACTCAATTTGAGAAGTTTTATGAAACTAAGGCCTGGTATCACAATCTGTTTCCAAGGTAAACAAGTGATATCTTTTCAAGTAAACAAAGATGAACTCTATAAAGGCTGATACTAAGTACCGTAAAGTTCTTTAAACTGGCCACTGCTAGGACAGAAAAAAAGGTGACCAGTTAAAAGTGGTGGTGGAAATACCGAGGTTAAATTTACCAATTAATAAAATAGTTGCTTAATATATAATGATTGGCTGATTTATGAGGGACCAAATTAGAGAAGTTCATAGATTTAGATTTATAACTTTCATCTCAATATCAATATTTCAGTCACTGCAGCACAATGATATGGTGGAGGATTTTAGGGAAGGATAAAAAAAATATACCTGTACATTATACATAGACTGATTCTCCCTGTCCAAGTGAGCAACGCTGACAACCACTTCTCCAGTATGCTCATCAATTCTAAATAGATTGGTCCCTCTTAAGGAGTACCTGATTCCTGCAGTTCCATTATAGCCAGAATCAATATCTGTGGCAGTAATGGGTGGAATCTAAAATAAAAACAAAACTAATGTAAACAAAATTCCAATAAATTATTATTTCATTAATAGTTATAATTTTATCACATGAAAAATGTCAGTATAATGTACTACTCATTGTGGGAAGATGCATGACATATTATTTTCCCCAGATTTTAATGGGTGGTGGGAGCCAGAAAAGTATACTATATGTCATGTGAAATTAATGCACAATATAACAAGTGTGGACACAGAAAAACATCTCTCCTGCATTCCTTATCAGCTACGAAAAAAATTATGTCATAAGCATTACATAAATAACATTAAATTATCATTTAAAATATATAATGCATGGTTACAGAGAAACTGACCTAATCCAAAAACTTTAACATAGTCACTGGACTGTAAAATTGAGGTCCTGGTCAGTTGAAACCTACAAGACACTCGGGTACTAATCATTAGCAACCTATATACCAAATAATGTTATCCTAACATGCATGGTTACAGAGGAACTGCCTTTTCCAAAAACTTTAACATAGTTGCTGGACCGTGAAATTGAGGTCAAGGTCAGATGACACCTGCCAAACAGTCATGTACTCTTCAGCAGCAACCTGTATACCAAATATTGTCATCCTACCATGCACAGTTACCAAGGAACTGCCCTAATACAAAAACTGTTATATAGTTGCTGGACCGGGACATTGATGTCAAGGTCAGGTGACACCTGCCAGACAGTCATGTACTCTTCAGCAGCAACCTGTATACCAAATATTGTCACCTGACCATGCATAGTTACAGAGGAACTGCCCTGATACAAAAACTTTAACATAGTTGCTGGACCATGAAATTGAGGTCAAGGTCAGGTGACACCTACCAGACAATCATGTACCATTCATCAGCAACCTATATATCAAATATTGTCATCCCACCATACATGGTTACACAGGAACTGTCGTAAATCCAAAAACTTTTACATAGTCACTGGACCGTGAAATTGAGGTCATTCTCAGGCAACAGGTGACTGACTGGCAAGTACTCATCATAAGCTACTACTGGACCAAATTTGATTGGCCTAGGGCTTAGGTTTACAGAAATAAGAAGCAAGATGTAAAAGTGTTTATGCTGCGACCAGATTCCCATATAAATCTCTCGCCTCCAGTGATTATCGTCGCAGGCGAGACAAAAAATTGTGTTCAGCTGAACTCCAAAAGCAAAGTTACATAAGTAATTTAACTGGGTCCGTTTGATTTAGCTGTAGATTTTGGAATGCAAAGATAAACTGTAATGTGTAACAACAGAATCTATTCATTGTTAGCTTGCATTGTTTATATCTATTCTTTCTACAATTAACTTGCCAATTTATAATGCAAACATTTAATTCTACATTTTAATACCATTGCATAGACATATTTTTATTAAATTTTTATTATGGTTTAAATTTGTGTCCTCCATGTTGTCTTTTTTGTCTCGTTTGTTTGTTTGTTTGATGGTGTTTAACGTCACTTTCAGCAATTTTTCAGCTATATCATGGCATCCAGTTTTTATTGGGGGAGGAAGCCAGAGTACCCGAAGAAAACCCCCGAACTGCGGTAGGAAAACTGGCAAACCATGACAATTAAGATTGGAGTCGAGTACACCCTGCCTGCAGTGAGAATCAAACCCACAATCTCAGTGTTGACAGACCACGTGATCAATAGTAGACGAACTACCTTGACCACTCGGCCACTGAGGCCCCCCTTTTTTGTCTCTAACTTACAATATTAACAGGAGTGTTGACAGGAGAATTTTCTGGAACAGTTCCTAAATAGATTTTCTGTGTGAAAACTGGGTAGTTGTCATTGACATCTGTCACATAAACAATCACTTCAGTATAACCCTACAAAATATTTCATAACAAAGGTGGAGTAAATCCTTATTCCACCATCATTTACCAGATTTCGACCAGAACTGGTCAAATAAAATGTCTCAGAGACATGTATACATAAAAAGTTTGAATTCAGAGTAGATTTTCTTATCACAATCCTGCTTTATGCTACAATTACTCATTGACTTGGTAATCATAATCAAAGAGGTAAAAAATCCAGATAAATAGGAGAACTGAAATTGCTCATCAGAAATACTAGATGATGAAAACAAAATAAATAAGGCATGCTGAATTATATTTTTTGGAATGCTAGCCAAAAAATAACTTTGAGAGGTCTAACATTTCACCGTACTCATTACCTTTTTGCTGCCAGTTCTTTGCTCTCAAAATTTTCTAAGATAATGAAAGTAATTCAAGAAAATTGTTTATAACCACCACGACGACCCCACCCTGAAAGTAGGCCACTGTTTCTACAACCAATAACTTACACAAAAAAAAAAATTTGTGTGTGTGTAATGGCCCTAATCAAACAATGACAAATTTGTGTTTCTGTTAATAATGAAGCTTCTTAAGACATTCAATTTTGTGTAAATTATATGTAACACAATGCTCACTTCACAAAAATATTAGGTAAACAAGAAGTAGATGACCAAGGAGTTTAAAATCGCTATATACCATATGGTACTATAGGATAAAGCAATATGCAAAATATCAGGCTTCTGCATCCTAAAGATGTTTAAAAAACTGACAGAAATTTGTGTTATAGATGGACGATTGAACAAATGAAAGAACGAACAGACGGATGGACGTACAAGGGTAAAACAGAATACCCCCCTCTTCATCAAAGCAGTGGTATAATTAACAGGGAAGACTGCATAAAACTATGATAATGTTTCCTGTGATTCATACAGTTCTACTGGCAGTTCCGTTGTCCTTAGCAATCACTGTAAATGGGTATCTGTTACTGATACACTGGTCACTGTCCAGTGATCCTATTACTGTTATTGTACCATCCTGCAACCAGAAAAAAGACAGATTTCACACTGTATAATTTTAGGTTTTTACTTTTATTGCTGTTGTTGCAAATTTAATTGTACAACATTGGCCAATATCATCAAATTATATGTGAAATAAACTGACAATTAATTTCTACGTTTTTTTCACGATTTTTTTGTGTAGTTTTTGCTTATTCATTGGTTAGAGAAGCAATACACAGCTTTAAAAATTTAAACATAAAACTGATTTTGATTTTTTCCTTCTCTATCCTAGAAAAAAAACACAAAAAATCAAATTATTAGTCTATATTTCAATAAATATATTATTGAATATGAAATATGAGATTAAGAAATAATACCTGTATATGACAATTCTTGCAGATTGTACATTGGTTTCCATCAACTATTTCTATTATAATATAATAATTCTTGATATGACAGATTAAACAAGTGTGGACTGTGAGCAAACTCACAAAGGGGTACCCCCTGCTTTGCTTCGTCCAATTATCTCCCCTGAATAACATCAGACAGCGACGAAATTCTTCATGCACATCTACATATGATATACTTCCTTCATGTAAAGTTTCACCAAAATCTGTCAAGCCCTTTAGGAGGAGAAGTGCTTACAAAGGATGTAGAAGTGCTTACAAAGGATGTAGACAGACAGACAGACGGACGGACGGACGGACGGACGGACGGACGGACGGACGGACGGACGGACGGACGGACGGACGGACGGACGGACGGACGGACAGACAGACAGACAGACAGACAGACAGACAGACAGACAGACAGACAGACAGACAGACAGACAGACAGACAGACAGACAGACAGACAGACAGACAGACAGACAGACAGACAGACAGACAGACAGACAGACAGACAGACAGACAGACAGACAGACAGACAGGGTGATTCCTATATACCCCCCCAAACTAGTTTGCGGGGGTATAATAAATAGTATTACATAAGCATGGTTTATTAGACATTTTATGATAAATAAAACTCCATATGGGCAGTATTAATAGAAACACTGAAACTTTCAAGGAAACAAGAAAATGTCTCTGGGCAACACTGATGTCCCACATTGGTAAATATCCCCTGGGCAACACTGATGTCCCACTTGGCACACATTGGTAAACATCCCCTGGGCACCACCAATGTCCCACTTGGAACACATTGGTAAACATCCCCTGGGCAACACTGATGTCCCACTTGGCACACAATGGTAAACATCCCCTGGGCAACACTGATGTCCCACTTGGCACTTATTGGTAAACATCCGCTGGGATACACCGAAGTCCCACTTGGCACACATTGGTAAACAGCCCCTGAGCAACACCGATGTCACACTTGGCACACATTGGTAAACATCCCCTTTTTACTAAGTTTATTCAAGTAAGAAATATTTGCCACAGCCCTACAGAATTTTGCCAGAGAGAAGACCTCATAATGTCCTAAATGATAAAAGTTTCACGATGATGTGGTCATCTTTATAAAAAAAAAAACTTTCAGTGCAAGAGAAAAACCTGGGGTGGGATGGACATAAAGATAAACAGAAAATCTATATGTCCACCAACATTCATTATATACAAAATGTAACATATTTCACAAGATACAAATTTTACCTGTGAAATACTAAACAGGTGCTCTACGTCCATTGATATGATACTGTATGTGATGACACCATTGTTTCCTAGGTCTTCATCTGTAGCATTGACCATGCCCACAATTATCCCAGTGGATGATGTTGCATTGGTCTCAGGTGTTGTAAAATTATAAATAGAATAGGTGAACACAGGATCATGGTCATTGACATCACTGATAATAATGGTTAACGAAGCCTAAAATATAAAGATATAATACAACTTGAATATTACCCTGATATAATTGCGATTTCGTATTTTTCAATACAATAGCTTATTATTAAACAGTGATGTGTTTACCTTTTGAGTATAATAAACTAGGTTCTTTTGTAAAAGGAGCGACATATATAAACATCAGATTAAGGAATAAATTACTTGTGTGATATGACACAGTCAGTTTATCCAAACATCATATTTATGCATACCTGAAACTGTCTGTTTATGCAAATATCCTATTTATGAGTATCTGACTTGAGTGACTGAGACTGTATATGCAAACATCCTATTTATTTATATCTGTCATATATAGATAAGAAGGTCTGTTTATGCAAACATCCGTTTTATAAATACCTGACTTGGGTGAATGAGACCATCTTTTTATGCAAAAATACTATTAATGAATACCTGACTAAGACTGTCATTCTATGCATACCTGACTTATGTGATTGACACTGCCAGTATATGCATACATTAGGATTTTTCCTATACTGCTTCCACGACTAAGGGGAAATAAACATGTGTATAACTCAAAACATTAAAGTGACCTTGACAAATGCTTTGTCAAAATGGCTGGATGTTAAAATTCTACTTTTTGACAAAGACTGTATGTCCCAACTTTTGAGATGTTTGGTGGTGTACTGATAAATTTATGAGATGCCAAGATGTAATTTTAGATGCATTATGACTTAAAACATGAAAATGAATGGAATGGATAAACATAAGAAATCTCTCATTTTAAAAAATTTACGTCACAAACTACATACAAAATACTGTGTGACAATGTATACCTTAAAAATGGAAGAAACATATTAGGATAAGACTTACATGGTTGGAGTTGAGAGAATCGTTGGCTACTATAACTAAATCAAACCGATCTTTAAGTGACTGTACACTAATGGTAGTACTCAGTGTTATCAAACCATCCTTGTCTATCTCAAACAGTTCTGAAAAAAATTAAACAATAGTTTTGTTTTTAATTAAAGAAAAATAATGAATAACCCCATCAGTTCTACATATCTTCAGAAATAATATCTGTGTGTAAATCAACCCAAAATTGTTGTAATTTGTTTCATTTCAGATATGAACTAACTATAATTTAACAGTTGTTAAATTTTTTTAACTGATTATTAAATGAAGAAATAAATAAAAACCTGGGGCAGTCGAATTACTTTTGTGGAAGAAGTAACATTTAGTTTTTGGAATTGTTGTTTGTTTTTTTGAATGGAGTCTTATGCCAGTTTCAGCTATTTTTCAGCTATATCATGGCATCCAGTTTTTACTGGGAGAAAAAGCCACCATCCACACTAGTAAATGACTAACTATTTAACCACTCAGACAGTAACAATTAAAGAACACTTTCAAAAAGTTCAAAGTTAAATTTTTGTTTATTATTTTGCCAGAAAAAGTCATTCTTGAAATAATTTACCGGAATCTTTCCCTTTTAAAGTATATGTGATGTTCTTGTATTCTTCATTGTAATCACAATCTGTGGCCTTCACCGCCAGGATGGAAAATCCCTTTGGCGACCCCTCTAATACAGTTGCATTGTAATGACTCTTCTCAAACTGGGGTACACAATCATTTATATCTTGCACATTCAAAGTTATCTAAAAAAAAATCATAAATTAAGATATGTGTTTATTCAGTCATCACAATTACCTTTGTTGAATCAAATGTCTTCCATAAATAAAGTGGTTCATAACATATATAGTTGAAAACTGATAAATGTGGAATTTAACACCAATCATTCATTCAACCATGTTATGATCATTCAGTTTTGTTCACAGAACATCAACTGAATTTTTTATGTTTTACTAGGATTGAGGTAATTAACTAATAAATATTTATTCTTGAAGATACTAATAAAATATCACTATTTGCTTATGGCATATACATGTATTAAAATAAAAAAACAAGACAATACAAACACAACTAACCTCCGCTGGTAAAATTCTAAGGTTATGTATACACTGGTGTTATACCCACGGACAAGACTTACCACAGTCATAGCTGATTGCTATGAATGACCATAAAAAGACTTACCAGTCATAACTGATTGTTGGGGATGACCAAAAGTCAAGACTTGCCAGTCATAGCTGATTTCTGTAGATGACCAAAAGTCAAGACTTACAATATTCATAGCTGATTTTAGAGGATACCCATTATCAAAAGCTTCCACATACAACATAAACACTGTTGTTAGACTTACCACAGTCATAGCTGATTTTTGTGGATGACCCAAAGTCAAGACTTACCACACAAACAGCTGATTTCTGTGGATGACTCAAAAACAAGTCTTACCACAGTCACAGCTGATTTCTGTGGATGACCCAAATTCAAGTCTTGCCACAGTCACAACTGATTTCTGTCAAAAGCTTCCACATGTAATGTAAACACTGGTGTTAGACTTACCACAGTCACAGCTGATTTCTGTGGATGACCCAAAGTCAAAACTTACCACAGTCACAGCTGATTTCTGTGGATGACCCAAAGTCAAGTCTTACCACAGTCACAGCTGATTTCTGTGGATGACCCAAAGACAAGACTTACGACAGTCATAGCAGATTTCTGTGGATGACCCAAAGTCAAGACTTACCACAGTCATAGCCGATTTCTGAGGATGTTCCTTGTAAAAAGCTTCCACATGTAATGTAAACAATGATGTTAGACTTACCACAGTCATAGCTGATTTCTGAGGATTTCCCCTGTCCAAAGCTTCCACATGTAATGTATACACTGCTGTTCCATTAATTATTTTCTGAACATTTGGAGATTCTCTATCCAAAGCTGCCAGGACTGTGATTACACCCTAAATAAATGATCTATTAATATTTCCAGATCTTCACAAGAGAGGTCTAGCACAATGACATTCCTGTCAAGGTAATTGTTCAAGCCATCTTTTAGCTATCTTGTTCATATATAATGTCACTTTGTACATTACAAAAAAACTTAGTCCTTAACCAACCTTGTTAAAAATCAGAAATGTGTAACCATGATATTATTATAATTTCTGACGATGAGAATTTTCAGTTATGCACAATACAAGATTACTGAAGATGTTGCTTCCAACAATCAGGATAAATACAAAACCTTTGACTGGCAATATATATAATATTACTGTACTGACTTGACATAAAATCAGTATAAAGATGACGCTTGGAAACTGGGAAAATGCAAGGCTCTGCTGAGCCTTCTCTTTATTTTGTGCTTGGTCCTTATATTATTTTAGTGTCAATTCAATAAACTCATATTATGCTTATCCTCCAATCTTTTACATGAAATTTACACACAAGGTCCCCATTCTTTAATTTCTATTTATTTTTAGACCAGTGTTAAAATTTGCACCCATGTTGGGCCATCGCAAATTATGCATTGTTATTTGTGAATATGTTACCTTTGAGTGTGTTGAATTCTATTTCAGCAATAGGAAATAACTGTGACATAAGATTTTTGTGATAAATTGTCACATTTATATCACAAAAAACTATTAAGTCAACACATTTAAGCTGCTTTAATAGGACGATAGCAGGATACCAAAAATATAAACAAATCTATTAATGTTTATAGAAGTATACTATAGTTTACTAACTGTATTATTTGGTAAAGTAGTTATACTAAACAATCCATCGTGTGTATCAGATAAAATAAAGTAATCTGATCCATTGTCTCCCAAATCAGGATCAACTGTTGAGACTATCATTTGGAAACCAATGCTACTATTACCTAAAGTAACAAATCAAATATGATTGACTACAAGGATGTTTAATACAAGTCATTAATTTAAATCTATACTCAAGCACTCAATTCCACTTATTAAATTTACCTTTAAAAAGCATTTCTTCCCATATTAATGAGTTATTCATATTAAAGTAGGTTTTGTAATTTGATTCTTTAGCTAGTGATTGCTTCATTTAAATTATTAAAATTATGTAGAATGCGAGTTTCTGCTTAAGTATATAGTTTGTTAATTATAGCTATAATTTTCTAATATTTTAACTCAAGCTGTCTTAGTCGTGTTCTGACAATAAAAAAATCAAAATAAAATTATTTTGTTTCTTTGTTTGTTTGTTTGTATGGTGTTTAATTAGACTTTCAGAATTTTTCAGCTATATCAATGTGTCCAGTTTCTATTGGGGCTAAGAATCCGTAGTACCATGAGAAATTCCTGACATTTGGTAGGAAAACCCAGGCAATCCTTGCCTATTAAGATTGGAGTCGAGTACACCCTACCCACAGTTAGACTCAAACCTGCAACATCAGTGTTAACAAGCACATGATCAATAGTAGACTAACTACCTTAACCACTCAGCCACCAATGCCCCTAAATGAAAACATATTGCAGTTAATTGCAAAACACTGCACAAATAAAACCTTGGGCTCTGTCTATGGATACAACTGCAGCAACAAAGGACATGTTATAGCACTGTAAGTCTAATAAATGTGCATCTCTTATATATGGTTTGTAACTACAAATACATTTATGTGGTCCTAACAAGGGTGCTGCCCCTTAAGGCTAAATATGTTGATAACCAAAGACAGATGAAAATTCTCTTGACATTCCTATCAAATTGGGTTAAAAATAAAAACAAAAATTTACTTAAATCTTAACAAAAAAATATTTAAGTTATATCTCAAAAACCAAAAAAATAAATAAATAAAAGTCTGTTGATATATAAACAACCGACAGCTTATCAAACAAGCAAAAATTGTAAGGAAAAAAACAGCCTTTCGACACTCTTTCTTCTGAAAATCCTAAAAATTCCAACAATCCACAGACACTATACAAATGCTCAATCAATCAGTATTCCAACAAAAAAACACTAATCCCATCAACACTGGAAAAATATAATTTGCAACAATTATTTAGCCCTTTTCAAACTCTTTAATCTCAAAAACTAACAATAAAATCTGTTTTGACATTTAAAAAAATCCTCTTTTATAGAAGAATTCAACAAAATCAGATTTAAAAAAATAGAGAAAACTAAAAATTGTCCCTTTTGAACCTCTTACATTTGAATAAACATAAAAAAAAACCAAAAAAAAATACATAGAAACAACCGACACTTTATACAGGAATCCAATGAATAAAAATCCTAAACAAACTGGATAAAAATGAAGTATTTACCAAAATGGTGAAAACTAAAATATGGACCTTTAATTATCCCTTATACCTCATAAAACTATAAAAGATAAGGAAATCTGTTGGCATATTAAAGAGGAAAGTAAAGAATGCATCTCTTTTATTGCAAAAGTAAAGTAATGACATTAAAATATTAGTAAGTATACTTATTACTGCAAAAAAGTCAATCAAATGTAAAATTCCACATCAAATTAAAATACAAAAAACTATGAAAAAAGTTGCATTCATCTTCGCTTGCCAAGGGTTACGATCCGATTCTCTTGAAGAGAGGGGGGACCTGATCGTTACACTTGGCTAGCGAAGATGAGTTGCATTAGGCTTTGTTTGACACATTTTTAACTAAAAATGGTAAAAGATTGAGACATTCTAACAGTATAATTCTAAAAGCATTCCGTAGGAATATTTTGAAACTTTTGTAACTGGTTAAGATGAAAAATAAAAAAAAAATCTTTACCTTGTAAAAAATAAAAATTCAAACACTTTTTTAGGAAACAGTAGAGACTATGATATCCTTATCAGTCCCAACCTTCATTTGTAACAGGGACTATACTAAAAAGAGTCAACTAAAAATAAAATTCCGTACAGAGAGACAAAGATGACAACAACAGACTCGTAGCATCACAAAACCCAAAAACCGTGTGGTCACAGAATAAAAAACAATGAATAAGACATTGCGTGATTAATAGTGTCCCATAATTTTTTTTATCAAACCCTGCCAGTATGTTCATTGAGCTTTTTTAATATATACCTTCCAGATGAGTATACGTGTAGGTACTGTTGACAAATTTAGGATCATTGTCATTCACATCCAGCACTGTAATGTAGACTTCAGTACGGCCCTAAAAGAAAACATTGCAGCAATATAATAACAAATAGTCTTATAAATGAACAATTCAATTTCATGTCTTTGAAAATAATCCTAACGCTATATCATTAAAAAACATAAGAGGGAATAGGCTTCATGTACAAACAAGATACTGTTTTCATTTTATTGCTTTATCTACTTGGCTTTAGGCCACTGATGACCACAACCCATGTCCCAAAATATTAAATAAAAAGTACCTTCCAAACCAAGTTTTGATGGAAAAGCTCTGATTTTAATATGATGTGCCTAACATGCACTCGCTTCTATTATAACAAAAATTGAAAAATTTCATTGGACAGAAATTTTCATATCATTATTTTAATGACTTTTTATTCTGTTCTAACTATAATCTATTACACAATTTATAGTTTTGGTGCTATGCCCCTCAAAAAGAAAAACAAGTGTGTACACAGAAAAACGTCTCGCCGGCATTCCGCATCAGTAACCACAATAAATTTCGGCATAAGTATTACCTAAATAGCATTAAATATTAGCAGTGGCCTGTATACCAAATATTGTCACCATACCATGCATAGTGACAGAGGAACTGTCCTAATACAAAAACTTCCACATAGTCGCTGGACCGTGAAATTGAGGTCAAGGTCAGGTGACACCTACCAGACAGTCATGTACTAGTCATCAGCAACCTATATACCAAATATTGTCATCCTACCATGCGTGGGTACAGAGAAACTGCCGTAATCCAAAAACTTTATCGTAGTCGACGGACCGTGAAATTGAGGTCAAGGTCAGGTGACAGGTGACTGACTGGCAAGTACTTATCATAAGCTACCTCTGTACCAAATTTGATGGACCTAGGACTTGGGCTTACAAATATATAAAGCAAATTATATAAGTCAAGTGTTTACTGCGCCACCCTCGCCGGATTCCCATACATATGTCTCGCCTCCAGTGACTTTCGTCCCAGGCGAGACAAAAACTATGAAACCGCCATTTTTTAATTGCAGTTATGATGATTTGTTTAAAAACTAACTATATGGCAATTTTAAAGAAATTCATTGACAAATTAATTTCAGGTAAATGTCCTGCACCCCATAAACACTAACCTGCTGAAATACCCACCAATGTTTGCAGGCTTACACAGCTCTGTACTCAATCTGCATGGTTCTGTAGTATATATGTTTTATAACATAATTCAATCAATTTGAAATGGGCATGACATAGATAGAGAATCCTCTGCCATCCAATGCTTTTTTAGAATTGAAAGAGCGAGGGACCTATTAACTTTCTAAAAAAAGCATATGACGGCAGAGAATTCCTGGACTAGACATGACATTTACATGTATTGTAGACGATCAGATGCTAGATGGTCAATCAATGATCTATGTTTCGTGGCAATTTGCTGTTCATTTGTACTTTGAATGACAGAAAAAGGTTTACACTATGGAATAACTTAAGTTGGTTGATAATACTATAGTTAAGCCCTGACTACTTCAATGCATTTGAATGGGCATTTTTATTACATGACATGAAATCATGGTTTAAATCTTACAAAATGTCCTGCAGAATCCTCTACCCTGACAGTCACTGTGTATGAAGATCTGTTCTCTCTGTCAAGTTTTGTGTTCACTTCTAAGTCACCAAAGTTTGTGTAATTCTTGATGATGAAAAAGGAACTATCAGCTGGAAGCAAGATATAATGACTTTTTATTCCAGATTTGTTAATTTTCAAATTAAACTAGAATTGCTGGATTTTTACATTAAATAACAAGTGCCAAAGTGCTACAAACAATGCCTGTCGAAAATTTGAAATTTTTTTGTGTATAAATAAAGCACCATAACTCTGTAGTGGATGCAGCAATTTGGCTGGATGATATCAATCCTGGTCGAGATATTATGCAGATTTACATTTTCCCTCAAGTTTCATAAAGATCGGACAACGACTATTTGAGTTGGATAGTATAAATAAAGGAAAATAACTGAAGTGATTTGGCTGGTTATCAAACTTGGCCAAGATACTATGACAATAAACATTTTCCCAAAGTTTCATGAAGATTGGACAACACTGTAGACACTGCCCACCTGCCTGCCATCGGTGTTCCCATAATATGACCCGCCTTCGAAGGGCATATAAAAATATACTTTTAAAGAAAAGCACAGATAAAACAAATATAAATATATTAAATATATGTTTAAATTGTATTAAAACATGGAAAAAGAGTACAATCCTGCTTATTGTAATTATCTTTATCTTATCAATTTAAACTTACCTCCTTGTAATGAGTATGTTAGTTTTCCAATGTCAATTGCATCATTATCATAAGCCAACATTTGAAAAATACTTGTAGCTATATGGGCATCCTGAAATCAATGAAGCACAACAATCAAAATATTAAATAACACACAAATAAACATAACAATACAAGAATATTACAGTAAGGGACTCAAACAGTACAATAATTTTTAACCATTAAGGAAGAACATTGAAAAAAACTAAAGTTGTAAAATAATGTACACTAAAAGAATACTACAATTTAAATGCCCAGACAAAAGTAACTAACAACAATACCTGACCTGCAAAAGTCAGTTTTTTTATCGAAAGACAAATGTAGCAAAAGAAACTAGAGGCCCCTTGTTTGCAATTGACATTTTCCATCTAGCTGTTATAACTTTTAAGTTAAGCCCCGTTCACACAAAGCAGCGACGATCCCAGATCAAGCTAGGATCTGAAAAAATTGTGCATCTGGGAGGATCCGGGCAGTTTGGCGTCAAAATCCAACAAATTGCTTGATCTTTTGGTCTTCATTATGACTGTACTACGATGCCCCTACTTCAAACGCACTGCTAACACGCTTCTACTATGATGTTACACAGACTGTTGCGGGCCAGCAGCTGCGTTAGCGCTACACTGCTGCTACGAAATTCAAGATCATACTACAAGGCTTTTGCAGACCTGGGTGACTGTACAACAATATTGCTACGGGGGTGTCTATCATATTACATAGTGGAAGCGTTTTAGGAGCATACTTTATAAGTTCCATACTGTACTACACTTTTACTGCAATTTTACTACGAGCATGAAGATCTCTTTACGATGCTTCTGTGCTGCTTGTACGATTATGATGCTTATACAAAGCCTTTTTTACTACTTTACCCTGATTCTTGTTGGCATGTTCAAAATAAGCGTGGCAACAGCGTAGAGCTCTCTGATCATGAAGATCCTAACGTGACTATACTGCACTTATGAAGACTCCACTTAGTTTCTCCTGCGACTTGTCACGATCAGTCACGTTTTCGGTCACGCTTTGATCGTAGTAGAAGAGGTGTCTATGCGTAAAGTGGGGTTACTGAGCAAAAAATATATAATCTCTTAACAAATTTTGATTACGGGCAATAACTCATCTAAGGTACCATAAGGCTATTTTTGAACAATTTAATAGGCCTTGTCTTTCAGGTTAATTAAGAAATCTACAGTTTAATTATAGCTATTATAGACTTTTATTTACACATTCAAATACTGATTATTTTGTCTAAATTAATCATTAAAAGGCAATAACTCTTATAAAGAGTCATGTGACAATTTTGAACTAAGTAATGATTTGTAAGCCTTGCCTTGCTGATCATTTTTGCAATTTACAGTTTCACTCTAGCAGTTATTGCATTTAAGTTTTTAAGTTATAAAAACGGAAAATTTTGTCAATAGTCTTAATTTAATGGCAATATCTCCTACAGGAAGTCATAGCACAGCTTCAGACTAACAGAAACTTTTGTAGAGCTTAAATTGCTGATCAATTAGAGGTAAAGGATTTCTCTATAGCAATAATAATTTTTCAGATATTGACCAAAAATGTATGTTGACACCTATGGTTTTTTTTAGCAATCTTTGTCCATTGATCAAAACCCTTGTTATTCCTGAAAATTTGATTGCAGGTTAAAAACAAGTGCTGGAATTATTGTTATCTCAAAAGAATTTAAACTGTTTTCTCAACTGGTTTGTAGATATCTCAAAAAGGATTTTAGAGCACCCCAAAAATCTAGAAATCCGAAAAAATCGTGACTACATTCACCCATGTCATTAACTTGTGTTGTCATTGACAACTTCGGTCTACACTTACTTCACTGACAGACACGCTATATTGTGATTGGTTGAAGAAAGGACTGTTATCATTCACATCCAGTACATGTATCTTTATTTGCCTGGTGTCACTGTATTTTCCATCACTTACTGTAGCCTATTAATAATTACCAAACAAAAATTATTAGACTTTTAAGAAATCCAGTTGGTGCAATGCAAGACTTAAAACTCCATAATGTAGATCATGATTAATAAATTGTGTTAACTAATCTCATCAATCAGATGTAAGGGGCCTCGGTGGTCGAGTGGTTAAGGTAGTTCGTTTACTATTGATCATGTGGTCTGTCAACACTAAGGTTGCAGGTTCGAGTCTCACTGCCGGCAGGGTGTACTCGACTCCAATCTTAATTGACAATGGTTGACAAGGATTGCCAGTTTTCCTCTGAAGATCGGGGGTTCTCTCTGGCTTCCTCCCCCAATAAAAACTGGACGCCATGATATAACTGAAAAATTGCTGAATGTGGCGTTAAACATCATTCAAACAAACAAACAAATTCAATCAGATGTAAATTATAAACATAAAAATAAGTTTCAGACAAGACTATCAGTTGAAAAAAAAAAGAAGAATGCTCAGAAAAATATAATGTTTAGTTAAGTAATGAAAATTCCATTAACTGTCCTATATAAAACAATTGTTAATACCGTTAAGTTATAAACTCCATGTAGGATCTGTGGCATGGTTTCAAAGTCCAGACTGGTTTTTAACATCAAACAACCTCCTGTTTCATTTCTATACTTTAATATGGTAAACTTTCCTCCAGAATTGTCCTCTGAAATGCTGAAGTTCAGCTACAAAAGTCCATTTAGATAATGCACAAGACAATTATTATTACTTAACAGAGTTAATATAAATTAATTTTTTTCTTTTATTAACTTATATTTAATAGGGTGTGGAGGTAAAAACAAAGAATTTTGGAAACAATGAAATCCATTCGAACTTTTTATGGAAAATACAATTATTATCAGTAAAATATGAAAGGCTCACGAAAGTGTATGGTTCCACAAAAGGGCCCGATTCCACAGCTAGGTCAGATGTGATAGTGATATTAAGTCCAAAAATAAAATTCTGCAAGTGTGTGTGTTTGAATTAAAATTCCAAAAGATATTTTGCACATGCACACAGCACACAACTCTAGACAGGATTTTGATACTCATACACCCGCTGGGTGGCAGGTTGGTCACTGCACGAGGCTAGGTGGAGTGTTTAAAACAGCAAACGGGGCTAGATAACATATTTAACACAGCTTACTGCATAAGATAGGACTTTAAAAAACACGTTATGGCCCTATTAAGTCAGACAGTATAACAATAACATAGACTATAGGTTAAGGTAAGTTGGGTTAAACCTGTGGTGCTAGATAGATCTTTTGTCACAGTCCTTCATGCCAATTATGTTGTTTGCTTAGTTTAATAAACTAACTGTGAACTTATATAACATAGATATACAGCCTAATGCAGTCTACGAACCAAAACAGGACATATGACTAATTTAGAAATATGATGGAATAAACAGAATAAACTTACAAATCCTTAAGGTGTCCCTTGTAACATCCAGTCAAAAGTGTACTAATTTTTTGAGGACTTTCAAATCACTTTCATAAACATAAAAACATAACCCTAATTGAGGTGATTATGTTATAAAGTTACAAAGTTAAAGTTATGATGTTACAAAAGTTTTATTGTGATGTGATAAAATGTAATGTTTAGCAGAATACAAATTGGACAGGGTGTGGAATCGGCCATGTTTGTGTTTGATGATTGGCCATGATTGAGGAATACCACATGTTTGGGGACATGTTTTTGAGTACTGCATATATTCAACTTTGGAACATAATGAAAAGCAGGGATAAAAATCTAAAATATTGGAATATACTACAAAGTTTTAACTTTTGAAAGGAATCCAAACATGTGTACTTTGCATTGTATGATGCTGTGACTTACATTGGTATTCAGATCTGGGTCATCCACAGGAAGTGAAAAGAAGCATGTATTGTTAGAAATATCTTCTGCTACTGTGGCCATATCATAATGGAATCCGAACCTTGGCGGATTGTCATTTATGTCAATAACCTTTATATTAACCTGAAAATACAAAATTTAAATTTTTCATTCAATTTTTTTGGCTCAATAATAATGACAATTGACAATATAATTAAAAACAAAAAAATCTAGACACTTATAACCCGCTTGGCATATATTGGTAAACACCCACTCAAGTTCACTCAAGCATGAAATTTTTGGTACAACCCACATAATTTTGACAGTGAAGAGATCTTATCTGGCTGTAACTGTGTACCAAGTTTCATGTAGATCTGAAGACATCTTAAAAAATAAAAAACTACAACATAAAGACAAATATCAAATTAGACAGACGAATGAAAAAACAAAATGGACCTAACTTTCGTTGGAGAGACATACAAATTATTAATCATCAATTACAAATCTACCATGGAATTACCTTTATTATATAGATAGAGATGAAATATCGAATTTTCACGGTAAATCACATGTGAAAATTATCGTTTATTTTCACTCTCAGGTTTTTTCCCGCCAAAGTTGCAGTTAGTTTTGTACTATACAGATATTCATCCGCCGTTCATAAAATTTAGGATTAAGCATTAAAATTTTACAAAAACAATTTTAATCTATATAATAAATAGGATAATCAATTGGGCATCGTGAATATCCAAAATATGATCACTCGTGCCGCATAAAGCATCAGATTAAACTCATGCGTGGAACAAGTTCCACACACTTGTTTAATCAGATGCATTATGCGGCACTCGTGATCATATTTTGGATATTCACTCCGCTCAATTAATTATCCTATAATTCTGTTGTATATCTAAACAATCCTTCAAATTTCTCAAAAGTATGAAAATTTTTTTACTGTACTGATAAATGACATGTAAAAACTCCAACATACTAATTCTAATGCAATTCTTAATATAACCTCTATTCTGATTAGACAATGTGAATAATTTCATGGCATCAATTCCACCTTTAATGCAATCAGTTGTTCACGCAAAGGCAGACATTATTTTTGGTAAATACAAAATTACCATTTTAGTTAGTTAATTTAGTTTTCTATTGGTGTAGCATTAGAATTGAGATAACTGTATTACATTTTAAGATTTGCCAGCATAAATTGGCGATTTGATGGTAGGAAGTATCAGTTTACTGGCTCCCCTTATGTGTCACCAGTAAACTCAATTTCCGACCAAAAAATCACCAATTAATTTTGGCAAATCATTAAAGTAAAATACAGTTATCACCTAATTAAAACAACTGTTATTTAATTTTTTGCATTTGATATACTTAAAACATAGGGATCCATCTATGGAGGACTTTACACTTTACACTTTATATCAAAATAGTCAAAAAAAAAAATTGTGTGGCAAATCATATCAACATGTGTAAGTCAGTTGGTGATGATCATGGCATTTAAAGTTTTGGAAGATACACTGCCCAATGGTTTAAATATAAAAGCTACTGTAATTTCAGGAGAAACTTTGACTTTGTTATGGAAAACACAATTGCCCTTTGATTACTGCATTGGCAGTGCATACTATTCACACTGATGTATTATATGCACACAATCAAAGTTTACCTTACAACAAGTGATTAACTACTTTAACTGTACCCTTTTACTTCATGTGTATAATAATCAAGCAAGTTCATCAAATCATCTCTTAACAACAAGGTAAATATGAGCTAATGCTCACAAGTGATACCCCACTTTCACAAAAAGTATTTGGTTAACAGGAAGAAGATGACCAAGAAGCAATATGCAAAATATTTAGGCTTCTGCATCCTGTAGTTGCGTAGAAAATTTTTTTAACGAACAGACGAACAAAAGATTGAAGTGACAAGGGTTAAACAGGTTATCTCCAGCTAATGTAACAAATGCAGACTTTCAATTGGTTGGTTACCTGTCAGTACAACTCCTATGCCCCCGGTTGAATTGCAAATGTCACAGGGTGTATTGTTTGTGAGTAGTTAATGTATGTTCTAGAGTACCCTAGTGTATATTATTCCACAAAGGAATGTTTCCAGACTTTTATATTTGTTTGTATTTTTACTTAATTTCAAACGCTGCAGATGCGTTTTATTAACACGTACACAGATAAATATGGATTAAATCAGAACTTGACATCATTGTTTGGTCAATCTAATTAAAATTAAATCTTTCACTTGCTCCCCCCTTTTTGTTATTGGTCGCTGCGTTGTAAGGTCTAACAACATCCCATTACAGGTCATGTCAGGGGTAAAAATTTTTAATTTTGATTGTCCAATCAAATTTTAGTTAGAGTTGAGTGATTCGACTAATCAAATACTGGTTTGAATATCATACTAGGCTTTAGCGTCAAAATGGCGATGTCCGATGCATTTTTGCGGTCTGAAAAGTTTTACAAACTATTTTAGTACTCGAGAACTCAAAGAATTATGTTGGATTGTTTAGAGAAAGAAAGGGTTGCGTTGCTGTTCTTCCTAAAGCGTTAGGGAAATTCTTTCCACTTCAATTTATATCAATTACATTCCAATGAAGAGAAAGATGAACAAATTGTCATCTAGCTAATTGAGAGATGTTGGTCTGCTTTTGATATTGCTTGTGGAGAATGAAGTAAACAGAAGTTCAAAACTTAACAGCAGCATAGAAAGGTCAGTACGTAAATTATATACGAAAATATGAACTTTTTTCACAATAAGGAACTACTGGTAGACATTAATTATTCATCGTACATCCTATTGCTCAAGTTTTAATCATCATTCATGGCTTGGTTGACTGTCAGAAAAAATTTAAGGTACATTGATCACCACTAATGAAACGCCATCTCATTTGTAAAACAAAGTTGTGGATTTTTTTCCTAAATACTGGCAAACATTTTAAAAATTATTTGTCAGAAAAAGGTGTGTGAAAATCAATGCTACAAATAAAATAGTTATATAGCTATTCAAGTCACTTTAATACATGTATAAATTAACATTATCAACAATTTCATTTCAGATTTCTGAAAATATCACAATATCAAAGACAGGTTTATAGATATCATTTGTGCATCACTGAGTCTAGTTGGTGACCCTGTATGGAGAAGCAATTTTCAAATGTTTCAAGTTTCTGTTCAAATTAGATGAGTTTCACATGATGGCAACTTGGTAAGTGGAATGTTTACATCTTGTTTTTTTAATCTACTAGTACAATGTATCTTGTAAATAAATAAAAGTTTCAACTTGTATAGATCTTCATAAAGTGGATAGTTATTTATAAGTAACCTAACCACATACATAGATGCATTCTTATATTCTGTATGAAAGTATTAATAATCAAGAATTGAAAAGAGTGCAGTGACATGCAGTTTAAAAAAAATTTGCATTTAAAATTTATTCACAATACTAAATATGGTTTACATCTATGATGTGACCATTGTTTAGATAAATACCTGTACCTTGATTAAACAGCATAGGGATAGCTTGTAAACTTGGTTCATTGGCTACATGTATGATTAAAGGTGCTAATCAATTTGTAACTTTGAATTAAAATTATTGAACCATTTCCTCTAAAGGTATGCAGTTGACTGAATATAGGGAATAAACTTAATACACATTCTACTTTACAGAATGTTATTTTCTTCCAAGTGACTGCTCTTATTTTCTCATGTTTTCAATTGTTTAAACAGGGAAGAAGATGATCATAGCTGGATTTTCTGTTCTGGTCCAAAGTGCTACATGTACTACACACAAATACTCACAAAAGAGTTAAAACAGATGAAAGAAAAAAATTCTCAGTATATTGAGATGTCAGTGTCATGACTTATACACTGTAGATGGATGACAGTACCTTAAAGAATGGTATTTTTTCAAAATCTACCATCTATTGCACTTCAATGTTTTATGTTTTATACATGTTCAATGGACAGGAAGAAATTGGAATTCTTCAGTTGCTGTTATTTTATATTAAAATTATCATCTGCATCAACTGACTTTGAAATTAAAAAATATCCTGAAAACAAAAAAACTGTTGTATGATAGTTTTTTGACAAACAATTTTATAAATGCAATGTACATCTGAACTTAAGACCTTGGAATAAAATAAAAGTGGAATGCCTGCTAAATGCACTTGCAAAGAATGCAACATATGTTTCATCCGATTCTAATGTTGGTATGCAGTCTGATGATGATAAATGAGAGTACAACTAGTCTGGCTATCAAGATGAAGAAAACAAATCTTCAGTATTACTTGATGATCAATAATAAAATATAATTACTTCTATGGATTGTATATTGTTTACTAATATTCAGAAAATTATTTCAGTGATATGACAAAAAACAGTAAATAAACAAAGTATGAAACTATATACCAATTATTGGTACTAAGCAAAAATTTTTCATCAAATACATGTAATTGTATGTACCTTATGATTATCAACTACCATACCAAATTTTCTTGTAGAAATTAGTTTGTGTATTTGAATGGAATTTAATGCCACTGTCAGCAATTTGTCAGTTATATAGCTAGTCACATCCAGTTTTATTGGTGGAGCAATCTGAAGTACCATGATGAAAACCATGACCTTTGTAGGAAGACTAGTAATCCTTGTAAATTGAGATTGGGTTTGAGCTCACCCATAATGAGACTTGAACCTGCAACCCCAGTGTTAACAGTCATGTAACCAACTGGGATTTAACGTCAGTTTCAACAAATTTTCAATTATATCATTTTCCAGTTTTTATTGTCTTGCCTGTGGGGACTGGAGAAACATAGGAATCTGGCGACTACATAAACACTATATCTGTGTAAGCTTAAAGCCTAGGTAAATCAAAGGTCCAGTGGAAGCTTATGATGAGTACTACATTAAAGTTATTGGATTAGGTCAGTTCCTAAGTAACCATGACAATAATTGATATAAAGGCAGGAAAACTATAAATCCTTGTCAGTTAAGATTGGAGTTGAGCACACCCTCCCGCAGTGAAACTCAAACCCAGAACCTCAGTGGTGACAGGCACATGATCAAAAGTAAAATGACTATGTTAATCACTCAGCCACAATAAAGGGCTCTGTAATCAAGAGAAGACCAAGACCCATAAAGATAAGAAATGCACATATCAAAGATACTCCAGACCAGTAGGAAGAATTGCACTTGTGTATACTACTTTACCAATTGAAAGTTATTGCTTCTGTCAAGTCTGGCTCTAATTACATACACCTGAATACAATTTGAAAATGAGAAAATGTGTATCGATGACATTTAGGTCTGGATTAACACATATTGGTAAACACACCCATTTTTCTTCTCTAAGTTCAAGCTAGAAATATTTGGCACAAAACTATAAAAATTTGCCGGTGAAGAGATATCATTATGTTGTAACTGTGTGCCAAGTATCTTAAAGATGTGACATCATCTTCCTAAACAATGCTTCAGTGCAAAGGTAAACCTGAGGTTGGGTGGACGAAAAAATGAGCCAAAAATCTGTACATGTATGTCCCCAACAGGTGTACATGATAAAATGCAAATAATGTAGACTAATACTAGATGCACTGAAGACAGAGACTGGGGCATTTGACCTCCATTGTGGAAACTAAACTAGTATAGGCATATATTTAACATTCATTTGACATATTGCACATTTGTACTGTACTGTAATGTACATGTTGTAAATGTGTTGTACATGAATATTACAACTTTAGTTTACCTTAAACACTGTTCAAGGAGAATTAAGAATCCTTCCACCTGTGCCTGCTTTTTAAGGTAGTCATTCTGGATTGGTCTTTTTAATTCATTTTGTGTACATTTGTAACAAGAAATATAAAAACTTGACTCAATTATATAAATTAAAAATAAATGTTTCCCTCTTTTTACTATTTAGCAAAGTAAAACAGGGGTTGACTCTTGAATCTACAATTGATTACGTGGTTGACGACAACCTTAATTCACAAGGCAGCAGAAGGTTTGGGGTTTTCTCTAGGTACTTTGGTTCCTAATAAAAACTGAAGGTCATGAATTTGATGAAAGTAGAAAAAAAATTCAAATTGGACAACATACCCTACAATGAATTTGGAATAAAATCACATCTGGAACACTAATTTTTTCAAATTGGAAAATTAAAAAGGATTGCCGAAAGTTTTACTATAGGAAGTGTGTAAGCTACATGGTTCAGTGGAAGAAATTTCAGTAACTGAAGCAATTTCAAATATGAACACAAAGTTTAGGTGTTATGTTTATTCTGTCATAATTGTAAATGAGCAATTAAAAATGAATAATGTCTAGAGTGATCTCTAAGGCAATGAATGGGTTCCTTTAGTTTATAATGGTGTAATATTACACAAAGTAACAAGTGATATATAGGCACTGCCAAACAGATTTGGCTCAAGCAATCATAGCATATTTTAATGACCATCTTGGTTTCTTGTCACTAAATCCTTTTCACTTTTTAGCCATGTCCTTCATATTTTTTAAAGAAATCTTCATGTCTGCGTGATATTTGCTGTTCCTGATTAAAATAATACGTATTTATCCAAGTTTAAACTATAATGAAGGCAGATATATGATCCAAAAGCCTTTTTTCCATCAATATCTTCGTTGGTGACAGTTTAAATTTAAATGGTAGGCTGTCAGTTAGTTTTGTAACTGGGGGACATCTACCTTCATTTTAAATAATACAAAGCATTTCAGCCCGATTCCAGTGTGCAAAAATGCTTCTGAGTTCTGTTCGATGTCACTTCCACTTGGTCCTGGTATGTCTGGTGTAGCTTCGATTTGCACGAATGAAACTCCACAAAAAAAACACATTGTTATTTTAGGATTGTATGTATAACTTTCGTGACGTTGTTTATTCAGTGGATTCCATATATGTAAGAAAATTTGCTTCAATTTGGTTTGTTTACATCTCCGGTAACAATCTTGTTGACGTATTGTAATACATTTAGTACACTTTGGCATTGAATAGAAAAAGCAGATTTGCCGATGTTCCGAATGTATACCCTAAGATTTTCTAGCCACGATTCTGATTGGCTAATGGAAAATCTATGCATATGACCCCTGACGTGACCTGTAAAGGGATGTTGTTAGATCTACTCGCAGCGACCAATAACAAAAAGGGGGGAGCAAGTGAAAGATTTAATTTTAATTAGATTGTTGTTTGTTGATGTTATGATAACATATTATTTAAGCGCCAAAATACCAAAAGTAGAAAAGACATGTAAAACAGAAAAAAAACTCATTAAATCTCCTTAGGCTGAGTTTGGTACCAAATGGGCATTTTCCTGCATGAAAAACCTATAATTTTTTGTGAGCAACTTTATGACGTTGCCCATTTAGCTTATTTCTGATAACAGAAGAATATATTTCCAGACTTTTATACTTGTAAACTGGGGATAAATCTGTTACCTACGTTATTACCTGGGTGTATGGAAATTGTACCACCTGATAGTACTTCTGCACAGCCTTCAGCTGCGCCTCAGGCTGAACAATAGTACTTTCAGGTGGAACAATTTCCATTCACCTGGGTAATAACATAGGTTACTGATAATACCCTTACTTTTTCGAATCGGGAATATAATTATCTACAATTATCTACAATTGCGCTTATACTTTTTTAATCGTAATTTATTAACAGCTTACTTCTTACATATTTATGGTCTGCATACACCACTTACTTGAGCTTGACAAGAACTTGTTGAACTGTTAACCATAACATGGATTACTATCTGGTCCCCTGTTTCTCTGTCTAGAGGGTAAGTGGAGGTAATGTTACCCTAAAAATAACAATACTGTCATTTCCTAAATATTTCAATCAAATCAACCAAGTTAATAATATGCTTTACATGATACAGTACACCTAAGACACCATCAATAAAATAGACTGACTCATATACACCACTCAGACAGTCCCAAAACACATACTCCTTATCCTTTCAAATCCCTCAGAGCCAGTTACAAGTCGGACAACAATCTTTCACTCCAAGAACTATTAAATTATGGAACAGCATTCCCGTCAGTATTGTTTTGAATTCACCTTCAAAGTAAAATGAAGCAAACAAAATTTTTTAATATCTTACTTACTTATTAGCATTTTCAGAGTCCATCTTTTTATCCTCATTATAAGTTAAGTTATTCAGCACAAACTTCATTTTCACTTTAAATTTGCTCTCTCAAAGAAAAGTGACATTACATTCAACAAACTGAAGTTCGTCACCACATATACTCCCTATCTGCCTCCTGTGGACTAACTCTGCAGCTCTCTGGGTTGGTCCCTGGGAACCCTCACAGTACCCAGCTAATCACCAATTAGTAAGTATGTAATAGTGTTGTTACTTGAAATGTTTCTAAATGTAATTTGTCATTGTAAATATCAACAGTTTGTAACATTGTAAGCACATATGAAACATTATTAATATATACTTACATTTCTATCTATAGAGAATCCAGTTGAATTAATCAATGTGTAAGTCAGGATGCTGCTGGAAATAGCATTAACTTTGGTAACATAATGATTAGTATTGTTCTCTGTGACATTAACAGCTATGATAGCTGGTGTTATGACAAGACTTGGGTTGTTATACAGGTCAATAGTCATGGTGTCAGTTAATCCACCTGTATCTGTAACTATAACGGTAATTGTAAAATTATTTTTTGTTAGGTTTTTGTTTGCAGTTATGTGTCCTGATGTTTTGTCAATACTGAAATCTGTTGTGTTTCTGAGTGAGTATGTCAAAACATCATTTTTGTCTGGGTCTCGTGCACTAACAACAGCTACTGTTGTATGTTGTAAAATGGGAGACTGAATACACATTCCATCCATTTTTTCCAAGAATTGTGGTTTTTCATTGACATCAGTTACAATAATTTTGACATGTGTGGTACCAGTCTTAGGATCGTCTGCTTTGTCAATGGCTATTACTGTCAATTCATAATGTTCAGACGTTTCAAAGTCAAGTTGACCTGTTAGAGTTATACTTCCGGTTGTTTCATCAATAGCGAATTTCCCATCATACAACTGGTAGGGTACCAGTCTATATCGAACTACACCAGCATTTCCTGGATCAGAATCTATAGCAGTTACCATAGTTACCAAAGTATTTATACTTGCATTCTCGGCAATATATGTAGTATTTGTTGCCAAGAAAGTTGGTGCAAAATGATTGGTTATATCAATAAAAATACTAATAAGTGCAGAGTTAGAGTTTGGGGGCTGTCCATGATCTAAAACACTGACAATAACTTTGTATGTTTTATTTGTCTCAAAGTAATGATCACCATGACCATTCAAGACAAACAGCTCTCCTGTTGTATCATTTATCCAAAAATGATCTTCCTGCGACAAATAGAAAGTAAAACCATTATTTGAAACATCCTTATCAGTAACATTGACTGTTCCAACATATCTATTTCCCTCAGCATTGGCTGGTATAGAAAAGTTTCTCAAATCTTCGGTAAAAATTGGTGAATTATCATTCACATCTTCAACCAATATTTTAACAATAGCAACATCAGTACGAATTCCATCAGTCACAGATATATTAACATAATAAACTGTTCTGTCTTCTGCATCCAACAATTTCTTGGTGACCATGACATTACCATTAAATTCAAATATATCTGAATAGCTGATCACATGATATATCAGATGGTAATCTGGTGTGTCCTTGTCAAATGCTTTAACCTAAATAAAAAAGAAACGAATATGTAAAGCTGTAATGACTGCAGCAAATAAATATTTCATTTAATCATACTTTTCTTTTCCATTTAATCCAAGACTGTTTACCATGCTAATAATATAAAACAGACGGTGTACTTATATCAAACAAAGAAATTGCTTAAACTATAAACATGAACTAAAATATGAAAATCTTATTAAAAGCATTCATTTGCTATGCCAAAATTTTCCTACTTTAATACTAACTTTTATATAATACAATTTTGTTTTTGTTTGTTTGGTTGTTGACATCAATTTCATTAATTTTTTTATCTATATCGTGGCATCAAGTTTTTATTGGATAGAGAGAGCAGGGAGAACCAGGTAAAAACCCTGACCTTCAGGAGGAAAAATGACAATTCTTGTCAATTAAGGTTGGAGTCAAGCACCCCCCCCCCCCCCACAAACTGTAAGACACAAACCCTGGGCTCCGAAAGTGTATTTTTACTGTACATAACCTACTCTGATGACCTCAGATCCCAAACGTTCATTTTCTTTTATAGTAGCATTATAATTAGGCCAGTAAAATTTGGGAGGTTTGTTGTCTACATCTTCTATGTCTATCTGGACTACTGATCTACTGAAGTGTGACAAAGGATTGTCTGAAAACAGATACAGTGAGATCTAAAACATCATAAAATGTAAACATTTAATTGTAGGGTACTTTATCCTTCAAAGTGTTTCTTAATCATTAACAAAATAAAAGTTAAAATACACTGTGTTGTTTCAAACAAAATACATATGCATGTTTTACCTAAATTATGTAGATATACTGAGAAGTTTGAATTAAATCAATAAAGTTAAAAAAGATCATTCTACTATCTTTCAGCTACCAGTAAAAAACAAGCAGACTGGACCTGTAACTTCATATTATTATATAATTATACACCATATGTCTGGTCTGGTCATCATAAACCAATTCTTTGCTGAGCATTTTTAAAATTCTTATTCACAGTTGTATCTAATTAAAACTTCTTTCAATTTCCTCTGTTGTTAAGGCAATTGAGAAAACTGTCTTGCTGAGCCAACTATTTGGGTATATATGTCACTGCATGAGGCCAGAACAAATCATCTGGCCATTACAGACAAGTGCCGCAGGTCATGGTTTACTCCGTGTACTCTGGCTCCTCCCCCAATAAAAACTGGACGCCATGATATAGCTGAAAAATAGGGCATCTAATGGGACATTAAATGATACCCCGCCACGATATTCATCAATAGTTAAATATATTTGTATATATACTATACTGTATATACTATACATCCACTATATACTAGTATATAGAGACAGAAAGAAATGAGTTATCTTTCTTAGACCAGAAAATTTCATTATTGTCAAATTTTGAAAATTTATAAAGTGGCAAAACTTCAATAATATTTTTCGGATCATCCTGAAAATTGAAATTTACCTGTATTTTATTGTACTGAACAGCTGTGCAAAATATCATTCAAATCCCTCGAGGCGTTTTCAAGTTATCATCTGGAAACCTTCGGGGGACAGACGGACGGATGGACGGACAGACACCGAACGAAACTGATGGTATGACATAATACCTTGCCACTTCATGTGGCGGGTATAAAAAATTGGTGAAAGTGGCATTAAACAACAAAAACAAACAAACATTACAGACAAATGTGCTAAAAACAAATATTTTCATTGATGTTCTATGTACAAGTGGCAACATTTTAGCAAAAATTGCTAAAATGGAGTGAAACTCAAACTTGAGTTGAATTTCCCTTTTTTACCAAATATCAAATCAACTTCTTCAGGCATATACAGAAAATGTGTGGCTAACTGATATTTTCGAGAGATTTTCTAGGCCAACAAACTCCAGTACAAATCATTAAACAAGAACAAAACTAAACTAGATCTTGTAAAAGGACTACATACAAAATATCTAATTAACTGATTCAGGCAATATCAAATGTGCAGAAAATAGATATTTTCAAAAGATTTTCTATCATAAAGGACCACAAATTCCATAGAAATTGCTCAACTGGATCAAAACTCAAACTAGATATGTAACTTCTTATGATATGACTATTTATCAAGTATCTAATTAACAGCTTGAAGCATTAGAGAAACAAGTGCTGAACACATAACAGATGTGCCGATGGATAGAGGGACAAAAAGACAGACAGACATAGTGCAAGTCTATAGTTGCCTTCTGCTTCAAGTAGAAAAAACATAACAGTGCATATTTATATTCTTTAAAGTTACAATACATATTATTCAAATACAGAATCTCAAAGTTTAAATAATTAACAACAAACCATACCATCTACAGCCTGTATTAGCAGCGTATGAACTTTACTAATGTCATAGTCCAGACACTGAATGGTATTGTTAATGTATAACAAGCCGTTTTTTTTCATGCTAAAAATACTGCTACATGAACCATCCCCTCCTACAATACTGTATGACAGGGTACCAATGTTGTCTATATCTGAGGCATTACCAAGCTGAAACAATGAAACAGACATTTTGTAATTTAGTTAAGTAACATAACACTTGAGGTTATAAACAAAGTTTGTGAAACAATATAAACAGTGCCACTAACTGACTACATCTTGATAAAATTTAGCTAAATAACATAACGCTTGGGTTACAAAGTCAGTGAAACAATATAAGCAGTGCCATTAGACTTTGACCGTTGTTGAATTGAAGTTATATACACTGTTTTCTTTTACTGTCTAGATTTGTCTGGATTTTTTTTTTTGTTTTATAACAAAAAATAATTTAAACATAGGTGAATTCTGATAACTTTAAGACTAAAAATAAGAAGCATGATACAACAAATTACTAAAAATTCTTCCTGCAACTGTTTGAGGAACCCCTTTTTTTAAATCTATACATTAGTTCATATAAGTACTGTAAATTCACTGTGAGATGTTTTTATTATTGCAATTCTGTTTTTGTTACTGCATTAACAAAGTGTACACTTTAACACCATTACATTCTATGGGGCTCTATAAGGACTGTTTATTTCATGTCTGACATTGTCACACATCAATACATGAATGATTTTAACAGAAATCTGGACCTTTCTTATGTTAGAATTTGTGTTTGCTAATTGGAAATAATTTATTTGATGTTTGCAACAACAACATGATGATATTTAAAAAACAGATTTTCATGTTCTGAGCTTGCAAAAATAACAATATCTGTTAAGTCTTACAGCTGTTATTTTGTTTGATTACAATAAATCTTTCTTTCTTTCTTTTTTTGTTTAACGTGGCGTTTTTTTCAGCTTTATCATGGCATCAAGTTTTTATTGGGGCAGGAAGCCCGAGTACCCAGAGAAAACCCCAGACCATCAGTAAGAAAACTGGTAATCCTTGTCAATTAAGATTGGAGCTGAGTACACCCTGCCCGCAATGAGACTCAAACCCGTAACCTAAGTGTTGACAGACCACGTGATCAATAGTAGACCAACTACCTTAACCACTCGGTCACAGAGGCAACTGATTACAATAAATAATTTTCTACCCCACAATTCTTTTTATCTTTGATGGAAAACAATGGTTTTGTATTACCCATGCCAATCTCCATTCTACTGAAACTATTTTAATGACTGCAGACACTTGACAAATGTGTCCAATAGTATTTAAAGTATATAATTGGACAACACAAAAAATCTGTAATTATTTCTAGATCCCCAAACACAGATAAACAAAATAGAATGTGTATTCCTTTAGATTTAGATGGCAAATATTTTTTGAAAACCTGACAACTCCCACGTAATTAGTTGTTATAATAAAAACTCACATTTCAGAGGGGGTACCTGAATCGGACAATATTCAGAATACAATAATTTCTGAATTTACTGTACATCCCAGACAAATACGGTCAGAAAAATTGACCGCAAAGTTGTCAAATCCATGATAATGTGAATCTTATACTTAAAAGAATAGTTCTAAAAATTCTTGGTTTGGTTTTAAGCTATACCATGGTGACAAGAAAGTGTTGAGAATATTTTTGTCTTTAGATTATATGGACAGACTAGATTTTATAGTGCTAATGGATGCCAGTAACAGCTCTGCAGTTACATAAATCAAACCACTCTAAAAAACATAGAATTCATGAAAAAAGAAGCATACAAATTTAGGTCTTTGGTTTAACCTGACCAAGGATCTCTTTCCCTATTTAGTATGAACAAACTGAATTAATTTTGAAGGTCATAAACAGGTTATTGTTGAATACACATAAAATGAATGATAATTATATTTAAAGTGAACCCATTTCAGTACCCAATGTCTTGTGCTAGTTGGATTGTGATGGTAAACCTCAAATTGAGGAACATGTTTAAATATAATAGACCAGACATAAGTGAGATGGGTAGATTAAGATGAACTGACACAAAAAATTACAAATTAAACATGTGTCAAAGGAAAGGAGACAAAAATTATATATAATAAGTACTTGAAAAAACTTTGTTGTGATGTCTTCTTTCACTGTAACATTATAAATTTGTTGACCAAACCGAGGCTGATTGTCATTGACATTCCTGAGATCTACAGTCACTGTGTCTGTGATATTATGAAGTCCGTCCGAAACCTCTACTTTAATATAGTATATCTTTGGATCCACCTCATAATCAAATATCTTCTTAGATGTCAACAGGCCATTCTTACTCATTTCAAACTCTAAAATAATACAGAATGTGTTATACAACTGTAATCCTACAATTGTTCTAAATATCAATACAACTGCATGGAAAGTGCAAATATTATATGAATGTCAAGAGAAAAAAAACAAAAACATATCATAGTTACATACATAACACATTATAATATGATACTTGAAAAAAAAATGTATTTCCTTTAAAATGATCCTAAATACAGATGGGACTTTACTTTGGTAAATTTTAACGAACATTTAGACCCTAAACTAAAATAGACTTTTAGGTTATTTTGCTTCAGCATTTTGAAGGCTTTATTTGTAAAACCAAGAAAATAAAACTACAGGTAAATCTTCTATTACAACAAACCTGAAGTGTGATTCAGAATCCCAAATTCTAAAGCTGAGTTAGTATCTTTGTCTGTTGCACTTATAAAACCAATTATGGTTCCATTCGGTTCATTCTCATTTAGACCAAACTTATAAGGAACTCCAGCAAAGACTGGATCATTGTCATTAATGTCCAGTAATGTAACCTTTACTGTAGCCACCCTACAAATATATAGTATTACATGCTTTGCCATTTTGCATATTGAAAATTCTGAAATGCAAACTTTTGTGTACCATACATAAAAAGTTTAATCTGACTATGTGTACTATGGAATTGACAATAATATTTTTTTCTAAAACCCTTCAAATCTATGAATATTAACCTTGCAGTTTCAGCAAAAAAAGTTTTAACATACTTAAAGTATTTGCATATTTGGCAAACCTATTTTGAGAGAATTTTGTCATTAAGTCTTTTCACGGGTCTATTATACACTGGTAACACTGTTAACTTAATTGGAAGAGCATTATACAATAAACTGCAGGTGAACCAGGTTGGAAGTTTTTTTTTTTACCCGAGTCAAGCATGAGAAGCTGCAATTTAAATATCCAGATATTTACTAAGAAGAGCTTTAAAGTAAACAGATTGAAGCATTTTTATAAACAGATGCTATCTCAGTATTCAGAATTGACTGATCAATTAATGCAGAAAATACCTTACAGTCATTGTATTTTGACAATAAAACCTGTCAATTCTTATTAAACTACCATATTTTTTTTATGTGGGTAATATTTCTAATAGCCATAAATGAGTTCGTTTCATAGGTTTAAAAGTATAAGATATTGTCAACTTAATAAAGATATGTATTAATATAAAACAAAATTGTGTTGGAATCTGTTAAGGAATAACTTTGATACTACACACCAGTGATACTGCACTAACACTTGTATTTTCTAGTATATCATTAAGTAGCATATCTCTAGAAATTCTTGAATGAAAAAAGTGGTTTTTAAATCTTAACTAAATTATTGTTAATATATAGCTTGTGTCTAAATTTGGTTTGAATCTATTGAAAAATCCAGATTCCAATGCCTGACAAAATAGAATTCAACATGAAATGAGCTTAGCACAACTTCATAGCAACTTAGCTCAAAAATTATGTTAAGATAACATACACAATACCAGAGGCTCTTAAGAGCCTGTATCGCTCATCTGATTTTATAGGCAATGAAGATGCCATTTCCCTGAAGTTAAACTAGGTCCTGTAATTTTCAAAAAATTCTAAAGAGGACCATCCAAACAATATTACTGGTAAGTTTTTTTTCCGTTGTGTTTAACTGGTTTCAGTGAAGAAGACTTTTTTACATTTTTTTCCAAAGAGTCCAAGGTTAAACTATCCTGTGGTGATGGCCATTATGAACTTACGATTAGCATAAAAAATAAGAAGTAAGTTTTGTCTCCATTGGTTAACTGGTTTTAGAAAAGAAGCCTTTTAAAAATTTTTCCCTTGGGTCCTATGCTAAACTAAGATCTGCGGTGGTGGCCATTTTGATTTTCAGACTGTAATAGAAAACATGCACTTCATAGAGGACCATCCGAACAATATTGCTAGTAAGTTTTGTTTTGATTAGTTAACCGGTTTAAGAGAAGATGCCTTTTTTACCTTTTTTCCCCTACGGTCCTATGTTAAGCTAAGTCCTGCATAAGCGGCCATATTAGTTTTCCAATCCAAATAAAAACACAAACATTGTAAAGATCCATCCAATGAACATTATGGCCAAGTTTGGTTTCAATTGGCCAAGTGGTTTCAGAGAAGAAGATTAAAATGTAAAAAGTTTACAAATGCCGACACTGATGACAGATGCAAAGTGATGACAATAATGGCATAATATCACCCAGATTTTGTAGTCAGCTAAAAAAGGCACAATGGCATTCATGCTTTCCTATTGTAACATATAATTTGTGTGGACTTTCAGAAATAAAGAAACCATACCCTGTCAGTGCAGGATTTCCTTGATCAATGGCATGTATAATGACAGAATATTCTGTAGGACCTGTTTCATAATCCAGTTTGGTCAGCAAATATAAATCACCGGAACTTGACACATTAAATGTCTAAAAAATAGAAAACAGCAATGTAAACAATATACAACATCAAATCAAGGTCAAAAAATGAGATAATTTGAACTGAAATAAGTAAAACAACATTTTGAATTATACTTTCAAGACCTTTACCTCCATATTTTCTTGTGAAAGAAATATTGCAAAAATTTTGTCCCTCATCTGGTTGCATATAATAATAGAAACAGTTCAAATTAATAAATAAATACAATACTGAATAATTCCTGAATTATAGGTATACAAATACAGTTGGTTATTTTTAAAATGTCTGATGATTTTATGATCCTATTGATTCAGTAGTGAAGGCAGTTGTTTTTTATTTAATTATAACATAGTTATCTTTATACAAGCAAGATGGCAATTTACAGTCAATACTGCGTCAAATAAATGTTTTTATTAACAACAACCTTCAGTTGTACATTCTTAGAAAGTTGTTAATTGCTGATTGTTTACTTGCTTTGGCCTGCCAGTACAATTCATGGATTTTTGGATGTTTGGGTTTCCCCCGGAAGTACAGTTCATTGATTGCCGATTGGTTACTTGGTTGGCCTAAACAATACAATGTATTGATTGGGGAATTGGGTACTTGGTTTGGTCTGGCAGTATGTTTCATCAGTTGGTGATTGGGTACAATTTAATGATTAATGATTGTGTACTTAAGTTTGGCTGACAGTTCAGTGTGGGATAATTGGTTTAGAATGGCAGAATAATTCACTGATTGGTGATTGGGTACTTGCTTTAGTCTGCCAATACAATTAGTTGATTAGTGATTAATTGATTTGTCATTGTTGGCCTGACAGTACAGTTTGTCAAACTTGTTGAATGCTGATTGGTTACTTGATTTAGCCTGGCACTACAATTAATTGACTGTAGATTGGGTACCTGCCAGTACCATTTATCTTTAATTACATACTTACCGTGTTCATAGAGTGATAGGTAAAGATCTTATTGGCCCCAGAATCAATGTCTGTAGCAGTAACTCTACAGTTGTTAATTAGTCCTTCAAATCCTTCCTTTACTGTACAGAAGTAGGCATCTAAACAATAACAATGGTAAGAATATGTAACTACATGAAAAATTAAACTACTTTATGTATCTCTTTTAAAACAAATTGATCACACCTTATCATGTATTTTAATGTCTCAATTTTCTTAAAATCTGGTCAAAGATTTCCATTTTTGGGTTGCATTAAGACTTTCGTCACTGAATTCATTTTCATCGATGGTTTCCATGGATGGGATTTAGTGCAGGTGCGTTTTGCAATGCCAGAATTAATTTGACATGTGAGCGATTAAAAAAATGACAACACACTTGCCGATGGATATTTTTTAAAACATAGTGTGTTTCCACTTAAAATTAAAACTACAACAGTACCATATCTGTACGTATCTTAAAGGCATGATAATTAAAAGCATAGTCATACAGGTTTACAAAGTTCTAAAATGGTCTGTTTGTCTCGGATCAGAAAATGGAAGAAGTCTCTGGTTGAAAGCCCTCTCGTTTACAGTCAATTTTTGTCATTATCTGACAATACAAGTTTCTTTTTAAATCCATTTGCTGCTGCAATAACATTTTTTAACCAAAAATACAATCAAATCGCTGTTTTTAAATACTAATTTTGTGAGACAAGCAAAGAAACCATAGTAAGAAACAGGGAAAGTCATTTTGTAAACAAAATTTGTAACATGAGGTCCTAAGATTAATTTACAGAAAAGAACTACAAAGAACTGACCAGATAAGGAAAGGACAAAAAACAACCGAAAAATATACCAAGTAGAGAAATATTATAGAAAAATCCCTTTTTTTAACGTTCAACTGACAAACTAGAAAAATCTACATACACTGGTAAAACAATATTTATAATTTATCCAGAAAATATTAAATATTTTCTATTAACAACTGAACTTTTCAAGGTGTAGCCCTATATTAATTGTAGTCTTTTAAGCATTAGGAATTTATGGTTGAAGACATACACCTGTGTATATTCATCCTTTAAATTTAAATAATTTCTACTTAGGACATGCACAAATTATGTCCCAGTTTCTTTTTAACTTTGTGTTACCCATTATTTATTTTTACACAACCAGTATTTTAATTTTAACCATTTTTGTCATGTCTTTCATTTTCTGTATATGTAACACATATGCAAGATGGAGTTTATAATTATCATTATCAACATGTTATATATGGAATAAAGACAGTAGCAGGATAAAAATGTGATAAAGTTTCACGAATAACAAGTCAGGTCAATAAAGTCTACAATATACTTTGTATTTAATCCCAATTTGCAATGAAATAAATTATAAATGAGTTATCATGGCCAGCAAGTTCCAAATCTAAGCACTGGAATATGAAACATTTACATTTGTATTTTATTTCACCACTGATTGAAGGTAATTTGTTGTCATAATAAATGTAGTCACAAGTGTTTATTTTTCCTTATTTTTAAATTATTTATAAATTTTATATTTATTGTATTCTACATTTATATTTTATTATATCCAGATACAAATTAAAAAGCCAAATTGAACCTCAACATTTTTCTTTTAGTTATACTGTAAGAATTTGTATGCTTTGACACACATTTGTGTAAAACAACAGCAATAAAGTTATTTACACAACTTAGTGTCAAGGATGTGATGTCCACATTTTGAAACACTTGACAGTCTTGCATTTCAAGGTGATTGATATTCATAATTTGAATAGCCTTTCTAAATTTTTTTGGTCATATTCAATTTAAATTTAAAAAATCAAAGAATCGAAAATAATGAGATGCCCCATTAAATGAAGTCCCAAACAGGAAGTAGTGTACTGTAAGTCGCTTAGCATGTACAACTTGTGATACTTAACCACCCTGTCAAATTTCAAATTGTTCTCATGTACGGTTTATGAGAAAAGCTTGATGGATATTTGTACAAATGGACAAACGGACATACAAAGTAAGTCCCAAACAGGAAGTTGTTGTCTGACAGGTCTAAAAGTCGCTTAGGACGAACAACTTGTGATACTGAACTACCCTGCCAAATTTCAAATTGTTCTCATGTACGGTTTCTGAGAAAAGCTTAACGGAAATTCATACGAACGGACTGACAGACGGATGGACATGAGTAAAACATAAAACAATTCCCATGGTTGTTTTTTAACTTTTATCTGGATTTTATAGAGTGAAAATCCGGGCTATAGTATGGTGAATGTAGGGCGGGTATGCGGGCAGGGACAAAATTTTCGTAACAATTTTCTGGGTTCTACTAAAGGGATTTATTTTCAAATTTGGTGCAGCTTTAGCCTGATGAGTTGTACCGTGCCTCCCCTTTCCAAGTCAGTGGATTATCTACTTCCTATTTTTCAAGCCGACTTAGACTGTTTCAAGCGTCAAAATAGGAAAAATTTTCCTAACAGTTTTCTCATCAACTACTACTCACATTCTCTTGAAATTCGGTATGCAGCATCAGCATGGCCTCCCATAATGTAAGATTAGATTTCAGGTCTGTCGCTTACCTACTTCCTGTTAACGGACTTAGTTAATAACAAAATCCTGCCATTTCTGTCTTTGACCGATTTTTAGATAAATGTTATACTATACATGTACATGTAGATATTGTCATTCCTATGTTTGCCATGTATTTAGCAACATGAAAACATTGAAAAGGATATAGAAAATCTGAAAATAAAATGAATATACAACCATCTGATTACACCGACAGCTTACTAAGGCAAAAGAAAACTGAATTAGAAAAGAAAAGGGAAGAAATGGTAGAAGGGATATTATTTAGGTCAAGAGTTAATTGGCATGAACATGGGGAAAAATGTTCTCAGTATTTTTGCAAATTAAAAAGAAAGAATTATATAACCAGAGGCTCTTAAGAGCCTGTATCGCTCACCTGATTTTATAGGAAATGAAGATGGCATTTCCCTGATGTTAAAGTAAGTCCTGTAATTTTCAATAAACTTTAATTAGGACCATCCAAACAATATTACTAGAAAGCTTTGTTTCATTGGTTAACCGGTTGTATAGAGAAGATTTTTTTTATTTGCCCATAGGGTCCTATGTTAAACTAAGTCCTGCGGCGGTGGCGGCCATTTTGAATTTCCAATTGCCATAAAAAACATAAACTTTATAAAGGACCATCCAAACAATATTGCTAGTAAGTTTTTGTTTCCATTGATTAACCGGTTTCAGAGAAGAAGCCTTTAAAAACTTTTCCCATAGGGTCCTATGTTAAACTAAGTCCTGCGGTAGCGGCCATTTTGAATTTCCAATTGCCATAAAAAACATAAACTTTATAGAGGACCATCCAAACAATATTGCTAGTAAGTTTTTGTTTCCATTGATTAACCGGTTTCAGAGAAGAAGCCTTTAAAAACTTTTTCCCATAGGGTCCTATGTTAAACTAAGTCCTGCGGTAGCGGCCATTTTGAATTTCCAATTGCCATAAAAAACATTAACTTTATAGAGGACCATCCAAACAATATTGCTAGTAAGTTTTTGTTTCCATGGATTAACCGGTTTCAGAGAAGAAGCCTTTAAAAACTTTTTCCCATAGGGTCCTATGTTAAACTAAGTCCTGCGGTAGTGGCCATTTTGAATTTCCAATTGCCATAAAAAACATAAACTTTATAGAGGACCATCCAAACAATATTGCTAGTAAGTTTTGTTTTGATTGGTTAAACGGTTTCAGAGGAGAAGCCCTTTTAAACTTTTTTCTCATAGGGTTGAATGTTAAACAAAGTCCTGCGGTGGTTTCATCTATTCTAAAAAGTTGGCATCATAGAAAACTCACTATGCTTGGAAAAGTTACTGTCATTAAAAGTCTAGCTATATCCAAGTTAGTGCACTTATTTACAGCTTTACCAAATCTATCAGATTGTAAAATGAATGAACTTAATTCTTTATTTTACAGCTTCATATGGGATGGTAAAGCTGAGAAAATTAAACGGAATACACTTATTGGTGAATATAGTCAATGTGGTCTAAATATGGTTCACCTTCAATCTTTCTGTAGGTATCTGAAAATAAGCTGGATAAAAAGATATTTTTTAAATGTTAATGGTGACTGGCAAAATTTACTCTTACAAGAGTTGAAACTATATGGAGAGGAAAGAGTTCTTTACCTTCAAAAAGTAAAGTTGTTAGAAATTACAAATGTTCTTAAAAATCCCTTCTGGAAGGATGTTCTTACAAGTCTTGCTTTAGCCAAACCACTGGTTAAAGATTGCTTACCAAGTGTACTTTCCTTAGATATCTTAAATTTTATGAAAGTAGAGGAAATTAAATTATATCTTAACTGGAAAGATAAAGGAATACAGTATGTGAAAGACATTTTCGATTTCAATGCAAAGAAACTTTTTTCCTTTCAACAAATTAGAGAGAAAATCCAAACCAGTAATTATCTAGCCTATTATAGTCTTGTGTCAAACATACCTAGATGGATAAAAGATATAGTAAAGAAACATTCGGTTGGTTTTAATTTACAAACTTTTGTACCAGTGGATGACTTTATTAACCAAGTCATCGAACAGAAAAAAGTTAAATTTTTATACAGACAGCTTGTTAATCAATCTGTGCAGTTACCTACAGAAAGGTTTTTGAAATGGGAACAAACTTTAGGAATAGAAGTTACAAATTGGTCAAAATATTTTAGTATTTTGTATAAATCCTGTAGCAACACATATCTAAGAAACTTTCAATTTAAGCTTCTCCACAGAGTAATTGCTACTAATTCATTATTGTATAAAATCAATCTTGTTGATAGTAAACTTTGCACTTTCTGTAAAAAGAGTGAAGAATCACTGGAACACTTATTTTTCAGTTGTCCAGTTACTCACCAGTTTTGGGACCATCTTACTCAACAGTTGAGACTACATTATGTTGACTTCACTCTAAGTATGGAAAATATAATATTGGGGGACACTAGAAGTTTATTTCTAAACTTGATGTTTATCATTGCAAAAAATTATGTATATAAATGTAAACTAGATAATAAAATGCCAAATATAAGGGACCTGACTTTCAAAATAAAAAGATACTATTTTCTGGAAAAGATATTAGCAGAAAAGAAAAACAATGTAACTGAATGTATTAGATTTTGGGCTCCATTACATGATATCTTTCCACAATAATAACATTAACTATGTATTATTACACAACCCTCATACCCCCTAGTCAGGTGGTGTTGTAGAGGGCATTGTAAAACCCTGACTATAACCATAAAGAAATAAAAAAAAAAATGTATTTAGCAACATGCACTGGGGCAATGAAAAGTCCCTTCTGGTTAACTGATCTTCGACATGAAAGATTTTATTATCACCAACATATTTATAGAAAAAATAGATACATATGTATAGTCAACAAAATGGAGACATTTTTGGGCCACTATGTACAGCTGCTACTAAAATTCTTTTCTTACATAACTGCAAAAACTGCAACTCATTTCTTGATAATAGCTGGAGGTTTGCACATAATGTCAATGCATAGTCCATGCTTTCAATTATAGACCTATAACCTATTATACCCCCAAGTTCTCCCTGATGTCCATATGTCCAGTAACAATTCATGTTAATAAATAAATGATCTTGTACTCGTGATTACCTGACCACTATAACTATATCCCTATTGTAAACAATGCTTGACAAATTATTTACAGTCTGGCCTGGATAAAAGCCTTTGTGATGAACAATAATATTAGCAAATTCAACAAGCAGTCATATTTTTACATCCATTTGTTTGGTTTTAGAGGAATATTTTGACAAATATTTTTTATCCAATAGAGCGAATCATGCACTCATCAACATGAACATTCTTTTCAGGTATAAGAATAGTTATTAGATTTTCCAAAAAATGGTCAGCTAGAGGTCTTATTTATATAATATAGAAGGTCATAATTTTACCACCATTTGGGGTTTATAAGAAAAATGGAGATAATTCAAGATTTAGACTAGATGTAGGCTATTTAATTTTGATCTGCATAGTTAATTACAGTCTAATTTAATCATAAATCAAGCCTTAATCGGCATCTTGCAAACAACATTTTTTATCACCACATGAGCCAATTTTCACATTCCGGTTCTAAAATTAGTGTTGAGTGATTTCCTAAAAATATTTACAATGTTAAATTTTATAATAACAATGAAAATAAACTATTTTTATTAGGATTTTACATGGCCCTAACAATTTAAAAATCTTTAAAGCAGTCTGTGTGGTTTACTTTGGCTTCAAAACAGGGTTAATCAAACCACGAGTTTCATGTATCTTTAAGGATATATTTGCCCTGTGCACCATGTATCTTTTAAGATACATTCGCCTTGCACATTTTGTATCCTAAAGGATACATTCAGTGTGAAAGAGTTAATAATGCCATTACTTAATAGGAACATGTATAAGGGAAAGGTGCACATGTCAACATTAAGGAAAGTTGTTGAAGTTCCTGCATGGACTGTTTCACAATCCTGAAATTCTGCACAAATATGTTCTGAATGTATCCATTATACATGTATAAAACAGTGATAAACCACACAAAAACCTTACAATTCAATTAATTACTAAGACAGTACAAAACATTACCAAAAAATAACAAAAAACAAATAATAGAAAGCGCAAATATGATGGCATAAAACATGGGCTGTGACAGTCAAATAAAACATTGTGACTGGGTTGAACCCAAATCCTGTATATAGAATAGAAAAGTAAAGTATAGTTTGCATTTAACAAACTTTATATATACCTGGATGAAATCTTGGAGGATTATCATTGACATCTTCAATACTTATTTGTACAGATGCTGTGTCATTATGTTTACAATGTCCATCTGTAGAGTTGAGGCAATCAATGGCTGAAATCTAATAAATAAATATAGGTATCTAGAAAAATTATTATTTTTGAAATACAACTTAAAGGACTTTTTCAAGATAATAAATTGCATAATATTACTTTTGTGTATATTCATCCTTTAAATTTAAATAATTTCTACTAGACATGCAAAAATTATGTCCAGTTTCTTTTTAATTTTTTGTTACTCATTGTTTAACACAACCAGTATTTTAATTTTCTGTATATGTTACATATATGCAAGATGGAGTTTATAATATACAATTATAGTCTTTTGTAGAGTCCAATATAAGTTTAAATAGACTCCAATTTTAATATTGACCGAAAAGCAGCAATGTGATTGAAAAGGGTAGTCAATATTGGTTTTCTTCACACCATATTAGAATAAATGGCCAGAGTTTTGGCGGGTCTTAACCAATAGAAATCATTTTTATATAAAATTCATTATGTAATAATTATTATAATCAACATGTTATAATCAAATTGTATAATATTATCTTTATCAAAATTCTGTTAATAAGCACCACAAAATTTATTTCAAGGTTCTCAGGCTAAATTTTTCAAATTTTTTATTGGCCTAGGGGTAGGGGGTATTTTTTTAATCTTGATCTTGTACAAAATGTAACAGTTATATATTAATGGTATTATAGTCAAAATACAATGACCTGTCAGGTATTTTTTACCTATTGGTCAACCAATTCTTAACAGCTGTTTAGAAAACTGCTTCAATCTGCTTTCTTTAAAGCTCTTCATCAGTGATAGCTTGGACATTTAAATTGCACCTATTCTTGTGTGATACAGGTAACTTTAACTTCTAAATTGCATTAAACTATATGGCAATCTCTCCAGTAAAGTTACCTGAGTCATGCATGAATAGCCGCAATTTAAATGTCCAGCTCTTTCCGAGTAAGAGCTTTAAAGAAAACAGATTGAAGCAGTTTTCTAAACAGCTGTTATCTACTTTTGAAATTGATTGAGCAATAGGTAGAAAAAACATGACAGGTCATTGTATTTTGACTATAAAGGTTATTAAATTCAATAAACCACTTTCAAATTGTAACTTATTTGGTTCATCCAAACTGGGTTATAGTAATTGTTCAAGTAATGTTTTCTCATTTTTTCTAGACATGGACATATCTTTCAGAAAATTTTATAGATGATTGAATTATATATTTGATGAATCATTTTTTCTATATTATTAATTAAATTTTTTACCATCAGGGTGTACTGTTTTGGTCCAGCATCATAATCTAACTGTTTAACAAGGTAGATAACTCCTGTGTAATGGTCGACATGGAATGTGTCATTTACATTTCCACTAAGTATCCAGTATGTTACTGTGTTAAATTGTTTATCAGTATCATGATCTACTGCTGATAATCTGAAATGTTAAAAGGATTTCCAAAAATATTTACAAGTATATAAGTTAACCACTTAAGTGTGCTTCTGTCAAAACTGGTAAAATTTTAAATTTTAAAAACACAAAAAATTGTTCAAAATTTTAATATTTGTCATAGATGAAGTAGGAACTGAAAATGTTAACAGTTAAAATAGCACCTGTTTCAAAATTGGTCATCTCATTACGTCCTTATGGCAATTGGTGTGTGTACTGATACAACTCAAGTTGTTGTTGCATGTGTTAAAGTAGTAGAAGTCTTTTATTTTTTGTAAATGTGTTATTTTCCGCAGTTTTTAACTTGCATTTTGTTTAAAGTTTATTCTAAGTTTAAAAGATAAATTCATATTTGTAAATAAACTATTGTTAAATGGAATCAAATAAGGTAGCTTTTGTAAAGATGTAAAGCGTTAATGCTGCTGCCACTGCCAGAAACCCAATGTATATGTCAAGCGTACAGTGATCCTCGCAGGCAAGACAAAAACTGTAATATGATAGTGCATTATTTTGTTAAGTGGTATTAATGACACTCAGTGTTACCTTGCTAAATTATTTACAGGTGATCCGGTGGTGAAGTTTTCCAGTAATGTAAATGAATAAGTCTTTGATGTCATAACTGGTGGAAGATTGTTCACATCCTGTTAAAAAACAATTACATCAGTGTGTATTGACAACTCTATCAACAATGAAAATCAATTGTGTATTAGACTTGAAACAAAGAAAAAAAAAATTATCTATATAGATATATATTCTGTTGGCACTTAAACATAATGTGCATAACATAGAATTTACAAAAAATGGGATGGTTGGAGTATTAAAAAAAACCAATTATTATTACATGTAATATGTTTCATTAATGCCAATCATAAACCAATTACATTGATACATAGTCAATCTTTGTTCTAAAAGCATTTTCTACTTATCTATCTTTCACACCAATTAAAGCATTGACATATTTATTGTTTTTTATTTGTCAACATTTCATTGTTACAAACCTTCAATATAACTGTTACACGTTGTAAAGCAGGGCCTGCACCAGATCCACTACAGCCAGTGTTATATGCTTCAATCTCAATTTCAAACCTTCCATTAGTGCTCATCTCCATTTTCAGAAGTTTTGTTGCTGACAGACTACCATTACTTGACATCACTGTGAAGTATGGGCTCCCCTGTGTAAGGTTGTATGTGATCCTTTTATTAATATCTGTACTGTCTTTATCAAATGCCTACAAACATAAATAACTTAATAAAACAGCAATACAATACATTATTAATTAACTACTATAATATTCACTTAGATAACAGCAAAACTGCCGATATGATATATTTTGCTGAACCAGTCCAAATTTACTAGTCCAATATCGGTATCGGCCTGATCGATCCGTATTGGCCCGATTCCAACCTGTATTGGCCTAACTGATTTGGACTAGTTAATTAATAAAGATATCATTACGTGATGATTTCTGTATTGGCCTAGTTATTGGTCCTTGGCCAACTGCATTGTCCTTCAGCTGCGTCTCAGGCCAATACAACAGGCCTTGGACCAATAACTAGGCCAATACAGAAATCATTACGTAATAATATCATATTATGTCTCATGCTGATAGCAATATCATGAGAACGTCTTACTTTTTTTATATCTAATCTTGATTATAATATAATTACAATTTGTATGCCCAACAATTCTATCTTGAAAGAAGGAATGAGACAATATAGTATATTTTAATGTAGGTTACCAAATATAATTTTTGCCAAAACAAAAACAGAGTGAAAACATACTCACAAACAACTGAACAAGAGAGTTTACTTTAAAAAAATGACTGGTCAACCTTTAGAATTCAAACAAAAAGGGAACAATGTCTTCTGTAATGGTTAAGTTTTTATTGATGAATTCCAAAATACATACAATATTGTCTAAAATGAATTATTAGCCTTGATGCTAAAGTCTAAGGAGGTTTTAGAAATTTTACTTACAACTGCTTTGTGAAAATTCATTGGAGTTGACAACTCATCTAATATGTAGACAAACTCCTTGTCTTGTTCCATAAAATAAGGACAATTATCATTGAGGTCATTGACTGCTACTATCACTTCTGTTGTTCCAATCAATGAAGGTGACCCTTTGTCTGTAGCAATGACAACCAAAGTAATTTGTCCATTTGTATTGTCTAGGTGTTCTCTGTCAACAGCTCCAGTTACAGATATTTCACCAGATGTTGGGTTGATTGTAAAGTTGTTTGACCTGTAACAGTATTACCAAACAACTAAATTGCAGTTAAAATATTTCTATCCTTTAATTACCAGAGGCTTTCAAAAACCTGTGTTGTTCAACTGATATACCAAAAACAATCTTGTTCAAACACTTAAACATTCCTGCAAATTTTGTTTAGAGGAGAATTTGTTAATATTTCACATAGGTTCTATTTTTTGGAGCAATTTTGAATTTTGAATCTGCTTCCAAAACAAATTTATAGGAGGCAATCCATGTATTATTTACATCAAATAATGTCTTACTCTGTGAAAAAGATATGAGGAGAGGCTGCTAGTGTAAATTCACAGTGATCATGTTAAACTATTTTCAATGGTGGTCACTACCTAGGATTTTATTCATTTCTCAGATGAGAAATAAAACTGGTGCCACCCTGTATTTTATTCAAAAGCTTGCATATAAAAGATCACATTGTCAGTATTTGATAAAAGTAGGTGTTTGTGCCAGTAATATAGTTGCCCTGAAAGCTTTCGTTTACTTGGTGAGCTCCAATTCTCAGCTGGTCCATAGAAAACCATCTAATGTCAATTTGTAACTTCTTCTATTCTATAGTTTAACTATAACTTATATTCAATACTGTTTTCTTTTTTCTTTTTCTCATCCTTAGTCATTTTGTCCTCTCTTTTAGATTTTGGCATTTTTTGCACTACCGGTAATTCAGCTTACACTTGCCATATAGTAAAGTATTTAAGGGTCTTGAGTTACCAGTTTGTCTATACATTAATCTGTATGTGTCTACCATAAGTTATTTTATGTGTTTTCAGTAAACATTTAACAAAGACTGTAAGTTTCTGCTGTTGCCATGTAATAAAGTGTGTAGAAGTCTACAATTATGATATGTAATGTCTACACCTACAATGTAACAAGGTCTGTATGTCTCTACATGACATGTAATATAAATTCTATATGTATCTACTATTGTCATGTAACACCTCCAGTTGCTATGTGTGTGTCTACATGTATCATACAACAATCTTTATGCATCTACATTTATCATGTAAGTCTGCTTGTGTTTACATTGACAGTTTATGATAACAGTCTGCAAGTGTATAAAGTCAGTTATGTACAGTTGTAATAAAAAAAGTACTGTTGTGATACACACACACATACAGACAGAAAACAGTATACTCCTATTTCCTTTTTGAATAAATCCCACAATATGGCATGATATTTCAAAGTTATTGACAAAATTTCCATTATTGTGTTCATTTATCATTGCTGAGAAAAATGCGACAGAAATTTACAATACCATGCTCCATATGTAAACAGGAAGTAGAAGTTGGAGAGGCCAGAAAATAAATCCCACAATATGGCATGATCATGCAAGCCTACGGAAAAACTTTCAGTATTGTATTATTTAGCATTGCTGAGAAAAATGTGACAGAAATTTCTTTTTCAATAAAATAACTTCTATAGGGTGTCATGAATTGAAGTTTAATTGTTTTATAGGTATTTATTGGGTAATCTTTTCATGCGGAAATGGAACCTGGTGCTTAAAAATTATATACAGAGATGTAATTTGTACTGTAAATATATGATGAGATGATTGTTGCTGTAAACTAGATGACCTAGTTGATGTTTCATTCACTAGTTATGGTCTTCTTATCATCTTTTCTAATGCTTTATATTTAAGTTGTATTTTTACGTATTATGGTCTAAATGTGCCTACAGTCGCCAGGTAAAAGTCTGTATATATGTCTGCAAAAAACATGTAACATTATTTCTCCCAAACGAAGTCCAGTTCCTTATTATTATTCTTCTTCTTTCTTTCTTTCTTTCTTTCTTTCTTTTTTCTTTCCATTCAATCTTGTCCACACATTTTCTCTGAGATGCAAAGGGCAATCAATATGAAACTTGGGAACATGTTGAGGGTGACCTGAAGTTTTGCAATCCATTTTTGGAAATTTCAAAATGACCATGGTTGAAGAAAAAAATGCAGTTCTCAGATCTCAGGAATGGCAAAAGGAATTTCAATGAAAATTGGTATACTGATACAGCTGACTATCCTGAGCATTTTTGCTAAATATAATTGGACACAAACAACACCATTTTGTAATGGCAGTCGTTTCACCACACTCCCCCCACCAAACGTCAACTTAGTCCGATTGTAACGAAATTTGATATGTAGATAGATTTTAATGCACAAACTAAGAATATCATGTGTATTTGGGGGTTTTAACATGCTCAAGAATATAGTGGCAATAAGGATTCGTTAGGGAGACATTCTGTGTTGGCATCCCAACACAATCAGCACTAGTTTAAAAGTTGTATTTGTCATACCTTACTTACATGTCCTTTATTTTACTTGAGCTTTGTTATGCAGTCAAAGTATTAAAGAATGTGACATATTATACTCTTTACTTACCATTCAGATGACAATATTGTGTAAAAAAATTCCTTGTTTATTCCTTCATCCTTATCTACTGCCTATAATTTAAACAATAATTGTTAATATTTGAAGGAAAAAATTTCTTTTGAGAAATTAAGTACATTATAACAAGTTATTATTATTAATAATATTCTTTTTTTTTAGCATTTTAAAAAAGGAATTCCAGTATTATATTTCCACTTTTTTTCAGAAATTAAGACCTACAGGAAAGATACTTGCTAAAAATAAGTCATGTCTGAGATTTATTAAAATTTGACTGCAAAATCCACAAAAATTCTTTCAATCCAATTGTAGAAAGTACTAGTTGATACTAGTAACAAAGCCCATACACCTCTTTCATATACAGAAAAATCATACTGTGATTACAGGATTTAAGATCCAAGATAAACTGTAATTGTGTTTGTTGTGAAAGTCTGAGTGATTGAGGGGACTTTAATGGTCTTTACTACTAACAATACTACCAGGATGTGTCATATAGCCCCTTTTAAACTATAATCTTTCAATGTAAATGTTTAAAAAAATTTTTGACAGTATTCTATGCAAATATTAATAAAGAGTAGACAATAATCATTGTCATATTTTGTAAAGCATTCCTATAAACACAGAAAATTGTGTTTCTATTATGTTAGAGCAGGAAATAATCACATGTCACCTCCGAGGATCAAACCCGTGATCTAAGTATTGCCAGCCAGCCCTCTAACCAAGTGAGCTAAAGAAGTACTCCATTAGCTCAGTCGATTTTGACTAACTATATATACTATATATACCTACTACCTGCTAGAACGCAGATAGGCCTCCTGTTACATTCTTCCCCCCCCCCCCCCCCCCCCCTTACGAAGAATCATCATACTCATGATGATTCACAACAAACCCAACAAATCCTCCATGTGGGTTTTTCAGTTGGGCACCAATTGTAACGGTAAAACATGAAATAATGACATTGTCACTACCTGGGATCGAATCCATAATCTCAGTATTGCCAGCCAGCCCTCTAACCAAGTGAGCTAAAGAAATACTCCATTAGCTCAGTCGATTTAGACTGGCTATATTCCCTACTTGCTGTAAACAAGATTTATTTCCCATTTGCAGAGTTATCTGTTCTTTAGAGCAGGTACTTTATAGTACCTGCTGTGGGTAAAAAGTAGTTTTTCTACAATATTTTTTTATTCACATATAGCAAAGCATCTGGTAAAATTTATTATGATATACAAACTAATTCTGCAGTTTTTTTTAGTTGTACTGGAAGAGTCAGTCCACAGACATTATTTAAAAAAAAAATAAAAACGTGATTTTTCCCTATCTGTTCAATACTAGATACCTGCTGTTATGAAAGACAACTCTTGCAAATGGGAAGTAACTCTTGTATTCCGAAAATAGGGAATACCTACTACCTGCTAGAAAGCAGATAGGCCTCCTGTTGCATTTCAAATAACCTCTTTCTTGACCTCATACAGTAAAATAAAATCAAGAGATGTGTGTCCAAAATTAGTACATTTTCATAAACATTCTATATATGTGTGGGCACATGAAAATGTCCAGGCTGCATTCCATATCAGTAGTGAAAAAAATTATGCATGAGGAAAAAATTTAATCATGTAAATAGCATTATATTATCATCATATAAAAATTATATTGCATAATTCTTATGCAGACCGTGTATTTCTGATGAGCAACTTTTATGCCAACTATTATCATCCTTACATGCATGATTAATGAATGAATAACCTAATAAACAAATTTAAAGGTATAACTACTGAATTGTGAAATTGATCACGTGACACCTAAAGATCATGTGACACCTACCAGATAGTCATGTACTATTCATCAGCAACCTAAATACCCAGAAATGTTCCCCCACCCCCCGCTGCAGTAATGAACTGCCTAAGAGGGGTGAGAAAATAAAATGGAAAAAAAAATGTTTGGTACATTTATTTTTGGGACAAAATAATAAGCATATAATATTAGAACTTTTCTGACAGGTATTTAGGAAGAGCTAAGCAACTACATGAAAAAAATTCACCAGAATGTGAAACTCTAGTAGAGTGCTTGATAAAATTTGCTTAATATTGCTAAAATGGTTAAGGTCCTATAACTCCAAAAAAATTTGACAAATCAAAATGGTGGTAGTGCACATCTACACATCACAACAATAATCCTATTAAATATCAAAGCAATCCATTGAACGTTTTCAGAGATGCATCCACAAGATCTACCATTGTATTATATTGCTGAAATAGTCAGTTCCATAACTCCTACAAAATTTGATGAATCAAAATGGTGGTAGACTATGCACATCTATACATCATAGCAATTAATCCAACTAAACATCAAAGCAATCTGTCAAGGGATTTCAGAGGAGATGCATCCACAAGATCTACCATTGTATTATTTTGCTGAAACGGTCAAAGTCCCATAGCTCCTACAAAATTTGACAACCAAAATGAGGGTACAGTATGCACATCTACCCATCATAACAATTAATCCTTCTAAATATCAATGCAATCCGTCAAGCGGTTTCAGAGGAGAGGCGTCCACAAGATCTACCATTGTATTATTTTGCTGAAACGGTCAAAGTCCCATAGCTCCTACAAAATTTGACAACCAAAATGAGGGTACAGTATGCACATCTACCCATCATAACAATTAATCCTTCTAAATATCAATGCAATCCGTCAAGCGGTTTCAGAGAAGTTGTGTCCACAAAAGTGTGACGGACGGACATACGGATGCAGACCATAACTAGGTCCCTCCGTCGTGTTGCAGCGGGGGGACAAAAAGTGTCACCCTACCATGCAGGGTTACAGAGAAACTGACCTAATCCAAAAATTTACATAGTCACTGGTATATGAAATTAAGGACAAGATCATGTGAGCCCCAACAGAAACTGACAGTCATGCACTATTCATCAGCAACCTGTATACCAAAAATATTCTCATCTACAATGCATGGTTAGTGACGAACTGAACTAATATAGAAACTTTAACATATTAACTGGACCACGAAATTGAGGTAAAGGTCAGGTAACAATTACCAGACTGAAATGTGCCTTTACCATCAGTAAATTATATACCATGTACTGTCATTCTACCAGGTACAGAGGAACTGTCCTAATCCAAAAATTGAGGTCAAGGTCAGGTGACAAGTGTACTCATCATAAGCTACCACTGGACCAAATTTAATGAACATATGGCTTTTTCTTACAGATATAAAAAGAAACGTCAAGTGTTAGCGCTGCTACAGCTGCAGGAAAATGATATACAGGTCTAGCTTCCAGCGACAGGCGAGAGAAAAACTTACATGCACTCCTCTAAATGTTTTGTTAGCTTCATTTTCATTCAACCAAAATGTATAATTTGAATACATCAAAGCTGGAGGATTGTTGTTAACATCTGTAACATCTATGGACACATCTGCTTGAGTTGTCTGTACAAATGTACAAATATAAAAATGTTAAGTCATAGTGTAAGATTTAAAAACTGAAAGACCTGCATATGAAGTGTTAGGTTAGTTTCTACAATATTCAGAGCTAGAAATGTGTGACACCTAGATATGTGTTTTAGGGGCTTGTTGTCCTAAAAGATGTTTTCCAGCTAGGTCCTGCCATTTTGCCAGATGAGGACAACAAACTTTTGTAAAAGACCATTTTCTTCATAAATTTACCTCTAATTTTTAGTTTTAAATACTTAAGTGGTCTCAGAGATGAATTTTAAAACATGTTTCCCTATAGGTCCTATGTAATACTTAAGTGGTCTCAGAGATGAATTTTAAAACATGTTTCCCTGTCCTATGTAAAAATATGTTCAGTGGTAGTAACCACTTGGATTTTAGATTGGTGCCAAAAACTCCAAATTGGAATAGGACCATTATGGTGTAAATGAGTAAAACTTTAAAAAGAACACATTTTGTTTGTATTCCTCATAAGGTTTTATTGATAAACTATGCCCACAGTGGCAGCCATTTTGATTTCAGACTAAAACATCAATCCCTAGTACATGTGTATATATTATTAGTGCCTGAGTTGTCTAACTGTGTGAGACAATTTCTGAAAGGTATTTGTTATAGTTTTGTATCATAAATATGTTCCACATCTACAGACTACAGCCATCATGAATTAGGATTGCCAGAAAAACTCAAAATTTGTCAAGAATATTTCGACATTATTCCAATTAAATCTGCCAAGCATTTCTCAGAAGAACCTAAAATGACCCAGTCAGGCGAGACAATAAAATGAAATTTACCTGCAAGTGTCACCACTTAGTTGATTATTTTTTTTTAACTGTGACTTCTACATGCCATAAACAAAATTCAAAAATGATTTTATGATTTTCCATCACTTGAGATCACATGTATTGGTTTGCGGCTGTTATTTATAATATAACTTACATGGACTGAGTCTGACACATTGATTTTAAACCAGACTGGACTCAATTTGTTAATAAAGTCTCCATTAGTGTACAGATAACCACTTTCTCTGTCGACTTTGAAATCTGAAATTTTAATAAAGAATGTTTGCTGGTCATGGTTTTAGTGTTTTTAAAGGCTTTGTTTAATTGTATCTCAGAGCACTAAAAAATTGCAATGGCCCTCCCAATTTTCTTTCATAATTTCATTGCATACATCTAAGAAAGCAAACTGTCAAAATTCTTAAATATATTTCTTTTAAAAAGTTAAAACCTATAAAAATTAAGAGTAATAGATTTGCAGTCAAAATTTTACTGACTTAAAAATACCTAAAAAAACCTACAAAATAAGTGTCTTAAACTAAAATCATTATGGTCATTTTGTCACTAAATCATATTCCATGATAACATTTTTAGACAGACTTGCTAACTGCCTTACCCATATTTTCTGTTTAAAATCCAATGTTTTCTGCCTTATTAATTAATAAGTTTATATGACATCAATGGTACATAATTTAATATAAGTTATCTTTTATTTTTACATGGACAAAATACTTTATGAAAGGTTCAAACTGCTTTAGACATATTCTTCCATCAACAACCATTAAATTTCAGAACTTATGATTGCTCTTCTACAATTTACTTCTTAACATTGAATATCTTTACAATTTCATTGCAAATCCAATGAAACTGAAAGAAATAGGTTGGAGCAGTATTGTTTAAGAGTAGACAGAAACATTCAGTTTCCCTTGAATGACATAAATAATAATCTTAAATCTGTTCTAATGTAGACTTGACACAAGTCACAACGAATTTTTTGTGCTTTCTTTACAATCAACTTTTTCTAAACTATACACTTGTGTATTGTGTACAAGGAAAGCGTTGACAGAAGAACATTTTCAATGAATTGTGGTAGCGCATCATGAAATGTGCATACATTCAACACTTTTATACACCAATGCAGCTTCAAAAGAATACATTTAATTCTTATAATTACAGTTAATCTAAAGAGGAAGAGGTGAACCAACACTGTGTAAGTTGATCTTTAGTGGACGCTCCTTAGAAGTGGATACCTGTAGGTATGCAGGGTCATCGTAGTACAAGTAAAACTATTAAGGAATTGACAACAACACTTCGTAGGTTTCAACAGTCGATATTTATTTTGTTCTACTAGTTTCGGCAGTTGCCTGCCGTCTTCAGGACAATTATTACACAAAAATAACAAGCTTATATGCTTTTTCAGGTTCACAAAAGTGACGTAACAATGAACAATCGTAGTTATGACGACATATAAATATAGATATATAGATTATGAAGTTAAAAATAGAGCATAAATATTAAAACGAAAGTACAAATATTGTTATATAAAATATATTGTTTTTGTATTGTATTTTTCTTCTTTAGTTCTTGAATATATGTTGAAACTGTAATTATGTTCTCTGGTGGGCTCACTACCTAAGCTCCCTACCACTTCTATTGGCTTCACACCCTGACCATGGAGCTACTGCTTCCAATAGCGTCGGAAATCTTACGGTAGTAGGTTGCCGCAATTGGAGTAAGTTGTATCAATATCACTTGGTTGTTATTCTCAATATAATTTCGAGTGAAGAGGAAGACTAAAATTTACGGTTCCACGTTAATCTGTAATTTTGTTCACATCGGACAAGTCACGTTAAATATCTTGTAGGTTTTTACTTAACGCTGAAGGTTTGTTCCAAGTATGTTCCCTTACGATCGGCTTGTGATATTTCGGCTTTCTAAAAGATTGATGGTCGCAGATGTTGGCTGAAGTTGTTTTTTCTTTTTGCTTAAATAAATTTCAATTCGCTGTATTGTCGTTTGCCTCTAAGCGCAGGTGGCTGATACGATCAGCGCAGGTTTGCAACAGTGGATCCGAGGATGCAGGGGTTCACAGTACGAGTAAAACTAAAGAGGAAGAGGTGAACCAACACTGTGTAAGTTGATCTTTAGTGGACGCTCCTTAGAAGTGGATACCTAGTGAGCCCACCAGAGAGAGAACATAATTACAGTTTCAACATATATTCAAGAACTAAAGAAGAAAAATACAATACAAAAACAATATATTTTATATAACAATATTTGTACTTTCGTTTTAATATTTATGCTCTATTTTTAACTTCATAATCTATATATCTATATTTATATGTCGTCATAACTACGATTGTTCATTGTTACGTCACTTTTGTGAACCTGAAAAAGCAGATAAGCTTGTTATTTTTGTGTAATAATTGTCCTGAAGACGGCAGGCAACTGCCGAAACTAGTAGAACAAAATAAATATCGACTGTTGCATCCTACGAAGTGTTGTTGTCAATTCCTTAATAGAATTACAGTTAATATAAAAAAATGGCTCAATTGTTTTGATGTATTACTAAGTCTCAGTGTAATGTTATTGACGTTACTTTGGCACACAGGTGTTGATGTTCCATCACTAATTGAAAGACTACTTTGTTTATAACCATGTGACCGAATTCTACCAATGAAAGTGAAGGATTTCAATGAAATGTATTTATTTAACACTTACTGGCATTTGTGACAGAATATGTTAGATTATCACCATCAATGTCCGTGGCAATTATCACACCAATCAGAGTACCAGATTTTATATCCTCAGGTATGGTAAAATTAAAGTGAGGCTTCACAAAGTGTGGAGGGTTATCGTTTATATTGGTGACTGTAACTTCAACAAGAGAGGAGCTAAAACAAGTAAACATTTAAATCAATTATCTTCTGGCTATAATATACACGCAATATATACTTTTATACAGGGAGCCAACTGTATGTGTATAGAAGGAATAGGCTATGAAAAAATGTACAAAATCATATCTATACTACAAAGTTACAAAGTTCTACTGTAATTATAGCGAACCACATGAAACCTTTCCTGAGTATAAGCTGGTGTTGGTCAGGGTATTTAAACTTTTGGAAGATGAACTGTCCCATTGTTTGAATACAATACCTATTGTTCTCTCAGCAGTTTATTCAGTGGGTACTTTAAATCTGACAAGGAGAAGTCAACCATTGATTGATTAATTTTCATATGGAAAAAACTAAACTCCATATGACAATATATATGCCTAAACTTAATTGTATTATTATTAATGGTGACCAAATAATTAGTGTAACAATTTGATGTCAATGAATTCTGAAGAAAACCATATTTTATTTAAACAGTATATGCAGTATAAGCTGCAGCTGGTATTCATACAAAAAATGTGTCACTTTACCTGTAGAAACTCAAAAAGATGATATCCATCTGCAATTTGATGAATTTGTAGAATTTATAAGCATTAAAAACCCAAGTTCCTTACATTTTTTTATGAAAGTGGTGTTATAAAGACTACTGGGAATAGAGATTATGGCAGTTCAGTCAAAGGTTCTAGAGCATTTGAATGACAAAGATATGCTTCAAATGCTAATTATACAGTTAATCTGTTACATTCAAGATTTGGTGTAGACTATTTTAATGTTATTGATGGTCCATATAATAGATTGGAACTTTTAAATTTTTTTGCTGAGGCTATTGATATCAACAATGATAGACTAGCACATGGACAGCAACCTGTTTGTACCTGGTGACACAATTATTATGGATAACTGGGCCTTCCATCACTCACATATAATAAACACTAACTTGCCTTATTTGCTAAGACCAGCAGGAGTTACCCTGATATATCAACCACTGTACCACCCACAACTTAATACATGTGAATACTGCTTTCATATAATGAAACAGATATTGAGATCAAAAAGCGATTTCACTTTTGATCACACAAGAACTGCAATTTGTGATGCTGTGTTAGATGGAATAACTCATGAAAAATCAGTGAAAATTTTTGAACACTGGATATATTCATTAAAATTATCTCCCTTGTTGAGTGTCAATTTTCAGTTATTGTTACTAATTTTACAATTAAGAATTTAATGTCTGAAAAAAAGAATAAAAAAAGTTATTGTCATTTTCAGATTTTTTCACAAATCTATGGCAGGGAATTTTTTAGCGCTCGCCACTTTCGTCATTGACGAAATCATTTGAAAATTGACGATAGATTTCTAAATCAATTTCGTCACCTGATTTCCAACAAGTACTAAAATTTTTCGTTACAAATTCATTCTACCAATTGTAAAACGACATATTTATGACCCCGAAGCCAATTAACAGGAAATTTAATTATGTCACCTCGATAGTTTTAAACAGCAGGTGTCAATCGCCGAATCGATGTTTTTACAAGTAATCCGATTAACATGATAAAGTGGTGCTCCTGGTCAATATACGCAAACAAAAGTGTCGTAGATCGTACTGATGCGCACAGACTTCCACCTTTTGATAAAATATGTAATGCAAATAAAAATTGCAAAGATTTTGCGTATTTCACTCATTTTTCGTATGTTTTGCTGGTTTCAAATGGATTACGCGCCATTTGTGTACATCCGAGATACGTCTAAATACCGTTGGCTACCACTTAGAAAACAAAGAGTACAACGGCCCTTAATGAAAAATTGTTACCGATTGATATACAAACACTTTTTAAATAAGTTTTAAAATTAAAATCCTTTGAAAATTTATAAACATTTTGTTATAATCATTTTTTAAAACAATTTATACTGCAATTGAAAGAATACAGTTTTTTTTACTATGATATTTCACCAGTACAATGAATGCATGCTTCTGGGCAGATGCTTATACGGCTCATCCGCTAAAGTGACTAAAGCCCTCAAAATCCTAAAAAATTCCCTGTATGGGGGCAGTTCCTCACATAATGACACATAAAATTAATAACATCATGCCCATGATCTCCCCAAATATAAACATGGTCATTATTAAGTACATGTACTAGTTGGTCAAACCAAAATGTTAAATACAAATTTTAATAACATAATTGGTTTGAATAAAAAATAGAAATAGAATTAAATTGGAATTGGACAACAAAAATTTTTTTTTGGACATTAAAACATGTTGCTAGTATATGAATACATAGCAAATAGATTGCAAAATTTTGAAAAAGTTCAGCAATAGACATTTTTGTCCTAAATGATATTAATGATAAATATGGCATATAATATAGTTCAGCATTGCACAACAATTCCCCCCTACAATCTGTGAAGTTTCATGTATTTTCACCATTGGGGAGTTTACTTTTTGGCATAGGAAAATTAATCAATGAGTGATTGACTTTTCCTTGTCAGATTTAAAGTACCCACTGAATAAACTGCAGAGAGAACAATAGGTATTGTATTCAAACAATGGGACAGTTCATCTTCCAAAAGTTTAAATACCTTGACCAACACCAGCTTATACTCAGGAAAGGTTTCATGTGGTCTGCTATAACATACATCTAACATTTGTATGTACACTCAACAACATGTCAATTCACATACCCCATGTCCCTGAATTTTTACATTTCTACTAGTTTTATCGATTATCTCTTAAGTAATTAGGGGTATTTCTAGATTTTCTTGACTATTTATTTTAAAAAAATAACAAAATCGAAAAATAAGCTAAATATATTATAGGTTTTTATGTGTTATTTCTTCATGACTCAGATGCTTGCCAAATAAAATGACAGTTTTTGGGAGTAATGTTAAATTAAAAAATCAAAGTAGGAAATACAGTATTCTTGCTGAAACATTCTATCAATTTTTAATTGCATTACTCTGTGACTTCTTTTTATATATGTGCACATTATTACTTACATCATGATAATATGAAAGCCTCAATTGACAGTTTTATCAGAGCAAGGTTAAAAAGGACAAATTTTATCATGCAAGCCAAGTAGTAAACCCAGATACTCTATTATAGTCAAAATATAATGACCTGTCAGGTATTTTCTACCTATTGGTCAATCAATTCTTAATATAGATAACAGCTGTTCAGACATTTATTTGCAGCTACTCATGTAAGACAGGTAACTTTAAACTTATGACTTGTTCCACCTGCAATATACCCTATGACAATCTTCTAGATTAGAATCTTAAAAAGTTACCCGAGTCATGCATGAATAGCTGCAATTTAAATATCCAGCTCTTTTGATAAAGAGCTTTAAAGAAAAAAAACTGAAGCAGTTTCTAAACAGGTGTTGTCTATTTTTGGAATTGATTGAGCAATATGTAGAAAATACCTGACAGGTCATAATATTTTGACTATAACAGAATTATCAGTTGTGACTTAGTCAAACATTCCATACATTTTACAGGTCATGAAGTACATGAAGCAGCATTAAGATTGTCAAAACAATCTAATTTATATAATTTATAAAACACTTTATCAATTATATAAAAATGTCAATACATTTGAAAACCAACTGGATAAATCATACAGTTGTTTATACTGGTATTGCTTTATGTTACAACTGATGATATTAACAGAAAACCTATATACAAATGTACATACCTATTTTGATGAGGGCTTCCATTATCTTCTGCCTGTACAACTACAGAATATTTCCTGGGTCCGCTGTCATAATCTAGTGCCTTGTTTACACTAAGATGCCAACTACTGTCCCTTAGTTTTGATACACCAAATTCTATCGAATTCTGCCAAATAACAAAACTTTATTTTTATTAATGCCATTTCAATGAGGTTTCTAATAGGATCAGAAAATGGGTTTCTGTTTTAGTCAAATCTAAAAAATGGGTTTCTGTTTTAGTCCAATCTAATTAAAATTAAATCTTTCAATTGCTCCCCTCTATTTTTTCTGGATTTAAATTTTAATTAGATACTAGATAAGAGTCATTTTATTGAAATTTCTTCTAGATAAGTTTTTATGGAAAATAGGTTTCTTTGTTTTATTCATTTTAATTAGGTTTTAAAGAAAAGCAACTTTTGGAGACAGAAGTGTTTCAATTAAGATCAGCTCTTGAAAATTGGTTTCACTTTATTTCTTGAGTTTTCTAATGGGTTCAGATGATGAAAATAGAAGTCATTTTTATGTCTTTCTTTTTTGTAAGGTTTCTAATGCATGCAACTTTAAAGACTTGATTGGGTTTTATCAGTGACATTTTTGCTTAATCCACATTATTTTTTTATATAAAAGACTGGATTTGATCATGTCAATTTTTACCCATAACAGAATTAAATCTTAGATACTTTGGACAGAATTCATGCACTTGTTTTCCTCAGTGGATTAAAATAATGGTGACTAAAGGCTGACAAGAAATATGTGTATAATGACTTGTATTGTGTAAGCACAAAAACACTTCTTGTCGTTACAGTCAACCTGCCTACATTCCTTTGGTATCAGCTCCTTTTTCTTAAATTAAATTAATGTGTCTAGCAATTTTAACACATGTACAACCATTGATAGAACAAAGTTTCTAATGAATAATTCAACTTTATTTTTTTTTATCTTGGTTAAACCACTTATAATGAGGTCTCAAGATAAAAGGTACAATTCCTTGTATCTAAAATCTACAACAGAAACCTTAAGTACTTAACGATGTGTTTAAAATATGAAACTACTACCTTTAGGATATTATGAATGCAAATCAATTAAAGTGAAATTTAGCTTTTAATGCATTTAGGGTAAACCCACTTTATAAAATAGTGGGAAAGAAAGAACTGTGTGGAAAGCCACAACATAGCCCCACAGAGTTTTAATTTAGGCCAACAAAAATCTTGTATGTTTTATTTTAATTAAAAGAACTTTACATAATACATCAATATTTTATCTTTGCCTTAAGCGTAATACTCAGCTTTTGAAATGTTTATAGTTGTCTCCCAGAACAAATCAGCTAAAAGATGTTCAATAAGAAGAACTCTGCTGCTGGACAATACTCTATTAATAGGAAGCATGGAGAAGGTGTTCCAAATAAGATATGGGACAAGGCATACATCTGCAGGGAGCATGCATTGAGGGTTCTTCTTAAAGGGCTGACATGATTCGTCTCCATAATTGTTGTTTGTCAATAATAGGTTAGAGAAAAATAGTATCTATCACATGTGGAAAGGCCAGACCAGAAAATCTTTGCCTGCGCGTTTGAGAATTTCTTGAATCTGCCTTCCAGGAGTGATTTGATACTTTTTTCTCACCATAGTTCCTTATTTTTCAGGCATTTCTTCAGTATGCTTGGTAGCCATTTAAGTATACATAACTTGATGTCAATGACATCATAATTGACGTCACAATAAACTATCTCACCTGGTGAGACAGAGAAAACTCACCAACAGGAAGTCACTAGATATTTCTATACCTCATGTGAAACTTCAATGTTCCAAGTGCCAGTCTTAAAAAAATTCCTTGGTTGTACGGTATAATATGTGTACCCTAAAAGTTATATTTACAAAAAAGGAACATTTAATTGTGGCATTTTGGTATTTAGTTGTAGAATCTACCCTGCAGATAAAGTGGAATGGTGATAAAAATCTCTGAATTGTTGACAATAACTTAATAATCTTCAATGTTAATACACATACCTGAATTGATAAATTGAATATTCCATTGGCTCCTTGATCCGTGTCTTTCACAATCAGGTTACATCCAGCAATAGTCCCAGTATAGTTCTCTAAAACAGTGCATCTGTAAAGAGCTGAAAAAAAAATATAAATAGAAATTATAGTACACTGTAGTGGCAAATAATACACTTGCACTAATAACAACAAGCCTGTATGTTTTATTTAATACAATTATTATGTTTAAAACAGAGCTTCATTAAATGAAAATATCAATTAATTGTTTGAGGCATAAAAAAATATGTAGCAAACCAGAGAAACAGTTTAATATTGAATACCTGCATAAAACCTGGGTGTGAATCACTTCAGAGCTGCTCCATTTCAAGTAATAAAACATCATTGTAGCTCTGCTGAGGTGAAAAAATATTCAAAGGAGCTTAACGATTGTAGCCTTATTAAAATATCTACCCATCTATACATCTGGGGGCTGCAAGAATTGCTGTTCTGCACAACCAGACCGTTCCTGACAGGAATCGAGTGAAACAAAACAGTGTTCAGGACAAATTCTGCCTGTGCCGATTTTAGAGGAAGTGCAGACAGAACAGTGATGTAAAAAATAAGATAGTTTCCTACATATTAAAGGTGTATCAGTGTATCGATTGTCCCTAGTTTTTTTAGGACTTGTGATGTTTTATTTCCCATAAATATGCTAGGATTCTAAAAAGGATTTACTGGCCAAAGAAACCAATCATTAATTAAACTGTTTCCTGTCCGGAACAAGTCCATAACCACACACTTAGCAATGTGTGCCAGAACATCCCAAACATGTCCTAGACAGATGAATTGTGCATCCCTTAAGTTCATGGCCATGAATATTCATATCTAATCTAAACGGTGCAATGATAATGTAAATCACATTGTTTATTGTAACCATCATGACATGCTTTACATGTAAATAATAAAGACAATTGTAGGTATGATGAGATTTAATTATCTGTAACTATTTGCTTGAACTAAAAACATTATTTTGAACCCAAATGACATTGAATTTCTTCTACTTTACATGGCTGTGTTTGTCAAATGAGTTTTACAAAACTTGATTCATACATATCTAGCAAGTAAATGATAATTCTGACATACTATGAAATTGTACTGGATTTTATCTAAAATTAAGGATGTACTTTGTCAACATCTGAAAAATTAGCAATTGATGCAACCTGTGTGATACAAAACCTTGAATCATCTATATAGGTGTACTTTTGCTGGAACTACTTTTTGACGTCCCAATGAATGATAATTGATGAAAGATTCGGTGAATGACTCTCATTCTATGAATGAAATATCACATCATAATACTTTGACAGTAGGGACTATATTTTATGAAGAAAGGCTTCTTTGAAAGTTAAATTTGAAATTTTATAAATACAGTTTTGTTCTTCCTGTTTTATACTTCTTCATTTTAGATAAACTTACTACATAAATTTAGTGTAAGTACAACTACCTGTATCATATCTCTGCGTGTCTTGCACTGATACGAATGTACACAACTGAATCAAGCTGATACAGGTAGTTGTACCTACACAAAATGTATGCAACATGTTTATACTACCTACAATTTACAACAACAACATTATGTATTGTGTAATGGTGGTTTAACAGACTTTCTGTAGACCGATAATCTAAAAAACAAAATCTCTATTTTTAGTAACATAGTACGACTTGACTTGGGGGAGTTTTTTACGTCCTACACCGACAACTTAATGCCCTTGGTTGGACGGTACATAGTACGAAACTATTCTTTTCTGTATATATAATTAAGTCTGGTAGTTACTACATGTGTCTTCAATATTTTTATTTCAAAATAATTTATGCAAATTAAATTGATTTCAAAAATTGTTTCAAATACAACTTAAAGATTATACAATTAAACTGTTTTAAAGATGAACATTAATTCTCTAATTAAAACTACAATAGTGTGAAAAAATATTACAAAAACACTAACTCAAGGGAGATAACAACAAATTAATTTAATTCTAAGATAGAATTATGTCATTTTAATTATGGCCTTTAATTGACTTAGGGTAATATCCATAATTATTAATCAAGAAAGGGTTTAATGAATTATCTGCAGGACCAAAGAACCTTTCAAGATTTAATATTAGAAGGCCATAACTGTAGTGTACTTATAACTACCTACATACAAGAACATGCCTGAATACTTTGATGGGGACAGAGAAACCCTTTAAAATTAAAAATCAATTAAATATATAAACTAGAGGCTCCCAGGAGCCTGTATCGCTCACCTGAACCTGAAACTAAACAACCCTTTTTTATCCAGCTTTTCTTTGCTATAAGGAATCGCCCAACACTTCTGCAAAAATCATTAATTTTGACCTTTTAAAGGAAATAACTCCTATAAGGAGGATCTTTTGATGGCTAGAGGGAGAAGGGAGGTTCACTTCAAATTTGCTGTACCTGTTATACTTTTTTAACTATCAGTCGAAAACTCTCACAACCCCCCCCCCCCTTTTTTTTCATTTTTTCTATTTTAATCCAATGTAGCTATGTAGGTAGTCAGGTGTCATGATTTGCACAATTTTGGTAGAGCACATCCTAAAGATGATGTGTGCAATGTTTCAAAGCAGTCCTTTCATTGGTTTAAGAGGAGAAGATTTTTTAAAATCAAGTAAAATTGATTAAAAAAATGTTCAAGGAGAATAATTCTTAAACGGTTCATCAGACAATCTTGACCCTTAAGTCATTTTTGAAGCCCTCATAGAGCAGAACAATTAAGCAATGCTAACTTTTTCTCTAGTTCTAATAATTTTCAAGATTTTGAGGCAAAAATGTCAAAAATAATCAATTTTGACAATTAAAGGGCAATAACTCCTATAAGGAGTCATCATACAACTTCAACCCAATGGAGTGTTTCGTAGAGCTTTTGATGCAGATGAAGGCATGTCGCTTCGGTTTTCCTGTATCTGTTACACTTTTTTAAATATAAGCCAAAAACTGTGTTTTACCGCCCCCCCCCCCATCCTATTTTTAGCATGGTGGCCATGTTGGCTAATCTGCAGCCATGGTAGGTGCAAACTTGGTTGAGGACATTTGACAGATGATGTGTACAAAGTTTCAAAGCAGTACTTTCAGTTGTTTCAGAGGAGAAGATTTTAAAAAATCAATTAAAACAGATTAAAAAAAAGAGTTCAAGGGGAATAACTCTTAAACGGTTAATCAGACAATCTTGACCCTTAAGTCATTTTTGTAGCCCTCATAGAGCAGAACAATTAAGCAATGCTAACTTTTTCTCTAGTTCTAATAATTTTCAAGATTTTGAGGCAAAAATGTCAAAAATAATCAATTTTGACAATTAAAGGGCAATAACTCCTATAAGGAGTCATCATACAACTTCAACCCAATGGAGTGTTTCGTAGAGCTTTTGATGCAGATGAAGGCATGTCTCTTCGGTTTTCCTGTATCTGTTACACTTTTTTAAATATAAGCCAAAAACTGTGTTTTACCGCCCCCCCCCCATCCTATTTTTAGCATGGTGGCCATGTTGGCTAATCTGCAGCCATGGTAGGTGCAAACTTGGTTGAGGACATTTGACAGATGATGTGTACAAAATTTCAAAGCAGTACTTTCAGTTGTTTCAGAGGAGAAGATTTTAAAAAATCAATTAAAACAGATTAAAAAAAAGAGTTCAAGGGGAATAACTCTTAAACGGTTAATCAGACAATCTTGACCCTTAAGTCATTTTTGTAGCCCTCATAGAGCAGAACAATTAAGAAATGCTAACTTTTTCTCTAGTTCTAATAATTTTCAAGATTTTGAGGCAAAAATGTCAAAAATAATCAATTTCGACAATTAAAGGGCAATAACTCCTATAAGGAGTCATCATACAACTTCAACCCAATGGAGTGTTTCGCAGAGCTTTTGATGCAGATGAAGGCATGTCTCTTCGGTTTTCCTGTATCTGTTACACTTTTTTAAATATAAGCCAAAAACTGTATTTTACCGCCCCCCCCCCCATCCTATTTTTAGCATGGTGGCCATGTTGGCTAATCTGCAGCCATGGTAGGTGCAAACTTGGTTGAGGACATTTGACAGATGATGTGTACAAAGTTTCAAAGCAGTACTTTCAGTTGTTTCAGAGGAGAAGATTTTAAAAAATCAATTAAAACCGATTAAAAAAAACAGTTCAAGGGGAATAACTCTTAAACGGTTAATCAGACAATCTTGACCCTTAAGTCATTTTTGTAGCCCTCATAGAGCAGAACAATTAAGCAATGCTAACTTTTTCTCTAGTTCTAATAATTTTCAAGATTTTGAGGCAAAAATGGCAAAAATCATCAATTTTGACAATTAAAGGGCAATAACTCCTACAAGGAGTCATCATACAACTTTGACCCAATTGAGTGTTTCGTAGAGCTTTAGATGCTGAAGAAGGAAGGTCTCTTCGGTTTTCCTGTATCTGTTATACTTTTCGAACTATAAGCAAAAAACTGTATTTTGACCCCTCTGTTCTATTTTTAGCCATGGCGGCCATGTTGGTTGGTTTGAGGCCATGATTTGGGCAAACTTGGTAGAGGACAATTTACTGATGATGTGCGCAAAGTTTCAAAGCAATCCCTTCAGTGGTTTTGGAGGAGAAGATTTTTGAAGAAAAGTTAACGACGACGACGACGACGACGACGACGACGACGGACGACGACGGAGGCCAAGTGATGGCAATAGCTCACATGACCCTTCGGGTCAGGTGAGCTAAAAAGTTATTATAACCAGGGAAATAACTAGATGTTTGTTTAACATGTAATAGCATACAAAATGTGAACTTTTGAACCAATTGAATACATTCATGTTAAGATTATATTTCTGTTCAGTGTGAGAATAACTTACCACAAGCAAAACAGAACAATGATTTATTATGTGAAAACACAATTCTCAAGCTTCCAGTCCAAGATTTGACAGTTATGTTAACACTATTTACTTATTATTATGAAGGCTGTTCCATTAAAACACACTTGATGACAATTGAAAATTAATTTGTTGCTGTCCGAGTGTATGAGATAATCTTTGAAGGATAAAATTGCATTTAGCTGTTTTATTAAACAATAACGTGAGTTTAACTAACTGCATTTGAGGGGTATTCTCTCCAATGTACAGTGAGCAAGCCCTACAGACCATTCAGGAAAAAGCAAAATTCATCATTATTTATATAATAATTAACTTGTTAACTCTTAGCACAATTAAAATTCTTACTGTCTATCCATGAATTTCTCCTCTAAGCAACCTCACTTTTAACAAGGGCAAGATTGCTACACATAGCCAAATGTTCCCCCCACCCCCTCCATGCTGTATTACATGTATTGAATTACTAGTAATGGGACAAAACCAGATATCAGTGAGATGGTATCTTTATCTGTGGCCCCACTGTCTTTGAAGTCAAAGTTCAAGGTCATCAAAGGTCATCAACCACGATATGTAACACATCACCCTGATATTATCTACTCACATAACAAATATCAAAAGCCTACCTCAAAAGACAAAAATAGGGCATTTAAGGAGACATTAAATGACACCTCTCCATGTTGCATTTTTTTTAAATATTCATGAATACATTTAACTGAATTCAAACAGCTGATCATGATAACAATCCATCACAGTAGACAATTTTTACCATGACCTTGGGTATAAAAAAATAATTTCAAATTGGCACAACTCAAAAACTACAAATGGGATTGTGCTGAAAATTTAATGATCTTCATTTTGTAGTATTTAACAGCTGTGCATAGTTTAAACAAAATCTGTTGGTGCGTTTTCTAGTTATCATCTGAAAACCACGAACTGTTGACTAAAAAAAATTTTAATTGGCCCAAGTCCAAAACTACAAATTGGATTGTGCTGAAAATTGAACTAGATCTTCATTTTATTGTACTGAACAGATGTGCAGTTTAAACAAAATTGGTTTTCAAGTTATCATTTGGAAACCACAGTGGCATGGACAGATGGATGGACAGACGAACAAAACTACATTCGGAGGGCATAACATACATCCCTGCCACTTTGTGTGGCGGGGTATAAAAAAATGAATGGGCCTGACACAATTCTGGATGGACGGACAGAGAGACTAGCTGATTACTATACTGCATCTGCCACAAGGTCTTCTACTGTATTACTGTGAAAGTATTTTTCTTTGTGGGCATCAAATTTCATGGTTTGAAGAAATTTACATCTTCCTGGGTTCTTTAATTCGTGGACTTACGTTTCGGAAAATGCAAAAATTCTGAAGTAGTAATCCAAAAAAATGATTATCACAGAATCCTTTAAACTTTTGATAAACAATATCAACATATACGGAAGACAAAAAAGTTACATAACATGATATATACACACATGGTTACGACTGTACACTAAAGTGTTCATTAGTGATCATGATAGTGTTTATTTTGTAATTGGAATGCATCACATTTTTTAAACAGAAAGTTAATTATTTGCTTCTAAATATTAGCCTTAACAACACAGAAAGCAATAGATAAAATAAATCGGTAATATATAATAATTGATTAATTGCAATTAAAAATATTTTGAGTCTATTTAATTCTCTAATTGTTATCTAAAGAACCATTTCATTTTGTTACTACAGGTGTTGAGCAGTAGCAAATAACAAAAGTTACAAAGGTGTAATTAAATGTCATTTGCTCCATGATACATGTATTATCTAATCACAACATCCGTTTGATATAGTATGATAAAATAAAGCTTATCTTATAAATAATTTATTATATTATTTTATTAATGCTCAAAGGAGCTACCAAACTTACAATTCTGATACTACATGCAATTTGTTACTTTTTAACATCGAAAATAAACACCTTAAATATCTCCCCTCTTTGACCCTAAGTCTATGCTTCTTAATCATACTGTTTTCAGATAGTTGTTCACAAGTTTCAATCTGTTAATGAAGTTTTATTCTTCATTGAATTCTTAATTTCGTGGTCTGAGGCCTCCACAAAAACCACGATAATTGATATCCCACGAATAAAATGTATTTCACAGTATATTGCTGAAATGGTCAAAGTACCATAACTCCTGCAAAATTTGACTAATCAAAATGACAGTAGAGTATGCACATTAACATATAATAACAATTAATTCTACCAAATATCAAAGCCATCTGTCAAGTTGGTTTAGAGGAGATGCCTCCACAAGTTCTACATTGTATTATTATATTGCTGAAATGGTTAAAATCACATAATTCCTACAAAATTTGATGAATCAAAATGACAGTAAAGCATGCACATCTACACAACATAAAAAATTATTTCCTTCCAAATATTAAAGTAATCTGTCAAGTGGTTTCAGAGGAGATGATTTCACAAGATCTACCATTGTATTGTATTACTAAATTGGTAAAAGTCCCATAATGCCAACAAAATTTGAGTAAGAATATGCACATCTACATATAATTATTAATCCTACCAAATCACAATCCACCAATCACAGCAGAAGTGCCCACAAAGTGCTGTGGATGGACGGACAAAGGAAAAGCAAAACAACATCCCTCAGACACTTTGCCATGTGGGACAATAACAAGCATAAAACTATTTGCCTGTGGCACTTCATGGATTTAAAATTAAGTTGTATCAAATACTATGCCTCCAATAAACAAAACACAACAGAAAAGACATGTTTGCATAAGGTAAAATAATATGTCAGTTATAGGTGACCTTCCCCGAGGACAGCTATTTCAATGTTCAGTATTTTAAACATCTGATCCAATGAGTTGGGGTCTTGTTCTTGACAGATTACAGTTTTTTACTCACCTGCCACTCTAACACAATACACTAGGCATTAGTGAGGTTGAGAATAAACAAAACAAGTGTGGACTGTGAGCACGCTCACAGAGACAAAGGGATACCCCCGCTTCGCTTCAAGTCCAATTATCTCCCCTGAATAATATCCGACAGCAATGGAAATTTTTCATGCACATCTACATATTATGTACTTCCTTCAGGTACAGTTTCATCAAAATCTGTCAAAAGGTTTAGGAGGAGTTGTGCTTACGAGGTCTCGCACTGAATACTATATTTTAAAGTATAAGTCCAATTATCTCCCCTGAATAATATCCGACAGGGACGAAAATTCTTCATGCACATCTACATATGATGCACTTCCTTCATGTAAAGTTTCATCAAAATCTGTCAAGCAGTTTAGGAGGAGAAGGGCTTAAAAAGGATTGGGACAGACGGACAGACAGACAGGGTGATTCCTATATAACCCCCAAACAAGTTTGCGTGGGGGTATATTAAGATCACTGCCTGTTAAGAAAATGAATTTTGTGGGATTGCTATAAATACCTTTATCAAACTTAGGAGCATTATCATTGACGTCTGATACAGTTATTGTTACAGAAGCTGTGGATGTTCGTACAATGCTGGTATTATAAAATGGTTGACCGTCTGTTGCTGTTATCTACAAAAATAGCAAACATTTCACTCCAGTGATGTTTCTAGTTTTAAAGAACATGTTTAATTTAACTATTTAGTACAATCCTAAATTATTTTGTATACAATTCAAAGAAGAAAAGCTTCTAAAGGGTTGATACATTTTTGTACATTCTCTATTTTGGTTATCATGATTAATAATTGATTGTTTGTTTAAATGTTGTTTAATGCCACTTGCAGCAATTTTTCAGCTATATCATGGTGTCCAGTTTTGATTGGAGGAGGAAGCCGGAGTAGCCTGAAAAAACCCCAAGACCTTAGGCAGAAAAACTGGCAATCCTTGTCAATTAAAATTGGAGTCAAGTGAGACTCTATCCCACAACCTTAGTGTTGACAGACCACGGGATCAATAGTAGACAATAGTAGTAAGTACCTTAATCACTTGGTCACCGAGGCCCCTTATTAATAATTGCCATTTAAAATATAATTAAATAACTTTCTTCTATTATGAGATTTATGGTGAATGGTCTCAGTGCAGTAATGTCAAGCACAGCAGTCTAAACCACTTGGCCACAGCAACTAATGAATTTTAAAACTAATACATAAAATAATCTGACAGCATTTTTGGAAGTTTTGCTTTTAAATTTAATTATTAATTAGTTTTATTTCTAAAATGTAATTGGTTGGTATTGTGGAAATTGGTTTATATGTTTTCTGTGTATACATACAAACTTATTTTTCATCAAATTAATAAGTGAAACAATTGATATATTACCTTACAGTAATGTATGCAAATACGCTTACATGTATATTTTTCTTAACATTTCCTGTCTAATACACATTAATTTTAAGGAGTTGTAAATTTACTTTTTTCTAACATACTTCAGCTTCTAGTTTGTTTTTATTTCTCAAATTTAACTTGATTTGCTACCAAAGAACATTAAATTTAATAAATACAATTTGTAAATCTGTGTGTTTGTTTAAATAGGGCTTAATGAGTAATTTTTCACAGCTGTATCAGGATACCCTCCAGTTTTTTTTGGGTGGGGGGAGGGGGAGGAAGCCAGAGTACCCTTTGAATCCCAAACCTTCAGTAGTTTAACTCTCAATCCTTATGAAATTAAGATTGAAGTCAAGCACACCCTGCCTGCAGTGAGACTCAAACCTTCAACCTTTGACAAGACTCAACCACTTGACTAACAAGACCCATCTTTAAATCTGCCTAAAATATTTAATTATCAGATGATACCTTTGTTTTATAGGGTCTGATCATGTTAGAGCTCAATTGCAATAATTTATTTCAATTCTAATGTCTAACAAATATTTAAAAATTTCTATGTCGATCTGAGAGGATGCTTTCAATGGCCATATTGTTTTTTAAAACTAAAAAAGATATATCCCGTAACAGCATGTGAAGCAAATAAAACTGACATAGAAATATATGGTTGTCATTTTATTAAATAATAGGTTTCTTTTAAGCATACATATATATGGAATCGACAACAAAGTAAGGTTCTAGTTTGAACTTTTCTCAGTTGAGGTATTAGAGTTAGTACTGTGAAGTAATAGTGATCTCCATGCCTGTTAGAAACCTAAGGTTTACTCAAAGCATATGAAGGACGCCATATTAGAAATAAAGTACAAGGATAAAAGTACCTGAAGTGAGTAATTCTTCTTTGTTTCGTAATCCAATTGTTTAAGTAGGAAAATATCTGCAGTATATGGATCAATATGAAAATGACCATCCTCATTTCCACTTATAATACTGTGGAATACTGTGTTATACTGCGCTGTAGTGTCACTATCTTTAGCTGTAATGCTTAAACAATAGAAAAAAGTACCCTGACACCACACAAGATATAAAACATGCAAAAACTATATACAATTAATAACTGCTTTAGTGGTCAAATGCAAAAAATGACGAACCCTAAGACCTGTACTCTAGGTGACCTGATCTGAATGACGCTGTTGGCCTTGGTTAGGTCAGGTCAGCGAAAGTCCAGGTCAAGGGTTCATTACTTCCTACTGTTGACCAATACTGCAGTAATCAATCGTTTTATCACAGCAAATAAAATAGTTTCATAATTTTTGCTAGATAAAACAAATTCATTTGTAAACAAATTTTTTTAATACATAGCAATGATTTATCAAAAATCAAATAAACGTACTTTATGTGTCTGAATATAATATTCATTTGTCCACAGTTAGTTTTGGAAGTGAAATGTACTTCTCCAAAAGTCAACATATGTCATGTGATCAATGTTGACTGTCAGTATTGTCACATGACCATATGTTGACTGTCAATATTGTCACATGACCATATGTTGACTTTTCGAGCAGATGTTGGTCATGCTGTTAACAAGTGTGGACACAGAAAAATGTCTCACCTGCATTTCGCATCAGTAACGAAATAAATTTCGTCATAAGCATTACGTAAATAGCATTAGTTATCAGCAGCAGGGGGTATACCAAATATTGTCACCATAACATGCATAGTTACAGAGGAACAGCAGTAACCCAAAATCTTTAACGTAGTCACTGGACCGTGAAATTGAGGTGAAGGTCAGGTGACACCTACCAGACAGTCATGTACTAGTCATCAGCAACCTATATACCAAATATTGTCATCCTACCATGCGTGGTTACAGAGGAACAGCCGTAACCCCAAAACTTTAACATAGTCGCTGGACCGTGAAATTGAGGTCAAGGTCAGGTGACACCTACCAGACAGTCATGTACTAGTCATCAGCAACCTATATACCAAATATTGTCATCCTACCATGCGTGGTTACAGAGGAACAGCCGTAACCCCAAAACTTTAACATAGTCGCTGGACCGTGAAATTGAGGTCAAGGTCAGGTGACACCTACCGGACAGTCATGTACTAGTCATCAGCAACCTATATACAAAATATTGTCATCCTACCATGCGTAGTTACAGAGGAACTGTCGTAACCCAAAAACTTTAACGTAGTCGCTGGACAGTGAAATTGAGGTCCAGGTCAGGTGACACCTACCAAATAGTCATGTACTTAGTCATCAGCAACCTATATACCAAATATTGTCATCCTACCATGCATGGTTACAGAGGAACTGTCGTAACCCAAAAACTTTAACGTAGTCGCTGAACCGTGAAATTGAGGTCAAGGTCAGGTGACCTACCAGAGTCATGTACTAGTCATCAGCAACCTATATACCAAATATTGTCATCCTACCATAGGTAGTTACAGAGGAACTGCTGTGAAGGTCAGGTGACACCTACCAGACAGTCATGTACCAAAAACTTTAACGTAGTCGCTGGACCGTGAAATTGAGGTCAAGGTCAGGTGACAAGTGACTGACTGGCAATTACTCATCATAAGCTACCTCTGGACCAAATTAGATGGACCTAGGGGTTGGGCTTACAAATATATGAAGCCAGAGGTCCAAGTGTTTACGCCGCCTCCCCTGCCGCCGGATTCCCATACATATGTCTCGCCTCCAGCGACTTTCGTCGCAGGCGAGACAAAAATGAACTGAAATCACATGCTCAAATATAACCAATAGAAACTAAGGTATAACAAGAATAAATGAGATAAAGTTTTGCAAAGAATAAATAACTGACCCACTTTGAAGCATCTATACTTACAATGAAGATTTTATAAAAAGTTCTACTACAAGTAATAATTGGGACAATGGTGTTTCTAATAATCTTCTAAGAATTGATTTTGCACTCAATACATTCAAGTCTTTTTGTAAACTACATTTAATTATAAGAAAGTCTCCATACAAATATAAACTAAATTGTTGCCACATACTTTTCTTTGTTTATCTTGCTACCTTCAATAATATCTTCTTTAACATTAAATGTATAGTCTTTTGAAAAAACTGGAGTGTGGTCATTCACATCCTAAAACAGATCATTAAAAATATTTACACTCGTCTAACAAAAAAGATATTAATTAAATTTAAACACCATCATCTTTTCAGAAACAACAATCAACAAAATTCCCATCAAACATACCTATTTTACACATAAAGGATAGTAAATTAAGTATTGAAAAGAGTTAAACACCAGCAAATTTTCAACTATATAGTGGCGTCCAGTTTTTATTGGGTAGGAAGCAGGGTTATAGACAACCCTTGACATGCAGTAGGAAAACTGGCAATCCTTGTCAATAAATATTGGAGTTGAGTACACCCTGAACACAGTAAGACTCACACCAGCAACCTCAGTGTTGAAAGACCATGTGATCAATAGTAGATGAACTACCTTAACAACTCGGCCACCAATCCCCTGATGCCAAAGTTTTATGGTGTGGTGGTGCCAGAATGGACCATACAGGTGGTATCAAACTAATTTAATGTTTTAATTCTGGCTCTAAATTCAAGTGCATTGTGAACTCCATAATTACCAATAGAGTCATGATCATTGAAATTTTGATGGTTTACTATTTACAAATTTATTTTCATTAGAAAAAAAATTAATAAAAATGCTGAATTTTTTTGAGAGTGTTTCTTCTTAGTTATTCCAGGCATATGAAAGACAATTGTCACAATAAATCTGTGTACAATTTCCAATATATTATATATCCTGGTATAAACACATCTAAATATTTTTTTTAATAACAGATACTGGCTATTAGAACATTATTTACTGGTTGATTAGATATTATAGAAAACTGTACATGGACACGTATAGGCAAAATATAATCATATGTTTGGTACTCGAGGTTTCCAGAGGTCACCCAGTGCTAAAGAAATAATGCCCGTGTACTCATGCACAATGTCTTCCATATGGGATATTAAACCTGATTAACCATGTGGGAGGTGTGACTTTCTGTCTGTCAAGTTCCTAACTAGCATGGGTGATTCTTATGTGGACAGACTTGAGAATTAACTTTCAGACCATATCAGCTATACCATGCTTTGTCATAAAATTTCCTGATTGATGCCCCATCTTGTGATACGTACAAACTGATTTACTATCTCTTTTCTTGTGCTTGCCCTGGATGCAGATAAAATGTTGCTCACTGGACTCAAATATAAACCAATCAATCAATCTAAACTTATAAATGATTATAGCTATAGCCAAAAATTAGTTTTTAAATTATAACTAATTTGTTTTCAAACTAGTACTAGTTTTATGTGAGACAAACATCTAAGATTTTAAAACCTGACAAAGTTTTTGTTCCCTGATTATATGCCCTATCACGTATTTTTACAGATTGTTAAAAATTTCTAAATTCAGATAACAGATGTTTAGAAAACTGCTTCAATCTGTTTTCTTCAAAGCTCTTTGTCAGTAATAGCTTGGGCATTTGAATTGCAGCTACTTATGTATGACTCAGATTCACCTGCAGTATACCCTATGACTATCTTCTAAGTATTAAGAAGTTTAAATTTACCAGAGTCATGCATGAGTAGCTGCAATTTAAATGTCCAGTTTTTACTGAGGAAGAGCTTTAAAGAAAACAGATTTAAACAGTTATTTGTATTTAGAATTGATTGACCAATACATGAAATATACCAAACTATAAATAAAGATGCAGATCATCAGCAAATTTGTCACCTTTCTTTACACTCGAATGACATTCGATTTTTATTACCGTGCTGAATGCATGCAGATCCTTACTTTATACATAATCTTACTGTCAACAGTGTTTGCAATCTGTTCAAAATTTACAAAAATGTCAACTATGTTATTCTAATGCTATTTAAAAATGTTATTCTAACAAATACTAGTAAAATGAGAATGTTTACAAAACAAACTTGAAGTAAAATAATTTTACTCACAACCGAGAATGCATATATTCATACCTCGACCACAATTGTAACTGTCTGAGTGACTACTGTTAAATTTGGACAACTCTGAGATGCAGTGATGATCTGAGTATTGACATCTGTTACATTTTTGCCATCAATTATCAGTGGAGATTTAGCATACAGTAAGGCAACATTACCATAAACATGATACTTTAGGCCTAAAGAATCTATATTAGGAAATCCGTAGTTTGAAATTGTGTTGATGGATTCTTTGTCATTATCTTCCACCTAAAATATAATAAAAAAATGCAAATCAAGGGTACATTGAACCATTTCCTAAAAACTATCAGAAGTATTATTGCTGTAAAAATACCCTTAATGATAAGATTTGTTTACTCTAAGTTTTTATTAATGTTTCATCCTCTTATATAATGAAGAGCCAAATCTGCAGTAGCAAACACGTATATAATTTTATATATGGAACTAGACCACGAGTCTTTAATTATCATTATTTTAGCCTCCCCCTAAAGATCCCACAAAACAAGTTTGACTGTTTTATAAACCTGTAATAAGGAACTAAAAGGAAATATAAATAACCTTTTCATTGCAGTTACCTCTCTAATAGCAAATATAAAACATTTGACTATTAAAATTCATGGTCCATAAAATATTTTACAGATGGCCTTAACTAAAATTAGATCACATAGAATTTTCAAACAAATTAAACATAGCTGAAAGAAAAGACTAACCATAAAGTTATGAAAGTCCCATGGTTGGTCATGTTCCTTAAAGACATATGTAACATGCTGGTCATTAAAGCTGTAATACGGACAGTTGTCATTAACATCTGTTACATTTACAGTGACCTCTGCTGTTCCTGTCAAAGATGGCTGACCCTGGTCTATTGCCATAACAACAAAGGTTATTGTACCATTATCACCTAATTTTTCTCGGTCAAGATGACCATTGACATTTATTACACCAGTATTACTATTAATTGTAAAATTTTGATTTCTGAAAATAAATGTCAACAAGTTAGTATTAAAAAGACAATCTGTATAATATAAAATGTACAGAATAGTTGGTAATATATGGACAGAATGTGTATTTGGAAACCACTCATTAAAATAGATGTATTTGATAAAATTATGAACATATAATTCAAGCAGTTCAATTTTATATGTAATAATATAAACTTCTATTGGTCATCTTTGGCATTGATTCTTATTTTTTATTTTACATAAATTGTACTTGTTTTGTCAAAACAAAAGTAATTTATTACAGATTGAGATTACTGACAATTTGGTGATCATTTTTCCATGAAAGCAAACAAAGGACATACCCCGGAGCTTCTATGCTGTAAATAATCTGTTTGTTTTTAGGACTTGTGTCATTATCTGTGGCCTAAAATGACAAATGCCTACAAATTAAGTTTGAGGGGACCAAAATGATGACAACTTACATTTCAAATGTCTGTTGACAGTGTAGAATGTCGTATGTCCTAAATTAACATATCAAATTCAAATATTTTTTCTCAAATCAATTTAAAAGTTGTAATAATAGAACCTGAAATGAATTTTTCTCTTTAAACATAAAATATGCCTCCATTTACATTTCAAATGCTTAAGACTATTACAGGGAAACCACAGATAAGCCTTATAAAAGATACTTGTCATTATAAAACATAAATGTACCTGGACTGTGACAACCACTGCACTGGCAACATTCTCGGTTACAGTTTGAAAGTAGGTAGGACGACTAAATACAGGTGGATGGTTGTTGACATCTAATATGGTTACTGTAACTGATGATGTAGCTGTCTGTAATATACAGTAGAGTTTATATAAACAATAGATTTAAGGTGGAATTTCAATTATTCAAAAACCATATCTCCATCATTAATCAATCAGATGATATTTGTATTTGTGTTAAAGCCATAATAGACTCCAGACACAGATGTGGTAAGTTTTTTCAGTTAACAGAATGAGTGGAAACCTACCTGAAACTTAATAATCTCTAACTCATTGAGTGAAAGCTATATATACTTTTTGTAACAGAAAATAAATAATTCAGAGCTATTTTTGATAACAACTTTATTTTTTTTACTTAATGATAAAATAATAATAATTCTTATATACCATTATGTGTATGATTCCCTAAGTGACATTTATAGCACAGTCTTGGGAGTAAGATAGATAAGCTATCAAATGCTAAGTGTCAGTAAAGTTTATGTATCTAAGAGTAAGGTGTTCAATAAATGACTTGTAGCATGAGTGAAACCCCTAGATCCCAGCCATTGTCAATTGGTGATAACAAGGAGGGTGGTGCTTATAAAGGTTTGGCCAAATTTTGACTATCAAATAAAAAGCTGGTATTCAAATCTTGTGCATTTCATTTTGCATGGAAACAAAATAAAATTTGAATCAATTCAGGTGGAGCTTTTCAATGCAACATTGGTTCTAATGTTTGTTGTTAATTGCATGGCTGTTTTTCCATCTTTTTTGGATGCACACATGACCTTTCATTCAATATTACCATAATGTTATAGTTTAAAGGATACATACTCATCAAGGAAAAAACTGCATTCACCTTACAATATACACTACATCTCAGATGGACTTTTCCTGTTATTCCCATGGAAAGTGGCACAGGGTGACCTAACTTGTTTAGGTTTGGATATACTATTTCGTTTGCTTAGTCATAGAAAAGTCCTATCAAAAAAGCAGTAATAGTTCATTTAAGTTGGGGGTGTATTAGATTGCTTACTTTACTGCCATCTGTTACATGTACTGTTACTGCCATGGGTGTCTTGTCTACCAGTGATGTCTTTAATGATAGTATTCCTGTATCCTGATGCAACACAAACCCTAAAATAAAATGCACCAAATTAAGTAACTTTTTAGTTTCTTTATGACTTTATGAATATAACTTTGAATAGCACATGGATTGATGTATTTTATAGGTCTGAATTGAGAAAAATCATGTTTTTTTCTGAGGTTTTGTTTGAATGGGTGTTTAAAAGCACTTTCAATAACTTTTCAGGTATATCATGGTGTCCAGTCTTTATCTGGGAAGGAAGCTCAAGTACCTGGTGACAACCCCACCCCACCTTCAACAGGAAAACAAGCAATTCTTGTCAATAAAGTTATAGATTAACACATCACCCCCAGATAAAGGCTCCAACACAAAACGTCAGTGTTGATACACATGTGATCAATAGTCTATGACAGAATTTGGGAATATATTATATAATCATTCGTGAATACGATTAAACAGCTTAATGATAAGAAAATGTTCGGTAATCTAATGAAGCAAACAATCAAGAAACTACGAGATGGAACACAATCTGTTGTATAAAGTTATTATTCAAAATGTAAATTTCAAACACAAGAAAAAATTGAACATAATAAATTTTTGTTGATAAATAAGTTGTGTACACAATTTTTCTAACAAATAACATATCTGAAATTTTAGTCTTATTTAATGCTTGACAGAAACTAATTCGTAACATTAATTTATCTTACCAGCACCATCTACCGTGTATTTTAGACGATCTCCATCAGCATCAGCAGCACTTATAACACCAATAATGGTGGACAGAGGAGCATCTTCCATCACAGTAAAGTTGTAACTCCCAGAGAACACAGGCGGATTGTCGTTCACATTTATTACATTAATCTCCACTAGTGATGTCCTATTTTATCAAACACAATAAGTGTACACACATTTATTATTACAATAAAATACTTTTTTTTCACTATATACCAAAACACCGAAATGATTCCAACACAATAATTTGTGAAATTGAATCAGAAGATAAAAAGCAACTTGTATTTATAGGAATGTCACAATGAACATGTATTCCTGATTCTTGATAGTTGAATATTAGTGACTAGTTTATATCCTGAAAGCAAAGTGCAAAAAAATCATCTTGAATTGTTAAAATCCTAAAAAAATAAAAAGGGTATGTGACATAGGGTCAGGGGTGTCATACAGGATATGTGATATAGGCTGCTAGCATCAAACATTGAACATGCATATATAAAACAGCTGTATTTTACTTTAAATATAAGATATATATATATGTATAGCTAGAAACTCTGTTATATAAAAAATATCACCCTCATTTGGCAGACAAATTAACAGTAATCAAGAGTAACAGTAAAAAAACAGTAATTCGTTGATTCATTCATGTAAAAACTTATATCAGAGACCACTAGTTATGCAACATATTTATGAACAGGAAAATCTTTCTCTAAAGACAGGTTACACAGTATTACTCCTAGCTCTTACCCTGTTAATATTGGCATGCCACTGTCTGTAGCATAGACTATAAGTGTATAGTGGTGTTTCCCATTGTCGTAATCCAAACCTGTGGATTTTACTGTAATTTCTCCAAGTGACGAAATTTGAAATACCTAAAACAAATGAATCATATTGACAATGACATGTATGTTTCTGGAACCATTAAGTTAATTGAATGTTTACAAAATGGAATTGCAAGTTATAGATGTTTGGTTTGGTTGTTTGGTGTTTACCTCCACTTTCAGCAATTTTTCAGCTATATCATGGTGTTCAGTTTTTATTGGGGGGGAGGGGAATCCGGAGTACCCGGAGAAACCCCCGATCTGCACAAGTTATAATGACCTCTAACGTCACATCAGCTTTCCATGTGGAATTAATTGTGTTTATCTATTTTAAAAGGTGCATCTAACCAGAGTCCCAGTGAGTTAGCCTGCACTTACAGAACATTTTTTACTCTTGGAAAGCTGAATAGTATTTCCTTCCAAACAGGAATAATGCTAGATTGCAAACAGTTTCGCAGCATGTTGCTGATGATCTTGAACTTTTGAATGGAATTTTTGTTTAGATACAGGAATACTGGGACTCTTGTTAGATGCACCTTTTAATAGATAAACACAATTCCATGTGGAAAGCTGATGTGATGTTCATTTTGTATACAAATGATTTCATGGTATTTTATCGCTTTCCCATTTATCCCTAAACAGTAGGATTTTGGGTTTTAGTGCAAATCTACCAGTGAAACTTTCGTTGATTTTCATATATTTCACCCCGCAGTGATGATGTCAGAGTTTGCAAACAGTTCATAGTCTGTTGTTGATGTCTTTGAATGTTGGAAGTGAATATTTGGTTTAGAACAAAGAAACTGTGATTAGGTGCACATTTCATAGAGCTGTACACAATGTACAATTTACAATAATTTTAATAAATGAAATTTAAATGCTTAAATAAAATAATTTGAAGTTACTGCTGCCGACACAAGTTTCTCTTGCGCTACTTAGAAACGTATTTTTAATTATTTCAAGATGACACTACTTTAAAGCAATCAAAAATAAGACTGGATTGCGGCAGTTATTATGCAGTTCATAACATATCGCTGATGGAATTACTAAAGTGCTGATTTACTTGAAATATGGAAGCTGGAAGTTATTTTAATTACAGGTACACCTTTCATATAACTGCATACAATAATACCAACTTTGATCATGCATATTTGTTTTATGTATACACATTTCTTTAGTTGTATAGAACATACAACTAAAGAAATGTCTTAATCGCTGATATATTGAAGGATAGCCCTCTCCCATAATCCTTGGGGGCACTCAGCTGATTCTCATCTGAGTTTTTGGACATTTATGAAATTTTATTGTTTGCATCTATAAACCCAATTTCATCTATTCCCCCAAGAATTCAGATGTCCATGACAACCATCAGTTCAACTCATTCCACAGCCATGCTGTGCTGTGTACAGCGATAGAGAGCCATGCTGTACTCTCTCGGAACCATGCTAGGTTCCCTTGAATTGAAGGGTGTGTCGGTGCCTTCGAAGTTTGATTCTCCTGAATGCTAATAAAACCTTAGGCAGGGATCGCTAAATTTATAAATAGCTGAGATAATTCCCAAGGGCCAATAATGTATTGAATTTTAAATAAATATTGTAATAAACGTTTAACCTAACTTCTTGTCAACAGATATTCCATTTCCATACCAGCATGCTGCTAACGAGACACTTTTATCACTTATCAGTTAATTAGATTTGATGGTGTCGTCTAGGTTATATCTACACATTCTGCTGCGGATGTGAATAAATCGCATTTATTACCTTCTCGCCCTTGTCAGTGCAACATGAGCTTTATCGTTATAATTATCTTTAACTGTTTCAGTTATATGCAGGACGATTACAGACTGATACAAATTTTCTATTGAATACACAGATTTGTGTAATCTTCTCTTCTGCGGCTCTGGAGTTGATTTCACAAAAATTCGTAAGTGTAAAATGTATCGTAAGTGTTGGAAGATCAACGGGAAATCCATTGTGACATCAGAACTTACGATAGATTTTATACTTACGACTTTTTGTGAAAAGCACTATAGGATGTTTGACATGAATAAAATAAGATTATCTTTATCTTATCACTGCCATATTGTCTGGTTTACCCTTATGTAAACCAGACATGTATGACTGTATATCCAACATTACTACAGCTTCTTTAACAATAAAGCAACAGTTTATAATATAGACCCTGTAAAGAACAAACACCTTATATAACATACAAATAAACAAGCTTTAAACTGTGGTGAATAACATCAAAGACAATGTTTGTAGTTTGAAAAAAAAACCAAAGTCAATATGTTTCATTACTTAGTAGATTTTTTAATATCTGAAAAAGTTTTAATTGAAACAATTCAATGTTCTGCTTTGTTAAACCAAGTAAAATTAGCATTAAGTATTTGGTAGTTTCAATGAAATTAAACACCACTTTTCAGCTTTATCTTGGGGGAAGAAGCCAAAGTAACTGGTAAAAATCCCTGACCTTTGGCCATAAAGTGCATTAGGCATGTGTAATTACATAGTTAAAAATTTTGGCAGTTTGCATACTGTGTGAGTTAATTTCCAGAAGTTAATTGTGCATGTCCGTAGAGTTTGGTTTTATCTTAATGTAGACATGACTGTGTATCATCTGTGAGTTTGAAAGTAATGGTAATTACAACAGGTTATTGGTCATTTAAAGAAATACCACAACACAAGTTTTGTCTGCTTTAGAAAAGGGATAGCTTTCCAATTCTTGACAGTTCTTAGGTAGGACTCCTTTAGTATGACTGTCTTACATGATGGTGTTTCGAAGGAATGTATTCTCAAGTTTCTGCTTATTATTGATGGGAGGAAAAGTTTATCTGATGGATCCATTTTTACATGGCATTTGATATTGTACATCATGACCAATAAAGCTCTCTTCCTTCAGGTCCTCCGTTGTAGGCCATTTCAGATCGTCAAGCAAATCTGTAACCGATGAGGTTTTGTGATATTGGTTAGTCACATATCTTGCTGCCTTGCACTTCAGACAACAGGATTGGTATTACTACAACTCGTAGGCTTTTTTTATGTTTACTAATGCTGATATAATGCTTTGCTTCAAAACACCTAGATACCTTGCAGTTGTAACATGGCTCTATAAAGGATGTAGTTCTTCATTATTGGTTACTTTTTTCTGGATATTGCACTTCTCTTAATGAAAACTCATTTTCCATGTCTGTTCCTAAGCAGCCAGTTTATCAAGGTCTTCCTGTAGATGATTTGCATCAATGTCAGATGTTATAGTGAAATAAACAATGGTATAAAAAAAAATAACCTGGTCTTAGATCTAATAATTTCTGGCATGTCTGATCTGTGAGGAACACATGAGTCCACTGGTATTGAGCTTGATGTTTCACCTTCTACCATACTGACTGACTTCTGATATGTAGGAAGCTTTACATCGATCTGTTGGTTTTGACTCTTATTCCATAGTGATCCAGTTTGTATATAAATAACTATGGCAGACTTTATCGAAAACTTTGATAAAGTCCATAATTAAGCAATCAATCTGTTTTCCACTGTTGAGGTTTCTGGTTACAGCATTAACAAACTCAACAAGCTGGGTGTCACATAAAAATCCCTTACGAAATCCATGTTGAAATATTTGGAAGATACTGTTTTTATAAGAATGACATATTATGTGGAAATGGTTGATGTAAACGTTTCGAGGAAGGAGATTCTGAAAAGTTTTCTTTTTTCACACTCTGGAAATTGGTTGACAATTATGGATGACAACTAAACTATCACCTGACCAGCTTAATTCACTGTCAAAACTATGAAATTGCTGTATTATTAATTGTCAGCTGGTCATTGACTATAATAAATTAGCTTCTTGTAATCCTTGATTTCAAAGGATATAAATTCCCAATCAATAATAAGTATTTCCCAGTATCTAACAATTTAGCAAAAAATTAATCTAATTATCTCCTTACAGATGTGTCATTTAGACTATATGACAGACTGGTAGATGGATCTCTGTCAGTAGCTAATACTTTGCAGCTATCCTCACCAGTCTTCTTGTTTTCTTGGAAATTACACACATAGTGATCTACAAGATAAAGTTTCTTTCCTATTCTTTCATTCTAAACAACTGGTTAACAACCATATACTAGATATACAGTGAATGATTAACAACCAAATACTAGATATACATTGAATTTATACAGTAATGCTTAGACAGATGACAATGCAAGAATGTAAAAACACATTATTGAATACTGAAGACTTATAAATTATTTTTTATGTCACTGTTTAAAAATGTGCCATAATTTAAATAATTTAACTATCATTGAGAAATAAAAGAGATTGCAAAATATAATAAATACCTAAATTTACATACTATCATCCAATTTTTTTTTTTTTTTTTTTTTTTTTTGTTTTTTTTTTTTTTTTTTTTATATAAATATTATTACATGTATTACAAATTGTAACTAATGCCTGCGAATGCTTGACACTGTCGCCCCAAGTTTACACATATATCTGGTTATAGTCAGTAGTCTATGAGTTTATTGTAATATTAGTTGAATATTCATATATATCTATGTACTATGTGTATTGTTTGTGTTATAACCATTTACTGTAAATGTGTTACAACAAATAAATATTTCGTATTTCGTATGAATATATCATCTATGACATTTAATAAATAAATACCAAATACTGAAAACTGAAGCTAACCATGTTATACTATTACCTTGGTCAAACTTGGGTGGGTTATCATTAACATTTTCTACAGTGATGGTGACTGTGGCGGTGGTATTGCTGCTAGACTTATTGTATAATAAGTGGCCATCAGTGGCATGTATCTATATATGACAAAGATAGCATGAAATAATTGGTGGCCATCAGTAGCATGTATCTACACAATACAAAAGATATCATTAAATAAATAAGTGGCTATCTGTGACAAAATCTTGGGTGATATAATTACTTTGTGTGATACTCTTATATAATTCCCTCTACTACAGGCAATACTGGCAGTATGTTTAAAATATTTAATAGTCATCAGTGGCATGCATCTAGACAAAGATAAAGATAAAGACAAAGATATTAATGTTTAATAAGTGGCCATCTGTGGCATGTATCTACACAAGAAAAAAATATAATTATACAATAAGTGGCAAAAATGTGCTTTGTAATTTTTTTTAATCCTATTGCAAGGATTTATAAAAAAATCTTTATATATTTTTTCTACTAAAAATGAAAGGAGATAAGATGTATCTATTTATGGCTTTGGCTAGCTGCCATTATTGCTTGTTTGTGGTTTCACTCTGTCTTTAAATTCTTTAAATTATAAGTATGACAGATTCTATAATGTTTCTATGATTTATCATACCGTCAGACTGTAGTGTTTTTCATTTTCATAATCCAGTGGTTTAACTAGGAATATATGGGCTGTCCTTTGATCCATATAAAAGTGGTCCATGCCACTGCCATTTCCTATCCAGTATGTGACAGTACTGTACTGGGCTGTAGCATCTTTATCAGTGGCAAATATGCTACACAAAATATTAAGCATTACCATTATTATCTAATCAAAGTTTGTTCTTGTTGCCAAGGCAGTCATTTTATTCTCTCTACAGTGTACAAATTTGGCAATGAGAACTTATTGTCATGGATAACACAGTTTACAAAATTCCAACAAAAGTTTACTATAAATGTATGAGGCTGTAACATTCATCTGAAAGATGCAAATGATGTTCCTAACATTCGGTCCATCCACTCAAGTCCATTTGCCTGACTGAACACAATTGTTGCGGACCAAAATTTTTAATAAAACAATACAATTTGTATTTAAAATACAATGATAAAGTCTTTGTGTTACAGATAACAAATTGTGTGTTAAATCACTGCTTGGTTTTAATTATTAGATAAAGATTAAAGATATTTTTTTTAATTCAGTATATTAACAATTTAGCTTGAATATATAATGGATTTTATAATTAAAACCATATATTTTACCTTGATCCTGGAAGTTGACTTCCTAAAGGCAAATCTTCTTTCACATTAAAGGTGTAGACACTATTATTAAACATTGGTGGATATCTATTTACATCCTAAAAAATATTCAGTTTTTGCGAAGTAAAAGTGTAATTCTAAAAAAAATTCAGTTGTTAAAAAATCTGGTAAAAACTGCAATTTCATAAGGAATATACATAAAACTAGAGGCTACCAGGAGCCTGTATCGCTCACCTGAACCTGAAACCAAACAACCCTTTTCTATCCAGCTTTTCTTTGCTATAAGGAATTGCCCAACACTTCTGCAAAAGTCATTAATGTTGACCTTTTAAGGGAAATAATTCCTATAAGGAGGAGCTTTTGATGCTTAGAGGGAGAAGGGAGGTTCACTTCAAATTTGCTGTACCTGTTATACTTTTTTAACTATCAGTCGAAAACTCTCTTGACTCCCCCCCCCCATTTTCTATTTTAATCTAACGTAGCTATATAGGTAGTCAGGTGTCATGATTTGCACAATTTTGGTAGAGGACATCCTAAAGATGATGTGTGCAATGTTTCAAAGCAGTCCTTTAATGGGTTAAAGAGGAGAAGATTTTTTAAAATCAATTAAAATTGATTAAAAAAATGTTCAAGGAGAATAATTCCTAAACGGTTCATCAGACAATCTTGACCCTAAGTCATTTTTGTAGCCCTCATAGAGCAGAACAATTAAGCAATACTAACTTTTTCTCTAGTTCAAATAATTTTCAAGATTTTAAGGCAAAAATGTCAAAAATAATCAATTTCGACAATTAAAGGGCAATAACTCATATAAGGAGTCCTCATACAACTTCAACCCAATGGAGTGTTTCGTAGAGCTTTTGATGCCGATGAAGGCATGTCTCTTCGGTTTTCCTGTATCTGTTATACTTTTTGAACTATAAGCAAAAAACTGTATTTTACCCCCCCCCCCCCCCTCATTCTATTTTTAGCCATGGCGGCCATGTTGGTTAATCTGCAGCCATGGTTGGTGCAAACTTGGTTAAGGACATTTGACGGATGATGTGTACAAAGTTTCAAAGCAGTACTTTCAGTTGTTTCAGAGGAGAAGATTTTAAAAAATCAATTAAAACCGATTAAAATAAACAGTTCAAGGGGAATAACTCTTAAACGTGTAATCAGACAATCTTGACCCTAAGGCAATTTTGTAGCCCTCATAGAGCAGAACAATTAAGCAATGCTAACTTTTTCTTTAGTTCTAATAATTTTCAAGATTTTGAGGCAAAAATGGCTAAAATCAACAATTTCGACAATTAAAGGGCAATAACTCCTATAAGGAGTCATCATACAACTTCAACCCAATGGAGTGTTTCGTAGAGCTTTTGATGCAGATGAAGGCTTGTCTCTTCGGTTTTCCTGTATCTGTTACACTTTTTTAAATATAAGCCAAAAACTGTATTTTACCGCCCCCCCCCCCCCATCCTATTTTTAGCCATGGTGGCCAGGTTGGTTAATCTGCAGCCATGGTTGGTGCAAACTTGGTTGAGGACATTTGACAGATGATGTGTACAAAGTTTCAAAGCAGTACTTTCAGTTGTTTCAGAGGAGAAGATTTTAAAAAATCAATTAAAACCAATAAAAAAAAACAGTTCAAGGGGAATAACTCTTAAACGGTTAATCAGACAATCTTGACCCTAAGTCATTTTTGTAGCCCTCATAGAGCAGAACAATTAAGCAATGCTAACTTTTTCTCTAGTTCTAATAATTTTCAAGATTTTGAGGCAAAAATGGAAAAAATCATCAATTTTGACAATTAAAGGGCAATTACTCCTACAAGGAGTCATCATGCAACTTTGACCCAATGGAGTGTTTTGTAGAGCTTTAGATGCTGAAGAAGGAAGGTCTCTTCGGTTTTCCTGTATCTGTTATACTTTTTGAACTATAAGCAAAAAACTGTATTTTGACCCCTCTGTTCTATTTTTAGCCATGGCGGCCATGTTGGTTGGTCTGAGGCCATGATTTGGGCAAACTTGGTAGAGGGCATTTTACTGATGATGTATGCAAAGTTTCAAAGCAATCCCTTCAGTGGTTTTTGAGGAGAAGATTTTTGAAGAAAAGTTAACGACGACGACGACGACGACGACGGACGACGACGGACGCCAAGTGATGGCAATAGCTCACATGACCCTTCGGGTCAGGTGAGCTAAAAAGGCTAATATCTCAAATTCCAACTCGACCTGCATGTATTTTATCCACCTGAAGCTGGTTTTTAAATTCAAGTCAATGGTAAGCAGAGATAACATCCTGAAATCAAAAGTTAAAGCTCCCCACCTCTGGGGGCTAGCTTTAATTAATCACTGTGTACTACAAAATGTACCAATGTAAAACAGCAAGATAACATCAATTAGGTACTGTATTTTAACTGTACTAATCATTGAAACTTAATTGTCTTCTCTTCATTGGTTCATTTTACACCCATTTCAAAAATAATCATAAAAATACAAGCACAGGGGGTGCTTCTCACCAATTTAAGGGCAAAAAATATGTATATCTGTATCAATTGGTTGCACGTACATTTATGTGTACTATGACAATAACTATGCCCGACAGACTTTAACTATATTACATAATAACTATAAAACTTCATACATGAATACTGACATACCTGTAACTGAATTGTCACAGTCTGTGTTGATTTGTTATGCTTTGAACAATCTGGAACATTGGATACTTGTATTTGTAATTCAAAGTGACCATTATTACTATCCTCCATCACCAGCTGTTTTGTGGCAGATACATAACCTGTTGGACTAATCATAAACCCATCATAATGCCCATTAAAAGAATAGTTCATATGTCGATTTCCTTCTGTTCTGTCCATGTCTTGAGCCTAAAATTCATAAATAAAATCTTAACATTTTTATCACATAGATCTGTATACCAAATCTACAGTGATTTAACATTTCTGCAATAAATGAGTGAAGGAATTGTAAAATACTGCACTTTTGTAGAGTGATGAATCTGTAGTGTACAAGTGCGCTTCATTCCTATAATTATAAGTTGAATCCATGCTGAGTGTTACAACTAGTCAGCATAAATCAGCCAATTAATAAAAGAAGTTAAATACAACAACAATAATGTGCTCCACACAGGCTTTGTTATTCATTGCAAATTGAACTTATTGGAACACATTCTAGTTTGTAAACAATTAAGTGATGTCACAAACAAATGTCATATTTAATTGTCAAAATTTAGGAGTAGTAGCTGAGTTTGTTTGTATACAATATGAATAAAGCAAACATTATCATTCAGGTTCTATTGTACACCAAATGTATTGACTGCAGGATGGATAAAAATACATATTTACCACAACGTGGTGAAAGTTGTTTGGTTGTGAAAGTTCATCAAAAATATATGAAACTTTCAGATCCTGTGCATCAATGTAAGGGCAGTTATCATTCTCATCTGTGACCCCAACAGTGACCTCTGTTGTCCCAGTTAATGGAACAGAACCGTGATCTGTTGCTATGACAACAAACTTTATTCTGCCCTGTACATCCTCTATGGACTCCCTGTCTAAAGCTCCAATAGTTCTAATAACACCTGTACTACTGTTCACAGAGAAGGTTGCTGACCTACAAAACAGAATTGGTTTGTTTAAATCCTGTTATTCATATTACACAGACTGAAACTAGAACACTTGAAAAAGTAAATACAACATAAAACCATACATTTGTTATGAAGGCAACACAATAAAGTATTTTGTGACTGAATTTATGGTGCACTTTATGTAATAGGCTTAAATAGTTTCCATAATTTAGAAATAATAAAATGATGCAAAAGATCAAATAAACATCATATTTTATTTTAAAAACAAAACAGAAAGACTTTGTAGAGTGAAAAAATGTTGTACTAAACTTATTTGATGGGTAAGTCAAATGAGTTAGGAAAAATAACAATTGACTGCAAATACCACACAACATGTATTTTTATAAGTTAACAACTTAGTGTATTATTGCTGATTTATGACATTTTACTTTGATCTTACCATAACAATAATTCATTTATTGACATTATCACTGCACTGCATGTTTTAGGACTCATTATTGACAATTTCTAAGGACACTTAGCAAAGGGGGAGGACAATTATTCCATGTATAGTAAATGAAAATATATTCATAATGTTTATTACCCATTTTGTTAAAGTGTTTACAATACTAGATAAAGTTATTTAGACATTTTATTTAATTTAGTAGTATTTTTCAAAAAATGCTCCGACTACACTCGACTGCTCAATAGTATCAAAATTTTTTTAATGAATAAAATGACATGTTAAACCTGATCATGAACATTTGCCGAAATCCCACACATAATAATACAGTGCTAAGTTTTAATATCTAAACTTTGATGTTATAACCCAATTATATATTTGTTAATTTTTACAACAGTTTTAGTTACATTATTTTTGTACAGAAATCAGCGATAAAAATAATATTTATTTAGTAATTTGTTTTGCTGGAATGGGTTTCTCAGCGTTTATTGCATCTGGAACAAACCACTCGATGCAATATAACGGTGAGAAAATCATTATCGCAAAACAAATTACTAAATTATATATATATATTTTAGTGCTGGTCTCAGAGCTAACAAGTATTTTTCTAACCAATAGTTACTAGAAATTTAAAATGTAGTAATTACATGGTTTGAAATGACAAACAATAAAAATAAAATATAACTTATATTATTTCATAGTATGATAAAAACATTACTGAACCATGGTATCTTTAAAGGGAAACATTTGACATGTTATTCTTCAAATAAAGAAGAAATATAATTGCCTTTTTATGTTTTATTGTATTCTTTACCGTTACGCTTCTAGAGTGGATTAAAGGAGGCAAAATTTTGTGCATGGGGGCCGCCATATTGACAGTATTTACCACGAGATCGCGTTTGTGACGTAATAAATGTAATTATCCAGTAAATATGATAAATAATCCAGTTTGAAAATATGTTTTTCTGCCTTTGCTCTTTGAAGAATATAAAAACTGTGGTGATGACTAATGACCAGCTGACAACATAAGATTAACAAAAACGTCTTAATGTTGTAATGATCTTTTTGTATAAATAAAAGTACTTTAGACACAATTTTTAACCTGTCTTTATTTATTAACTCAGAAAGAATTTACCTAAATAATTATTGTAAATAAAATATATTTATAAATAATTATTTTTTAAACATAAAATAAAATTCCGTAGATAATTTTGCACGTCTTGAAATGGCAGTTGTACCTGGACGTGAACATTTTACAGGTAAATCATTACTTGTTTATGAAGGGTAATTGACAGAACTAACAGGTAAACGAACAGGACGTTTATTGCAATTACTTGATCATTTGACGCCGACTTTGAAGTATGAATATTCGGAAATTTACAAAAGCTAACAAGATTAAAGGTTAATCATTTAATTCGAAATTAAAAATGCACGCCCCTCTCCAGCCAAGAACAGGTATGATTTGAATACACCGAAGTGTCAAAACACAGGATGTATATAAGATTTTGAATACCTTTAGATTCCCTTTAGATGCCAGGTCAGAGGAAATGTAAGATTGACACATTGATACAAATATACTGTTACCCACGTAAAATTATGTTATGCACACGCACAATAAATGTTACCAGTAATAATAATAATAATAATAAATGTACTAAAGGTGAAGTGAAATTTTGATGCGCGAAAACAGAGTATTCAAAAGTATTTCATTTATTTCTTAAATAGTCAACTTCGCAAGTATTTTGTATAACAAAACGTTTCGTTCCTATAAGTTGCATAATCTGATTACACGATACAAGCTGAAAATAATAATATGAATAATTTTCAATTTAATTAATATTATTGGACAAAATTTAAAATAATATTTGAGGAAACATGAAAGATAAAGTCACCTTTCCATTAAACTATCCTCCATGCAAAATTCTGCAAAATGATCTTTGCATATGAAGTTGTTGCTGCTGTGGTAAAGTAGAAGTCTTTAAACTGGTTAACTACTCGTTTCACAAGTAGGGTTTTTTGCTTAGATCAGGAATACAAAATGTAATCTTGCCAGAACTTCGTCTTATAGTACAACCTTTTGTTATTGACCGATTCACATTATTATCATACGGCGACTTTAAGGTACTTGGATATCAAGGGATCTCTAGTATCGCCATCTAGTGACAAGATAGTGACAAGATGGCAGACCTCCATAAGTGAATTTTTTACACGGTAAATTCAATGTAGAAACTTAACCAATGAAAATAAAATAAAACATCAGAAGCAAAAGTGTTTCTTTATTTGAAAAATAACATATCAAATTTTCATTTTTTCGCAAAGTTTCCCTTTGATGAAATTATTTTTTTATTTACCAAGGAGTTTCTATTCTGTACGTAATTATCTGGTTGTCACCACGGTCAGCATCTGTTGCCTGAATTAAAGTAAACATTAAGTCTATTAATTAAAATTAAAAATTAAAATTAATGTATAATTAAATATATATTCTAAGCGAAAAGTCTGAATGAAAACGATATCAACTGAGAATAAAGTTTGGGTAAATGTAGCCTTTGCTTGTTGGTTTCATCTACCTGTGTGTATATAGTTCAAGAAACTTAGTTGAGTATACACATTAAATGTACTTTGCATTTACCTGCACCTGAAAAGTTAACCTCTTAATAATTGGTAAAAATGACTCTTCATGTTCTCTGCCTTCTTCTTTAATAACAATGCTATTAGACATAATCAGATATGAATTCATTCTAAATCTTTTTATACTGTTAAAAGTATATTATTTTAATTATATACATCACCATTTAACTTGAATCTTTACTTTTTATTACTGGAGTTACTGCAGAAATATTTATGATTACTGGCCATAAAGTAATAGGGTGACCATCATTGTAGAAAAACAAAGATAAACAATTGTGGACATAGAAAAATGTCGTGCGTGAATTCCACATCAGTAGTGGAAAACAAATATGTACCTGTAAATTATATACATTATAATATGGTAATATAAAATATGTTTTACAAATTCACTGCAGTTACTGTCAAGGTCAAGCGGCACCTACCAGACTATCATGTACTAAGGTTGAGAAACCTATATACCAACTATTGTCATGTTACAGATGAACTTTGGATTGTTACTCAGGAACTGAGCCAATCTTATAACTTTCACTGGACCCTGAAACATATTCCAAGGTCAGGTCACTTCTGTCAGACTGTCAGGTGCTATTCATCATCAACCTACATATCAAATATTCGAATGTGACGTCCTTCTTTCGCTTTGGAAATAAACCTTCCATGAAATAACAGCCTGCATGGATATTACAGCAATTTATTCTGACCTTCTTTTGAAAAAATATGTCAATACATCAGTATTTGTTGTTAGTTTCAGCCTCCAGCCAACATTATAATCTACACAACATATCTGCACATGTGCAATTGTGTAACATTTTTGACCTACATTAGGCTATGCATTTGTTATGGATGTTCCAGCCATTTCTCAGCCAGCTTGAAAGCTATCATGTAACAAAGCATTCAATTTTATCATTCTTTGTTCCGATTGTTAAATTATATTGTTAATGTTCATTAATATGTTAATTCATTTTAAATTTATATTTCTTCTATTATTACACCAAATATTACACATTATCTATGACCTAGAAAAACAAATTTTGTAACAAGAGAAGATCTCGGAAGTTAATGGAACAGCCAAAATAAACCTTTACCTATATAGGTGCACAATGTATATTTCTAAATTTTCCTATCAGAATTGAAATGAAGAACCTTTGTGAGCATGCTCACATACCCCACGCGTTCCGCTATTGGACTATCAATGTTATCCTTGAGGAATTAGTATTGAGCTACAGCAAGCATTGTAAGAGTGAACATGCAAGTATTTTAATATCATAACGAAAGTTCAGTGAAATCAATAGAAGTCTTTGGGTAGAAAAGTAAAATGCAGAAAAGCGGTGATGATGTTTTTATGGTCACAGCCTCCACCTCAGCAATAGCCATGTCTAACCACCTAATATATTTTTCAACAGACAAAAACACATCAGTATTTATGTACATAACAAAGGGAACTTAAAAAATTCAATATGTTAGCAGATAGTACATGTCTTAAATTTTAAAAAAAATTGTACATTTCTATACAAAAAGATTAAATTTCTCGATTGAAAACTTCGCAATAAAATTTCGCATAAAAAAATAATCGTCATCATTAAATTCTGTTCAGTAGTTTCAGAGGAGTTACATCCACAAGATGAAAAAATCAGGATTTTCCGCTAATTCCTAAGTCCAATGGGCCATAACTCCCACAAAAATTTGCAGATAAAAAATTCCTGGTAATATGCAAAACTACATATGGTGTACTTCTTGCATACCAAGTTTTGTTAAATTCTGTTGAGTGGTTTCAGAGGAGTTGCTTCCAGAAACTGTGATCACAGATGGACGGACCAGTAAAAAATTATGCCCTCTGCAACTTTGTTGCGTGGGGTATAATAATTCATAGCTGTCCAAATTTTTTTGATTATTTAAATATGGGTAGGCATTAAATTCATGATATTTAAACCCTTTTAGCAAAATATTCATGAATATAATGCCTACCCATATTAAAATAATCCATAAAATTTGGGCAGCCATGAATTATTTCTTAATTGTCAACCATGAATGGTTACTTAGAAACTAACCTTATCTAATAACTACAAATTTGTAAGTATCAAGGGGCTAAAACATTTCAAATGTTTGCTGTGTAGAATTTATAATCTCCTTAAATTACAGCAAATCAAATTAAAATATTTCCTGCTCCAATGAATTATCAATTGAAAAGTTGTAATAACAGGACCTGAAATAAATTCTCTTCTGTAAACCATGAATGCTCCCTTGAATGTAACAACATTTATGACAGTAAAAGACATAAGCATTTACAATGACATTTGTAATGAACAACCATTAATATACCTGGACTGTGACAATGAAAGCATTGTCAACATTCTCTGTTACACTTTGAAAGTAGGCAGAAGAATTAAATACAGGTGGATGGTTGTTGACATCCAGTATGGTAACTGTAACTGATGATGTAGCTGTCTGTAATATACAGTAAAGACTTCAAATAAACATTAAAGGTGGATTTTAAATTCTCCAAGCAACATGTCTACATCAGTACATAAATCAGGTTATAGATATATTGAATGGGTGTATAGTGTAGTGAAGCCATAGTAGACTGCAGATGGAGATCTGGTAAAACAGTTTCTCAGCTGCCAGAATTAAAGGGAGAATTGAAAATCCAACTTTAATATATCTCAACTAACCCACAGAGTGACAATTTATATACTCTTTCAATGATTTTGTTGCCTTTTTTGTAAAACAGCCCCCTCAAAATTAATAGATGTTTTTCTTGAAATTGGGAAAAATAGAAATTGTTTGCCACTTATTGAAAAAGAAAGCAACAGTGAACAGTCAATAAAAAACCAAATTAATCTTTTGTTATAAATATTTGACTTTGACTTTTGTGAGATGTTCAAGAAAACATGGGATGACTGCAGAAACTTCCATTTGTTGATTTTTATCTCATCAAGATGCTTTGAAACGTATTGATTTATTTTTAGCAGTTAAAATTATTGGATATAAAGTATCAATGAAAGACCAAAAAAAGTAGTTGATTTATTAATCAGTCTACTTATATCACTCATTTCCATTAATATTCACTATTACAATGAAAAGAATAAACTCCAGCAAATCTGTTCAATAAAATAAATGTTTTTTTGTCATGAGTTGATAGAATTATAAATGAAGTACATGTAAAACTAGAAGTGGAAAAATACATCATTGTGAAGCATATAATATTATGTATTTAATGTAAAATGCACTATTACAAGTATTTAGACATATTTAAATTAAAGAAATGAAAGGGACTGATAAAATACAAATTTTTATTATGTTTAAATCTTTGCAATACTCGTTTAAACACTGGCCGCATTGTATTGGTTTCCGGTCGTATTTTCACACTATGCAGTTTGCACAAATATGCTGTTTTCAAGATAGATAGGTTAGTTAGATGTATCTTATTACTTGATTTATGGTATCACATGATTTTATTTAGGGCACTTTCCTCAATGCACAGTCTGTTAACATCGTGGAATGGAATAAAACGAAATAAAACTTGACACACTTCCAAAAATTTATGTTTAGTGTGGGCTTTGCACCCCAGCACAACATATCGCAGGTTTCTTTTTGCATCGTCTTCTTTAGCTATCCCACATTGTTTCAAATGTTGCTGCTTTCCTACTAAGAGTGCCCTAAATTTTTATTAAAACATGTGATCAGCATTACAATTTTCACCTTTTTTATATTTTGAAATGTTGCCGCTTTCCCACTAAAAGTGCCCTAAATTTGTATTAAAACATGTGATCAGCATTACAATTTTCACCTCCTTTATATTTTGAAAACCATGTTTAAAAGGTCAGACAGGAATCAGCTTACAATCTTTTGATTATTCCCCTTTGTTAACAGAACGTAAACATAAGAAACATGAAGTAGTGACAAAAATATGAAGATTTCTTACCAAAATGGGAATAAAATTAAACGGCAAACCATAAATAATACAGACATTGGCTGCTATTACGGTTTTCTGTTGGGATTATTTTTTTATAAATTGGGAAATATTTAGACATAACAAATGTGGACTGTGAGTTCACTAGTAATACCCCCACTTTCACAAAAAATTTGCATGTATGTCAATTATGTGTAAAAATCCAAGTATTCAGTAAACACTAAGTAGATGACCAAGGAGCATAAAATTGCTATGCGTCATATGGTACGTACAGCAAAATATCAGGCTTCTGCATCATATAGTTGCTTAGAAAACTGCAACAGAAATTTTTGTTATGGACAGACGAATGAAAGAATGGACAGACGAACAAGGGTAAAACAGTATACCATCCTCTTCTTCCAAGTGGTTTATAATTAGGGAAATTTGCTCCAGGGGAAACAGCCAAAATTCAGAGGCAAATTCAAGCATACAAAATCACTGATTTTGTAACAGAAAATAAATAATTTAGAGCTATTTTTTATAACAAATACATGTGTTAACTTAATAATAAAATGATAAATAATAATTCTTGTAAACTGTTCTATAAACTTCTCTACATTACATTTATAGCACAGTCTTACAATAAAGACAAATAAACTATCAAAAACTAAGCATGAGAAAGTTTATTTGTCTAATGAGTAAGGTGGTGCAATAAATGACTTATAACATTAATGAATCCCTAGATCCCACCCATTAATAATTGGTGATAACACTGTGGGTGGTGCTGATAATGGTGTGATCACTTTTTTAAAAATATTTTAAAAAGCTGGTATTTGAATCTATTCTATCATTTGAATTAATTAAGGTGGAGCTTTTCAGTGCAATATATATTGGTTCTAATGGTAGTTGTTTATTGCATGGCTGTTTTTTCCCTTGAGTTTAAAAGGCACACTTGACCTTTCATGCAATATTACGCTTTTGTTTTAGTTTAGAGGATACATACTCATCTTCTCTTAAAACTCCATTTAAGGTTACCATATACACTACATCTCAGATGGACTTTTGCCTTTTCCACTTATCACCATGGAAAGTGGGCACAGGGTGACTAAACTTGTTTACCCTGACCATCCTTAAAGTTGGAGATACTATTTCTTTTGCTTAAAGAAAGTCCTATCAAAACAAAGTTCACTTGAGCTGTGTGTGTATAAGATTGCTTACTTTACTGCCATCTGTTACATGTACTGTTACTGCCATGGATGTCTTGTCTACCAGTGATGTCTTTAATGATAATAGTCCTGTATCCTGATGCAACAAAAACCCTAAAATAAAATGCACTAAATTTAGTAACTATTTTGTTTCTTTTTTGAATGCGACTTTCAAAAAATTGTTCAGCTGGAGTAACTGGTGAAAACCCCCAACCATCAACAGGAAAACAAGCAATTTATGTCAATAAGGTTGGAGATTAACACACCTTCCCACAGAAAGGCTCGAACACACAACCTCAGTGTTGATACACACGTGATCAATAGTAGATGACAGTAATTGGAAATTCAATTATGTAACTTTTGCCATGATTAAAAGTGTGTACAATAACAGGTTTCATAATGTGTGAGTTGAAACCGCAAAATAACAACTTGTAATTTCAATGTTATAGCAAGCAATCCTATGGCAACATTGTTATTACATTGAAATTACATAAAGAGTTGATATAAAGCAACCTTCAACTCTTATGAGTTATGAAACCATTATCTCTTATGATTCTGACAGATTATTTCTCAAGCAGTGCAACAGCACCCGATTGAGCAGATATTTTTCTTGCATTCCTTTATGACATTAACAGTTGTCAGGTGAACAACATTTCAATATGTTAGTTATTCCAACACATCTAATCAGAATGCGTCAAAAATGATAAACAGTGATCATCCAATCAGACGAGTTGATTTTTCATGTCACGTTTTCTTAAGACATCATGTAGGGTATGATATCGCAAGGTACATAATCATTTGGGAATACGATAAAATAGTCTAATGACAAGAAAATACTCTGTAATATATTGATGCAAAATATTAAGAAACTATGGGATGGAACACAATCTGTAGTGCAAAGTTTTTAATTAAAAATGTAAATTTCATTTTGTAGGCAATTTCAAAAACAAGAAAAAATTGAACATAATAAATTTTTGTTGATAAATAAGTTGTGTACACAATTTTGTTAACAAATAACATATCTGAAATTTTAGTCTTATTTAATGCTTGACAGAAACTAATTCGTAACATTAATTTATCTTACCAGCACCATCTACCGTGTATTTTAGACGATCTCCATCAGCATCAGCAGCACTTATAACACCAATAATGGTGGACAGAGGAGCATCTTCCATCACAGTAAAGTTGTAACTCCCAGAGAACACAGGCGGATTGTCGTTCACATTTATTACATTAATCTCCACTAGTGATGTCCTATTTTATCAAACACAATAAGTGTACACACATTTATTATTACAATAAAATACTTTTTTTTCACTATATACCAAAACACCGAAATGATTCCAACACAATAATTTGTGAAATTGAATCAGAAGATAAAAAGCAACTTGTATTTATAGGAATGTCACAATGAACATGTATTCCTGATTCTTGATAGTTGAATATTAGTGACTAGTTTATATCCTGAAAGCAAAGTGCAAAAAAATCATCTTGAATTGTTAAAATCCTAAAAAAATATCTGAAATCAGTTATTTTAGGAAATCTATACAAACAAGAGAAGAGTAAATAAACAAGAAAAAGTATAAGAACATTTGGTCAAATTTAATGCTTGAAATCATTAGGTTTTTATGTGTTATTGTATAATTGGTATACATTAATAGCCATAACTGCCTTTAGAAAAACAATCTCAATTAAAATAAAAGCACCTAAATCTTGTTTTTAATTATTTTCACTTCTTAATTCAATGTCAGTTTAATTTTTTCTTTGTAGTGTCTCCATGTTGGAAGATCTAAAAATCGCAACAGTCTGAAATGGCTGGGTTGCATTAATTTGTTGGAAGAAGGTTTAGGGTTTGTGTAATTGTTTGCTCTGTTTATTATGAAAACATGAATATTTAATTGACATTACTAATTGTACATTTCCTGTTGTACACCATACACATGTATACTGAATATAACATGTCAAAATCTAATCACATGCTATATCAACCTTTGAACCCTATATTAACCCAAGGGTCATTGGGTTGATATAGGGTTCTCTAGTTGATACTGCATGTCAGATACATTTTGACAAGTTATGTTCATTATATCATGTAATGATAACAGAGTATGCAATATAGTGTCAGGTGTGTAATACAGGGTATGTGACATAGGGTCAGGGGTGTCATACAGGATATGTGATATAGGCTGCTAGCATCAAACATTGAACATGCATATATAAAACAGCTGTATTTTACTTTAAATATAAGATATATATATATGTATAGCTAGAAACTCTGTTATATAAAAAATATCACCCTCATTTGGCAGACAAATTAACAGTAATCAAGAGTAACAGTAAAAAAACAGTAATTCGTTGATTCATTCATGTAAAAACTTATATCAGAGACCACTAGTTATGCAACATATTTATGAACAGGAAAATCTTTCTCTAAAGACAGGTTACACAGTATTACTCCTAGCTCTTACCCTGTTAATATTGGCATGCCACTGTCTGTAGCATAGACTATAAGTGTATAGTGGTGTTTCCCATTGTCGTAATCCAAACCTGTGGATTTTACTGTAATTTCTCCAAGTGACGAAATTTGAAATACCTAAAACAAATGAATCATATTGACAATGACATGTATGTTTCTGGAACCATTAAGTTAATTGAATGTTTACAAAATGGAATTGCAAGTTATAGATGTTTGGTTTGGTTGTTTGGTGTTTACCTCCACTTTCAGCAATTTTTCAGCTATATCATGGTGTTCAGTTTTTATTGGGGGGGAGGGGAATCCGGAGTACCCGGAGAAACCCCCGATCTGCACAAGTTATAATGACCTCTAACGTCACATCAGCTTTCCATGTGGAATTAATTGTGTTTATCTATTTTAAAAGGTGCATCTAACCAGAGTCCCAGTGAGTTAGCCTGCACTTACAGAACATTTTTTACTCTTGGAAAGCTGAATAGTATTTCCTTCCAAACAGGAATAATGCTAGATTGCAAACAGTTTCGCAGCATGTTGCTGATGATCTTGAACTTTTGAATGGAATTTTTGTTTAGATACAGGAATACTGGGACTCTTGTTAGATGCACCTTTTAATAGATAAACACAATTCCATGTGGAAAGCTGATGTGATGTTCATTTTGTATACAAATGATTTCATGGTATTTTATCGCTTTCCCATTTATCCCTAAACAGTAGGATTTTGGGTTTTAGTGCAAATCTACCAGTGAAACTTTCGTTGATTTTCATATATTTCACCCCGCAGTGATGATGTCAGAGTTTGCAAACAGTTCATAGTCTGTTGTTGATGTCTTTGAATGTTGGAAGTGAATATTTGGTTTAGAACAAAGAAACTGTGATTAGGTGCACATTTCATAGAGCTGTACACAATGTACAATTTACAATAATTTTAATAAATGAAATTTAAATGCTTAAATAAAATAATTTGAAGTTACTGCTGCCGACACAAGTTTCTCTTGCGCTACTTAGAAACGTATTTTTAATTATTTCAAGATGACACTACTTTAAAGCAATCAAAAATAAGACTGGATTGCGGCAGTTATTATGCAGTTCATAACATATCGCTGATGGAATTACTAAAGTGCTGATTTACTTGAAATATGGAAGCTGGAAGTTATTTTAATTACAGGTACACCTTTCATATAACTGCATACAATAATACCAACTTTGATCATGCATATTTGTTTTATGTATACACATTTCTTTAGTTGTATAGAACATACAACTAAAGAAATGTCTTAATCGCTGATATATTGAAGGATAGCCCTCTCCCATAATCCTTGGGGGCACTCAGCTGATTCTCATCTGAGTTTTTGGACATTTATGAAATTTTATTGTTTGCATCTATAAACCCAATTTCATCTATTCCCCCAAGAATTCAGATGTCCATGACAACCATCAGTTCAACTCATTCCACAGCCATGCTGTGCTGTGTACAGCGATAGAGAGCCATGCTGTACTCTCTCGGAACCATGCTAGGTTCCCTTGAATTGAAGGGTGTGTCGGTGCCTTCGAAGTTTGATTCTCCTGAATGCTAATAAAACCTTAGGCAGGGATCGCTAAATTTATAAATAGCTGAGATAATTCCCAAGGGCCAATAATGTATTGAATTTTAAATAAATATTGTAATAAACGTTTAACCTAACTTCTTGTCAACAGATATTCCATTTCCATACCAGCATGCTGCTAACGAGACACTTTTATCACTTATCAGTTAATTAGATTTGATGGTGTCGTCTAGGTTATATCTACACATTCTGCTGCGGATGTGAATAAATCGCATTTATTACCTTCTCGCCCTTGTCAGTGCAACATGAGCTTTATCGTTATAATTATCTTTAACTGTTTCAGTTATATGCAGGACGATTACAGACTGATACAAATTTTCTATTGAATACACAGATTTGTGTAATCTTCTCTTCTGCGGCTCTGGAGTTGATTTCACAAAAATTCGTAAGTGTAAAATGTATCGTAAGTGTTGGAAGATCAACGGGAAATCCATTGTGACATCAGAACTTACGATAGATTTTATACTTACGACTTTTTGTGAAAAGCACTATAGGATGTTTGACATGAATAAAATAAGATTATCTTTATCTTATCACTGCCATATTGTCTGGTTTACCCTTATGTAAACCAGACATGTATGACTGTATATCCAACATTACTACAGCTTCTTTAACAATAAAGCAACAGTTTATAATATAGACCCTGTAAAGAACAAACACCTTATATAACATACAAATAAACAAGCTTTAAACTGTGGTGAATAACATCAAAGACAATGTTTGTAGTTTGAAAAAAAAACCAAAGTCAATATGTTTCATTACTTAGTAGATTTTTTAATATCTGAAAAAGTTTTAATTGAAACAATTCAATGTTCTGCTTTGTTAAACCAAGTAAAATTAGCATTAAGTATTTGGTAGTTTCAATGAAATTAAACACCACTTTTCAGCTTTATCTTGGGGGAAGAAGCCAAAGTAACTGGTAAAAATCCCTGACCTTTGGCCATAAAGTGCATTAGGCATGTGTAATTACATAGTTAAAAATTTTGGCAGTTTGCATACTGTGTGAGTTAATTTCCAGAAGTTAATTGTGCATGTCCGTAGAGTTTGGTTTTATCTTAATGTAGACATGACTGTGTATCATCTGTGAGTTTGAAAGTAATGGTAATTACAACAGGTTATTGGTCATTTAAAGAAATACCACAACACAAGTTTTGTCTGCTTTAGAAAAGGGATAGCTTTCCAATTCTTGACAGTTCTTAGGTAGGACTCCTTTAGTATGACTGTCTTACATGATGGTGTTTCGAAGGAATGTATTCTCAAGTTTCTGCTTATTATTGATGGGAGGAAAAGTTTATCTGATGGATCCATTTTTACATGGCATTTGATATTGTACATCATGACCAATAAAGCTCTCTTCCTTCAGGTCCTCCGTTGTAGGCCATTTCAGATCGTCAAGCAAATCTGTAACCGATGAGGTTTTGTGATATTGGTTAGTCACATATCTTGCTGCCTTGCACTTCAGACAACAGGATTGGTATTACTACAACTCGTAGGCTTTTTTTATGTTTACTAATGCTGATATAATGCTTTGCTTCAAAACACCTAGATACCTTGCAGTTGTAACATGGCTCTATAAAGGATGTAGTTCTTCATTATTGGTTACTTTTTTCTGGATATTGCACTTCTCTTAATGAAAACTCATTTTCCATGTCTGTTCCTAAGCAGCCAGTTTATCAAGGTCTTCCTGTAGATGATTTGCATCAATGTCAGATGTTATAGTGAAATAAACAATGGTATAAAAAAAAATAACCTGGTCTTAGATCTAATAATTTCTGGCATGTCTGATCTGTGAGGAACACATGAGTCCACTGGTATTGAGCTTGATGTTTCACCTTCTACCATACTGACTGACTTCTGATATGTAGGAAGCTTTACATCGATCTGTTGGTTTTGACTCTTATTCCATAGTGATCCAGTTTGTATATAAATAACTATGGCAGACTTTATCGAAAACTTTGATAAAGTCCATAATTAAGCAATCAATCTGTTTTCCACTGTTGAGGTTTCTGGTTACAGCATTAACAAACTCAACAAGCTGGGTGTCACATAAAAATCCCTTACGAAATCCATGTTGAAATATTTGGAAGATACTGTTTTTATAAGAATGACATATTATGTGGAAATGGTTGATGTAAACGTTTCGAGGAAGGAGATTCTGAAAAGTTTTCTTTTTTCACACTCTGGAAATTGGTTGACAATTATGGATGACAACTAAACTATCACCTGACCAGCTTAATTCACTGTCAAAACTATGAAATTGCTGTATTATTAATTGTCAGCTGGTCATTGACTATAATAAATTAGCTTCTTGTAATCCTTGATTTCAAAGGATATAAATTCCCAATCAATAATAAGTATTTCCCAGTATCTAACAATTTAGCAAAAAATTAATCTAATTATCTCCTTACAGATGTGTCATTTAGACTATATGACAGACTGGTAGATGGATCTCTGTCAGTAGCTAATACTTTGCAGCTATCCTCACCAGTCTTCTTGTTTTCTTGGAAATTACACACATAGTGATCTACAAGATAAAGTTTCTTTCCTATTCTTTCATTCTAAACAACTGGTTAACAACCATATACTAGATATACAGTGAATGATTAACAACCAAATACTAGATATACATTGAATTTATACAGTAATGCTTAGACAGATGACAATGCAAGAATGTAAAAACACATTATTGAATACTGAAGACTTATAAATTATTTTTTATGTCACTGTTTAAAAATGTGCCATAATTTAAATAATTTAACTATCATTGAGAAATAAAAGAGATTGCAAAATATAATAAATACCTAAATTTATATGAATATATCATCTATGACATTTAATAAATAAATACCAAATACTGAAAACTGAAGCTAACCATGTTATACTATTACCTTGGTCAAACTTGGGTGGGTTATCATTAACATTTTCTACAGTGATGGTGACTGTGGCGGTGGTATTGCTGCTAGACTTATTGTATAATAAGTGGCCATCAGTGGCATGTATCTATATATGACAAAGATAGCATGAAATAATTGGTGGCCATCAGTAGCATGTATCTACACAATACAAAAGATATCATTAAATAAATAAGTGGCTATCTGTGACAAAATCTTGGGTGATATAGTTACTTTGTTTCATACTCTTATATAATTCCCTCTACTACAGGCAATACTGGCAGTATGTTTAAAATATTTAATAGTCATCAGTGGCATGCATCTAGACAAAGATAAAGATAAAGACAAAGATATTAATGTTTAATAAGTGGCCATCTGTGGCATGTATCTACACAAGAAAAAAATATAATTATACAATAAGTGGCAAAAATGTGCTTTGTAATTTTTTTTAATCCTATTGCAAGGATTTATAAAAAAATCTTTATATATTTTTTCTACTAAAAATGAAAGGAGATAAGATGTATCTATTTATGGCTTTGGCTAGCTGCCATTATTGCTTGTTTGTGGTTTCACTCTGTCTTTAAATTCTTTAAATTATAAGTATGACAGATTCTATAATGTTTCTATGATTTATCATACCGTCAGACTGTAGTGTTTTTCATTTTCATAATCCAGTGGTTTAACTAGGAATATCTGGGCTGTCCTTTGATCCATATAAAAGTGGTCCATGCCACTGCCATTTCCTATCCAGTATGTGACAGTACTGTACTGGGCTGTAGCATCTTTATCAGTGGCAAATATGCTACACAAAATATTAAGCATTACCATTATTATCTAATCAAAGTTTGTTCTTGTTGTCAAGGCAGTCATTTTATTCTCTCTACAGTGTACAAATTTGGCAATGAGAACTTATTGTCATGGATAACACAGTTTACAAAATTCCAACAAAAGTTTACTATAAATGTATGAGGCTGTAACATTCATCTGAAAGATGCAAATGATGTTCCTAACATTCGGTCCATCCACTCAAGTCCATTTGCCTGACTGAACACAATTGTTGCGGACCAAAATTTTTAATAAAACAATACAATTTGTATTTAAAATACAATGATAAAGTCTTTGTGTTACAGATAACAAATTGTGTGTTAAATCACTGCTTGGTTTTAATTATTAGATAAAGATTAAAGATATTTTTTTTTAATTCAGTATATTAACAATTTAGCTTGAATATATAATGGATTTTATAATTAAAACCATATATTTTACCTTGATCCTGGAAGTTGACTTCCTAAAGGCAAATCTTCTTTCACATTAAAGGTGTAGACACTATTATTAAACATTGGTGGATATCTATTTACATCCTAAAAAATATTCAGTTTTTGCGAAGTAAAAGTGTAATTCTAAAAAAAATTCAGTTGTTAAAAAATCTGGTAAAAACTGCAATTTCATAAGGAATATACATAAAAAAAGGCTAATATCTCAAATTCCAACTCGACCTGCATGTATTTTATCCACCTGAAGCTGGTTTTTAAATTCAAGTCAATGGTAAGCAGAGATAACATCCTGAAATCAAAAGTTAAAGCTCCCCACCTCTGGGGGCTAGCTATAATTAATCACTGTGTACTAAAAAATGTACCAATGTAAAACAGCAAGATAACATCAATTAGGTACTGTATTTTAACTGTACTAATCATTGAAACTTAATTGTCTTCTCTTCGTTGGTTCATTTTACACCCATTTCAAAAATAATCATAAAAATACAAGCACAGGGGATGCTTCTCACCAATTTAAGGGCAAAAAATATGTATATCTGTATCAATTGGTTGCACGTACATTTATGTGTACTATGACAATAACTATGCCCGACAGACTTTAACTATATTACATAATAACTATAAAACTTCATACATGAATACTGACATACCTGTAACTGAATTGTCACAGTCTGTGTTGATTTGTTATGCTTTGAACAATCTGGAACATTGGATACTTGTATTTGTAATTCAAAGTGACCATTATTACTATCCTCCATCACCAGCTGTTTTGTGGCAGATACATAACCTGTTGGACTAATCATAAACCCATCATGATGCCCAATTAAAGAATATATCATATGTCGATTTCCTTCTGTTCTGTCCATGTCTTGAGCCTAAAATTCATAAATAAAATTTTAACATAGATCTGTCATGTCTGTATACCAAATCTACAGTGATTTAACATTTCTGCAATAAATGAGTGAAGGAATTGTAAAATACTGTACTGTTTGTAGAGTGATCAATCTTTAGTGTACCAGTGTGTTTTACATATAATTATAAGTTGAATCCATGCTGAGTGTTACAACTAGTCAGCATAAACCAGCCAATTAATAAAAGAAGTAAAATAAAACAACAATAATGTGCTCCACAAAGGCTTTGTTATTCATTACATTGTCTGTAAGGACAAGGGTAGTAGCTGACTTTGTTCCTATGCAATATGAATAAAGCAAACATTATCAGACATTCAGGTTCTATTGTACACCAAATGTATTGACTGCAGGATGGATAAAAATAATATTTACCACAACGTGGTGAATGTTGACTGGTTGTGAAAGTTCATCAAAAATATATGTAACTTTCAGATCCTGTGCATCAATGTAAGGGCAGTTATCATTCTCATCTGTGACCCCAACAGTGACCTCTGTTGTACCAGTTAATGGAACAGAACCATGGTCTGTTGCTATGACAACAAACTTTATTTTGCCTTGTATATCCTCTATGGACTCACTGTCTAAAGCTCCAATAGTTGTAATGACACCATTACTGTTCACAGAGAAGTTTGCTGACCTACAAAACAGAATCTGTTTGTTAAAAATCCTGGTACTCATATTACACAGACTGAAAACTAATGGTTACTAGAAATGCAAAATGTAGTAATTTCATGGTTTGAAATGACAAAAAATCAAATTTAACTTCATAGTCTGATAAAAACATTGTTGAACCATGGTACCTTTAATGAAATAAATTTTTTTTATTTACCAAGGAGTTTCTATTCTGTACATAATTTTTAGGTTGTTCCCCTTTAATGAAATTATTTTTTTTTATTTACCAAGGAGTTTCTATTCTGTAGGTAATTATTTGGTTGTTACCACTGTCAGCATCTGTTGCCTAAATTAAAGTAAACATAAATTAAAAAAAAAAATAAAATATATCCTAAGTTAAAAGTTTAAATGAAAACTGAGAATAAAGTTTAGGTGAAAGTGGACTTTGATTGTTGGTTACATCTACCTGTTCAAGAAACTTCAGTTTAGTATACACATTGCATGATCTTTGCATTTGTCTGCACCAGAGAAGTTAACTTCTTTATGAATGGTAAAAATGGCTCTGCAACTTTCTTCTTCAATAACATTGCTAGGCAGACCATAGATATAAACAAATATGTATTCCTTCCACATCTTTCAATACTGCTGTTAAAAGTGTATTATTTCAATTATCATTAATCACCACTTAAACTGAATCTTTATTCAGATGGACAGACAGACAGACAGACAGACAGGGTGATTCCTATATACCCCCCCCCCCCAAACAAGTTTTCTGGTCAAAGTCAGGCGACAAGTGACTGACTGGCAAGTATTCATCATAAGCTACCACTGGACTAAAATTGATCGACCTAAGGTTTAAGCTTACACAGATATAAACAATGCCAAAAAAAAGGATATGTCTTAATGCAGCCACTGAGTGCTGCTGGATTTCCATATATATGTCTCGCCTCCAGCAACTATTGTCTCAGGCGAGACAAAAATCTTCTTATAATGTAAACTTACTAAGAGAAAGTAGACAAATTTAAATAAAGAAAACTATCCTTTATGATATCAAAGAGCTTATTATTTAGAAGAATTATCTACAGAATTATCATGCCAGATGCATGTTTTGACTTGTCAAGACTAATCAGTAGGGTTCAAACCGAAAGAATTAGTAGGTAAAATAACAAAGTGATTTGCTACTGATTATTAAGGACTTCAGAACAATATGTGTCAGAGTGGATTGACATGTCTTACTGGTTGCTGTTTCTCTAATGTGTTAAACACAGTGTGCTGGTTAATAGGAAACATATATACATAACAAATATGTAATGATATTGCCATGATATAGATGAAAAATTGGTCATTATGGACATAATATATATTTACTCAACTTACATGTACTGTTCCAACCACTTTATTTGTTATCTCTTCTGGTATATTCAGAAATGAGTATGTGGTATTAGCAAACTTCGGAGCATTATCATTGATGTCTACAATGGTAACTATTACATTGGCAGATGCTGACTGAAAAGTATAAAAAAATGTTTCAAATTAAAGTTTTATAGAATGATTTTCAAACTATTTTATAAAGGTACATACAAGTATCTTTACTCTCATTGAAGGGAGCAGTCATTTTACTTCAAATTAAGCAACTATATTATATATTTGCATTCAATTTAACATTCTAACACTGGATCACTATTTCTGTATTATGACAGACCACATGAAACCTTTCCTGAGTAAAGGTTAGTGTTGGTCAAGGTATTTAAACTTTTGGAAGATGAACTGTGCTGTTATTCTCTGTGGAGTTTCTTCAATGGGTACTTTAAATCTGACAAGTAAAAGTCAATCATTCATTGATTAGTTTTGATGTAGAAAAAATTTAACACCCTTATGAAAATATTCCTGCCTATACTTACTGGTAACACTCATAGTAAGAGCAAGTAGTTATTGCAACAATAAATGTAAATTACTTCTGAAGACAATTTCTGTTTTAATTTATATACTGTATGCATAGAATTTTTTTTTGCCATATACCTTTCTCACTAATACCATATTTTGATGGCAGTCCTGTTTTCATTAAAGAAAGGTTTTCCATTACAAACAAAAACTTTTCTCTTTTATAGACAAATTTAAAGCTCCTATTCAATAAACTGCAGAGAGAACAATTAATGTATTTAAACAATCAGACATTTCATCTTCCAAAAATTTAAATACCCTTATACTCAGGAAAGGTTTCATTTGGTCTGCTATAATAGCATGTTCACATCTATCTTCTATTACTGGTATAATGGTCTATGAAAAGCCAGAAATGAACATTAAAATGTCAGCTTTAAACTGGTATTTGTATTTGCTGTGATTTAACATGACACTTTCCTTAATAAACTGTTGTAGACCCCTGAGAAAGAGAAGGCCTGGTGACATACCTGTCAAGCCTCATGCTTGGAGCACAAGAATCACGCTTATAAGCATGAAATCATGTCCTCACGCTTACCACCATAAATCTCATGCATATTTTATATTTAATTTAATTTTTTTTATAATACCGGTTTAATTTTTAAAACTGGAATGCAATTCATTTTTCTGGTATCATTTGATCATATTCATATTGGTATAAAATGTGAATGTTCCTTAGTATATCTGCATGTCTCTAAAGTACATCTTTCATGCTGCATATTCTTAGAAAAACATGCAAATTAAATCTTTCTAACACATTATAATAGTCTTTTGCACCCTTGTTAAGACTGTCGAAAATACTCTCAGAATGCAGGATTTTGCTTCTCTGAAAAAACAAATTTTCCCACAATAAGTCTATAACCTTTTGACAGATGTGAGGTGAACAAGTTCTGTATACTTACATGTATTGAATCATTAACAGAGACTGTTACTGTATGATAATGGGCTGATTCATAATCTAACTTCTGAGCAAGGAAAAGCATTCCACTGAAATGCAAAAATTGTTTCATTACAGGGATATATAGGAAACAAAAAAACCCAGAATTATAAATCTGTATTATGCAAATACCAATTTGTATAAATTTATTGAAAACAAAAACAAATTAATTATGACGCATTATGATTTTTTATTTAATGCTTATTTATATTTGAATCAAATTTTAATCCAAAAATGTTGGACAATAGCAGTAGCCTTTAACCCAAACTCCTTAATAGATTACTTGTATAACTCACAACAAAATTCTACAAAAAATCTTAATTTACAAAAAAAACCCACCAAAAAAACACATACCTAGACTTATCAATGCCAAAAAGGGGACCAGGACTGGTAATACTGTATGTTAAATTATCATCTGGATCTTTATCTTCAGCCTACAATTCATGAATTAATATAAATTTAATCATGCAAAAACATTATATTTTACTAATTTTTTAACATCTCATGTGTTGGAATTGTGTCTGAGTGAAGGAATCTAAAATAAACATCAACCTAATTCACTCCATGATCCAAGTGGTCTAGGTCTTATTTCAAAACTATATTGATCTGAAAAGGACTATTTTGACAATCCTGTTCAACAGTAAAATTAATTTCAGGTCCATTAAAGCAGGATACATCACTCAACAATGCTCAACTGATATATTTACCTTCAACTGAACTAGGTGTGTCCCAACATCAATATCTTCTAAAACAGTTACATTGTGCTTCTCAGGATCAAATCTTGGGACATGAATATTTACATCTTCTACATGTATGAAAACATTGACACTTGTATATCTGGTAAATAAAAGTCATTGATATTAAGTATATTGACGAAAGATTTACATTTAATAGGAAAAGTTATAAAAAAAAATTTTAAATTTAAAAACAAATTCATAAGTAGAAAAGTGGTAGGAATATTGAGAAATACAGCTATAAAGAATAATGTCTAAATTCTAAGTCAGTAAGCATAGTCGTAGCAAGCCGGTATGGTTCCAACTGTACCACTTTAAAATGGTGGTACGGAAAACTGCACCAGTTTTTTTAGAAACTGAAATAAAAACTGATAGAATTTCATTACATATATTATACTCTTTTATTTGTGAAATGTTCAACATAAATCTAATTTTTAAAAATAAATTTCGATATAAAACAGCAACTGTTATGATCTTGAGTACAGTTTGGTAAGTGACAAATAATAGCAAATAAATGGAAAATCTCTAACTATATCTGAACATTCACGGTAAACAAGTTGGTAACCCTTAACCGACCGTACCACTATTTTTCTGGGTGCTATGCCTATGGTAAGTATGCATGAGTCATTAGTTTGTTAGCTAAGGTCAAAAAATTGCATCTATAGTTATGTAAATAATATCATGAATAACACATTTTGTAATTATTCATCAAATTTAAATCCTGCCTGTAATTTACCTTGGTGCTTTTTTGTCCCCATCACTGGCAACCACTTCAAATGTATACAATTTCGAAAATGTTTCATTCAGTGATGAACTGAGATTAATTTTCCCTGTGTTCTCATCAACTTGGAATGTGCTAAATGATGTATCTGAAACCTTGTAAGTAATTTTTGTGTTTTCATCCTTGTCTTCTGCATAAACCTTTAAAAATAACTAAACTATTTTTAAATATTGTTTTGTACCATTCATCCAAGAATCAGTATGAAACCGAAATCTATTCAATAACAGTTTATTAGAAACTACTGACACAATGAAACACACTAAAATGCATTTTGAAGACAAGTAAAAATATGTACAAGGTTTTTGCTCATCTACCTGCATAGTTCCCTTAAGTGTAGGAACACCAGTGTTTTTGGACTCTTCGGCTATATTAAATTTGATGATTTTGACTTATCCTAGAAAATTTACCTTTATTTCAAATAAAGTGACACTTCTGTCCCATATATATATATATATATGCACCGGTCAACATTCTGTCAAAATTTCACAACGCTTAACTGGAAGTCCACATGATCTAAAAATCTACTGTCACTTTCTGTTTTAGTTCAAAAATAGTGCATGTCCTTAATTGACTCTTAATAGGGCTCGAAATAAGCGGTAGCCAGGCAGCACGTGACTCCCAAAAACTTAGAAGGACTCCCTGGGTGTTTACTGTAAGAGTCCGTCGGGCTCCTTAAAAATTAAGCAGGGCTCACCACACTGGGCAAAGTGGGCGACAAAGACTTAAGTGGCCCTATGGCTATGGCGCCTCGAAGTCGCTGTTGGCTGTTATTTCTCTAAAGTCACCCGATGGTTCACAGTAGATACTTGCATATGATCTGGTAATAATTCACACAGACTTCCAATTTATCAGTAAATGTGTAATTACAATAAAAACGGCAAACAATATGCGTATTTAACATTTTTTAAAGGATTTACATCTTCAACTGGATTACGCGCCATTTGTTTATTTACTGGATGTGACTAATTACCGGAAGTGAACAACAAAGAAAAGTACAACGGCCCATAATGAAAAATCTTAATTTTTTTTCGATAAACAAACACTTTCAATTTGTTTCAAACTTCAGTTATTTCAAAGTGTATTGTATTTTAACAATTATATATATTTTACACTTGAACGAATAAAGATAAAGAATAATTATTAACATCATGATAAGTTCTATAGATGGGTGTCCCATGAAGCAATTCTGATCAGCACAACTTTGTCCAAGTGGAAGTGTGCTGAACAGAAGAATTATTTCTGGGTTTATAGTGTAATATTATTCTATCTATCTTCTTTGGAAATTTTGCTCAGATAAACATGGCATGTTCATAACAAACTGTTAGGAATATTATCATGTATACAAGAACTTCATGAATGATCAGTGCGGGACCAAAACTGCAAAAAAGTTCAGACAAAAAAAAGTGTTTTTCAGAATGGAAATGTACCCTCAGAATACTGCCAGAATGTATTTTTTTGCACTAAAACCCCCAGAGCTTCTGGGGGCTTTGAGCCGCCCCCATACCCCCGGCCGTAAGGACCACTGCGCAAGCGCAGTGGGTCAACCGGCTATGCCTGAGTTGAATGGGTCTCCCTGCAATTTTTAAGGACTCCTTGACTGGTTTATTAGGGAGTCCTTTTGACTCCCTATGTTACTTTTCCTATTTCTACCCCTGTCTTAACATTTATATGTTCATTTAAAACCAATAAAGCTTTATCCTCAAGTTTCCTAGAATATTCAGCTTTCCAAAAATACCAAATTTATTCTAGTATCATGTGCCATAAAAATTCTATAAGGCAACAGTGAGCCAGTCTGTTGAATAGCACAAGCTACTTTTACATACAACCTCTGGACTGGTTCCTGGTATTTGGTGGTCCTACACATTTAGCTTATCAATTATCTGATCCCAGTACATTCTATTTTTGAATCCGGTTGCTACATGTGGCAAAGCAATATTCTAAACTGACAAAAGTATGAAGTTTTATTTTGGTAAAAAAGTATCCAAGCCCATTATCACAATAAAGTATAAATTGAGCAAAAATACTCATTTTTTGCATGAGCTCTACAGTTCACATTTCAGAAAATTTTGATAAAAAGTGAAGTTAAATCAGCTAATACAATATTTTTAACAAATTGAAAATTTTTGTAAAATTTTTAAGAGCAATGTATATTAAAGGCACAACAAAAAGTATAACAAAATATGATTATTGAAAGATTTTAACGTTAAACATTTAGCTCTTTGCTGGTAACAAAAAGAAAGCCTATCATTTATTTTACTTAAAGCATATAAATGTAAAATGTTGGGCGTTTTATGGATATTCCATCATTTTAAAAGTACCTATTCTGGCTATTGCATCATGCTAAGAACAACAGAGATATTGTTATCATGTAACATGTTGTTATAGTAATTAACACATAATTTAGGAAAGGTAGTTTACTTTTATTTTAATTTTTCTGGTAAATTTATCTGTTATTTCACAATAAAATAGAATTTAATCAAAGATCAAAGGAAATTATACATATTTATAAAATATATGCATGACTATTACCAAATTCAAATCACATTCATATTATTATATAAATGTTTCACTCATTTCCCAACCATTCTGAATAAACAAGTACCATGATCTTTAAGAAAGATACTTGATGCATTTAATTAAAGATGTCTATAAAGTAGAACAGAAACTGAACAAAGAAAAATAAGACATTTTTTTTTAAATGTACCAAACGAAAGAGCCAAAAAACAAACATTTTCCTTCATTAATGTAGGGGGGGAAAGGAAAATAATGAAATTGCTGTGAAATGTATCCAATCAAAATAATATTAAGCGATAATATAAGAAGGCTGCTGCATCATTCTATTCATCATGGATTTTTTAAACACGTTTTTAAACAATCAAGAGACTTAACAATTGCAATTAGAGCTTCATTTCCTGTTTGCACATGAATGATGACGGAAACAAAGAAAGATAAAAGGCATTTATTGCTTTAAAAATCATACAACTGACAATAAACATATTTAAATATCTCTGATGAAAGCTATTTCAGAAGTTGAAGACCACAATGGTAATTATAAAAAAAAAATACAAACTTTTCTATGTATATCTCAGTATAATGAGTTTTTTAAAACATTTTTTTGCAATGTATCATGTATATATTAACTCGTCAAACAAAGTTAACCTTTTAAAATTTGAAAACATCACCTTTTTTTGTTTTCTTTTCATATAATGTATACTTATGTACTTACATGTATCAAGTTTTAATCATTACAATTTGCTATTGTGTTAATTGGGCTTAATTCTTTTAAAATGAGAACTTCTAAGTGAAATATTTTAATTAGAATTGTGTTGTGTTCACAGGATCAGAATCCAAGCAGAATACAAGTTTGTCTTCAATCATTCATTAACATGGGTTAGTGGCTTTTAGTTCAAAGGTCACAACTCGAAAATATTGAAAGATCATTGAATCTCACCCACTACACTGTCATCCCTGTGTCAAGACAATCAGAAAACCATATAAATGGAATTTACCTGTCCTATTTCATGTCCAATCTCTATAGTTTTCTTTATAGTATATTTGTATAAGGAGGGATTAAATACAGGATTGTTGTCATTTTCATCTAGGAGAGTTATGTTTACTGGACTGATGTTACTGTGATGGAGTCCATTATCTGCCATAGCCACCACCTTAAAAAATAATAAAATTCTTTGCAAATTGTTAACTATGCTAATTTAGAAAATGTTCAAGTTTTTTCTCTGAATTGATAATAATACAAGAAAAATTTATTTGTTAAAGAGTAAATTATAAATCCTTATAAATTGGCCTTTTAATCATTATTGACAAATGTCTACATTTCCCCCACTAAATTTAGAGGAAATTTAAATTTTATAAAAGTAAAAAATACAATGTAGATATACAACCCATAAAACTTGTGTATATTACTGAACATTGCAATGAAACACATGCACAGGTAAAGAGCTTCTTTAAAAACGAAAACATACTGTAATATAAACTACACAATGCATACCTGACAACTGATGATTGATGTTGTTTCTCTGTCTAATACAGAACTCTGATTTACTGTTATCATTCCAGTGACGGTGTTTATCTCTGTTCCTTTACACACAGTTACATTTTTATTGTCAATGTTAAAGTAGTAATGAAACTTGGCATTGTCACCCTAGAAAAAATATTTATTGTGTCAGTTGTAACCTATTAATTTAAATATAACAATATTATTTTTATTGTATGGTAGTGGTACAATAAAGTGTATATTAGAAAAAATGTACATTACACTGAACACTGACAATCTGGTTGCTTAAACTTCAAGATTTCTTCACATGATTAACTAAAACAGTATTAGCCACCATACATGATTTAGCAAAAATCCAAATCTAGAGACCTGTCATATAGCTAAATCTAACACGAACAGTCTTGAAATTCAGGAAAAAGTAAAATAACCAACATTTACAACAAATAAAAAAATTATAATCCTTGCATGTGTAAATATTTAATTAATTAGTGGTTGTGAAACTGACACATTAGTTCTTATGGGACTTTCTAAAATTTTCCTAATCTTATGGTAAACATCATCTATGACCTATAAGGTATTTTCTAACATGTTGGTTACTAAAATAAAAAATATAACTGCAACTGTTCATATGTGACCACCTTGGTTATATACCAGTAGTTAGTATGGTTGAGAAAGTCATCTATGTATAAAACAATTTTGTCTTCCTCCTTTTTAACTCACCTGCCCCGAAGGGTCATATGAGCTATTGCCCTCACTCGGCGTCCTTATGGGACTTTCTAAAATTTCCTAATCTTATGGTAAACATCATCTATGACCTATAAGGTATTTTCTAACATGTTGGTTACTAAAATAAAAAATATAACTGCAACTGTTCATATGTGACCACCTTGGTTATATACCAGTAGTTAGTATGGTTGAGAAAGTCATCTATGTATAAAACAATTTTGTCTTCCTCCTTTTTAGCTCACCTGACCCGAAGGGTCATATGAGCTATTGCCATCACTCGGCGTCCGTTGTTGTCGTCGTTAACTTTTCTTTAAAAATCTTATCCTCACTGAAGGGATTGCTTTGAAACTTTGCACACATCATCAGTAAAATGTCCTCTACCAAGTTTGCACAAATCATGGCCTCAGACCAATCAACATGGCGGCCATGGCTAAAAATAGAACAGGGGTCAAAATACAGTTTTTGGCTTATAGTTTAAAAAGTATAACAGATACGGGAAAACCGAACGAACAGACTTTCCTTCTTCAGCATCAAAAGCTCTACAAAACCCTCTATTGGGTCAAAGTTGTATGACCACTCCTTGTAGGAGTAATTGCCCTTTAAGTGTCGAAATTCATGATTTTTACCATTTTTGCCTCAAAATCTTGAAAATTATTAGAACCAGAGAAAAAGTTAGCATTGCTTAATTGTTCTGCTCTATGAGAGCTACATAAATGGCTTAGGGTCAAGATTCGTCTGATTAACCGTTTAAGAGTTATTCCCCTTTTATCGGTTTTAATTGATTTTTTATAAGCTTCTCCTCTGAAACTACTAAAAGTACTGCTTTAAAACTTTGTACACATCACCCATCAAATGTCCTCAACCAAGTTTGCACCAACCATGGCTGCAGATTAACCAACATAGCACCATGGCTACAAATAGAACCGACGGGGTAAAAATACAGTTTTTGGCTTATAGTTCAAAAAGTATAACAGATACAGGAAAACCAAAGAGACATGCCTTCATTGGCATCGAAAGCTCTATGAAATACTCCATTGGGTCGAAGTTGTATGATGACTCCTTATAGGAGTTATTGTCCTTTAATTGTCGAAATTTTTGACATTTTCGCCTCAAAATCTTGAAAATTATTATAATAGAGAAAAAGTTAGCATTGCTTAATTGTTCTGCTCTATGAGGGCTACAAAAATGATTTTAGGGTCAAGATTGTCTGATGAACCGTTTAGGAATTATTCTCCTTTAACATTTTTTATTCAATTGTAATTTGAATTAAAAATTTTTTCTCCTCTTAAACCAATGAAAGGACTGCTTTGAAACATTGCACACATCATATTTTGGATGTCCTCTACCAAAATTGTGCAAATCATGACAGCTGACTACCTACATAGCTACGTTGGCTTAAAACAGAATTTGGACCATGGTTGATCAAGGGAACCTACCTGGTGTAGTAATCCTTACCTTATTCACATCAGTGCTTTGACCTATTTTAAACCATATTTACCTTATCTATACCATGCTAAGGTCCTATACAATATATTGGCGTAGGTTTGATTGGGGAGATTATTGCATGGTTTAGAAATACCTTATCTAAAGCAGTGCCATGGACCTATACATTGTGTGAACAAATAGAAATCCCTAGTACAGAAATCCTTACCTTATCTGAAAAAGTGCCATGGACCTGTACAATATATTGGTGTGATCAAAGTCAATTCCATTGTATATAAATATTTACCTGATCAATATCAGTGCCATGGACTTGTACAATATTGGTGTTATCTGGAGAATTTTCTGGTATAGATACAGCATATGATGATTTATCAAGTATTGGAGGATTATCATCCACATCAAGTATTGTGACACTGACCCAAGTAACATCATATCTAAAATCTTTATTATCAACTTGGAAACCCTATGAAACAATAGACTTCCATCAGAACATAATTCAAAATAAATTTAAAACTACTGATCTTCTTTATTTAGGCCTTATCTTATATTAATATCTACAATTTATGTATTTAGATTATTATGTAAATAAGAAAAAATTAATATGTTGTATACATAGCATTATGTGACATCTAAAGCTCACAAAAGTTATGAAGTTTATAAAATGAATTTATAAGAAAATGTCTTAATTTTAAAATACAAGAAGAATGTGCCCATAAATAAAAAACTGCCTGAACAAAAGTGTTATAAGTGGTCATAACTCCAGAACAACAAAAACAGTCCAAGTTGAAACCTTTTTGTGTTAAAAATAAAATTCCAGAACAAAGTAGTTAAATGTGAACTTTATCTGTGTTTACAACTCCTGAAAAACAAAAAAAATATAGTACCTGTAAAAGTTTCCTTAAATAATAAGTACAGTTTGCATGCAGACTATTTACAGTAAACATTTTCAAATTTTCACTCACAATATGTTAAACTTGCATACCATTTTTTTAGTTACGCGAGTTAGAGTATGTCTAGAACTACTAGTAGTGTCTAACAATTTTCCGACTATAGAAATCCATGGTAATTTGCTGCTGCATAAGAAATACATCTATGTTAATTTTTTCTGTAAATGCAGTAATCGATTATGGAGTCTAAATTGTGTCTATGATCCATCAGAGGGTTTAAATGGAACACTTATGTACAATATAATTGTACTTATTGTTACTTTTACTTGGAAAGATTTTCTCTATGCTGTGAACATCTTAATCTAATGTTGTTATGGACCACTAGCAAATTCCTATTTTTGCCAGTGGTTCATATAATATGTACAAAACGTTCACTGGTTTAATTCTATCTTCTTCAGGGCTCACGCTGGGTCAAAATTATAGGGAGAAGTCACTTCTCTTTTGGGTGGTTGACAGGGAGAAGTGAGGAAAGAACAGGGAGAAGTGGGTGGACAACAGGGAGAAGTTGCATTACCGGTATATCTAGCGAAAGCGTCCTGTTTTCTTTGTTTTTTTTTTAAATAAGTGTTGGCATTTGCATTCTTATTGTTACTTAGTATATGTTTTTTTAGCAGTTTAATTTATTGAGGATAAAGTATCAAAGATTTGATTCACTATTCAGTATACTTATATCACACATTTTCATAAATACATGTATTAAACATAACAATAAAAAAAGAATAAACTGTAAGAAAACTGTTCATTAAAATAAATGTTTCTTTGTCATTGGTACACAAATTGATTGAATTATAATGAAGTACTAAGAACTAGAGTAGAAGTAGAAAATTACATCATTGTGACACATATTATATTATGTAAAATGGTAAAATTCACTATTAAAATTATTTTAAAATATTTCACTTAAATTTGTTTAAAGTAACTGCTGAAATACTTTTTTACTACGTTTATGCCATTGCAATACACATTTCATACCTATCAGTGTAGTACAGTTGCAATCTCCGGTACCAAATTCATATCTATCCGGAACATTTTTTTTGCACTGAACTGGTTTTCGGTCGTATTTTAAACCTACACTTCATATACTTAATACAAATTAAACAGGTACCAGTTGACATTGTGGCGCGTAAACAAAATCAACATGACACGGTATCAAAAATACGACGATTCTTACCAAAAGGGAATAAAATTTTAAAGGCGACATTAGGCGATTCTACAAAATGATAGGGCGACTTCACTTCGCTTTGGAAGATGATCGAGGGCGAAGTGGGACCACGATAAAGCGACTTCTTCGCCCGAGTCGCCCTCCAACGCGAGCCCTGCTTCTTGTTGTAGTCTGTTAAGGATCTTGCCTGTTATTCCCAGAAAGTCAACAAAAATGCATTATCTTCAGAGTCAATTTCAATCACTTGGCCCATGCATCTATCAGTTTCCCAAATACAGGTTGATTACCTCTGATGTGGTTTGATGCAGTGTCTATTTGCCATTCAAATTTATCCTGCTCATGTTGCTTTATGATATTTTCATTCTCATGATTTCTTTCATTTCTTTTTTTCTGACACATTAGACGATGACTTGTGAATCCTTCACAATCAGTTTGACATAAGTTGTCCATACATGGCTGACAATATAACAATGCATTTCTTGTATAAACTTTGTTTTCTATCACAGGGATAACATAAAGGATTTTAAAGGTTCTTTAGACAGCTTGTATATAGGCAGCTTCCAATATAAATTCGATTTATATTCATCAAAGTCGCTTTGAGTTTAATGCTGTATTTTACTTTGCTACTTTCTTTCACAGTTTCTTGAACATACTAATTGTCAGATTAATTTTGTATATTGTCTTCCCATGGATGTTTAATTGCATTATCAGCAGACATTTTAAAACTTGCCCCTAAACCATTGCATGGACCCCCCCCCCCCCCCCCCTGCGTCCTGAAACAGATAGTTACATCTTGTATGAACTTCAAACTTCATCATGTGTTGATACTTAATATTTAAAGATAGTTTTGTTTCTGTACTGTCCAATGGGTAAATCTGTGAGATTGCGAATTCTCTTCAGGTTTGGCATAAGAGTTTTATCATTGGTACTATTTCCTACTTGTTTGCTTGCAGATAGTAGAGGGGGTGGACAGGGGGTACCTTTCTCCCTTCTCCCTCCCCTTGGCCCTTTTTTCCCTCCCTCCTGTTCATTCTCCCTCCCCTCTTTGCACTTCTCCCACTCAAAAACCCTATAGTAACAGAAAAGATCACTAAATATTGACTCAAAACTGAAATAAATTTGGGACATTAAGCTTATTAACTTCTTTAACAAACAAGGCATGCCTGATGACACATAATCAACCGAATTTAATTTGTGTATGGTGCGCATTTGTAAAAAAATATGAGGGTCATTAACTGTGACCATTAGATTTCTGAAATCAGGACACTGAAACGTATTGGCCATCATACAGCTTGTTGTCCACATAGACCCATAGTCCACCCAGACTTGCACTCCATACAGATCTCTAGTCCATACAGATCTTTCTAGCCCACACAGACGTAAAGTCCCTACAGACTTATTTTCCACATAGATATATAATCCACTTACACTTCTAGTACACCAATACCCGTAGTCAACATAGACTTATATGTCCAGAAAATAATAAAGTGGATGTATTCTTAACTACAATCGTTGTTTTTATGGTCTCTTGTTAACTGTCTCTGTTTAGTTTAAAAAATCAAACATGTCAGAAATTCTTTAACAATAACATACCTTGTATTTTAAGAAAGGGGGGGGGGGGCTAGAGGTGGAGAGGGAGCCATTAACAGGTTAACACTTTTTTTTCTAAAACAGATAACAGTAAATTTAAAATAATGCTAACAGATAACAGCTATTTATATAAGAAAAAATTGAAAAAACAAATTACAGCAAAATGTCTTCGATGGGCAATACTATTAACAGCAAACAGTGTTTTTATTTTCACTATAACAGTTAGCAACAATGTCAATTTTTAAGAGAACAGATAACAGCTAATGGTTGAAAATGGTTTATTTACAGTTTTACTTTTGCAGCTATAGTTTTAATTTAATTAGCAAAAACTGATAATTCATACAGGGGAATAAAATGTGTATTCTGACATTCTTGTACCTGACAAGTAGGCCTGGCATTACTGATCATTTTTTGCAATTAAGAGTTTCACCTGGATTTTAGGCCGGGTTGCATGAAGTGTATGGTGAAGTCGGGAAAATAGGGTACCTATTTTGTATAATCAACTCCTCATATAGTTTTCCACCCAGATCTCTGAAACATCACAGAAAGATTGCACATGTATTGACGTTATGCACCTGCTATTATGGAATTGTTCCAGGCTTTTTTTTTCTAATTTTCCAGACATGGGTACCTAGTCATTTTTCAAGACATTTGCAAAAGACGGTACCTATTTTGTTTAATCAACTCCTTCTACAGTTTTCAATCTAGATCTCTGAAACTTCACAGAAAGATTGCACATGTATTGAAGTTTTTGCACCTGCTATTATGGAATTGTTCCAGGATTTCCAGACATTTGCAGAAGACAGTACCTATTTTGTGTAATCAACTCTTCCTACATTTTTTACACAGACCTAAAACTTTCTTCCAACAAATTGTAAACCATTCCCTATTTATTAAGGCACTTGGATTTTCAACCTGGTCATTTCAGACTTTTGCCATTTTTAGGTTATAGTATAGTGAAGTTGGCTGGGCTGGGTGGGAGAAAATAGGGTATCTATATTGTGAAATCAACTCCTCCTACAGTTTTCAAGCCAGATCTCCTTAACTTCACAGAAAGATTGCCCATTTAAGATGTGCACCCACTATTATGGAATTGTTAGAGGATTTTTTTCCTGATTTTCCGAACTTGGGAACTTAGTCATTTTTTCAGAACATTTGCAGAAAATGGTTCCTATTTTGTGTAATTAACTCCTTTTTTAATGTTTTTGAACACAGACCCAAAACCTTTTTCCGACAAATTGTAAACCATTTATTAAGGCACTTGCTTTGCACCCCGGCCATTTCAGACTTTTGCTATTTTGTTCACTGTTGAATTGTTGAATTATGTATTCATTTATAAAACACAAAATTTATGGTGAGTATCATGACATTTCAATGACATGTTAATTAGTTTTAAGTTACAAAGCAAACACTGAAAATTTTATACAAAAAATTACAAGTAAAGGACATATAATACTTTAAGGAGTTATTGGACAATTACATAGTTTGTAGGTCTTGTCCTTCCAATTATTTTTGCAATTCACAGTTTTACTCTAGCTGTTATAGTTTAAAATTTATAAGGCGAATACTGACATTTTTATAACAAAATTGTTATCAATTGACAAAACCTCCTGTAGGTAGTCATCTGACATTATTTTTGGCACTTGTCTTGCTAATCATTTTTGCAATTTACAGTTTCACCATAGTTATTATAACTTTTAATGTTCAGGGCAAATATTATACAATTCATTTTAAAAATGCTGCTGATTGGTTTATAAGTGATAACTTTTCGGAACTTGATCTTGGGATTTTTCATAATACATTTTTTTTCCAATTGTTCTTGCGATTATTCATTACTTAAAGTAGTGATTTTTGTGGACGAGTGATACCGGAAGACCAATTACAAAAATTTGCAATGAAAGGGACAATTTGATGGACAAAAAATATATGTATACGCATAAATGTAAATTTTTCTAATCTGGAAGGCAACACTTCATTCAAAAGTCGTTACAGAAGCTACATTTCTAAGTATTATTAGTAATGAATTCATAAGAAATATGTAAAACGTAAAATAGATGTTCCTACGAGTTTAGGTATCTAATATGCGCATAAGCGGCGAGTTCAACTACGGTAGTTCTACCTAAAAAATACATTTTTAAGATAATTTTACAGAAACTAGACTGATATTAATTATTAATTCATAGCTTACTTGGCTCAAGAGGATTTGATTTATTCTCTTCACCGAGCGTGCGTCTCCGTTGGGCTAGTCCGGTTTCCTCTCCCAATAAATACTGGAAGCTTTGATATGGCTGAAAAATGCTGAAAGTGGCGTTAAACACCATTTAAAAAAAAATACAGCTTTTGTCATTATATTAGTTTCAAAATTTAAAACCCAAAATGTAAACAAAAAAGTACTTACTTAGTGATTTTATATTTTAATGGAATTGACTTTATAAAAAAATTGAATTGGATTGGCCAAGTGGTGTCAGAGGAGAAGATTAATTAAAAAGTTAACAAATGACAGACAGATGACCTACACCTTGTGAATGGATGACAAAATGTATGCATACAGTGTAGAGAAACGTGCTTTATGTAACAAAATACAACTTACTGCATAGTAGCATAGTAAAAAATAGGGCATCTTATGAGACATTAAATGATACCCCGCCACGATATTTATCAGTATATAACATAATTTACCCGCCACTTCGTGTGGCGGGGTATAAAAACTCTGATCATTTTGAATGAAATTTATCTCTTTACTGGAGATTTATGTAAATAATTTTAGTCTCTATCAATTTTCAATGAATTGGAACTTATAAAATGATTTTCAGATACACATTTAAGGGGAAATTTGTACTAGTTCTCACTCCTCCATCTTTTCTGACGATTTCCTTTCTCCCTCCCCGTTGCTCCTTTCTCCCTCCCCTTCGCTCCTTTCTCCCTCCCCTTTCCTCCTTTCTCCCCTCTCTCCCTGTCTCCCACTACCCTGTCAACCCCTCATTGTAAACCACCATTGTGTGCAGCATTACCATGAAGGTGTTCCAATATGCACACTGTACGTCTTCAGTGATGAACAAACATCCAACCGTACCACAGAAGCTCCAACCAGAAGATGTTTTCTCCATTTCTGAATTCTTCATACTGGTGTTTGACCCTAAATATGTGTTCCTCAAATTTATTCAGTTCATCCTGAACTTCGCGTCCTGGTTTCTCTCTGAATTAAATCTCGAACTTCTGTGTGTCTATAATTCTCACCCTTCTGTTATTTTCCATTTTTTGGAAGCAATCTCTGCCTCTGAAATTTCTGTAATTAGTTTGTTATAAAGTGCTTTTTTTCTTAACCATTACATCATGATTCTGTGAGCATCTGACACTAAGACTTATCAAGGCTCTCAATTTAAGAGCCAGATTCTGGTGACAAACAATTAATACTATAATATAGTAAAAATTGCCGATATTTCTGGTTCTTTTTCTTATAAATGTTGCATATTAATGTATAATGTCCCTGTCACAGTTTGCGGATGTCAGAAAGACAAATTATTTTAGGAGAAAATAAAAGATGAATCAAGATTTGTACAGAATAAAATCTAATACATATTCGTGTTGATTTTCTTTAATGCTAATGCTACTTGAATCTACAGTCTGTAACTTTTTATCGCAAACAAACTTCCGAATTTCATATTGAATTATGAAGGTTTCGTATAAATTTGGTTCTGTATGTATGTTTGAAACTTGTTTCCACATGATAAACTAAGAAAGCATGGAAACAATCATTTGAAAAATACGAAATTTTGATGTTGACCACTAAAATGAATTGGAAATAATAATTAAAAAAACCAATAAAATAAAATAAAATAATAATAAAAAAAATAATAATGAATAAAACAAAGCTATGGAAAATAAGATATATAAATAAATGAAACACAATTCGGAATCTGTGGAGTTCCACAAAAGAGCGCACTATGCCCTGTATTAGTTAATTGTATTCATTAATGATTTACCAGACACCATTGATGCTAGTGTCAAGATCTTTGTAGTTAAATATAAGCTTATTCAAAAATCTATTCTGAAGAGGCCTGCTTAAAACCTCGAGACAACTTAGATATATTGTGTGAATGGTCAAACAAATGAAACTTAACTTTAAATCTGTAAAATGTAACATAGTGCTCCATTTCTATCTAAATAACAATAGAGATGACCATCCATATTATATGGTTGACGATACACACAATCTTTCTTTTTTCTTTTGATTATTTAGACAGAGTTATGTTTATAATATTATATAATTCAACTATACGCCTGTTAATAGAGTATGGAACATGTATTTGGTCCTTTATCTTAAGAAATACATACAATGATTTGAGAGCAATCAAATTTGTCAAAAATATCAATCATCTTAGTTATGAAAACAGGTTCCGATCATTAGTCCTTTCAACAGTGGAATACAGACGAGAAAGAAACGATATGTTACAGGTGTACTGGGCACTTCATGGATTAGATGATATTGACTGCATAAAATTGTTTACTTTAGCACCTAGTAACATTTCCAGGGGTCACAACTCAAAACTTATCATTAAGCAAAGCACAACAACTAACATTTAAACTCTTTTATCATTCGTAAAATTGACAAACAGAACAACGATTCTAACGAGGCAGTGTCAGCAACATCAGTGAATGCATTTACATCAGCTCTAGGACGAGAGAAAAGGAACAACCATGAATTTACCTATTCGTCTTAAATACTTCCATGCGCACTTTCACATATATTTATATAAGTTAACTGAAATGATCTTTATTCAGAGAGAGAGAATCCACTAATTTACCCAATGATGAGGGCAATTTTGCTTAAGGTGGGGGGAGGGAGTTTTTACAAGGGGCGATTTTGCAAAAAGTGGGGGCGAAAGCGATTTGACTTGAATCTGTGTTAACGTCTTAACAAGAGAATGGAGGTCAGAATATATATATTTTTTTGCGTTAGATTCCCTCTCACTTTGTTCGTGACTATATTTTTGTTTTCTGGCCATATGTCGTCCCAAATGATATGGGTCAAATTCATGTGAAAAAGAGAATACAAATTAACTCTTTTTTTTGGGGAGGGGGGAAGGGTTAGAAAATATTTTTATCACAGGATTGAAGAAAAAACACTAAAACTTTGTTGTTAATATTATTCTAAATTTAGTTATCAGTTTTTTTCTACCACAAATTATTTTCAGTGCAGACAATGTATACATCACTGAGCAATTTTGTTATCCTGAAATGTAGAAAATATGTTTTGTAGTGAATCCATAAATGTATCAATTTTATTATCAGTGTAGTGTAATTGCCACGATAAATGCAGCATTAATCGATTTTGTTAGAAAAGTACTTCTTTAGCTCAATCAGTTAAAGCGCTGATTTCAGACCATGAGGTTGAGGGTTCGAATCCAGCCGGTGCCATTGACATGATTGATGATTTTCATAACATCATCAATGTATCGATTTATAAAATCATATACCCCCAAAAAAGATTTAATATATATTTATTCATAAAATGTGTCTCGCCAATATTGATGTCCCTCTAGGAACAAATTGTTAAACGACCCCTTTTTTGTAAGTTCACCCAAGCATGAAATATTTGACACAGCTCTACATAATTGTGCCAGTGAGGAAATTTCTTATTTTGTAACTGGCTTTTAAGTTACATGAAGATGTGAAGTCAACTTCATAAAAAAACTTGAACACAAAAGTCAAACTGAGGGAGGATGAACGAACCGACTGAAAATCTGTATGTTCTCAACTTTCCTTGGAAATTCAAAAATTAATGTCAAGATATTCAACAACTACAATTGTCACTACTCAGACTAAATGGTGGCCATTTTGGAGTAAAAATGTTAAAAATAGATAATTTATAAATTTCAACAATTATGATAGAATTTCATACTTTTACAAACAATGCCAAATGGTCACACTCCTCCCTGTCTGGTGTTTTAGTAACAATGATTGCTCCTGTTTGTGTGTCAACTGAAAGCCAACCTTTCAGTGGGTATTCTGAAAAACAAATCAAAACTATGTATAAATATTTACCCAAATATAAAACAAACTGTTGGGTGTAAAAAAATAAAATCAACTTAGAATTTAATTATTATTATTATTAGGGTTGATTGACTGTTGTGGGGATTTTTATTTCAAGGGTTGAATGTTTTCCTGCTGAAGGAGTTGGGCTCTTTGCAATGCATAAAAGTAGTACACCACAATATAACAGAACAATTTCGAAAATTAGTATCAAACTCTTTATACACACAAATCTGTTTTTTTATTTATTGCAATAATTAAGTTCAAAATTTATAAATAGAATTGCAGTTCCCTCAACGTTATCAAAATAAAAACAAATTAAATATGGTTATCCATGTAATGTATAATTATTCGACCCAACTTTTGACTGGTTTATTTTCCCACCTACATACTGTTTCTTTCTTCAAGAGTTTCGTCTTCAAATTTACAGATACAAAAGATTCTCAATAACTATTCTATATTTATTCTAAAATGTATGGCTGAAGGATTTCTTAAAATTGTACTGCATTAGTTTGAAAGAGTTTTCGTTAATACCTATGCGTATCCATTGTTTACACTGCTATTGTTCAATTATTAGTACGAAATAAAGAATTACTACATAAACACCAACACTTTCAAATTGTCCTAACTTGAAGTAATATATTCTTTTGAATTACCTTGAATTAATTCATAATTAATGTCAGCATTTATACCAATGTCTAAATCGGTTGCTAATAATGGTGGATTGGTTCTTTGTGTGCTATTAACTACAGCCTGAAACATATGGATTTGAAAGTATCGTGCAATCATTACATTTGCTGTTCAAAGAAGGCATGTGAATATTTTTTTCTTTATTTTGCAAGTATTTTAAACATTTTTCTTTGCATCATCCTACTAAACAAAAGCACACATTCTATCCACTTCTTATGCTCATACAAATAAACTCGATATTTTCACACAATGTAATGATATTGTGCATGTATTTACAAAATTACAAATTTTTTAATTATTAAATTTGTACCAAATCACAAATACCCTTGCAGTAAACATGCTGCGCATGAAAAAAAACAAGGAACTTCCAAAACCTGGCAAGTAGGTTGTCCACAAGATTGTCAAATCAACCATTTTATGTAAGCCTCAACAGCAATTTACTCTATAGATAAGCAGATAAAACACATTAAATATTTAAAATTGTCATCTACAATCAGTTATAGACTATATGGTTTCTGGTAGTCTAAAGGATATTGACATGGACAGAAGCTTTGAAAACTAGATCCCAGACGCCTTCACTATATCTTTACAATAACTGACAGAAATTCAAATGTCAAAAGCTTTAAATGTATTTTAATGCATTATGAGGATTCTGTTTATGCAAGATGAACTTTTTCAAACGAATATCAACATACTTGCTAAATTATTACATAGTATGACTGGAGACCTGAAACGGAAGGGTGTTTTTAGTTGCCTTTAAAATATTTAAAGGACAAAAATGTGTCTCGGTGACACTGATATCCAGCCTGGCACATATTGGTAAACACCCTTTTTAAGTTCACTCAAGCATGAAATTTTGTTGGCAGCCATACGGAATTTTACCTGCATGTTGTAACTGTGTACAAAGTTTCAAGAAGAAGTGAATTCATTTCGATAAAAAAGCTTCAAGGCAAAGTAAAACCCGAGGTGGAATAGATGCACGCACAATGAATGAACCAAGGGACGGAAAAAATGAATGTGGACAGGTATAAACAAATCATATCTATTCATTATGGACCTGGTAATCATTTGTTGAAAGAACAATCTGATTAAAATTTCTAGCATTACTTTTCAATATCTTGACAAAAACACCGGAACTCGCTATTCCTTTAAAAATTTTAAACAATCATAAAAAGAATATTCAACATGTTCAATGTAATAATCTATATGATGAACATCAAATACATATATTGATTCATGAATAGTTACATATTACCAATAATAAAATGCTAGGTGGATATTATCTATTCAAACGTTCTATCGTCGTCATCATGACTTAATTGAGCGTTATGTGAAACCAATTTCTCATATATGATCAGACGTTTTCGCCGATTCATAGGTAGTCTTTCCTATTCCTGGATTGACGTCTTCCTAGACATGACAAATGAGTAACTCGACGTGTGTCTATAGAGGCAGACACTGCTTACTCGTCTGGAGCACCTAAGTGCATCATAGTTTTTATGGGGTTCGTGTTACTCACCGGCGCAACTAAGTGCACCATAGCTTTTATTTGCTTTGCGTTACTCACATTCTGTTTTTGTTTGGCGTTGTATATGTTTGTCTATATCCGGATTTGTAAATTGTCCCTTGAATTTTGGCCCTTGTTGTTCGCCGGTTTCCTAGCTTTTTTCTAAATGCACACTGGTATTACATTTAATTAGTTTGTGGTTTTTTAACTGTTGAAATGTACCAGTATACAATTACTTCAATGAGCAGTTTATTTCTTAAATTACAAGTAAAGCAAAAAAAGTTCAGTCAATTATTTTCCTTTTAGACCTTTATATCATCATACATGTATCATGTAATTATGTACTTATATGATCAATCTCATCAACACCTTCAGATCCTGTAATTGAATCTCTTGGCTGGATACAAGTTTCAAATGTTTAAAAAATGAGAGTCCAGACTACCCAGGTAAGAAAATTTCATATGTTTCTGAAACGAACGCATACACTGTAAGAAATGTTGTAAAAGGAAATCTCATAGTCCCTAAACTAAAAACAAAACAGAACAATTAAAAAATACTATGTATATTCAGCACCTTACTATAGAATAATATACCACTCTCATTGCATGAATCTATTAACTCGTATGTGTTCAAGAGAAATTAAATAAAACTACATATTAGATTTTTTAAACCATCAGCACAATATATAAACTTTAATGTATTTGTTTGTTATTTTCTATATACCGGTATATGTACTTGTATATACCATGTTTATTTTTTATTGTAAGGGAAGATTCGTGTAGCAAACTAAGTATTAATTTTAAATAACATTACGTTTGCAAAATGACTTAATTGACAAGGATTGTTAGTTTTCCTACCGCAGGTCGGGGGTTCTCTCCGGGTTCTCCGGCTTCCTCCCCCAATAAAAAATGGACGCCATGATATAGCTGAAAAATTGGTGAAAGTGGCGTTAAAAAACCATTCAAACAAACAAAAATCCATCAATTGTGATTGCAAATAAGACATTTTCACCCATAATTAGTAATTCACATTCAAAAACTGTACAAGCAATGACGATGCCCTGCTTAGAAATTTGTGACTAGCTACAAGATATTTTTATTTTTGCTTTTTTTTCTACATATTCAAGAAGTACAACTAATAATTTTTGTTGAATAATTACCAACTCTTCTCCACACCGACAGAATCCGCGCACATACAAAATAACATAAACTCATAAATATTGCAACTGTACAAATAAACAGTCATGCATCATTATAAAAGATAATCATTTCGTAATATGTTCAGGGAAACTAATTTCGAAGCTTTTACACTGCATTAGGTTTTAAACTGCATTTAAAAATATATAAATATTTAGAACTAAATGATGAACATGTTGATAAACGTAACTATTAAGTCATGGAATACTCAAATTAAAATTTTGACTGGTACCTATATCTAAAGATAATAGTCCCATTGTTGTGCAAAATAGTTCTTTTAATCAAGGAAAAGGTAAATATGCTATCTGTTGGTTCTAGTTCATAGTAGTATTGAAATTTTACAAGCAATTTGTAATTTCAATGAAAAATAAACCACAAATGTTTCAACTATCTTTTTATACTCACGTCTTCTCGGATTTGGATTTCATATAATGAAGAATGAAATGCAGGATTTTGATTATCGACATCATTGACATCTATAATAAATGTACTTGTACTATTCAAAAATGGTTGGTCTGTTACCTATAAATAATTATAAAAATACAAAGATACATCATTTTAAATGCTTGTTTATGAACCATGTATGTAAAGTGAGGAAACATGAGAATCAAGAAGGAAATCACAAACAGTTCTTTCATGTTGTGGGCCATGTGCAGGTAAGTACTTTATGGCAAATTAAGTTTATATGACTACATATTTTTTCCAAAAAATAGTAAAATATTCTAGTTTTAATCTTTGTTATTAATCAATTAACAAACAAAAGAGTTTATCCAATATATTTCTAAACAAATGTATTGTTTTTTCTTTTCATTTTAACTAGCTCAACTCCTCAAATCAATGTATAAAGCTTCCTCAACAAATAAAAACCGGACGCCACAATATTGCTGAAAAATAGCTGATAGTGGCGTTAAACCTTAAAGAAAAACAATGTTACATTTTCGTATTAACTTTTTATGTACCTTTTTATCAAAGAAAAACGATTATGAAATAATATCTGACATATTTATACTTACATATACTTCCACACTAAACACAAACTGATGTTTTACAGCATAGCTGAGTGTTTGGTTCAGAATTAAAGAATAAATTTGAGGGGGGTTGTCTGTACCTATGTTTTTTTTCTTCAATGTAAAACCTGGTGGATTAGTCTGAAATAACATAAATAGTGTGCATACAATAAAAAAATCTAGGCAGAAGCATGCAAAACAAAAAACGGCATTTGAACACCCAACTTTATTAAAAGACTTATGAAGTTAAAAGAAGATATGATGATTTTGAGCTTGTTGGGGCGAACAAACAGTATCAATAAGTTACGTTATCTTGCATCGTATGCAGGAGAAATAAAAGTTTAATTTGTATAAAAAGGATGTACAGACATTTAATAGAAAATCCAAGAATTGGAAAGACAGAACAGGCGAATGGTTTATCTGTTCTACTTTTAAAATTATTGCAGGAAGCATAATACTCTTATACTGCAAAGAATTTCATTATTCTACCCGTGTGCAAAACACACGTGAATATCAAATAGTGAATATTTTTATAACAGATTATTACAATTATTTATGAAGTCAAGAGAATAAAGTCAAAAAAATGATTAAAAATATGGAGTTTGAAAAATATATACAAAATAAAACAAAAACCCAGAAAACAAAAACAGAAAGTAAAGAACCTGAAACCAATAAAAACCAGGTTCTTAGGACGAGTAAAAAATATCTGCCCCTAATTAGACGCCCGTCCAGTTACTAGTTGTCATGTCTTGAAAAAAGTCAAATCCAGGAATAGCAAAGACTACAACTTAAGCAAAAATGTCCGATTATATTTGAGATTTGACTTTGAGAAGCTTAGCTTAACAATACTTTTACCTATTTTGTTTTTTTGTGACATACTACTGAGCTGTGGAAAAACTAACGGTCAATTCCTATGACACTACATCATATACAATTAAGCGATTTCTTTTGGCTTTAGAAAGCATATAACTAATCACACTTACTGGTCTAACTGTTAAATCACTCTCAGTTGCATCCCCTTTTATAACTACTATCTCTGGTATGAGTATTGACCCAAAAGAAATGTTCTGGAAAGCAAAGCAATGTCAATGATTTTACATAAATGATAGAAACTGATAGCAAAAGTATATATATATTTCTAAAAGTGACCTTGTTGATATATGACATTTATTTAACACTATTTGTGAAGTGCTATATATAATTTGACATTACTCTAAGCACTTCACATAACATTAGGTACAAAATGTATAAAACGGCTAAAACACGACCAGGTCGGAAATTTTGGTGTGGCCCAAATTTCATGCAAATCCAATAAGTAGTAGTAGTTTTAGAAATGTGGTTTTATGTCTGGCTGATAAAAGGGGCTACGAACTCTTCATAAAACAGGATCACAAATATACACTGTTATAAACATTAACTTCTAGACATGAAACAATTTAATTTTAAAACTTACTTAAAATTCCTCCAATGTTAAAATAAAATATGAAAATACAAAGTTTAGTACAAACATATTCAATGAGTAATATTTATTTAAATTTTGTTTATCTAAATGTACTACTTCCAAATTAAAAAAACTCCTTCAAATTCTAAGCAAATGTTTTTGATTTTCTGTTATAATTGTCTAGAAGATACCAGCTGTACAATGAACCATGTTTGTTGATGGTTACAATAAGTAGACTAATTGTATTCCTGTCTACAAAAAGATCTATGGACTCTTTCAAATTAACATTAATCTATGAAATCTATCTTAAATGGTATATATTTGATTAGAAGAAGAAACCTTAACTTTAAAACCGTACGACAAGACCAAATAAAGTAAAATGTTAAATTGTGATAATTTCCATAAAACACAAGCCTGATGTGACCTTAGAATGGAATGATCAGGTTTGCTTCATAAAGAGCCAATACCTGGATTGTTACAATATATATATTGTTCTAAGAACAATGTCTGTGCAAAGATGATACTAAAATTTTTTCAAATGGTATAACCTTAGATATCTAGCATTTAATTTATTGCATGGTAGTTAATTTAGGTTTAAATTACATACCATTTTGAGAGTATGATATGTGATAATCGTCAAAAATTAAAGCAAACATTTCTACAGTAAATTTTATTGATAGACACTTTAAAATCTTGTGCATTTTCCCTCTTTCTTTAATTTTATGCATATATATCAGATATTTTCAGATTAAAATTTGGTCAGAAAAAAGAAAAACTGAAGGAATGGTAGTGGCATCCACGTGTGATATTTTAATTTTTAGGCTTATTGCATAGTTATAATAATAGTTTGTATAAGTTTGCATAAATAACAACTCTTCAATGGTAAATTTCATTTAACCTGTTATAAAAATTAAATAAATAATGCTTTTATAACTAATACAATATTTCTTACATTTCAGGTCAATAAAAAGTTATGCTACAGAAAGTTTCTAAAGAAATTACCCAATAAAAATGTTTTACCAACGGATTATACAATATCTGTGTGTAGTCGAGTCTGGAGCCAAAAGGGTTATCATAGTAATAGTGGTAATTATAAAGTTTGCTACTTCATAAGCCCTGCACAAATATGTTTTAAGCTAACTAGAACATAGTTATGAAAATACACACTTTGATGAGACAATTTAACAATAATTTATATATATATTTATATATTTTTGATTTTAGTTTCTAAGTTTGCCGGTTTCTTGGATTTTGATTTGTGAATTGGATTGTTGTTTTTGACAGTTTCCAGTGTATTATCTATTTTGTTATTACCTTCATTTATAATTCATTTTTCAAGAAAAAACTGAGTTCATTTGTAGAAATCCTGACAGAACAATTAATCTTATGTTTTACACAACAGTCTTGGTACGTTTAATGTAAGCTAGTAATGTTTTAACAACACATGACACTGGTTTAGTAAACTTCTTCAAGACTACTCCTGGCTGACTAACTCCAGGTCTTGACGTTGTAGTTAGATCTCTTTTTGAAAAATGAAAACTTTTTCTTTGTCCAGAAAAGAAGAATACTGTTAATTCAAAGCTGACAGTTTATGCACTGGCAGCTGTCGTCTAAACTGAAGCAACAAATGTAAGTGTCAATTCTTTCAGACATATATCGTCTTTTATATAGAACTAATTTAACATCCATCCCACATATATGAATACATTTAACTCCAAGAGGATCGTAATTAAAACAACCTTTAACATCATTAGAATAAGAGAAACTAGTTATACCTTCATACCAAAAAGGGTAATAGCTAATTTAACATAGACCTATTGGACTTAATCACTGAATTTCTAGTGTTTAAAATAATCAATTAAATTCTTAGTCAGATAAAAGCGAACATTTTGACCTTGATGACATCAACATTTGAACTTCCGCCATGCAAGTTCATATTGCTTGAGCTTTAAAGGTCGGAATGAGGTAAAGATGACATCAACTGCTTCTTTTAAAAGTCTTCTATTAATAAATCTTTTCCTGACATAAGACACGCGACTAAGTTCAGTTTGTTTTTGTTTTAAAAATACAACTCTTTGGTGACTAGAATTCGTTCGGTATAAAATATTGAGAAATATATAAGGTCTGACAGTGTTCTCTAATTCACATAGAGCCCGTTTGCAATAATCTACATCTTACATGACCCCCATTATTAACATCTAAAAGATATGCTTGGATGGGCGAACATTATTATTATTCCTATCGTAGCACTATAGTGATAAAGACTCAACTACACATAGATATTGTATAATATATTGCTAAAATATTCTTGTCGAGTAATTTTTGATTAATTGAGGAAAAAATTGTTTATAAACCTTTTTAATACATCATATGCAGGTGCCTAAAAGTAGGCCTACTGAATCTAAAAGCAATGGAGCCGTGCTTGCAAAATCAACTATTCATACTAAACAATTAACTGAATTTTACATTATAAAACCACTTTGCTGAAACATGTTCATTAATTAGTTGCTATATTTTCAACCTGATATAAAATATTACAGCAACTATGCTATAACCCTGCACAAATGAAATATCATTCTTAGGTGCTAATACCATTTCTTCTACAACTTTTCCATTTTTCAACAAAAACTTAATATGTAAAATGTAAAATCAAGTACACAAAATTATTTAACTAATGGTATAGAAATACAAATTCGTTAACGCATTTTATCACAGAATTAAATATTGAAATGTATGCTTTAAAACAACAGACCCTTATCACACGCTTACAAATTAAAGCACTTTAATTGACGTCAAAATACAGTTTCCTGTGAGGTATTTTCTACCTATCGATCAATCAATTTTAAATACAAATAACAGCTGTAAAGCTCTTCATCAGTAATAGCTTGGAAATTAAATTGCAGGTACTCATGCATAACTCTGCTAAACTTGAGTCACAAATGAGCAGCTGCTGTTTAAATGTCCATCTACAACTTCGGCACATTAGTCAGTAAAAGATGTGTTCACGATTTGTTTGACAATAATCAATTCTTCACTGGCAAAGATTTGCTTGACAATAAGTAATAATTCACTGGCAAATATATTTAAATTATTTAATTTAAGCCAATGCCCGGAACCAATAAATCAGGTTATTCAAGTTTCAGACCAATAGGAGCTTATATTTATACATGTACAGGATATATGGTTGCATAGCATATAAATATAGAGTACTTGGAGTTTTTTTATTTTAAATGTATCTACAAAATAATATTAGATGTATACTTTAAATTACAAGTATCGTGCAGCTGACACCATCAATTCTGTTCAAAACTATTCATACAGACCTCGTCAACTGTTATATTGAAGAATTTGTTATTAAATTTTGGAATATCCTCCACAACATTGTTAACAAGTACATGCATGTCAAAACTACCCTGCAAATAAGTATATAAAAATTATTTTAATGCAAAATGTATTCTTGTATTAACCAATAAAAAGGTCAAAAGTTATTTTTAATGTTACCATATAATTTTGCATTCAAAGTTTGTACTATCCTGTTTATGAATTCTGGCAACTTTTTACATTTACGCATAATTTTTTAAGGGAATGTATGTTCATTCTAGCAATAATTCTACATAGATAAGGGAGTTGACTCATGAAATATCTGTTAAAAAAATCTTATTAGATTTCTTTCTTATTTTTTATACTTTATTCCATATGCTGTTAATAATGTTAAAGAAAAACATATTTGCTTTTTAATATTTATTTTATTTCAAGAGATTATGCTTCTAGTGTGGATTTCTTTTCGGAAAAGCACTGATGGAGGTCAGCTTTCTTGTCAATATCTCCTCACCCAGACGGCAATACGTATAAGCGATCAAACGACAAATACATGTAAGTACCTAAAAGTCACCAGATAATTACTTGAAATCGCTGAAGCTATCAACACAATATGCAAAGATTACAGTCAAAATATACTCTTGAAAAAAAGAAACGCATAGTCGGTTTTTATACATTTTAATAAGCGACATTCAAATCAAAATTTAACAATTACACTAACGAAATGCTCTTAAAAATGTTTGTTGTGTGCAAAGTAACAGTAATTGCCTGAACAATCACAATTCAAGTAATCACAGTTTAAAGTCACTTCCGGTCAATTGCAAGTTAATAACGTGCGTGATTACATCGAGACACCAGCACTGTTCTGCATCTCCTCGACATGAACTCTTTAGAAACACGAAATTTATTGCGAGGTATTTTTCGCCATTCCTCTTTCAAAAAATATATATGTCGAAGATGCTCCAGGGTCTGTGGTGGAGGATGGCGCTGACGAATACTTTTGTCCTGTTTGTCCCATACATGTTCAAAGGGATATAAATCCGGCGATTTTGAAGGTCATGCATTTCAACACATTAATGGTATTTCATGAGAATCGGGACCAAAGTCTGAAAATGTTTCTCCGGTTCACATTTTCGGTCCGTGCAACATCAATTAGGGAGACTCCAGCATGTAGTCGTCTGAAGATGATGTTTCTGATAGCAGTATCCAACCCGTAACATGCCATAACTTTTGCGTGTTTATGAGTTGGACCATCAAATCTGCTTTTTTATGCTACATATAGACGGTTGAGTAGACCACGAAATTTCAGTTGGAAACGCTTTCAAAATTTTGCGGTATTTCACGCTGAATGAACTTTTCAAGTGTCATTTTTATAATATAGCAATATGCCAAATCTGGAGAAAAAAGACGGGCTAAACCATATTACCTGTTCATTTAAAAGGTTGAGAAGTCAGTTTAATTATAATTGTTAAAAATTAATTTTTATGAATTAAAAATAGCTTTGCGTTTCTTTTACTTTTTGAAGAGTTTACAACGACTTGTCAGGTATTTTCTACCTATTGGTCAACCAATTTTAAATGCAGATAACAGCTGTTTAGAAAACTGCTTCAATGTTTTTTCTTTAAAGCTCTTGATCAGTAATAGTTTGGACATTTAAATTGCAGCTTCTCATGCATGACCGAAAACTTCTTACTTGGTTCCCATATAGGGACCCACATATAGTATGACCCTATGACAATGTAAGTTTAAATTTTTACTTAAGCAGCTATAATTAAAAAATCCAACTATTACTGATGCATCGTCGGAACCCACTTCCCGTAGCGTTCTCTGCTAACACGTACCGACCGTGCCACACTTCTAGATATTTTCTCATTCTCATTAAAAATATTTTTTTACATAAGAAAAAAAGAGAAAAATAGGATACGCTGCATTGTTGATTTTAGTGAATTACTAATCAGCCTATAGGAACAGCTGAGATTCATAAAAGTCCATCTCTAAAGACAATTTTTACCTTGAACTTTGACCTATAAAAATAATATTAAATTTGCCTAACTCAAAAAATACAAATGGGATTGTGCTAAAAATTCAAATTTTTTACAAAAAATACTGTAAAGTGGTAACAAAATTCGTTTTTCAAGTAATCCTTTAAAAACTTTTAGGTTTGATAAATGTGCATGACCTTATTCAAAATCTACAAACGGGTTGGTCCTGAAAATTGAAATTTATCTTCATTTTATAATATTAAACAGTTGTACAACGTTGAACAAAAACGATTGACGTATTTTCAAGTTATCATTTTGAAGCCGCCAACTTGTTAAAAAAATTTAATTGGCCTGAGTAAAAAAACTACATATTGGATTGTGCTAAAACTAAACTTTATCTTTATTAATAGTACTTAACAGCTCTGCAAAGTTTTAACAAAATCCATTCAACTGGAAACCACCAAGACACGGACAGATAGACGGACACATATCCAAGCGGAGGGTATCACATACTACCCTTACTTTGTGTGATGGGGTATAATGCGAGGTAATGGAATTTTTTTAATCTCGTGATGGTTCCATTCTGGAAGTATTATTTTAAATGATAATCAAAATGGGTATTCAAAATGATTAATAATGTTTATCATAATATATGATAAACTAATTTAATTAAATCGATTTTACAGAAGCTGAATACAAGAAGGAGTCAGAGTCTTGCATGTAGTACCAAGTGTAGACATGTGGATAGTATTTTGAATGCTGATAATGTACAGGACACAAACAATTAAAAAGACTTGTAGAAAGACTACTAAAATTATATTTGCTTCGGATATAAATAACTATATTATCCACCAATTATATGTAACCCTGATTTTGCCTCCCAGGATATCTAAATTTCCTATGTATTATAGTTGAGTCCACTAATCCGATTAATTACATTGAATGACGATTTATAATTTACATTTTAAAGTTTCAGGTCACATTTGCATGTTGAAAATGCCAAATGACACTTTTATTTTTAAACAATTTTGATGTTATCAAAAATGAATGTAGTTATTAAATAAGGCCAAGTAAAACGTTTTAGTGAAATATGATTCTTGTCTGAAAAAAACAAAGGAAGACTTTGTCATGTGATATTTCAATATGGTTTTATGTCATCATTAAATTTCTTTATTTTCTATAGATGGAAGGTAGAAATACAAACACTTCAAAAACCACGTGATTATGTAAATTTTCACAGGTTACATATTTGGTGGTAAAAATTGTCAACATGGAGGCCTCATTTGAAATTTTATCACCTTAAATGCACTCTAGAAGCATAACTGTTGAAGATACAAAAAAAACCAATTTAAAGGCAAATATGTTTCTAGTTTCTATTAAATGACAAATCAATATTGTTTTGTTTAATAAACACTACCACTTTTTAAATCTTGTTCAATTTCCCTAGCAAAAGCTTGCAGACGTTGGTGGATCAGTGTCAGTTAATTATTTACAATTGATCATCATCAGGTCATTTCTGAGTTTGCAAGGTCAAACCCTACTTAAGGCAGGGTGTGTTTAATTCCAACCTAATTTGACTGCATATTAAAGATCTGCCATTTTCTTGCCTAATGTTTGTTCATTTAATGGGACTTTTTTTCTCAACCAATAGAAACTGGATGCAATGATATAGTTGAACGGGGTGTAAAACCTCAAAAAACGAAACAAACAAGGAGGTTTAATATTTATAGATATTGTCATTTTAAGTAACTATGTAACATAAAGTTTAATTTCCAATGGTGAGGGTTTATTAATCATTATCTTTCTGTGTGAGGTGGAATATTTGGCAATTATTAGTTTCTTAAATGGGTCATGTTACTTTTATCACCTTCTGAAACTACTATGAATTTAAATGCTGAGAGTTGATGTTTTATTTTGTGTTATGTTCAGGATGTAATGTTACTCTATTTGATAAATCTTGTGCTTGATTCAGAGTTCCCTGAGAAGTTTCAAACCATGTTTGTGATTTATATAATTGTGTGCAATCAATATTGTAAATAGGGCCATGACATAAGATCTGGCAAATACATGCTTTTGCTCATTACAATATTGTTCAAGTTGCATCTATTATTCTAAAACCTCATTTAAAAACATAACATTTAAATTTTAAAACATACAATATTTTTTAAATATATTACTTATACTACAAAATACATACAGATATTTCACATCGCAGGGTATATATGTAGTGTTGTACCTGGAAACGAAAGAGAAAAACAGATACAATTATAACTACATTGAAATATGAATTCCCTGAAACACATGTGGTTAAACAAGTACATACTATAATCAACAGCGTAAACAGTCAATACTAGGGCAACGTCAAAGCAAGATTGTTCACATATGTGGTAGCCGGTATAATTTACAAAATTATAAAAAAGTTGATATTTGGAATTTATATCGTGTTTTGTTTTTATTTAAATATTGAACAATAAAACTGTTTTACAAATTAACTCTGGTATTCGTGTTTTTACATTAATTTTAGATTTTAGTTATAAATGTACATTGACTTGACACTGACTATTTTTGACATGGTTAGTTATAAGTTATGATATCTGTTCACTTTGACAGCCTCAAAGGCTATTGGTTTTACGGGTGATTGCGTTGGGTGAATCTTTTCCGATTGGTCAAATGTCTTTTGGCGGTTTTTTCTTATTGTCCTAATACTTCTGTTGCATATAATTTTTCCTACTGGAAAGACGCATATTTTTGCTACTTGCATATTCTGTTTGACTGATCTCATTTGGTTCCAACTTACTTACTCTGCGAAATAGACTACAATTGTTGAGGTATATTTTCTATTTACGTTCATCTTTATTTGAAATACTAATTAACGTACTTTTAATTCGCATGTATTTGTCTTCACGCACGAGCTACCCGTTCATTATTTTGACATCGGAGTAAGAATGTTTATTGAGCGTATGTTTTAAATTGTAAGTGGAAAATGTAGCATTTATGTTATAAATGGTTAATTAGCTGAATTACTACGAATTTGATAAATTTTATTTTAAACGTAGCGAATGGCGAATGTTCGAGTAGAAAAATAGGACTGAAAGTGTAATAAAAGTTTTTAATAATTTATTTAATAACGACTAATTTTGTGACAATTTTGATTGAAATGCATTTTCATCTTATTAAGCAAGATGATTGTATTATACAATTTGTTGTACAGGTATTCATGGCTTAGCGGAACAGACAGATGTAGTATTTTTGAGGCAACCTTTACATTTCATGTGAGGTAAGAAATGAGTTTCGCTTAGCCGCTTTTTATTTTAAAATTTCTTCTTTTCGCATTATAAAATTTATTTGCGTTCCATTGATAGTTACGCTTAGCTGCTTTATGTTTTGCTTTCAGTACTTGCTTACTGCGAGATTTGCTTCATTTTTACATTTTCTATTAAGTAGGTTGCAAAAGAAGTGTAAATATTGTAATGAGTTATTATTTTTAACATGAATTACTTGAATAATTTTCAGTCAATTCACTTTTTGATAAATTTAGAACTGTAAATTATTTATATGGTTAATGGGGTATATTTATGAAAATTTAGATTTGTTAACAAAATTAGCAGTTTGAATAATTATATTTTTGTAACGTATTTATTCTTGTTATTTATATTGTTGATATTTTATTACAGGGTTTCTTCATCTTATATTACATTGCTTCATAAAATAAACTATCCAGAACCCTATAAAGGAATTGTTATTAATCACGCCATATAGTGCGATTACGCATATATTATAACTATGTCAAAATCAACATTGTGTCCTAAATAGCCGACAAGTTATGCAAATCAATGTTTGCATTCTTTATAAATGTTATTATATATGTCCTCTTATAATGAAAATAATTCATTGTGGGCATGAATATATGATGATCTACAATGGACTGGTTCTTTAAAGTATTTAGCATATAGGTCCAACCCATGGCGTTTATATTCGTGCACTAATGAATTACTTCTTAATTCAACTAAATGACGACATTAGAATTTTAATGGAAAATTTCCATTAGCAGGTTGAAGCACAACTTCATATTTTCTCTTTCTTTTTAGGTACATGATTGTTGCTAAAATTATGCTAAAATATATTGTCAGATTCTACTGGATGTGAAGTTCCATAGTGCACTATGTGATGCAACTATTTATACAAAACAGTGCTTGAACAAAGTTTTAGATGCCAATAATGATTAGGTGACTTATTATATGGTGTTGGCTCACTCAATCAGAGTGACCGGGTATTACAAATTCGGTATTTGTATAGTGTCTCGAACCGACCTGTGATTTTTTAGATGTTCAAGCTACCGGTATATTATGCATTTGAATTACAGGTCACAAGGTCAATATTAGAGGTGCACTGTATAACAGTAGTAAAAAGACAAAATCCTATGTCAATCAAAAACAAATTCTGAAATTTAAAATGTCAAAACATACCAAATTCTGATACATGTATCTCAAGTGGCAAGCATAAACCTTACTGAAGTGACACTCACTGTTTCAAAATCAAATGCATGATTTAATACGATATATTCATATCCTCCTTCTTCTTTAGTTGACAGGTAATTACCAGGTGAACTAATCTTAAAGGTTTCTCCATTTACTATACGGATTTTGTATAAATTATAACCTGAAAAAGTACAGTATATTTTAAGCTGTTGATTTGCATGCTTAAAATACGTTAAAGACAATTGTTTTTATTTATGGCAAGTTTCACATGCACATCTCTTGAAATATAAATGTATGATTTTTTTTCAAGTGTTTTAAGGGACCTCGATGGCCGAGTGGTTAGGGTAGGTCGTCCATTATCAATCAGGTGGTCTGTCAAAACGTAGATTGCAGGTTCGAGTCTCACTGCTGGCAGGGTGATATAGGATAATATAGCTGATTAATCGCTGAAAGTGGCATTGAAAACCATTAAAAAACATACAAATGTTTTTATTGTGACTTATTACTTTTCAAGTATGTCAGTTTCTTTAGAATCGTCATCATATATTAAAGAACAATATATTTTACAAAGAATAAATAGTGTCATTGTACTACATGAACAATTATTACAAACAGTTTAATAATAACAGTTTTTTTAGTTATTGTTGACCATTACACTATTGTTGAAGTAAAATGTTTTCCTGGAACTTTATTAATATTATTAATATTGTCTGCCAATCATATATTGTAAATTTCCTTTTGGCCGTTTATTTTTTATAATAACTGGACATTCATATTAATAATAAAAATAATATTGTGTTCATTTTATATGCTGAAATATGTCTAAGGTTTCAACATACTGTTGTATAAATGATTGTTATTTGATAAATATGAAATATAAAACAAATCGATGGAAACCCATGTCCAGTTGCGTTCTCGCTTTGTTACCACTTATAAGTGGTAAATATTTTTATACAAGACGATGAAATATAGGACCCAGATGCTTCCAAGAACTTGTTGTCACTTTGAACTTGAATTTATTTTTCATTTTAATTAAAGGATTTCTTATTTTTTATTTTCAGAAACAGTGGACATCTAGGATTTTTGTTCGAATTCAAATTAAGGTTTCCAAAGAGAAATTACAAAACATTATTTGTCAAAATTAGTTTAATCTACATTTATAAGTATCCATTTGTGGAATAAGCACGGAAATAGTTGTTAAACTTTGCATCCTCTTTTTACTACAGTTCAAATTTGAATTGGTTTTACTAAAAAATGAAGTAAAATCAACCATTTAAAGAGCCATAATTTTAGGTATCAGTGCAGGGCTTGGGGTAGCTGCTGGAACAAAAATGTAGTTCAATCCTACAGGGACAATACCTCCTATGAAATAGTTCAATTTAAAAAAAGTTATACTTGTACTATAGTACAAGTATGTGCATGCTTAGGTTATATCAAGACATGATAAAAATGACATAAACCTCAAACAAGCGCTGGATAGCAGAGGATTCTTTGTCTAAAGATGATAGGATGGCCAGAGAAAGACTGATTTTGGTAGTTATTTCTTTAAATCTTCTAATTCTCATAGCTATTTAGCTCCTTTACTTGCATGTTTTTCGTATTATAAGTCTACATACCAGAAGTATTTTCATCAATATGAAAATAAACATAGGATGACAAATTTTTACAGCCATCCTCTATAATCTTTGTCTTGTCTGTGGAACACACAGATGCACCTACAAAATTACGTATTTTAAGTACATCAAATTATTATAAATACTATAATTATGTAAAGTTGATTTACAGTTCATAAAAAATAATCTGTAAAAAATATATAAGAAGTAAGTTCTTGAATCTTTTATAATAGTAAGAATTACATTTGATCATTGTAATTTGTATACTTACCAATTAAAAGCAGGTTAATTATCAATGTCTCGAAAGGTTTCATCTTTTTAATAAAATTCAGGTCATTTGATCTAAAATGACAAATTAAAGATGGTACATTGCTTGCACTCAATAAACACTTTGATCGATTAATGACTAGTGACTCATGGATAACTGATCTATGCATTATTCTCTAACTAAACAACTGTGTATCTTTAAAAGGTATGACCTTTATAAGTTTGTACTCATTACATTAACAGAACATTCTATAACAAGGAACCAGGCACTGCCATCCTTACAGCTAAAATGACAACATCAAAAGTGTAATTTATCAAGTACAGCATCCAATAGAGCACTGGAATTTGACCCCTTATTTCCCCTAAATGATATGGGGCCAAATTCCTGTGAATGGGTTGAATGTAATGAGTCTATTAAACACCAATTCTAGGTACAAAAGAAACCATGGTAATAAAAAATACAAACGTCCAATCAACAAAAGAAAAAAAACTGGTAATGTAAATGTTCCTCCGTTCCTCCGATAGGTAAAATCACCTTCTTTCTCATCTTGAACCAGCCCTTTGGTTTCTACGTATGTCAAACGTTTAATACATTTTAGGCATTATGCACTTGAGGTTGGAAGAATAATCTATTTACATCAAAATATAGATTAACCAGAATCATTTGCGACATAGCCTTTTTCGGTCTTTTAAAACATGTGCTGACAAAGCCATTTCTAGACGGAAATAGAAAATTCCTTTATATAAAATTCAGAAAAAAAATTAAATAGAACATAAGTGAATGTATTACAAAAATCAATCTGCCCTAATCTTGGTTTTATAAAGTAAAACCTAAAAACATATTCAGTTGCAAACAAGCATTGCAGGACCTAGACATTTAATCATACTTCAAACAACCTACCGACTCACTTGTTCTCGTTCTCCTTTCATACGCAATCCCTATTGTCCGTTATTACTGGCCATCTGAACATCATTGACCTCGAGAATCTCATAAACATTATTTCTAGCGGTCCTAAATTCAGAGGAACACAATCACTAGACTGGAATTTAAATTTCAAAACTTGTAAGGATGCAGTAGAAGACTTTGCCAGGAATTGTTAAAAGAGAAAGGGAACAAGACCAAGAACTACGTGCACTGTCTGACTTGGTAAGAACAATACGGTCTTTGCTACAAAGTCGCTTTAAGAATCTCCGACGTTACATTAATGATCGACTTCGATCCGTATTCAAGGACGAGAATGCTTTGAGGGGTCAAGCTTACCTCCATTTAAAATATGTTGTCCCTGCGGACAGGCGTCTAACAACATTGGCATTAAAAATGGGTAACAATTGTGCTCTTTCCGATCCGTTTTTGCACTCTAATAAAGCTTGGTTCCTTAAAAACTACTGGACACTGACCAAATTTCACATTCGTCTATACATATGATGCATTTTCTCTGAACAATGCTAAGTTCAGGGATTATTTGGATTCCACTCAACTACTGTTTTTATACTCTGACACACAAAGTATGCATGTAATAACTTCCGTTTGGATAACAGTATCCGTCTAATCGTCCGTCGGTCTGCCCCTGCCCCTGTGGTTTCAAGATAATAACTTGAAAACGCGTCAACGGATTTTGAATAAACTTGTGTTAAGTACTATAAAATTAACATCTAGTTAATTTGTCTAATTAGCAGTTCTAGACTTGGGCCAATTAAACATTTTTTGGGTGAACGGCGGTTTCCAAATGATAACTTGAAAACACGTCAACAGATTTTGACTTGTGTGCAATAAATATACAATATTCGTACAGTGTCAGAAAACATAAAATTTATTTGTACGAGCCTTAGAAACAGGTAGAAATGCGAAGCTCTGCTAAGCATTTCTCATCTGTTTCGCGGCGAGTACAAATAAACTTATATTTTCTGACACTGTACGAATATTGCTTTTATCCTGCAACCCTAAATTAATACATTTTACATCGATGAAAAACATTAAAAATGTGCACTTTTAGCCGATTTCTGACATTAAATTTTCGACGCGTTTTTTATCGATAGCCTGACGTCACCAACTAATATTATATTCGACAACACGCCGTAATGCAGAACAGAATGCTAAATATCGCGGGGACAAGGGTACAAGGAGACTTTATTCGGCACTGCCGAATAAAGCAAAAATTTATTCGGCTACCTTTATTGTACAGCAAATGTAATAGTTGCAGGATATATCAAACTAATTCATTAATAAAAAATTCTTAATTTTGCTAAAATAAATCAAGACAATTGGTATTAAATGGCCTCAGTTGATAATGAATGCTTTTGAGATCCTGCCTGATAACAGAATTACCTATACATTGATTTAGGGCAAGTCTGTGAACCATTGGTACCAATGGATACTCAGTTTTCTCCTGGTTATTTCAAGAGAGAAAGAGGGGTTACCATTTCCACATACGAAGACTCATATCAATACACCCTTTGGTATCATTGTTTTTCAAAGGAGTGGATAACCTTTTACTTCATTACCATATATATGTATTACATTTTTTATAATGTACATGTATTTACCACATGTATCTTTAATTTATCACATTGACATGTTTTTACCACATGTAACTAATTAAACTTCAATATGTTTAACTGTCAAGCTATAAAAATGGTATCATTTCATAACCGGCCACTCGTGGTTTACATGAGATGGTCTTACCAAATATCCTGTGGTATCGCAGGAATGTTTATACTCGATATGAATCAACGTAAATAGCTGGAAAATAGAGACCCCTTATCCTGACACTTGCGTGGATCTATAGACACTCATTGGATCCCCCCTCTTCCGCAAACAAGCCAATTTAATATAAATAAAAATTAACGTCGTAAAATTTCTGTAAAATATATACATTCTTCTCAACCGAAGTTATATTGTGCATACATTTATACACTTTTCAAAATAATCTAATTTAATATGGCATCCAAAGCTCCTCGGATGTTGTTCAAATAAATGTCATTACCGACATTTGTCAAGTGTGTGCCATCAAATCTCTACAATGCAGTTTCACGGGATCTTATGTTAGGATGGTGTACAACAAAGTGTTTGTCATTTGTCAAAAATTTGGCTATTTCATGATTCACTCTCTTGCGAACCAGCTCAATTTTACTACCCTTTCTTGCGACATGCCAGTATCGGCGCATTTAAATGTCGCTCCACATTATTTTTGTGTCAGGAAGCAAAAGCATAATTCTAAGATGATCTCTTTTCATATCTTCTATTAGTTCGAATGAATTCCCAATGCCTTAATCATTAGAACCCAGCTGAATTATCAATAAACACGGGGGAGGAAGGGAAGACATATTGTCTTCAACTCCCTTCAACAACTCCGCCCACATCATGCCCCCTTTACCAAACCATCTAATATTGACATTTCTGTTTTGAAACCCTAGATTCTCCCCTCCTAATCTGTTCAATGATCTCTTGTGAGCCCAAAAAACTATGAATGATCCTATATACCATATAAAGTTATGACCTTAATAAAAATTATTATTAATATTTGACAATTCAAAGGTCCAGGTTAATTCAGCCTAATGTATCTAAGATAGGAAGCCGACGTCCAGCGACCACATAATTTAATAGTCTCTTCATCAAATCCATTTTTTGCCATATCACTGGCTCTTCCTATTCGAAAAGAGTGTGAATGTATATGGGATGGGATCTCACAAAATTCTGTACATTTCTTGAAAATAATACAAAACTGATATTTGGTCAACGGAGTCCCATCTACATGAACAAATAGTTTATTACAGCAGCCGATCACAGATAATCGAATTGTTAAAAAGTTTTCCATCAGGTTAATAGGTCAAATAGCACTATCAGTTTGCTTCTCAATTGAAATGGTTACATATTTTCCTAGTTGATCTGTCTTAGAGCTTGGAACCCTTATGTTAAGCACAGCTGGACTACAATTGCGATTCAGATAAACATCATTTAGACATAATGCATGGCTTTTCAAGTCATTTAAAACAGTTATCTCGCTTACTCTCAGCATACCAAAAAAAGGCTAGAGAGAAAGCTGATGAAAATAGACGTGCCTCATAATTAGAGGAACATACACAATTTAAAGACTGAATTAACTTCTTTAATAAATCAATAGAAATTGGACAACGAACATCAGGTTTTTGAAGCCTTTTCCTTCGTAACCCTTCAAGCATTTTCGAGACCAAAAATGACTTGGTATAATATTGAAGGTTTTCGACTTTATGATGGTAACTAAGCCCAGAAATATAGGACGACACTGTAGAAGCCGCCAAGCCTTTACAAGACAGATATGCAATAAAATGAGTAGTATCATCAATTGGGGCTGGCCAAATTTGAGATATGTTATATAAATGTCGAAATTGAACAAAAGACTCGAAAGCTGTATTGTATAATTTCCATGTTTTTGTGGCCAAAGAAAGTTTAAAGTGTCTATATCTTCCAAAGGTGGTCTGGAATTGGTGAAGGGTCTGCATCTGCCTGTGGACAAATTTCTGAAAGTCACACCGAGATAAACTGTCAGCTAATATATTTAAACTACCCGGGATATGTTCAGCTTTAAAAAGAATATTTGATTCTAAACAAATCAGCACCATTTTTCTGATTAAAGTCATAACACGGTCAGATTTTGAAGACTTTTGTTGATAATTGTGACAACCGCTTGATTATCTACATGAAAAAGAATTCTTTTGTTTTTCAACTCAGAACCCCAAATAAACAACGAAGCAACTACTGGGAACAATTCCAGGAAAGTAATGTCATAGAGCAAGTCCTGATGTTTCCAGTGATCTGGCCAACATGCTTGAGCCCACTTTCCACTGAAATATATACCAAAACCTATGCCCCCTGCACTATCAGTAAATAGTTCTAAGTCTGAATTTGAACTCCACAATTGGTCAAGCATTACAGTAGTACCGTTATAGGTTGAAAGAAAAGTAAGCCAAACTCGTAGATCTTCTTGCATATTTTTTGTCACCCTAGTATGGTGATGTGGTTCTTTTAGCTTACATGTGGCATTGATGAGCCTTCTACAGAAGGCTCGCCCTGGAACAATAACCTGACAAGCGAAATTAAATTTCCCAATCAGAGACTGTAATTCTTAAAGTCACCTTTTTCTTTTTAATAAAAAATTTGATCTCATTTTTTAGATCATAGAATTTATCTTGTGGCAGCCTCATTACCATTTGAGATGTATCAAACTCATGCCTAAAAATATCAAATGTTCAGTAGGGTGGAATGTTTTATCCTCAGCTAGGGGGACTCCCCATTCTTTACAACAATCCATAAAAACAGAGAAAGTTAGTTGACACTGTTTGGTTCCTGCTATACCACCAAACAAAAAATCATCTAAATAATGTAAGATAGACTTGTTATTCGATTTTTCTTGTACGTACCAATGAAGAGCTGTAGAAAAAGTCTCTAAAATGGAACAACTTATAGATGCCTTTATCGGTAGACACTTATCAAAATAATATTTATTTTGGAATTTGAATCCAGTTAAATCAAATTCACTAGGGGATAGCCTGAGAAGTCTGAATGCAGATCTTATATCGCACTTTGAAAGAAGAGCCTTTGGGCCAAGGCTTTGAATCATTCTTACTGCATCGTCAATGCTGGAATAGCTGACTGTGCAATCATCTTTATTAATAAAATCATTTATAGAGTTGTTTGGGGGAAAAGACAAATTATGAATTAATCGAAATTCTTTACTTCCCTTTTTGGGTATTACAGCGATGGGTGATGCACGAAATGTGGGAAAAGGTGGTTCTGTGTATGGGCTGGCTATCCTACCTAACGAAATCTCTTTAGAAATGTTTTTTACAGCTACACTATTTTTTTTAGTATTCAAAGGCTTTGAATTTATAATTATAGGTATTCTTGGTCCTGAATATTTCAATTTGAAACCAAATTGTAAACCATTAATAAGATATTTGGCTGTTGCTTGATTTGGATAACCCTTTCGACATCAATAGGTGATTTACCTAAGGCATATAACTGGTTATTTCCTGTGTAAAATAGAATTAAGGTACAGTTTATACAATATACTGCATATATATCTATATATAAATGTAATACAAATTAAATTGTTATAACCTTATCGTTATAAAATAATAATAACTATATTTATTTATAAAAACTAGCTGGATGATTCGAGGAGCATTTGGTGCATTTGTGTGCAAATTTGCACTTGTTGCCATAACTACAATGACCATCATTAAAATTTTTTATATGTTTGAATTTTACGAGAATTTCTAAACCCTTGACCTGTGGTATTGTTATGGCTGTAAAAGTTTGGTTTTGAGGCACCTAGATGCACATTTACTCCTTCTGAAGGACCATTAGGAGTTGAGACATATAGCATCCACAATTCCGAGTAAACTTTACTCCAAGGTGAAATCGGAAAATGTGATTTGCGCATTCTGTATTGTTCATCATATCGCTAAAAAAAACCGCGCCTAGCTGCGGTTCTCACTGTGTGCATATACAATGTATTTAAATAGTTCCAGGCCTTTATTTGGCCACCTTTCTAGCATAATGCTTGCATAAATTATGAAAGCTGAAGTCCATGTGTTTATATTTTTTAAAGGAGGATTTTTTTGTGCACTAACGATAACTGCCCAGGACGGATTGTTAGGTCTCCATCAGAAACTTCTTTACTCAAGTCTCTTGCAGATTTCAGGAGAAGTGCGAGATCAAGAAAATCCCCCGACCATATTCGTTCTTTGATTTTGATAGGTGTGTGTGCAGAGACAGAGTCCAAATGCCCATTGTTTCATCTGAGCTTCTGTATTCATGTAAATTTGTATTTAATGAGTTCTCTCCTGATCTCAATGTTAAAGTAGTCTCACTAGTGCCACTTGGTCCAGGTCGTTCTTGTGTCGGAGTGCTAATACCAATACCGCGTGGCTTGTCCAGTTCTGTTCCGGTGGATTGCGACTGTGGGCCAATGGCGATTGTGAGGTTTGTGTGTTCGGGTCAGTAACGTGTTGTTCTTGATCGTCATAGACGATAACGGGTCCATGAGAAATGGTTAGTGAAGGCTCTGGTTGTGGTTTCGACGCCGCAGCATTCATCGTGCCACCAGTATAAGTTTGGTTGGTTTTCTTCTTCTTCTTCACTGCTATTGAACCATCTGGAGAAATCTTCTTCGAAGCTTTCCTTTGTCGTTTTGGGGGTCTCATCGTGTGATGGGTCTTCGGTGCTAGGATTGTATTGATTTTTTCCAATTGGAGAAAAATTTTGCGCAACAATGTCGTTCAATCACTTGGGCGGAATGATAACGTTGTTTACGTTATGAGTGCGCCTATTTAGTTGACATTTATGTAATGCAATTATGTCAAAAATGTCTACGATATATGCAGTAGTAGATATAGACATTAACCAAAATTCTAACAGATCAGCCAATATCTTTATGTAAATATACAAATCAGGTCTTAGTAGAACTTTAACAGAAGAAGATCATAGTGTATTCAAAGATTTTTTTTAGGTTATCATCCATCTTTATAATATGACTGCTAAATATTTTCTCTATTGATTTTTTTCAAACCACTACAAAGAGTGAAATAAAGAAGAAGCAGTCATTTTTTCTTGTTTCTGCATCTAACTTTGTAAGGTGGTGCCATGATGATAACTCAAATTATAGTTTATGGAATATGTACACAATTATTCATCAATAATAAAATATTTTACATCAAAACTAAAGTAATTGTTTTCCATAAATAAAGTTTTTCTCCTATTTGGTAAACTTATAATAAACAAAAATGTGCATATACTAGTCAAATAAATTGTAGCATATTACAGATTATTTTTAATTATCTCCTATCCTGGGTTGTTTGACACTTATCTTGTCTACATGTATTACCAGTGCTCGACCCGCATGGGAGGCCGTAGTTAGGAAGTTTAAGTTATAATAGAAAAAGCATGACTGCGGACCCTATTTAAGCGCCCTTTATTAGATTACAGAAAAGTATAAGCTCATTCCAGCCACTAAAAAGGCTCCTTCCCTTCCCAATACTCTAAACTTGGTTCATTGGCAGTCAAATGTTATCCCCCTGTTGGTCCATCCCTTTCTCCTCTTATTTATTGTTTGCATTTGTTCTCCTTCCAAAAATACCGAAAGTATAACACTCTGGATGATAAGCAATAAATCAATCATTCAATCGATGTATTGTGTGAACAAGACAATCTAAATCCTAATTTTGTTCATCAAAAAACGTCGGATGTACTCTTGGAATTCGACTTTCCCAAAATCTTATTACATGTATTTGTAACCTACTCCACTTTAGGATTCAACAGTTCAAAACACGCGTATGAGCTTGTTTTGCCTTACTATAAATATAATTTGCTATTTTAAGGATTTTCTGTTTTAAGTAACAGTGTACATGTTGAATAGAGAGCAAGACTATAAGATGTCAGTAAATAAAAATCTACGTATTATACATACCGGGTAGCTTCAAATTGGCCAAATAATTCTGCTGAGAGGAACATTTTATATTTATAATTTTTTTAACACCGAGTGGCCGAGTGATTAAGGTTGTTCGTTTACTATTGATCACGTGGTCTGTCTATAATTGAAATTTTTGTATGGTATTTTCAATAATCTAAAATAGCAAATAACAAATAGAACTAGTAGCAAATACATTTTGTACAAATGATTTATATACACTTTCGATTAGAGACCTGTCTAATCTGTTTTTTTAATAAATCGATATGATAGTTTAGAATCTTAATTGAAAACGTTGCTGCCCAGTGGTCTATTGTACTCCTGCGCCTAAACGCCAGCCAACTCAGTATACCATGCAACTGCCAATTCAAGACTGAGCAATTAACTTGCAGGGCGGCATTGGTTTTTTGTTTTTTTCCTTTTTTTTGGAAGCAGAGGGTAAGAAAAAATATTCTGAAGAAGAGTTTCTGTTATATAAAATAATGCTAATAATGAAAAAATATTCTGGCGCGACGCCTTCAAAAAATAAATAAAAAATTTCTGACCAAAACAAAAAACCAAGGTCCCCCTTCTAGTTTAATGGTCTGTCTCTTACATATATTATTGAGGTAAACCAAAAACAATCATTAGAATGAAATTATCTGAATGACATAACGCACCAAGCATTAAAGAATAAATATACAGAAAAGACATTATATCCTGGCTTAGAACACTTGCATTAAATATTTTAGAGTGGGGTTTAACCGGTTAACGAGGCACAAAACCTTCCTCCTTAATTGTAATTTCTGAATAAAACATAACGAAAACAAAAACTACATCTGTACCATATAGAAACAATAGAAGAGACTCTTTATTTTCAAAAGACCTAGAGCAAAATAAACACATCTTCAACCAACTTAAATAAAATCAGTTCTTTTTTCATTTTTAAACTTAAGAAAAGGGCCAAGAAACACGTAAATTAATTAGTTGAATAACATAATAAGAATTACAGTTGATCTGGTCGAAACATTAATGATTATTAAATGTGTTGATAAAGTTTATTGTCTTTCCAATGTTAATAGAAAAGTGAGTAGTGTGTAGAATAGGAAATCGTATTTTTATTTGAGTACTAAAGAATCACGGAAAAGACTATTAAAATTTGTTCCCGATATTCATGGAACGAAAGCGACAAGGATCCAAGCCTATATATGATCTCAGTTTGCATGCAGATAAACTACATGTATGTATTGTGAATTACACATAAAAGGGTCAAAGGTTAATGCAGTGTAAATGAACGTACAGAAACCAACAACATACTTAATTTGCGAAATTCATATCCAAGGATAAAAATTTCATTTGGTATCTCTATTCGAAAAGAACCTCCCAGATATTATTAAAAGGGGAGTTACTAATGACTCCTACGCTAAAAAAGGCTCGTGAATCGGATTTAAAATTAAGATCTATTTCGGAAACTTTAAAGAGTGCATAGTGTGTTTTTGAAATTTTACATTTCTTAAGTGATAATGTATGTTTCACATTTTAAAAAGTAGTGTTGATCGGCGTCCAACTTGAAACATATTTGACAGTTTGATAACTTCAATTCCACATAATGATATAAATTTCAGATAATGGGACATTTTGGAGTTTGTTATATATAAATTGTTCGTTAGACCTGATAAACAAGGTTTGAAATGTCAAATTTAGATGTGTCATCTTTCAGTCTAAAAGTCTTTTATTTAATCAAAGTGAAGAATGTTTACTGTGTCGTCTGCTACAGGTTGTTAGTGTACAGTCGTTCATATTTGCTTTGCTCTTATTTTTCATTTGTGTAATTGTTGATGGTTTTAACAGATCAACGTGTGTTTATTTGTTTGAATATGGTTTAACGCCACTTTTAGCAATTTTTCAGCTATATCATGACGTCCAGTTTTTATTAGGGGAGGAGGCCGGTACCCGGAGAAAACCCCCGACCTTCGGTAGGAAAACTGGCAATCCTTTAAATCTACGATATTGGGTTTTGCCACAATACCCAGTTCATACTTATGTGGTTCCACAATGACGTACATCACGGGTATGCTCAGAATGTTATTTTACGCATTATCATTTTGCCTTCCATTCCAATGCATTGCATTAATTGGATCATAATAACATCCAATCGACCGTTTGAGATTAATATAAGACGTATTTGGAAAGTAGAAGATACAAAGAAGTAGGGGCCAGCAAACTAAAATCTACAGAAGGGAAATGACGAGCAACACGGTTACTTCTGAAAACTTGCGTTGAATTCAGTTAAAGACAGATAGCGATTACGGTAATATAAACAAATTATAAGGCCTTTGTACATCAGACACTCCGTAGGAAGCGATCAACCAATTCGTGAGGGCGACCGTATGACTTCCGATGTTAATACTACAATTAAAATGTTGGTACCATACAGGGAGGGTACGCTCGACCCACAAAGCTGCCCCGCGCGTCCATAGAGAACCTCCTGTTGTGACGTTGTTTGTCTGAATAAAAATACGGTAAGTCTGACCGCTAATTCCTTTAATAAAAGATTCATTCATTCATTCATTCTAACTGTGAGTAATTCTTGTTAAATGTACGACGTCATATGTATAATAGAACTTAAAATTATATGATAATAAGGAGTCCTTATTGGCCGCGTAGTTAGTCATCTATTATTCATCACGTGCCTTTCAGCACTGAGGTTGCTGGTTCGAGTATCAATGTCGGTAAAAATGTACTCGAATCTAATCTTAATTAACAAGAATTGCAAGTTTGTTATACTGAAAGTCAGGATTTTCTTCGTCGGGTACCACAAGTTTCAGATAAATTCATTATAAATTTCAGATAATGGGAAATTTTGGAGTTTGTTATATATAAAGTGTTCGTTAGACCTGATAAACAAGGTTTGAAATGTCAAATTTAGATGTGTCATCTTTCAGTCTAAAAGTCTTTTATTTAAGAAATGTCAAATTTATATGTGTCATCTTTCAGTCTAAAAGTCTTTTATTTAATCAAAGTGAAGAATGTTTACTGTGTCGTCTGCTACAGGTTGTTAGTGTACAGTCGTTCATATTTGCTTTGCTCTTATTTTTCATTTGTGTAATTGTTGATGGTTTTAACAGATCAACGTGTTTATTTGTTTGAATATGGTTTAACGCCACTTTTAGCAATTTTTCAGCTATATCATGACGTCCAGTTTTTATTAGGGGAGGAGGCCGGAGTACCCGGAGAAAACACCCGACCTTCGGTAGGAAAACTGGCAATCCTTTAAATCTACGATATTGGGTTTTGCCACAATACCCAGTTCATACTTATGTGATTCCACAATGACGTACATCACGGGTATGCTCAGAATGTTATTTTACGCATTATCATTTTGCCTTCCATTCCAATACATTGCATTAATTGGATCATAATAACATCCAATCGACCGTTTGAGATTAAAATTGTTAATTAACATAAGACGTAGTTGGAAAGTAGAAGATACAAAGAAGTAGGGGCCAGCAAACTAAAATCTACAGAAGGGAAATGACGAGCAACACGGTTACTTCTGAAAACTTGCGTTGAATTCAGTTAAAGACAGATAGCGATTACGCTAATATAAACAAATTATACGGCCTTTGTACATCAGACACTCCGTAGGAAGCGATCAACCAATTCGTGAGGGCGACCGTATGACTTCCGATGTTAATACTACAATTAAAATGTTGGTACCATACAGGGAGGGTACGCTCGACCCACAAAGATGCCCCGCGCGTCCATAGAGAACCTCCTGTTGTGACGTTGTTTGTCTAAATAAAAATATGGTAAGTCTGACCGCCAATTCCTTTAATAAAAGATTCATTCATTCATTCATTCATTCATTCATTCATTCTAACTGTGAGTAATTCTTGTTAAATGTATGACGTCATATGTATAATAGAACTTAAAATTATATGATAATAAGGAGTCCTTATTGGCCGCGTAGTTAGTCATCTATTATTCATCACGTGCCTTTCAGCACTGAGGTTGCTGGTTCGAGTATCAATGTCGGTAAAAATGTACTCGAATCTAATCTTAATTAACAAGAATTGCAAGTTTGTTTTACTGAAAGTCAGGATTTTCTTCGTCGGGTACCACAAGTTTCCTCTACTTATATCAACTAGATGCCACAATACAGCTGAAAAATGGCAAAAAAGTGGCGTTAGATTACAAAAAACCCAAATATTAGAATTTGGGAAGAAGTTGGCGACAAAAACATGCTTTATTTACCGGCATTTATGGTAAACGTTAAGAGTTTTCTTACAAAAAGCAAATTAATGTACCTTACTGTTTTAACGCTGTTGTCTGTACAGCTGTTATTGAGACTTACATGTAAGAAAAACAAACCTTACCTTGCTAAAATGTGTTCATTTTGTAATAATTTTCAGAAAATCCAATTCATGTCAACAATGTACGATGTTTAATTGATAACGAAAACTTGCACATTCTTTCCTGGTTTAATCAGTTACTGATAACACATCAATCCCATATTTGCTTAAATTTACCAATGAGTTATAAGTATGATTTAAACACATTTGTTATCAATAATAAACAAATGGCCAAAATAAAAATTACGTGTTTTAATGCACGCTTATATAACACTTATTTCAATATGATGCAAACATATTAAAAACTACTATTGACTATACTCATTCTCCATTAAGTTATACATGAAATCGCTTTTATTTAATCAATATCTCATTTATATTCTTTAATTGCTTTTTTTATTTGTAAAGAAACAGGTGTGTACCTGTTTTTGCTGTTCCTAAGCAGCATTTTGGAGTGATAAGCATCTTTGTTCACCTGTTTATAAAATGAATTTCTCAATGTCAGACATATCTTTGATTTAATCTGTCATCCTTTAGTCATAATAAGGACGATTTATTCTCGGTGTATTTATGTACCCAGCCAACCCCTTCGGTTTACGTTTTAATGGTGGCTATCTGTTTGAGTGCCACTGGCGGAATCTTGATAAGACGAAACGCGCGTCTGGTATCCTTGGTATCTTTGAAGAAATTCATACAGTATCAAAAGCATTATTAAATGTAGTTTTAATTACAGCTTTTATAATTTCTTCCTTTCTACTGCTGTATGAGACTATGTATACACATTCCTGGTACGGGACAAGTGGTTGTGGGAGATAATAATTTGACACAATATCTCGATTGTCAATTTATCTCTTATATAATCTATTTGAAAGATAAAGGGCGTGTCTTAAAAATAAACATAGATAGTACAATCAAAAATTATGTAACTTGCCCTTAGTTTGTCCAAAAATTATGGTCATTCGGAAAACCTAACTTCGAAATAAAAAATGTTCAGTTTATTTTCTTAAAGCACAAGAATGGAAATTACCGTAAACAGTCAGATCTTTATTTACTATTTTTATTGGCCCTGCAAACGCAACGCCAACCAACACAATTTGGTATAGTCAGTAGCCCATTGACATCTCACTACAGTAGTTGCTTAATAATTTTACAAACAATTGATGAAAACGGGCGATTGTAAAACAAACAGAAATAGGAAAAAATGTCTGTACACTTTTATTCGATAAATAAATATATTATATCGATTTTAAAGTGAAACAAGTGTACCCGGCTTCTTAACAAAATTATACATGTTTTAAGGGAAATTTGATGTATTTGTGTCGTCTGTTCAATAAAAGAGAATCCTTAAAATGTCAGCAAGCATGTTTTTAATAACATAATCCGTGACGTTTTGCAATGAATATATTATTTCCACATGAAAAGTGTGTACCACCAAATTGATTATATATACAATGAATTTCAAATTTTACAAGTGATTTTTCTTTTAAGATTTACACCTTCTCTTTTCAACCAATTGCATTTGTGAAGGGTGCACTCGACAAGTGAAAATTTTATTTCATTTATTTTATTAGTATTAATTTGATAATCATACTGGTAGATGTATTATATATATTTCATTAACTTGATAAACCCATTAATTTAAGATTTAAAATTTTGTAAGAAATTTTTTCAGTTTTTACGATATGGTTGCTTTTATTCAGTTATAAAGACAACGCACACTCGTAAAAGATGATTATTAAACTGGTATTAATTATCTGCATTCTATCAAAGTAAGTAGTCTGTGCATGAGAACCAACAGGCTTCTTTTACAACTGTTTTGTTGTGCATCTTAAGGATTTCAACGGTTATTTATATACAAATCAGCAATGACAGGTACACGACAAATAGTTAACCCACAAATTTGAGAAGGACTCGCAATCAAGAAGACAGACAATAACAACGAACAGACAAAACTAAATGCAAACAAAACACATTTTTTAAGTACGAGTATCCGGACGGTAAAGAGTTTACTGTATCATTAACGACACCGTCGTGTTTAAAAGCGTTCAAGTTTAACCCCAAGGTAAAATTATACAGTTGCTGCACTTTTAACTTCAGCTGAACTTGTACGTTTAGCAAAATTTTGTAAAGCTGTTATGAAAACATACTTAAACTTGCTAAATACATGGAATGTTCCCAAGCAACTGTCATTTAATACAGTCTAATGCACACAATAGATATGTGTATAGTGTTCGTGTACATGTTGATTTGTTCAATTGTTACAAAAATTCATTGTACTCACAAACCCGATGTTGAAGGATTTAGTGAATTAAAAACTCTTACAACGTCTCAAAGTAAGAGCATGCACTGAAAATTATAAGATCAGTTTTAGCCAGATTGTGAGATTATACATAAAATTGGGATAATTTTGGATACAAACTGCCTAAACAAATTTCAATCCTTATTTTAAAAGGGATGTGTGGAAAAAAGCTTAATTCACTCGTCAAACAAGGAGCCTCGGTGGTCAAGTGGTTAAGGTAGTAAATCATCTACATTGATCACGTACCTGTCAACACGTAAGTTGCAGTTTGGGTCTCACTACCGACAGGTTGTGCTCAACAATCTAAATTGACAAGGGTTCCCAGTTTTGCTACGGAAGGTCGGGTTTTCTCCGGTACTCTGGCTACTTCCCCAATAAAAACTTTACAAAAAAATTGCATGTGGCATTAAACCATGTTGCATGTGGCATTGCATGTGGCATCCATACCAACAAACAAAAAAATTCGTCAAACCGCCAGACGATCATGTGTACATTATTTTGTTCAAAGAAACAGAGATTTTCCGTCTAATTACCCATTATTATTTACTTTTAATTAGTTTATGAATTATCATGTTTCTATAAGCCTGTTTAATCATCATCTAAAGTTCAGATATGTAGTATTGTCACGTGATAATGAATATCACCTTAACTAACAAAGAATAAAAATATTGACCTCGGACTTCGTACTTGGTCAATATTCTTCTTTCTGGTTGTCGCGATAAAAACAAAGATTGACTCATCATATTCGATTAGTTGTATGATTATATATCATTGTAGGTATTAAATGTTTTCTGGTTATCTGTATACAACATCGTTTTCGGGTACTAATTTTTCTAATCTTGAATGCAGTATTACGAAAAGGGATTTTAAAGAATTCTACCACGCGTGCATAAAAGCGTGAATACTATATACTAGAAAAAGTTAACGATGCAAACTTTGCTAAACATAATCAGTTCTCTTTTGGAAGAATCTAATACGATATAACCGAAGAGGCAGGTCAATTGAAAGAAAAAACGAACTAGTTCTAAATAAATAAATAAAATAAATTGTAATAAATACTGACAATAAATCAAAGGAATTCGAACAACGATTACGACTTGGTGAGCAATCGTTAAGTACAAGAGCTTGAGCGATAACTGCTGACAAAGTTTGTAACGTAATCGATTCACCAAAATAGCAAGATTCATGTATTCGACATCAATGATTGCCATTTTTCCTAAAGAAGATCGGGGTTCTTCCCGGCTACCTCCCAATTAACAACATTGTTGAAAAATTGCTGAACATGGCGTTAAACACCATTTAAACACATAAACAAATATAATATAGTTGTGACACTGAAAATTATTTTATTGCATTGTCATGTAATCGTATCAGATAGCTAATTAAAAGTATTAAAACTATACTGTGATAAATGGAACGTGGCAGTTAAGATACTGAAAACGCAAGTTATAAAGACCATGTGAATGAAATAGTACTCTAATTGACATATCTTGGCCACTAGCGTTTCTTCGGAACGGCAAATGTACAGGAACATAAAATCATATAGCCTCTATTAATTTATTTGATATTTTGGATTATGGCAGAGAAGTTAAAGTAGATACGTTTTAGATTCTGTAATATATATCAGATATCCAAAAGATTTAACTGTTGCTCTTAGTATTACTCGTTCTTTTTTATACCCCCAAACGAAACTTGGGAAGGGTATATAGGGATGGAGGTGTGTCCGAACGTCCGTTACATTTGTGGTACCCATCACTTATCCGCAAATTCACCTAAACTAGTGACTGGTATAAGTGAAAATTTCACACAATCTTTGTCGCAAAGTGTTATTATGACCATATATATTTAACATTTGGATCAAAATAATAACAATATCATTACGCTTATAAAATTTACAAAGCAAGACATTTAATTTTTCGCACAAAAATGTAGTTTATTAAAAATATCATGTGGTGATAGTTTCTCATAGATTTGGTTTTGTTAAACTTTGTCTTGCAATGGCGGAGTTTTAATTTCCGAGCAGAATAAAAATATTACGCAAATAATAATTCAGTATAATCTTCAACGTCATCAGTGAGCTGTAAAAGAGAAAACAAATAAATTATTCAAGCTAATTTATGCATACGAACATTGTTTCAAAATTTGGTTTCATAGAAGTTCGAAGATGTGAGGATGCCATGGATTGATAGACACACAAAGTCAGGTCAGTTATTAAAGTGAAAAATTATCTAAATGAAAATCGAGTGAGTGCACCGAGACCAATTCTATAGTCTGTGATTAAATTTTAGAAACATTTATTGCAATAAAATTTTTAACATCTTCCCGTAATGGCTAATTTATGTAGTTTTTTATGTAGTTGTGACTGGCCAAAATAATACTTGGTGTACATCGTGGCAAGATAGGGACTACATGGATTTTAAGAGGACTTCTTACAATCACTCTCAGATAAGAAAGACCACAAGCTAGCTAGCTCAATTTTTTTATCGCAGCTTCTGTTACATTGATGATGTCTTTTCACTAAACCATCCACGGTGACCTTTTATTTATCTAAACAACCCGAGTTTAAGGCACTACAAACACTTATAGATCAGCTATATATTTGTATATTTCTACTGAAATGAACACTCGAGACAAATTTTATACCAAACTCCACGACAAACATGATGACTCAAACTTTCCGTTCTCTATCCACTTTACGTTTCTTAACTGATACTTCAATCCAAAGCTTTTGGGGATTACCACAGTTTCCTTGCTCAAAAGTTGTCTTCGTTAAATAAATTTTTTTAGAGAATCATGTACTTTTAAACAAATGCGCGATATTTATCACACAAATTAGTAAAAAGTAAGATTTTTGTCGTAGAGATTGGGTAGTATCTTCCTTTACCGGGCATTGACTGCAAAAGACACGACGAATGTGTTACTAAAGGCATGAACTGCTTACTCCAGCGCACCTGAGTTCGTTCTCATTTTCTTGAAAGTTCGTGCGCTGTGTTGTTTGACTCTTAATTTTTGTACTGTGAGATTTGATTGCATCTTTAGTATTTCTCGCTTATTCTAATACCCGGAGGTAAATTAATTTATGTGTTACTATATCAACATAGGCACAAACCATTAAATAGCCGGGACTTATTACTGGGCAGCAAAGATCACAATAATGTACCCGAGATATGCGAACAGTAAAAGACATTTTGTTTGAGAATAGTGCATTAAAACATGTAATCCAATGTGTTTGTCTAGTATAAAGCAGAAATACAAAAGCAAGCAGCCACGAATTTCAAGTTCTTGACATGATACAGCTAAACCTTTATCACCATACACAGACCTTTAACACAAAACAGGTCAATTATTGATAAAGGGTCATTATGTTCTTATTCGTTCCTCAAACGCACATAAAGTATTTATCAATAATAACACAACACTTGTATAATATTGGAACAGCTCGCCAGTTACGCAGCTAACGATTTTATTAATACAGTAAAAAATAAACATGTCCACAAAATAACACTGCTCTGGCCGCTGCAATCATCTATATTTCTACAATGACAAAAACGTCATATTAATACCATATAACAATGAGAACAAGTTATATATAACTAATAGGATGGGTGGGGGGAAGCGGTCTAGCTGCACTGAAAACCGAGCGTCGAATGGCATACGAAAAGAATTTCGTAAATCAAGAAATATCTTCCCGCTAAATAAGGCTCGTGCTACCTACACATGCATCTTTGAACCTTATTAACATAATAATAAGAATACAGGTCTACTAGTAATAAGCATATAAACAGGTAAGGTAAACACACGTGACCGTACATGGAAAATAAACACAAACACGTGTTTTAGCTAAATTTAGATAAATACATGCCTTAAACAAAAGACCGTTAACTCACAGTTAACGAAAAGAATTTTTTAAGGAAAGTGATTACTTAACATGTATACCTTTACGAAATTGAAATTAATTATCATTAACATCAGATGCAGTAATCTCTACAGAAGCTGTGGATGTTCGCACACTGCTGGAATTATAATATGGTTGACCATCTGTTGCTGTTATCTAAAACAAAGATAGTACAGTTTTATTCTACTGAATGTTGGTCACAACAAAAACAAATATTAACTTACACTTTAAACACGTAAGACGTCCACATGTAATTCTATTGTAATTCTATTGTTTTAGGTTACTCATTGAAATCATACAATTATCCTAAAAACATATTATTATTTGATTAAGTATAATTTGTGAATGACATACAAACAAAATTAATCATGTACCGACACTAAACTGGATTTTACTAGTATAAATTTATATCAGCATTAGAAGCCTCTTTACTTGCTTTCAACAGAACACTGAAGATTTCAGATAATGCAGCTATGTGATATTGGCTGGATTTCCTACATTAATAGTGTATAACAGTTTTTTGTCTTCATACTTCAATAGTGATAAACTTTTCTGGATTATAAGTGGCTTTAATGTTAAAAATATTTGTTTGAACATATGGTTGCAGATAGTTTTCCCAATTTTGAATTCTGTGTACAGTGAACGTGCTACGATGATTGTTTAATCAACTAACCAACTCACATTCTACAGTAATGGAAGCGGGAGGGTTTCATGCCATAAAACTTGGTTTAACCCACCATTTCTTTTGAAATGCCTGTACCAAGTCAGGGCCATTGATAAAGTTGCTTCATGTTGGTTGTTAGTTCTGGAGTTTGTCGGTTTCTCGGACTTTGATTTGTGGATTGTCTGTTTTGACAATTGCATCGGTGTTCGGTATTTTGTTATTACCTTCACTACTCATAAGTGGACTAACTGTTTATTGATTCTACGGATTATGGACATAACTTTTAGGTTAGGAAGTTTGTTAATTCGATATTTCATTTTGGACACAGATTGGAACTTTCAACGTTATTGTCATCACTGCTTACTCGTCGGTATGGAAGTGGATATCCGCCAAAAATATGTTCGTTTGTTCTTTGTTAATTGGTAGATTTGCAGTTCCTTACATGTTCAGTTATTTCTTTGTCAATTGTAACTTCTTCAATTGTTTTTTTGAGAAATGCAATTTCCAGCTTGGTAGCCTGTATTTAGGACACGTTTTAATTTGTTTCATGTCGTTTCGTTCATGGATATTATATTGTTTCAGTAGTTATAAATTCGTTCTTTGTATATTTCTCAAATATTTCACTTTCATAGCTTGTTTACTTTATCTTTTTGGAGCTATTTTACTTATTTTTCAAAATCGCCACGCTTACAAAGTACGCATTAACATTGTACAAATTAAGAATGTACGCATTAACATTCTACAAATTAAGACTGGACATGTTACTCATGAGTGACTTTTTACTGGAAGAGATTGAAATTTGCGGGTTGGTCTCAAAACATGACGAAAACCAGGACTGGACATTTTCTATATATAAATGGTCATAACTTTTGAAGTAATAAAGATTATTAAAGTAAAATTATTAAAGTAAAAATTATAAGCTGTAAAATGACATATAGTTTAAAAAATAATGAGTTTAAAGGCAAATATTCTGGACATGATGGGATTTTGTTGCATGAAAAATTGACCGAAATTGATGATAAATATTTTACATAAAAACTATTGTCTGTCAAAAAATGTTTATATATTATTACAGATTCTAAAAATAAAAAGTTTTATAAATTTTGATAAAGGTAAAATTTAAAAAAAATCTTGAAATGACCGGATTTCGTTCTGACACACTTGACATTTTTTCTAGATGGAGGCCTTGTACCTTTTTAAAAATGCATGTCTGTCAACAAATGTTTACTTTCTGCCTAAGTTGAGATCACGAAGTTTACAAAAACATAAAGTTTGAAATTTAGTATCCGTAAAGTGAAAAAAATCTTGACAGGACGTGTTTTCGTTCGATGTGAAAGAGGCTATATTTGTAGACAACAGGCATATAAGTATTAAACAATGAATTATCCCCTTGAATATGTCGGCAGCATCTGAGTGCACTCATGGTTTTTATTGGGTTCGGGTTACTGTTTTTGTATTTTTGTTTTGCTTTTAGTATATTTGTCTATATCCGGATTTGAAATTATTTCTTGACTTTCGGTCTGTTACCTTTGCTATTTTTTCAAAAGAGAGTTAAGTTAACATTCCTACTAGTTATTATAATTTGCATACGTTTAAGTAATTAATTGTAATAAATAAATAATTAAGTTGTTATTTATATTTGTCTCTCATTTGCTGAGTTATATGGAATTTCTACGAAAGTACAGAAGGCTCATTCGAGATTTGAGATTCAGATTACGTGTGACATAATCGTCTACCAATCAGAATAGTTCTTATATAAATGTAGCCACGTTCTATCAAGTTTTAAAAAAATTTAAAATTTAAAAAGTCTGAGACCAATAAGCACCCCAAATGATATATAATTAATTATATATACATATATAATATTAATTAATAGGGGGCATCGGTGGCGGAGTGGTTAAGTTTGCTCGTCTTCTATTGATCACGTGGTCTGTCAACACTGAAGTTGCAGGTTCGAGTCTAACTGCGGGCAGGGTGTACTCGACTCCAATTTTAATTGAAAAGGATTGCCAGTTTTTCTACCGAAGGTCGGGGTTCTCTCCGGGTACTCTGGCTTCCTCCCTCATAAAAAACTGGACGCTATGATATAGCTGAAAAATTATTGAAATTGGCGTTTAAAACAACATTCAAACAAACAAACACAAGTATTTATTAATATATATTAATTAATAATTAATAATATATTATATTATTAATTATTATATATATATATATATATATATATATATATAAACGTCTAAGTATTGTGACAACCATATAATATATCTATCAGCGGATTTCTGAAACATCGGAAATACAGGGTTAATATCAAATATTTATATATACATCTACAAATTAAGAACAACACTGTTTGAATTAGATTTTTAACACTTTCAACTTTTTGTTTACCCTCAGCGGGATTCGAACTCACACCGTTGTGACACTGTGACACCAATTCGCCTGCACTATGTCCAGCGGTCTAGACCCCTCGGCCAAATCCGCTATATAGCGGATATTAATATTTAATATTAAAATTTAATATAAATTAAATAATTATAAAATTATAATTAAATGTTATAAAATATAAAATACAAAATATTAATATCATGAATAAATTATATTAGTTACATTTAATATTATTATTTATAATATTATAAATATTAATTAATATTATTTATAATATTATTTATTATAATAATTATATTAATTATTAAATTATAATAATTAAAATATTTAATAAAATTTAAAATTTCAATAATATATTTAAAGAATCTAAAGAAAGCTGCAAAACCAGTACACTTATTTAGAAAAGGATCGACAAACATGACGATACAGCCTAAACAAAAAATTAAAATAATAAATAAGTCTAGAAGATTATGCAACGATACAAATGACAGTGTTTCTTGTCAAATCTACACACAGACTTACCAACGAATGGCCTTAGTCATTGAGTGTCAATAAATAATGAAACAAGTCATAACATATTGATCTTAAACTTTCTCACTCCAATTGAACTCAAAATTTCCATGCATAGCACCAACCATTCCCCACCCGGGGACGCGCTGTTACTTGGCTTTGCTAAAATATTCCAACAAAATGATATAAAAATTACCAAGGTAATGAATTTGTCTCGAATAGACGAAACGCGCGTCTGGCGTAATGAATTTGTAACCTTGGTAATTTTGATAACATTTTGTTGTAATATTTGAGAAAAGCCAAGTAACAGCATTAACCGGGTTGAATCGTAGACATAGAAAATTCCATCGTCATACGCTAGTACACATGTACTATGTCTACGTTTCACCTCGATTAATGAAGTTATATTTTTATATAGCGGATTTGGTAGAGGGGTCTAGACCGCTGGACATAGTGCAGGCGAATTGGTGCCACAGTTTTACAACGGTGTGAGTTCAAATCCCGCTAAGGGTAAGCAAAAAATTTGACAGTTTTAAAAATCTAATTCTAACAGTGTTGGGCTTAATTTGCAGACGTATCTATCTACCTTAATTGCATTAACGTTGGGTTTTAATTGATCTAGTTTTGACTGTAGTGCATTTTTCCGACGCAGTCGGTATATTTTCTAACTTTTTCCAGTAAATATATATGCTACATCGACAGAAAAAACATAGAAAGATTTATATTTCTTTTATTTACCATTGTGGTCTTCAACTTATGAAATAGCTTTTCATTGAGGATATTTTAATATGTTTATTGTTAGCTCTATGATTTTTAAAGCCATTAATGCCTATATCTTCTTTCTTTGCGTCCGTCGTCATTCACGTGCAGACAGGAGATGGAGCTCTCATTGCAAAGTCTCTTTTTGATTATACCCTATTGTTTAATAACATGTTTTAAAAGTCCATGATTAAAAAAATACTTCAATGCAGCAACCTTCGTAGCCTATATTAATTGGATACAGTTCACAACACGTTAACTATTTAACGTCCCCGCCCCCCGCCCCACACATTAATGAGAGAAAACGTTACTGTTTCTTGTCTTTCTTTCGTTTGATAAATTCAAGTGTTTTTTTCTTATTGTTGTTGTTAATTTAGTTTCCGTTCTAAAACATCTCTAAATGCGTCGACTATCTTTTTTAAAGATAGTACTTGTTTTACTTGCCTTGGAAAACATAAAAAACATTTCAGGACGAAAAGAAGTAATTTGTTTAGTAAGTTTGGTAATAGTAATATTAAGAAATAATTCTATTCTTGCTGTAATTTATTTTTATTAAGTGCTTTGATTGGATAAAAACACTTAAATGGCGTCTTCTCAGATAATTTATATATCGATATTTCCTCTGAGCAGACTACTTTCAGTATCCAATGTAAACAAGATGGCGTCCTCCTAGCGTATCGTCATGGAGAGAGGACAATGTTTTCTCTGCCCCAATTATTTCTAATTAAATCGATTGAGATTTCAAATAAAATATAATATAAATACAATTTAGTGTTTCATTTTGTTTTTTTCCTATCAATATTCTACAGAACCGCGATTCCTTTGGTACTATGTTTTGCATATCCCTACGCTTTCCGGCCTAGATACGTTTTGAGGTCTAGATGGGTTTCTGTAACGGTTTTGCTGTTTTAAAAATCGCAACGGCTATTGCACAGAATTATAAGGATTAAACACTGTGTTTTAGGAAATTATCAATGTGTAAACTCCGGCGACTCCCTCACAAACTTGACATAAAGTCCTTCGGACTTTATTTAGTTTGTGAGTGAGTCGCCGGAGTTTACACACTGATAATTTCCTAAAACCCAGTGTTTAATCCTATATTGAGTGTTTCCTAAAAGCCACGTTATATGACCTTGATCTGTAATAATGGTGTCGGAAGTCTGTGTGGCCCTCAGCGTTGCCTCGACCATTATCGCCACCCTCTGTACCAACTGTTTATGCAATAACAACCCATAATGTAATAAACGTTTAAAATTAGAAAAAACATATTGTAAGGAATTGAGCAAGCCATTCAAACATATCTGGTAATAAAACACACCGTTAAGAAACACAGAAACTTTTTTTTTATTACATTAACTGTTGAGGCTGTAACTGTCAATATAATACAACACCCAAATTCGCCAAACCTCTCTGTTATATTATTACGAAAGTTAATAATATAAACATAGTTGGTATTAAAAATACAAGTTACTGTAGGCATAGATTTTACATAAAACATAGAAGCTCGAAGTTTAAATTTGTATTTATTATTACATTAAATACTTTCAAAGCATTCATTTTACTAGGTGTATGTAGTATAACCGTTCACGCTATTGGAATACAAGTAACCATAGGCCTGGTTGAATTTAAAAGCAACATTACACTTTGTTAAATTAACGGTTGAGACTGTAACAGTTAATGTAATACAACACGCAAATTCGTCAAAACTATCTTACTTGGAAAGTTTTTAATATTTACATCATTACTACTGAAATTCAAGTTACTATAGTCCTGGATGTAACATAGCAACATTTCCATCTTTAAAATTTTTGCAGTTTATTAAATGCACGATTAAGACTGTAGCCGTTAATGTAATACAAAAATCCAACGTACAAAGAGCATCGATATTTTTTCTTCAAAGTTTTTTTATAGTCAAATATATAGGTAATATTGTTATAAGGAAAGATCGAAGACTGATGTCATGCTAAATTATTGACCAAATGAAAATGGAAAAGGCCGAGAAGGAAGACAGAACAAAGATGTAGACCAAACTCATAAAGCGTCGCATGATTTTCTTTGCACATGTATAAACTAGTCTATAACGGATGGATCAAGAGAAACTCTATTAAGAGCTTATCTACGAGAAAACCATGCAAAGTGGTCCAGGTGACACTTTTGAAAACAGTAAAATAATTATGTTTACTTAAAAGGTATATACATACAAAGTTGTTTAACACCATTAAAAAATTTCTGCACTGTTTCTATTTTTAGAAACGAGAATTCTATTTTTAGCATGGTTTAAATGGTAAGATTTTCTGATTTTCAGCTTAATTTTATCCACTTTTCTTGGTGTCATTCTGGAAAAATGTGAATAGGTACTGTTGTCATATAATATAACGATAATCAATAGGCCACATTTTTCAGAAATATTTGATGATCAAAGGAAAATCATAGGAATCGGCACCTTGCCAAGAATTTTAAAAATATACTAAATTATGCATATAGCTTGACTGCTTGTACTTGAGGGTCTATTCCGTCAAAGTGAACACCTAAATTTAATTGAATATATTAATACCATGTTGTACTTGAATGAAATAAATTATATATGAGTGGTCTAGCTTTGCAAATAACTGGTTAAGATTTTGCAGGCTTTGAAAGTTTACCAATTTTGGCGAAAATTTGGTATTATTTTTACCAGACAATGTTATGTGTATTTGCATTTCTTCCTCTCTATTGTCAACATCTATGGGTAGATCTTGATCATACACATTCAAACACCCAACAATAAAATTCATTTACTATTCAAGGTATTAAGAGCCAAACAAGTGTGGACTGTGAGCACGCTCACAAAGGGATACACCCAGCTTCGCTTCAAGTCCAATTATCTCCCTTGAATAATATCAGACAGCGACGAAAATTTTTCATGCACATCTACATATGATGTACTTCCTCAATGTAATGTTTCATCAAAATCTGTCAAACGGTTTAGGAGGAGTTGCGCTTACGAGGTCTCGCACTGAATACTATATTTAAAAAGTCTAAGTCCAATTAACTCCCCTGAATAATTTCCCACAGCGACCAAAATTCTTCATGCACATCTACATATGATGTACTTCCTTCATGTAAAGTTTCATCAAAATCTGTCAAGTGGTTTAGGAGGAGAAGCGGAAACATACATTTTTATACCCCCCGAAACAAGTTTGCGGGGGTATAAAAATTTAATATCCTTTACTTTATATACAACATGGACCAGCACTATGTCGTGCTAAGTATACCCCACTCGACCATTTTTTGGATCAGAAAACAGTAAGTAGATAACTGACTGCCCTAAATTTGAAATCAATCCCTTTAGAAGAAGCCGAGAAATCTATTACAAAAGTTTTCACCAGACTGACAGACAGACGGACAAGATGATTGCAACATAGCCCCCCTCTCTTACGAGAAAAAAGACGGCCATTAATGAAAATATAAGTTCTTTATAAGTATATTTTATTTTGATCATAGTTTTAGATAAACGTATAAGCTAAAATTGATCAAAAAACAATAACTAGTTATTAATGATCATAACTACTGTAGATGAATATCCATTGAAGCAGTTTGATTTCAACACTGCTTGATGCAAGTGGAAGTATGCTTACAGAAATAAATAATTTCTGGTTTCATGTACATGTAATGTTTTATATTCTTAGATAAAAATAATAATTCTTTAATAATAAACTGCTTAAAACAATATTATTCAAAAAGTAACTACATTTACATATGATGTTTTCAGCATTTATAGGATCTTACATTGGTACGAGTAGCTTATCAGATGTCTCAAATCGAGATAGTTAACTTATGGAATTTTAGGTCCAAGCCTTGTCAAGGACTTAGAATTCCATAATTTAACTATTACGATTTGGAGAAATCTGTTAATCCATGAATACTAATGTAAGCTTCTGTTTCTCCAATTTTCAAAAAGTAGTACACTTCCGAAATGAAGTACAAATTCTCCCAGCCCCATTTTTACATTCATGACTTAAATAAATAATAAATGGAAGTTTTTTTGTTTTGAGACGTCATTAGTTTTTATTATTACATTATTATTTAAAGCCAAACAACTGCTGAGAACCGCATCTTCAATAGTGACGAGAACTATTTTTTCCACACCAGTCAAGCGGTTTGAATATAACGCAAAAATTGAAGAATATTTTTTTTAATCTTTTGTTATTTGTTAAAAAATACTTTTTAGTGCTTGAATGAAAAATAGTTAGTACTTTAATGTTTGCTGTCGTTTTTCAACAATAACATTTAAATGTTCCACTGTACAAGACAAAATCTATAGCTAATATCTAATGGTTTCAATGTGGTGTTTTTTCTCGCTAAGTTTGCAAATAAACTTCTAATCTGTGATGGGAGACAACCATTAATCCTCAACCATATTCATTCCTCTTTGTTTTCAGTTCCTCAGAAATGTCTTCAAAATTTGATCTTTTACCGGCTGTTTCATAGTATTCAAATATGGATCCTATATATAATTCTTAACCTTGCTAGATAAGCGCTTAATAGTTTTAATTGATTTCAAAGCCCATCCTTTGCAGCATTTACAAATGTACTCAAAACTGAGTTAGATGAATGAGTACTAGTACATTTATTTTATGCTCCCTCTCAACAGAAAAGCATTTGTCAATCAAACTTTTTTTATGGTGTCTAATGGATCCTCGTTATCCTTATAATTATGATTTCCAAGACACAAATGATTATCTAAAAACCGAACTTTTGTATACACTTTGGTACATGGCTGAACTGGACAAGGATATACATTCAGAGGGTTGTTTTCTTAGGTGGTTTGTTCATTTACATGTAGTTGTTGTATTTGATCAGCCCCATCATCTTGCCTTGGTTTTTCAACAATAACATTTAACTTGCCGCTATTTGTGTGCGGGGAAAAGATTCATCTATCTGAAATAGAAGTTTTAAAAAGTTTTTAAAAATTTTAAGTAATGCACAACAAATAGATTTTTAGGTCTACATGTACATTAACTTTCTAAATAACATATTGTTTTAAAAAGAGGCCTTAATATTGTTCATAAGGATTTTACAGAGAAAATATGAGAAGGAAAATGCAATCTGGAGTGTTCTTTTTTATTTAGATAAACGTACCCTAAGAATTATTTTTGCCTATTTTGTTACAACTGGCTAAGTGGTTTCAGAAGAGATTTTAGAACAAGAAAATATGTCTCTGTGACACTGATGTCCCGCTAGAGGCACATATACATGTGTAAAAAGTAAAAAAACAATCCTTTTCTATGTTCAATCAAGCGTGAAATATTTGGCAAAGCCCTGCATAATTTTGCCAGTGAAGAGATCTCATCATGTTGTAACTGTGTATCAAGTTTCTTGAAGTTGTGCAGTTATCCTTATAAAAAATCACTTCAACTTAAAGGTAAACCTGAGGTGGGAGGGACAGACAAACGAACAACAGACCAAAAACTATTTATCCTCCAGCTTCATTGGTTGTTCATAAAAAGTTAAAGACTTAATATTAAACTAAATTCATAATTGAAGTACCAGTCAATAAATAAAATAATTTTCACCTGTAAAAAGTGGATTCAGAGCTAAAAAAATACAAATGTAGGGGATATTTACTGCAGCAGGGAATAAAAGGTTTTCAGTAACCATTACTGATGTATAAAAAAAGTATGTCATTTTTCCATTTTTTTTTAATAATAAAATATAAAGTACAGTAAAAAAAAGCCTGCTTGGACACACAATAATTTTAAGTGTGTGACTGTATCTAATACTGGGACTCCTTTTGTTACAATTTGACTAAAAAATGAAAGTATCTAAAATAACATAATAATGTGCTCAACATACCCCTAAATGTATCAACTTTTAATATTTCATAGCACAGAGCTAGAAAATGAACTGTTTTTCAGCTATAGCTTTCTAAACATTAGCGAGCCAAAAATCTGATGTTCATAACATGTGTCTTACTTTGCTTAATTTAACCAATTTCTAGACATTTGAATTCTATGAAATCCTGAAAAATTGATAAAAAATAGCAAAATAAACACACAGACTACCAAACCAATGAAATATTAAGGGAACATTTCGTATTTAAACTAAAATATTTACAGGACACCGTTATGAACATACAATTCCCATATGAAACACTGTTTAGTTTCCCGTTAAGAAAGATTCTTGTTAGAATGCAACTGTGAATCTGATATAAATACAAGAGCAATGACTGGAATATGAAAGTTACGCCTTTCAAATAAAGGTATTTGGCCAATATCCCTACAAAAGGACACAAAAGACGTTCATAACACGGACACCATAACACACACTTCTTAATAGGAAATTGTCATAATGAGCTTCTTGTGAATATAACAAATAGAGTTTGCAACTATTTATTGAATTGACTAATGTGTAAAGTTTCATTGAAAACTGACAACTATATGTAAATATGGCAGGTCTTGTGTATACAAGCTTCATGACGTAAAGATGTACATACAAAGGAACAGGACGAAATCCATATCATTTATATGCATCCTTGTAGGAGAAGACAAAACAAATATCATTAAACGAGCTTCAATTCATTTCATTTATTATATTATTCTAATTATGGAATTCAAATAGTTGTCTCTCATTTGTGCTCTTGGTTGATAATACTGGAAATGGCAACTTTTTGATAATTGACTGAAAGCTTTCCAGACTGGTGTCGACACGTGATGGCCATTGGTATAGAGCTCCAGTCTTTTCTTGCATGTATTTGAGATACACCTCCTCTGTTTCTTCAGAGATCTCCAAAATCTGTAACATAAAGTAATATATCTTGTAAACATGTAAATAAGGTGGTACATTTTGACTGCAGTTTGCTACCATTGAAACAATAGAAAAATCTTCTTGTTAAGGGCTGTCACATGGTTAAATTCTTCTCAGTCACTCAATAGATGAAGGTAATGTATATATATTTCAACACCAACTGACTTTACCATTCCAGTCAGTATGCTAACTGTCTGTAGCATTATCTCACTCCCCTATTTACCAAAAATCTCAAAAGTGTATTAAATAACATCTAAAATAGGAGGCACACATGGTTTCCAAGGGGTTGCAGTCACAAAATTGGGACAGACACAATGATCAGCCTGCCTTGTCATGAATATAATCTGATATATAACAATGCGTTTTTGGTCCAAACAGACTATTCTAAACAATTAACTTGAAGAAATAAAATACAGTGAAAGCTGTCTAAACCAACCCTCTGGGACTGAAATATTTGAATTTGGTTTATACAGGTTGAAATTATAAAGAAAATACATGGAATGGTCTGAAAATCAAGATTGGTTTGGTCAGGTTTTTGGTTTTATCAGGGTTTGGTTTAGACAGCTTGTAATAAGAATTCAAAATAACTTTTATAATGTTACAACAAAACTGAACAAAATACCTCCGCCACAAAGCTTTTAAACTTCTTCCCTACTGGCAGTGAAACTTCTACAAATTCTCCAACCTTAAACCTATTGTGAATTACAATGTTTAAAAACTGAAAATGTTTAAAGCAGTATTTTAAGATCTTCTAAATCCTAATTTGAGCATATGAGGTTCAGTATCCCACAGTCCTGTTTTCATCTAGATTCACTGAAACGTTTGGAATATGTTGATACAGTAATATATACATTTGTAAATGAAGTCATGGTAGATTTACTTACAAAACATTTTGGTAGCATGGTTAACAATAAAATGATAAAAATGTGGTAAAGGTCTTAAAAACATGTGCAAATTACCTAGGTTCAACATTGCTTTGTCGTGAGGGGGTTGCTGATAGCAGATCCAGAATATGGTCAATGTTGAAACTTTCATCTGTTTCCATGGACTCACCTTCTGAAAAAGAAATTACTCCAATAAAATAAGCTGTTTCACACACATATAGATTCATAACTTGAACTTAAAATGTATTTATACTGGATCTTAAATTTTACGAAGTATCATAACGATTCACCCAACAGCTTGTTTACACTAGTAGTTCTTCAAATACAACTATATTGTTATCTACATTCTAATGCAATACATGTAGTTTGAAATTTACATGTGAATCACTGAATGATGCCCCAGGAAGTTGCATGAGATGTTGCCAGTGATACAAATCATGAATGGTGAATTGCCAATTGCAAGAAAGGGAGCAGCTCCTTAGGGCTGTGTTGAAGGCTGCTGGGTGTTTTTCATTGTGGACTTAAAATTACTGTTTGATGGTGCAGTTGTGTCACATACACGTATTCTGCATCACATTATTGTCCATATGACTTGACTTAATAATTAGTAAATGTCTATCGCTAAATTAAATGTTAAGTTGTATCAAAATTAGAAATTAATTAAGAAAGGTCACAATTACCGAACGTAGATCAGTCTTAAAGTCCAAAGGGTGGAAGATCAGCTCAATAACACTGGAAAGATTGTAGATCGCAAGAGTTCTGACTTGGTACAGGCATTTCAAAAGAAATTGTGGGTTAAAATAGGTTTTAAGGCATGCCAAAACTCCCTCTTCCTTTGCGATCTAGGAATCCAGTGGAACAAATATCACAAACATCGTTGTGAGACACAATAGGTAAAGGTGATCATCTCAGTAATCACTCAGTAAATATAACTCACCTTCAGTCTGTAAAAACAAAGTTGTATCCCATAATCCTGTCTGAGGGAAATGTAGGGCATCAGGGTCAGGATTGTCTTCTCCTGAGAAAATAATGATTTATCTTTGTAAGAGGCTGACCTAGACTTACTTAAATTACACTTCACTGAGGCTGGCATGATACAACCCAAGAAGTTAGAGTTGTTAGAGGCAAATATGGATAGTCAATTACCAAGGACATGTGCAGAACATTATAGAAAGACACATGAATAACATGGTGAACTGTCTTAACAACTTAGAAATAATAAACAAAATAGGATATCCCTATTGGACTCTCATTACTAACTTGCAAATGGTAAATGATAAAAGTCAATAAATCTTGACTGTTTGGATTGTTTGTCTGCTTCAAGAAAAGTTTATAGTTACATGTACCAGACAGAAAATGTTATCTTTAAATAACATTTAAAACTAGCATACCTTGTTCCACATGCTCAGGCATACGTATGGGCTGATCATCATCATTTGGTTCCACCTGCTCAGGCATACGTATGGGCTGATCATCATCATTCGGTTCCACCTGCTCAGACATACGTATGGGCTGATCATCATCATCATCAGTTGCTTCCACCTGCTCAGGCATATGTATGGGCTGATCATCATTATTGTCATCATCTGGCTGATCATCATCATCAGTTGCTTCCACCTGCCCAGGCATATGTATGGGCTGATCATCATCATCAACTTGTTCCATCTGCTCAGCCATGTGTATGGGCTGAATGTCACCCTCTTGTTCCACCTGGTCATTCTGATTATTATGTTCCACATTTGGCAAACCTATGAAACATTTAAAGCAATGGATTCATTAATGTTCAGCATTATACCGTTGAACAATTCAAAAGTGATTTGTAATAGGCAAATACATACATGTAGTAAATAAGCTAGTGATGACTTCCCTAATCTTAAATTCATTGAAGTGATTCATTAAAATCTATGAAAAGCTTGAAGAATCAAATTAAGTAGTACTTTAGGGATAACTATTGACCATGACTGGAACATTTAAGTTCATATGGCCTTACAAAACAAAGCTTTAAAATTATTAAGTGCTGTTTTCTTGTGAAATGCCTGTTACAGTCTTACAATGACCTATTTTGCCTCATTCTAATCATGAAAACTTACTGTCATCATTTTCTAGAATGGGTTGCTGTCTTCGTCGCCTTTTTTCAGCTGCATTTGGTTTTAATTCAGCTACTGTCCATTCTCCAGTAACATCTTTATTGCTACATTCTAGGTCTACCATGCCAAGACATGTCCAACAATAACAAGTCCTTTCTCTAACATTTACGACAAATGGCTGTACAGATCTTACACAGTGAAGTTTCCTGGTGTTTTTCAATGTGCTGACTTTTGTTCGTTCTGAATCTCCTCTGATAACATCACTTTTGTCTACATAAACAAATCTTCTCTTTAGATGTGAATGCTCAGCTGTTTTGGGCAAATTAAGATTCTTTCTACAAAATTCAAAGAACTCTTTTGGAGATAGTACTGTTTCTTGACTTGCTGCTATTGCTGATCTAGCAGATTTTTTCACAACACCTATTTCTCTGTCACAAGGGCCCTTCCCATGTCTTGATCCAAAGTAGTTTTTGTCAGTTTCCAATCCGAAATCTTCATTGGAAAAAGAACAGTTCACAAAATTGATCTTATTCTTATATTGTGTTGGAGCCCCATCTGAGAACTGTATAACTTTCTGGATTGTATTGTTGCATTCATCTTGGAGCATTCTAATAGCCTTACCTACAAAATGTTGTACACCATGGTGATCATGAACCATATCATCTGATATGAAAATAATTGAGTCTGTTATGATTGGTTTCTCTTCACAATCAGTGCAGACATAATGGCAAACAATTGGATGTAGAGTGCAGTGGATATTACTCCAGTGAAAGCCTTGAGGTGCATCTTGTGCTCTACAGGTGAAATTTTCTGCATAATCCATACAGAAAACAACTGTTTTGAGTGGGACCTGTCTTATCAAGTTCTTATATTGATCATACTGCCATTTGGCATTAAAGAGATGGACAGAAAATGTCTCCATTTTCACCATAAAGATTTCAACTAGATCCTCTACAACACTTTCCTTCTTAACTTTCATCATTCTTGAACTGGTACCATATGACTGGTTTTCCCATTGAAACCAGCTTATCGGACTTATATCATGTGGCTCAACTAGAATGTCTTGAAGATGTTCCCTGATTTTTTGTGTTCCACATCTTTCACAGCTCCGGTCAAGACAAGATTTTCTGTAATTTCCTCCATCAGGTTTGGGACAAATAGTTAGATTTGAGGCAGAATATCTATCTCTTATTTGACAGTCTATTTGGTGTGAGATACTAAAGGCATTTAATGCCTTGATAATCAAATCTATATTTAGACAGTATTCACAGAGACATTCCCTGAAGCGGTGCTCTGTGAACGGAAGTACCTTTTTGGGTTTTAATCTGACAAAAGCACCATAGCTTACTGGACTTTCTACACTCTCTTTATATCTGCTATAGCTTGATCTAATGGAACTTTCCATTATTTTGCGTGTTTCCATATTTCCATTTACTCTTATTGGACCAGTCTCATTAGGAATGTCTTTACTGACATCTTCAAAGAAGGTTCTCACTTCTTCTACTTTATTATCTGATAAAGCATCTATCCTTTTTTTCCTCTCTTCTTCCCATCCTGGAGAATTGCTCTTTATTAACCTTTTTCTTAGTTTTCTTGAGATTCCAAGTGAATGCATGACTGCTTTCCCTTTCAAAGTCATTGCATGAGCCAAAATACGCCTTCTGCGGATGTCTTGTTTATTTCTCTTGTATCTAAGTTTGTGTAATGTTTCTGTGTAAGATAAATGAGCATCCATTGCAAGTTTTCTTTTTACTTTTGATCCTGGACTCTCAACCCCAAGGCTATCCTCAATGCATCTCTTTGTTCTTGGTGACTGCGCATAAATTGCAGCAGCCACCGCTGAAGCTTTCAAAATTGGATTGTCTGGCATCATTTGCAACAAATCTGAAAGTTTCTTTTTCTGTCGTGACTTTGCCGTCCTTAATGCACCAGATTTTAGATCTGTACTACCAACTGTTGAATCTACTGTTGATGGTTTAGCCAAATTAGGGCTGATGACCTTCAAATTCTTATCTTGTCTGCTTTTTCTCCGTTTAGCATTTATGGCATTCCTCTTCTGATGACTCATATTTTGTCTTTGTTTTTGTTTTTCTTCACGCCATTTCTGTCTCTGCACTTCTTGTGAAAGACGGGTTAATGGTTTTACTTGAGGAGCTTTCCCTTGATCTTTCAATTTTTGTCTGTACTTCTGCTGACGGAGTCTTTGTAAATCTCGGTTTCTCTGTTTTGCATCACTTGATTGTCTGTTCTCTCTATAATCTTTAATTCTTGCTGTTTCAACTTCCCTGTACAATTTGTATAGATCTGGATCTTTCTTTAAGCTGTCTCTATACAATTTAGAGTACTCTTTCTGAGTTTTAGGCTGTTTCTTATTGGGAATAACATTCCGTGTATTTCTTTTGCCAACTGATTCCATCTAAAAAAGAAATGGAATGGTAATTTATGAAAGCTATATGCAGTTCCTTTCAGTTTTCTATTTATATAACATACAGACAGCTAAAACATAAATATAAAAAGGAAATTACTATATATATGTCACCCTCCAAAGTGATCCCATTTAGCTTGCTATCAGTTGTCGGAGGTTTTCAATGGAACACAGAGAGCATGGAACAATAATTGATTATAAAGTTTGTCTTATTGCAGCTATATAGAATTTGCACTCCAATGGCATGTTTAATTTATTGAGATATTCTATATGTAATATGTAATCTATAATTCAGGGCAAACAAAAAAGTATGTTTCCTTTAGCACCTGAAAAAATTAGATTTGGTAGATAGGGAATTATTTTTATTCTTGAAGTGTTTTACCTAGAGTCTATGGGAGTAATTTTGTGATTTTAACAGTGCTTGGTGGATATTTATCATAACAAACTTTAAATAGGGCAGGGACTGGAGTTATAGAAATTACCGACAATAGGGTGACAGTAAACTCCATTATTTTCATGACTTTATTTGCTATCTATGTGCTAATATTGAAACAAATTTACAAAAACTGTCAGTCTGGTATGATAGTTAAAATGACCTTTGGAATCACCTGTAACACACTTAAGAAATTCAGTTGAGTCCTTGTTATGAACAATAATAAAGGTTATTCTTAATGCAATAAAATAAAATTTAATGTACGAGATATTATATTTATAAGTTAGAAAAATAAAGTTCATGTGAACAGATTTTAAATTCATGACATAATGGTTACAGTTCAATGAACCTTACTAAATCTCTTTACTTCTCGCGTTCATAACATTGGACATTAAATATCATGATGTAAAATGTGTCCTTGTTATGAACAATAAAAAAAAATGTTTAGTCTTGTAGACAAAATTCTTAAATATAATATTATTAGACAAAAGAAAGATTGAAATTACCAACACAATTTTAAATTATTAAGAAATTACTAAAAGTCTGATGAAAACACTAAATCTGCTATCCATAAGTGTTCATAACAGTGGACACTTATATCATGATGTAAAATGTGTCCTTGTTATGAACAGAACCAAAATATCGGTTTAGTATAGAAGACAAAACTGTTCTAAATGATATTCTCAGACAATGAAAAAATTCAAGTCACTAATTTTTTTCAAATTATTAAGAAATTACTAAAAGTCTGATGAAAACACTAAATCTGCTATCCATAAGTGTTCATAACAGTGGACACTTATATCATGATGTAAAACGTGTCCTTGTTATGAACAGAACCAAAATATCTGTTTCATCTTTTGACAATATTCTTACATTTAGAATTTCAATCATACCTTTTTCAAAATGATCTGGTAAATAAAGATTAACTTTTAGGAAATGTAAAAATTTTGAAAAAAATCAAAATTTCTGTTACTCCCAATGTTCATAACATTGGATGCTAAAATACTGATATGAAATGTGTCCTTGTTATGAACAAAGCATGTTGATTTAACAGGGTAATAAGTTTATCATCTTGCATCTCTATCCTAAATTGATGTTTTTTTGTTAAGAACATGTATTCATAACAGCTATAAAAGAATGAAGAAAAAGTAGATTTGCTTAAGAATAAGAGAAATTAACACTTGTTCATAACACAGAACCAGAAATTTTGGAGTCTTGGTTATGAACAGTGGTTTTCCTACCAAAAAAATCCTCTAGAATAATTCAGCACACATATGATATAATGATTTAATAATTTTACATTGTAAGTAGAAAAGTTTGGTGTCTATTTGTTTACATACAATTTTATTTCAAATAGAAAACAGGATTTGACTAATCGTTCATAACATAAGACACTTGTCGCTTTTTCTGTCAGTTTGAGGAGATCAGCTTTTTAAATGGATTTCTTTCATTTTACATTGATCAAGCAATATTAAAACTTGCATATTCTATTAATTAACCTTTTCTGTTCATCTTTAGCATAAGATCTTCTAAATTCATATGCAAAACAACTGAATAAAGTTATATTTAATAAGTACCCTTACCTTAGTTTCTGTTCATAACCACAGAGCCCAGGCTGTAAGATTAAGAACAAAACTATATTATTGTCACATTTTACAGTATGGGGTAACTCTAGTCTTCATTACCTGCTCCTAAAGGAAGAAATTTTCGCCGTGTAATCCATAAGTGTTTGCAGTAAGCTGGCTATAGTACTCTGTAAGCTTTGGCTTTACTGTTTTCTGAATGGTATGGTGACTGGCATGCCCTTTTCTGGAGTCTCCAATAATTCATCACGATGTTTAGGGATAATGTTTAAAGATAATGCGGACTGATCAATGTTAAATATACCACTTCTATTTAATATCAGTAAGGATTCTGGTAAATCAAACTGTAAGTCTTGTGAGTCACAAGATAGATTGTGAAGATCAAGATGAGTGTTTACTACACTCCAAAATTGGAATACAGTTTGTCTCTGATAAATACCTTGCAGATTTTTCATATTCCGATTGAAATGAAAATGCACAATTTATCCACGATTTCTCCATACTTTGAACTAAAGTTTTAGCATCTTCCTGTTTTATAAAGTCATGTTAAAGTAAAAACTGCAAGAGATCTTCTGCTCCTGTTGTTTTGCCGCCATCATTTGTATCCAATGAAACAATAGAGAGTACAGACAAGGGAGATAACCACAGTAATACAGGTATGGGGTTCCAAAAAGGATAGTTAAATTAACGATGTAAATTCCAACATTTTGGATAAAAAATTATTGTTAACTTACGTGTAGGAAAATAATTTGCTATGAAAAGCAAATAAAAATATATTCAGAATGTATTTTCTACCAGGAACATATGTATAAGTTCTTTTTTCTGTATAATTTGGCTAAAGGACTTGAATTTTATAAAACTGAATACAGTTTTTTCCACTTGAACTTTATAGATTATTGGTGAAAAGATGCTTCTGATGAAAATTATTTATTTTTAAAGTATTTATATAAAAAATAACAACATTCTAACTATTTACAGTCAGTTTTTGTTCGACATGAGTATGAAAATTAGTCAATATTCCATTTAAAATTTAACCAACTTCAAGCAATAAAAAGAACATCGAATAGTAATTTGCTAGATAATTAAATTCATGAGAATTGGGTCCTAGGTAGACAGTTTGCAGCAAAAAACAGATACTTTTAGGTGTTCACTTTCAGACTATAGCTTTATAAAAACGGGGTCTTGCCGAATCCATTTTTAAGTTAATAAATCAAGGATTTGGCACTGTGCCAATTTCTTTGATTTTAATTAAGTCAACATTTATACAGTTTAATACAACTCTAAACTGTCCATTTCAATGAGATTTATGACAATATATTAACTATATTTCTTGATAAATGCTACAGACAAGGTGATTTTTACAGTATTAAAACCATGTTATTCTGGGAAAATTTATTCTAAAAATAGAAAGCATTGATTCTAAATATAGAACAGTCGGAAGAATTTTTTACATGTGGTTTATGACTTTTTATGTAGATATCTTTCAAACACATAACACATTTTGTTACTTTTAAAACGTTGCTCCCTGACAAAATTTTGATATTTGCATGGTTTTCTCATAGACATGCTCTTAATGTGACTCAACTTATAATGAAAATTATAAACAAGTGCTACCAACATTAAAAACATGTTACAAATATGAACGATTTCATCGACTTTGTAGGAAAGTAGGGGTTTAGCAAATTGAACAGGAAGACAAATGAATGGAGTTTCAAAAGTGGTAGGAAGGTTGATCATCAAAATAGGCTACGGTCCAATTGATAAAAACTGGTACTGGACTCTACAATTGACAGCCAAAAAGCTATCATCTTGACCCAGGACGAGTCGTATGTCATGTGGACGAGGCCGACATTATTATAACGAAGATAGAAAAGAAGAACAGTTTGTGAAGAACAGTCTGAAGTTTTCACCAAAAATTCACTATCTAGAGAATAACTAGCTTTATTTTATTGGCAATCACACAGAAATACACTCAGACCGAAAACAGTAGACTCTATCCCTTACCTTATTTATATTTAAGTCACCCCTATCTTTTTACTAACCAGTGATGTTTAATGAGTTTATTGAGAGTGTTTCAAGTACCAAGGCCGAAAATTTGTCTATGTCGCAGAATACCTTTGGAAACATTAGCTATACAGCAAATGACTACGATATTAATTTTTATGGTTGTTAGAAATGCCAGATGACACCTGAATTTAAATTAATCTTGTTGACAGTTGTAACGGACTAAAACTCCCTAAACACATGAATTAGGTTTACGATTGATACAAGCACACTTACCTGTTCAATGGTTTTATTGTAGACTGTTTTAATAAAGTGCGGGGTTTCGTCAGCCACACTGTCAAAGATTATAATCATTGCAAATGGATACTGTAAAAACAAGTATAAATTAGTTTGGCTTAAGAAAAATAGCACATTACAATTATTAGTATTTTATATATCCATTATTAATCATTTGTAAATATTTCTCAATACAAAAACGGTTAGTTTATAAAGTACTTACGTAAAACTATTCAAATCCATTCATTGAAAGGTGGAAATTTATAACCACTTAAGATCCGATCACAAGGGGTAAACCTCAATATATGGTGCAAAATATGGACAGAAAAGGGGAAAAATTGAGGCAAAACTAAGTGAGCGAATCAGTCTAACGCAAACAAAATATATTCTTACCCCAATACCCTTGTTGAGATGTTTACAAGTTTACATCATTCGCGACAATTTTGTTTTTTTTAACCATACATGTGTATTTGTCTAAATGATATTGGGTCGCCTGCACTCTCTCTGGAATATTCCATGTTAAATATAGGAAAAAAACGTGCACTCAAACACCAAGGCATGTGCATTGCATATTAAATTATATTTTAAAATATTTGATTTATGTTTAGTTGTTTTCTTATTCAGAGTGAAGTCATTACAAAGCTGTTTTTGTTTAAATTTATTATCATTCATTTCATAGCAGCATGCAAATGAGTGACCAGAATATGACCTGAAAAACAGATATTCAAAGCCGTCCCCGGGTGACAATAAAACAAAACCGTGGCAACTGAAATATTTAATTTTTATTATATATACTTTATACATTAAAATGCCATTTTATATAGATATAAGCCATTGTAGGACAATACAATTAACTTTGTGACAAAGTTTGATTTCAATTTGCTAAGGGTTTTAGAAAAGGAACTTGTGTTTTGGGCCATTTTTAAGACGGCTAAAGTTTGTTCAAGTTTACAGTCGCCGCCGACGCAGATATGACAATAAATCAGATGATCCTGTTAGCTAGTCTGCAACGCAACAACCTTTTATTAAGAACAATGTTTTAAAATATTTTTAAATAGCAATTGTGGAATGGTATCGCTCGGTATAATATACAAATACAATTACTGCAGAAGTAAGGTATTCGTTATAGGTGGATATATCTTGCAATACATTAGATGACGATAATAGGATATCATATCAGAAATGTATTTCAATTGTAAAAAGACATCTTTTTCAAAATACATACTTCGCAGGTCAGTCTATATCTGTACATGTAATTGTTCCTTTTTATCTGAAAAAAGAGAGAAAGAAATCGTATGAATAAAAAATTCAATGATAATAAAAATCGCTTTTCACAAATTCTAAAAAACCCAAATGATTCATCACTACACATACGTTTCCTTGTTTCGGAAAACCATAGTTGCTTGTTCCAAGTACTAAATTGACTTTGCTAATGCAACATATCATTGCAAAAATTAATCTAATTAGAGTTACATTAGCACAGCCTTTTGATAGAAAAAGTGCAAATAGTTGATTTAAAGTCACGAAGAAGTGTTTAATTTTTAAAGAAACTTAACAAGTATCATCCATAAGGTCTTTCGATACCATACTACGGTAGTTATTAAACCCCACTTGATCATCACAAATACTAATTTTGATTCAAATGATCAAGTGGCTTAAAAAAGCAACTCTAAAATAGCAAATAAAAGATGTACACCTTGCATTTCGATTAACCTAGCCGTAAATTGGATAAGATTACATTCTTCATATCAAATTCATATGTCACACACAGTTCTCAAAGAAGCTATTTGTAGCAGGTGCAGAACTTCAATATATATCCAAACATTCTGTGAAGTTTCATAAGTCTAATTAAAAAACTATAAAGGAAAAGTAAATTTAACATAATTTATCTATAACCTGTTTTGAACTTTTTGTTCAAATATCAACAATAAAATGTGTTTAAACTATAAATTATTTACTATACATGCATAAATCCACCAATATGAGACAGTATCTGGAAGAAACACTTTTAATGAATTTTCCAAGAAAACCTATGTAAACATTAAGTATTTGGGATCTTGTCCAAAAGCAAAAACACGCCATCTGTTAAGACCACCCTATCATAACATAAAAATAAATCAACATTGCAGCTGATATTAAGATTTTTCAATCGTAATTAGAAAAAAATATATAAAAGTTCTGAATGGAACCTGAAACAAAAACCAAATTATCAAACATTTCAACCTTAGTAGGTTTCTAACGGAAAAGTGGTGCTGTTGTAGGTAGGAATTGTTTAAATGTTGATGATGAGATCATCGCAACAACACATTTTAAGTCACTTGATTATACAAAACAGAACTTGATAAATAGATGTTATAGTAATATAGTTTCACTTTTAAAGAGAGTTTTAGGCTTTTGCACTTTCTGGATTTAAAAAGAACGCCTATATAAAATGACCTTTTAATTCAATTTCTGAACAACACAAGTAATGTGCCTTTAGAAATTACTAAATTTGAAAAATATTAGATAAAATAAGAGAGGTTAAGTTATAGAACATTATGACCTTGCCCTGACCTTTTTTATATTTATTTTAAAATAAACAAATAAAAGAAAAACAACAATCAAATTTCTTGTAAAATAAAAATAAAATCATCAAACATGACGTTGAGCGAAATGATTTTGACCTCTGAACTTTTAATATATGCATCCTTTTTCATAAAAAAGCGTTTAATAAAAATGAATCACTTAACATACATTGGACGTGATGAGAAATTAGAAATAGAAGTTTGATCTTGACCTCTAACAGTTTGAACTTGATCATGCTGAAGGTCAACAATGAACAACGGTGAAGAGCCTTTGTGAATATCTGTTATGTCTATTTATATATGGTTAAAAATCAAATTACTATTCACCAATCCAGGGCCGATAACTTACAAAGGATCATTTAAAATATACCCCCTAAAAGACTATTAAGGGATCTACATTTTGATATGGTTTTAGTTCTATTAATCCTATTGTAAAGGAGATCTGCACACAACATATAAAAATTATGAGACCTTGAACTTTGACCTTTTGACCTCTCAAGGTCAAGGTCAATGATAACCAATAGTGAGAATCCTGTGTCAATATCAGTTTTAGTTACTGACATATGGCTATTTAAAGAAATGTCATCGATCAAGTGCAGATGACTTATGTAGGGTCGATCAAAATGTTTGGTTACTACTAGACCTTATCATACCTTTAGATCTACATTTTGGTCAAGGTTTCAAATTTGTATTCTTATGATTAAATATAAGATCTGCCCACAACAGAATGCCAAAAAATAGAATAACAGTGACCTTTTTCAAGATCAAGTCAATGATGAACAACAGTGCAAATTCCAAGTCGCTATAATATTTGGTTAATGAGTTACAACGTTACACTATCAACTTCCAATCAAGAAAGGGAGATAACTTCTATAAGATGTCAAAATATTCTTTGATGCGATATGTTACAATTTATTGCAGTCCAGCTCAAAACATGTTGAAACAACTTTCGTTGCAAAATCATTTATGGTTTTAAAGTTTAGCTGCACACAAGGTTTTCTGTGTCATGGGAGACAACACATATACATGTAAAATGTTCTATTTGCCATGGATTACCGCGAATGCGAAATGTCTAATACACCTCTTTACATCATGTCTGGAAACAAAATTTATAATGGGCAATGAAAATTTGGCATAAAAAGTAAGGCTTTCCCCTCGGAAAGTGTAAAGACGTCATTACGAGCAATACTTTTTATCCCTTCAAAAACACAAGGTCAACGAATACAATTTTTCAATACTTTGAAAATTCATGATAAGATTTGAAGTAAATATAGATTAAAAATGATTAAAACAAATTATTTTCTACCATACAAACACAACGTTTTTTCTTCATTAAGTCAAGTAAGATCTAAGGAAACGCTAAGGTTGTAATCTTAAACGATACTCACTATTTCATAGTCAAATTGCTGGTGCAAACTGACTATTCCATATCCATCTTCTACTTTAGCTGACAGAAAGTGATCAGACGAGCCAAGCCCAAACACGACTACACCTCCAAGGCTGATATTGTATAAGACGAAACCTAACACATAACATACCCATTAAACAATTACTGTTGTATTGTATTATCAAAGAAACATGCTCAATTCTATGATAGATTTTCATGTACTATTATTTTATTAGGTTGTTTCATCAAACAAATAACACAATTGATTAGATGAAATAACAACTATGTAAATAAAATATTGTTTCTAAAAGTAAACTGCATAAAAAGTACTACACATGCCAACATCTTATATCTAATATCTAAATCAGACACAATCAAAATACAGCCAAATTTGATACTTTTATGAAAGATTTTTAAAAATAATAAAACTGAGGTTTTTTGGTATTTTTTTTATCTTTTAAGTGTTTAAATTTCAAATACAGTTTATACTTGTCAGTTGCATGTTTTTTATAATAAAACATACCAACGTTTGTATCAGCATTCATTCTAAAAAAGGGTGCTTGATTAAGACCATTGCAACCGTCTATATGCTTTGTATCATCGGTGAAACTTATCGAAAAACCTATAGAATGAAAAGTTTAATAAAAACTAATAATAAATATAAATTACATGCTAAATGTCAACACAAATGGCTAAAAATAATATTATATATTCTATGGTAAATCCTTTAGTAAATGTGAAAGTATAAGCCTAATAATGCCTTCTAATTAGCAATTATCTGAACGTCATTTATTTTAAATATATAGTGTCTTCTTGCAAAAACGGTTAAGTTAAATGAGTCTTATTTTAGTTTAAATAAAACACCATTTAATTTGTTCGCAGAATCTGCATACCATATAAAACAGGTTAATCACCAGTATCTGCAAAAGCTTCATTTTGGTTAAACTCATGTTGTTCTATCTGAAATTACAAATATTATAAAAGAACAACTTTTTGTTGTTTAACTCATTTTAAAAAACATTGATACATTTTTAAACAAAATAAACTACATTCATCACTTAATTACTAGTAATGTAAATCAACAAATGATGAAGGGCTTCATTTACAGTTAAATATAAATATATATGAATTAAAAAATAGAGCTTACTTCTTCTCAGGATCGTTATAAGTTGTGAAATGTACACATCATAGGAAGGTACAGTTGGAATGTTCTTATCGATGAATAGAAAGTTGATAAAAGGCAAGTGAAGTCATCACCTTTGTCTAATAGTCTATTTTGTAACTTCCAATAGTCTATTTCTTGAAGTAGGACTAAGTAACAACCCGACATAAATGTAGTACATTTAGTGGTATCTTTAATTTTTTAGCTAGCCAGATAAGAAGAATACAACTAGTCACTGAATTGTTCCGAGACAAAAAAATCATCACTAAAGAGGAATGTGAAATTTAAGGTCTACGCCATTGTCTTTTCCTATTTCTTCAGCAGGCCTTCATGATATTAACCTCATAAAAATATAGGTCGACGAGGAGAGAAGCACAATTAGTATTCATAGGAATACCAACAGTCTGTTGAAAAGTATGTTCTCAAATCATGCCAAATGTGTGGTCAATCAGAAAATCTAACATTTGACAGATTTGATCTTTAGTATATTTATTATCTGATTACGAGTCACTAATGACGAAGTAAGTTCTATCATGTCTAATTAACAATTATCGTTTTATTCCATTTGTCTTAGAAAACAGCGTTTAATAAGATCTTTAAGCCTGGTTTTAAGCTGCACATAAGCCAGATGACCGTGTAGAGTGTCGACAAATCAACCGTTTTCATGCTGTTCTATTGGCGGTAGATATTTACCTAAACATATCTAGCATGCCTTTTATTATCCCCATTTCATTCATGCCACTCTTTAAGTAGCAAGTGTCATTTTGTAAGGCCCCGTTTTATTGCTGTTAAAATAGTGGTCAGAAGTTTCGATTGAGGTTTGGTAGTACACTTACACGATCCTGCCTGATTTAGATTTTCTGTTGAAAACGTAGTGGATGCGTAAGAATGATTGCCAAGTGCACTCTCCATGCCATGCCTAATTCTTTTATTAAACACTCTATATAATGTTTTTGCAGATAAAAATAATTTTAAGGGCGTTATCTGTTAGCACATTGTTTTATCAGCATCAGGATTTATGAAGACTGATGATGCTTTAATACTCATAGACCTTTAACCACACACTTAGACAATACATCAATTTCCTGGTCTTCTTGTTTTGCAATTTTTTGGCTCAGTCCTCCATTGAATCCATCAAAAATTTATAGCGTTGTAATTCCAGTTGATGGATTTAAGTGCACGGTATTTCGGCTTTTGGAGAATTATGGGAGCCTCCACTGTCAACAGTGTTTATAGCTCCAGTTATCTCGAGACCCAAGTGACTGTATATAAATAAAGAATTGTGGCAAGAGCAGTCGAGATTTTTTGCTTTGAACTCATTGATCAAAAGATCTTGTAATACACATTCGTAAATGAAGATTCTGGTTGCAATATACAGTGGCGGATCCAGGGGGCGTAAGGGGCGTGCGCCCCCCCCCCTTTAAAACAAAGGAAAGGAAAAAAAAGAGAACAGGGATTGTAACAACCAGCGCCAAAGGCAAAAATGTAATCCCCGCTCGTCCTCGCCATAAATTAATGCATTAACGGTACTACCCCTGCGGTAAATGCGCCTCTGCGAGGCGCGGGAGGACCACTTCGTGGCCCTCCTTTTCCGATATCCCCCTTTTTACGCCCCCCTTTCGAAAATCTTGTATCCGCCCCTGATAAAGATGTATAAGTTTATGTAAAAGATATATCTGTACGGATTTGATTTTTGAAGTATGGTGGAATTTGACAAGTAATAGAGTTGTGTTACAACATTGATAGCATCTATGCATTTGTTAGCAAAAAATACAGAAAGAACTTACGGGCTTATTGTTCCAGCTTATGTATTAACCGGTTAGAACAATAAAAGATTTCCAATGTCTACAATTATTCTTACTTATCTATACTGAGTGGACAAAGGGTGTGTTACAAATGACTGGCGACATTCCCTGCGTACAAAATGAAGTACTTTGAGTAGAATAAAGTATAATTTAGTGCAAAAATGAAGTAGTCTTAGTGGTTTTTAGTCAACAGTAATAAGCCATTTATTGATACATCAGGCAATAAAGCAGATGTATAATCACTATGACTACGGTTTTGTCTGAGATTATGAATGAAAAAGTCCATCACATTTACACTGCTGTAACTAGGATCGAAAAGGTTACTGCATCTTTATCGTATAAGCGAGTTCGCAGTTTCTTAATGCGCATGTGTATATTTTTAAAAAAGGGAATAACCCGCTAAGGTTAAAAGGTTAACGTTCGGGACGCAGGTCGAGTGTTGTAAAAGAGACACAATCAGTGCAAACGCTTAACTTGTGGTGTTTCTATTCATCTCTTGACTATTCCTGGTGCTTATATAAACCAACCACGATCCATTTTAAATTGAATTTCGGCAAAATTGTTTTACAATCGGATACCAACCGTTTCCAACAGGCCGTTAGGCTATAGACTATAGTAACCAGAAATATCATGTATGGCATTATTTTAAACTGAAATCATGGGGCAAAGTAGTTGGTATGACAAACACTGTTGTTCTTGTAAGACCTAAAGTTTTTATACAAGCAGAATTAAAATGGTCTATTAAGAGCAAGCGAATTTTTAAAATTTTAGTAATTCTCTCCTGTTGCTTTTTTATATTATGTTAATAGTCAATGCAGTAATTTGTTATGCCAGGCTGCTTCTGCCTCTTAGTGCTGTGTTCCTAACTTTCTCAAAAGTGGTCTTGTAATTTTTGCGCTGTGGTCTGGTTGTTAAATTTTGGAATTATTCTATGTGTCCATTTTATTTGAAGAAATTTGTCAATGATTGCATAATACCTGTACATGTCAAAAGTTGCCCAAAAGCCTCAAGCATCACAAATTCAACATACAGCCTTGTTTTATCTGTCTTTGTTGGCAGGGGTTTATCCAGAAGGTATAGGGATATGCAGACAGCGTTGTGAAAATTTTTAAGAAATATAATATTTTTTGTATTAAACAAATCTTTAAAAGTCATCTTTTCTTCAGTTTAGGGTAGGCATCTATTTGACACCTTCCCAAACCATTCTATAATTGCTGGCTTTGATGTGAAAAATGTGACTTGAAATTTTTATGAATGGACAGACGAACAGACAGAGGTAAAGCAGTATACCCCTTGTTCTTTGGAAAGGGAATATATTATTTCAAAACTGTATATTAAATCATTAAATATTAAAGTCAACAAGATTAGTACACAAAGGAAATGTAGCAATATGCTTTCTCCTTTTGCCACTGAGAAAAAGTTAAATATTTTTAAGTCCAATAACTCCTAAAAAATTAAAGAATTAAAATTGTGTTGATGTATGCTTATCATGTGTAACATTACAGCAAAGTTTTATCCGAATCAAATGAGGTCATTGTCAATTTATGAGGAAAAAGTCCCATAACATGATAACTCATATTAATCTACTAAAATTCCTGCACAGTTTCATTTAACATCCAATTCAGGACGAGTTGCAGATACTTCATTGTTGGCCAACAGAAAATTACATTTTTACTTCAAGTCAACTGGGGCCATCTAATATTGATCATTTAGTTGTATATACTACTTTATATTTTCGTGGTCCGTTTTGGTTATGGGATGAAACATCCCCATCTTGCACCCCTTTCTTTGACATATTTCCCATTTAATTAAATTAAGTTTTTCTGGTATGCCTTTAATTTAGTTTCCTTATCCGCTGACAAAACCGGTTGTACTCCCATCATCATGATGATCATGATCAACTTCAAAGTAGCGCCATAGCGGAATACGTAAGGACATCCAGTTCTTTCTTCTTGCCAGCAGTTCCAGACACTAAAAACTGCTGCAACAATAATACCGTCCACCTTCTAAAGGTGTCAATCGATACAGTGTCTAATTTCTTCCATATGATGCGCGCATTGTTTATCTTATTTACAATCCCACAATGTCTGACTAATTTTCTCGTATTAAACGGAAGTGGTCCGAACTGCGAACTCGCTTATTGCAATGCCTAGTTTTCTTATCCCGTATTATTCATCATGTCTACCTAGAGGTCTTCTTACTTGAAGATTGTTTGCATGGTGTAGATTTTGTCAGATACGGATCCCGGACCTTCATGGAAAGAATCCGGCTGATTTAAATGTGGATTTTCAGCAAGAAAGTTTGGTAGAATTTATTCCTTAACTGTTTACAGATATGCTTTTTTGGGTCGTCCTTTTGTTTTTAATGCGTAGACAATATTTTCTTATTTACAGTTAAGATCATTAAAACTTTTGGTGTGATTTGTTAGTAAAATAGCTTGATCATTTAGTATATGTTATCAAACTATAACAATTTTTGGCAATTCTCAGATTTACATTTAGAGATAGTACGATGTTAATCTTCCTCCTTATAGCAAAATAAACAAAACTGCTAACATAACCGACGATACAATACCAACAGACATTATCAATATTAATAATTTTTCTGTAGAATGACAGCGAGAAACGTTTGAACAGCGACAAAGATTAACGTTGCAGCTACAAGTGTGTACTTCTTAAGTTCAATAGTTATAAATCTACTATTATTGATACGTTACCTTTGAATTATATTAGCATTTGACTATTGCAAATTAAATCCCATTACGGTGAAAAAAAATAAAAATAAAATATTTAATGTTATGTGTAAATGAACACAGAAAAAAGCCCACCATTTATGAGGTCGAATAGAACATAGCTTAAAAATTAGCGTTTGCACTTTTCAACAAGCACCTGCATATGTGAAAAAAGCTTATAATGACTCTATGCATTGGTGTGATTTTAAAAAAGGCAAAGTGTGAAGTTTGGAAAAACAAAAAATATTAATAATTAACATATTTGCAAAGTTCTTATTAAAACTTTTTGAAATGGCTAACTTGAATTCCATCGATATAAGATTCAGATTAGTTAAATTTTTTTATCTAGTAATTTTCAAAATCTGTGTTCATGAATTTGTATTTTAAAGTTACAAGATATAAGCATGTTAAGTGTTGTTTAATTTAGATATTTTATCAAATTTATGAAGTATAAACTTTCTGAAACGATTTGATTTATAAAGAGAAAACTTACTGTATTGCCTATTACATTGAACTGTTTGTCATCTCTAATCAACTGTTAACCAAAAATCGAGGTGTGCTGTTTTTCTAGTTATTTTTTTCAATTGTTGTTTGTTTCTTTTTTTTGAATATCTTTGATAATGAGTTTTGTGACAATACTATTGCTTACACATTATGTGCATTACATATAATTACCTGTATCTTTGCTGTGAAAATTAAGACAAACGAACTAATAAGCAGCATCCTAATATATAACATCTCATAAAACTTAAAATTATGAGATATGCTATGTTGGGTTGAATTTTTCTCGGATTTCAATGGTTGAATATATCAGTGTCATTTTATGAATCGTTTTTTTGACTGATTTTATTCCAAGGCATTACATTAATTATTTTAACAAATACCACGAAGAAAAGCACATGCAATCAACAATTAGAGATTAAAATTGATATTAAGTAACGCATTTAAAAGGACAGCATAATGTACTAAGACATTATAAAGTAATCGCAAGTCAATATGGAAAGAAGAAAAGAAATGAACACAAACTACTATATAGAAAGTCAAATGCGTGGTCAGAAAACCAAAAATATAAATTCACGGAAATATTTTTTATACTGAACGCAGAAAACAAAGAACAACTAAATCTGAACTCTAGAGGTAAACCCGTGCAAGGCAAAGGAACTGAAAGCCATTATTATATTGGCAACAAATTCTTGTGTGAGGAAGACGCTCCTTAGCAACCAACCAATGTATAATGTCGCGACCGTAGAGCTTTCAAAGTGAAGACTTTAATATAACTGTAAACAATCACCGCTTAAGCAGTTTTCTGTTATGTTCCAGACCTTTCAGATATTATGCACAGGTCCTAAGATATATTGTATTAACTTTGAGATATAAAATCCGTATGAATGCGCTATTGGAATGTGGCCTGGCTACAGATAAATGGGAAGTTTATTTTTGGAGAGTTAAAAGCTTATTTATACTTGTATAAGAAACTTGGATCATAATTGGTCTTCATCGTTCATTTTCAGGTATAGCTCAAGGTAATAAGCAAATTAAATTTAAGAGTTTGTATTTTTCTTCAGTTCATGCTCGTCCATCAAATCACCATACCGTAAATTATTTAAAGATAAAGCATAATCTATATAGCGGATGCTAACATTTAAGGACTGAACTAATGAGATAAACTTATCAAAAGCAAACCCTTGTTCTTACGATTGTAACGCTTTTGTTTGTACAGCTATAAGTTCCAATTCTTGAAACATCCACTTGATTAATGAACCCTACCTTTCTAAAATGTGTTATTCTCTAGTGTTAAAAAATCCTTTTTATGTTAACAATGCGCTTTGTTCAATTGATAACAGAAGTTTGCACATTCTTCCTGGTTTAATCACTAAGATAGCACATAAAGTTCATACTTGCCTAAATTTACCAATGACAAGTTAGTAGTATTTTCATTTCACTGATATTAATAATAGGTAGGGATTTGGATAACAGGCATAGGCAATATAAATCCTATCCTAAAAATAATAAGATGGAAAGTAGTCAGAATGCAGATAATACAAAAGTATACAGGCAATAATAACATCCATGTTTTTGTCTATTCAAAGAAAACTTATATTTAATATTAATATTATATTTAATATTTGTAAAGTAAGATGTAAATTAATTTTGAAGCAATGTAAATTATACTGAGTACTCTGTAAGGGGATTTGAACATCATACAGTTAGAACTATACTTATGAGAATATAAAGTACATAGATTAAAGGTAATTCCTTCATATCTTTATATATATATATAATAATCTTTGATTCTAATAAACTTTTGAATAGTTATTGAGTGCAGAGCAAAAGAAAGTTATATAATTTGGTTTTCATAGGTATATTTGAGAAGAAAGGTAAGTTTGGAAAAATATTTGGATGAAAAAAAAAACAAATATGAATCAAATGTGGTAGCAAATAACCAAAAATGTGTATAAAGACAAAAGGACCATTAAGTAAATATATTAGTAAATAAATCAAATAGGGTAGTAATAACATAAAAAATGGCTTTCCACTTTAATTGACATTTTTAACATTGCAGATTCACAAAAACACAAATTTTCAGAATCCATCTATACTAGCGACTACACATGAAATGTTGGGTAAAATGACCGCTTTGAAAAGCAAACCACCTATATAAAGCAACCACAATTGGCAAAGTACACTGTCTGGAGCACATGCAACCACTTAACTTAAAAACCGCTTTTTGAAAGTGAAAATTGTGTTTTGTTGTTGTTTTTTTAAATAGATCGATGCTACCCCCTTTGGTTTATTAGTTCTAAAGTCTTATTGTTGCTGTTCCAAAATTAACGATCGTGAGCCAATGGGTTTGAGTAATTAGATTCAATTCATCAAGTCATGTGAGTACATTGGCAGAAGGAACCTGAGTTGTTTGTTTTTTTCTTTTTTTAAAGACAGTTTGTAATGTCTTTTTGTATTTGTAAGCGCAAATAAAAGAGTTAACACAAAGATATGAGTTTTTTATTTAATATATATAGAACGCGTTGATCTATATGGTTGCAGAGATATTATAGCGGACTTCGTATTAATTTTTTTTTGGCATCGGAAACTGCGTATAGTACACACGTTTAATTAATAGCAGCGCGATGTATAACAGAGTTTAATAAAGGTCAAGTTACCAGACGTCCGCCAGGATGCAGTAGTGACATTTTATTTGAAAGGAATGCCTTTTTTCAATCTATTCAAAAGTTAAAATGCCACAAAATTGACTTGATGAGAAAAAGAGGAAAAAACTCATAACAACCTGAAAAAAATAATTCGCTTGATATGTTATAAGATTGTTCGCTGACCATATTTCATTGTGATATCTTTGCAAAGTTTTAATCACAGGGCGAATTACTCCGTAAAAGAGTTTAGTGTTGCAGGGTTGACAAGTGTTAGACGTAAAGTGAAATACATTCATGGTACAAACTTTCTTTACGACATGTCGTGAAACAAAATTGATAATTTATAATTTATAACTGAAGAAAAGAAAACGCTACAGACAAAAAACAAAAACGCTTCTTACTCCGTGAATGGAAAGCCTTAAATATAGTAAATGACATAAATAACATATAGGAGCAGCGTTTTGGTGAAAAGTTGTCATGAATTCATGATACTGCAGGTGATGCAAGCTTTAAATATTTAAAATCTGTACATGTAACTGTTATATAAATATGCATGTTCCTACAACAATATGATAAGGTGGGAAATGTAAAGATAGCAATATAGCACTATTTATAATATTAAATTTTTGTTTTTGTTCTCAAAAGTATCGCGCTGCTTTAAACAAGTATCGCGATGCGATGATTTTGTCAAGTATCGCATAAGTATCGCGATGCTTTCAACAAGTATCGCTATAATTTTAATAAGTATCGCGATAGTAACATGCAAGCCAATAGAAACATCATAAAAGGTATTAAAGTTAATATATATAGTTGTAAACACATGTATGTGATATAAACAATTTTATACCGATAAAAACAGTCGAAATCAAAATCAAAGAAGCAAAGGCTTGTTAAGAAATGGAATCTGAATTCAATTCCTTTTATACATACATACCTTGCACATCAAAATCGATTATTTCAAGCAACTATATCACAGGAAATGATCACGATTTGTCGAACCCTTGTTTGTTTATTTTAAACGACAACGAATAATTAAATAAATTTGAGATTTATTATTTTTGAAGGCTTATATGTCTATAAAAATGGGTCCGACAAAAAACTTAGCAACTTAATTTGCTTTACTTTCAGAAAGGTTATGTACATTATTTTGAAATTGAAATTGATCAAACATGCAAATTATTTTCAGTTCAACAGTGTCTACTTTATGATGAGTTATATCCATTCCCTTTTTCGGCATTGAATTATTGCTCCAGTTTATAAAACTTTTCAATGTTTGCTTGAAAAAGCTAGACTTTAAAGAGTTAATAAAGTACTCATATATGATTGTTTTAACGCATATGTATTTCGTAGCACTTGAATACAAATACAATATAAAACTATAAAATATGACTGCATTATTTGCTATACTAGTAGGAGAAGAATATTTCCATTCTTATTTGTTACCAAAACATTCAAGACACATGTGACATATCGTTTGTTCTTATTATAAAAGGTTTATTTTTAGAACAGTACAAAACTAATTGACATTTCTACGATGACAGTAGTTGATGTGGTGTGAAACAAGTTTATCAAAAACGGCCACAAGTTAAACGAATCTCAACTCTTATTGTTCTTAACAATCTGATTTTTTTGCAAACGATTTTCTCAAACGGCTTTCCAAATTCTATATAAAAACATGATGACTCCAAAAGATATTTTAAATGTGTTTGATTTGCAAAAAAGACTCCTGGCATACTACAATTCAGATGCTGACCTATGTTCTTAACTGTTGAAATTTCAGCTTTTCACCGATTCCTTTTGCATAAACGATTTGCAAATTGACCGTCACTTAAATGGAAATGTACACATCCACCGAATGTTTAACACTTGTTTTGCAACGTCATAAATCAGACGAATGTAAAATGTCGTAAAATTATATTGCTAATGACACTCACAAATACAACAGTAGCCGAACTTCTTAGTTTTTAACAAATATAATTATTATTGACTTTATATTATAAACCTTTATATTTTTTATAGCAAGTACATAAAGCTAATGATTTATGTTGGTTTTACATGAATTATTCTCTTTATTTTTGAAAACTGGAAGTAAAATAAACAAATTTATTACCTATCATATACATTTTGCAGGAAAAAATTTATTATAAACAAACTCATTATTGGTTCTAAGGGGATGCAGGACACCATCCGCCATGTTCGGTTTGGGCAAAAATAATGAAAATGAATTTTTTAACAAGTGAAAGTAATTTTAACCAAAAAATACCATTTTGTAGCACTTTTTGACCATTTTTTTTCAATAGATAAAAATTTAACTCTGAAACCCCAAGTTTTCCTTCCATAACTAAAATGTATACCAATTGCTTGGCTTGAAATTATATAAAAAATTCAGAAAATTTCATTGGACAGAATTTTTGTGATATTGTATTTTAGTGATTTTTTTCTCTTCTCTGTATAATCTATTAGAAAATATTTAAAATTTTAATGATCAACCCCTTGAAAATAAGAGCCCTTATTTTTTATTTTGAATTATGATAACTTGTATAAAAAACTAAATATATGGCGAATTTCAAGAAAATTCATTGACAAATTATTTTCAGTGAAAGTGTCCCGCATCCCCTTAAAAAGACATTAATTTATTACTTGTTTAAATTATTCATTTTCTATGAGCTATACGAATGAAATAAGTACTTAGACACACCATGGTACCCATGTAAAAGATATAAATCGAAGTATTGCTCATTATAAATTTATGAAACATAACTGCCTTTTCGTCTCTTCGTTTTATTTTGTGTATATAATAATGTAAGAATTAAACAATTGGAAAATTAATGCCAAAATGTTTTGTAGTTTAAAGTTGACAAACATGTTATTGGTGTACCAACTTCAAATACGAAACACATTTCTACAATGATTTTGACGAAATAAACATAGAAGATTCTCGTTTAACATCAAACTATAATTTTCTACCGGGCAATATTATTAGCCGATGAGGAAATCGGCTGGCTTGATTTAAATCTCAATACCTTGTTATCGATCATGTTTTATGTTTTTTTCAGTGTTAAAGTCCTACAAGTTTTTGATGTTTTTAATTTTCGTAGCCTTTTTTTTCTGGTGTGCATTCACCTTTACGTTTAAGCATGAACCCACCCGACTAGCTTTCTGAAGTGGTTTTTATAACTTTATATTGATGTTGATAAAATCGACAGATGAATTATGCAAAAGGTTGTGACTTTAGAAGAAATATCGACCAAACAAAATTAGCTAACAGATTAAGAACTATATCTGAAAATGCTGTTTCAAAACATAAATTTGATATTATTATTTCTACAGTTACTACTGACAGATATTGCAATAGAAATTTTGGTACAGGGGTGTATGCTGGAATAAGGCGCATTAATGAAAGTAACAACAAAATAACTGAATACCAAGAAAACTGTCAAAAAGACGATCTACCAATTAAAGTCCAAGAAACCGGATAACGTTAGAACCAATACTTAATATAGCAACTACAGAAACGTACCTGATTTGTACGGGCATTTCAAAAGCAATGTTTTAAACAAGATTTCATGGCATATCAAACCTACCGCCTTCATTACTGTAGCATGCGAGTTGGTTTGTTGATGAAAATAGTTGTGTATCATACACCACTGGTCAGTAAGATGTGTATATAATAATCATCCCAGCAGAATCGTTGTGTCATTAAAAATGGGAAAAACTATTTGAACAAGGAAACGGTGTCTATAGTAAAACGTAATAATGGTGATAAATCAATGCAATACGAAATGTAGATAACCTTTCTATTTGCTTTTATTAGCAGGCAGTATGTATAACTTTCATTAATTTTATATAGCCATTATACATTTAAGAGAGAGCCTTTTATATCTCACGATTCCTATTTGCTTCATGCGTTTTTTAATCACACGAGGAATACATGCAAAGTTGTTTAATTCTTAAAATATCTTAAAAGCGAAGATTTGAAATACATGTTTTTTAACAAATTGCTGATATTTAGCTTCCATGCTGCATGAGTCGTACACTGCTGTTCATGGAAAACTCCTTTGAATGGTTTGTTTGGTCTATCACAGTTTCAATTCGAAATGTTGCAAACGCGCCATAAAATCAACTATTTCTATACTTAAAGTCATCTTGCCTGGAGTGTTTTTTTGCCTTGCCTGACAAATGAAAACAGAATATTATTTTCTATTTGATTTTTGCTCTACAAAGGTAAACAGTGCAAGCAAAAAAAGGAAAAAAGAAAGATTTTATTTTTAGATACATGCAATGTATGTTATATAAACCTGGATAAGAGCTAAAATTCTGTTTATTTGCGTCACAGTACGTGATACTTTTCAGTATCATTTGTACTACTCGGAGACATATTGAGCTTATAATAGACTGCTGAAAAAACCTTACCGATCTATGAACCTGTCCAAATTGGTTTATGGAATCAACAACCGGTTTATTTTGAGTTCTGCTTGACATGCGCATTACTCTTTCTTATATAGAACATGTCACCGCGTCACTTATGTGGTACAACCTTCAATAATAATGCCTACCAAAATTAACAGGTACACTTTTTCTTTTATCCAATGTCATTTTTAGCCATTTGACGTCCATTCACGCTCGGCTACAAATTTCATCAGTTTATCAGTAATAATCATTCTAAACTTCATTTGATTTGTGGTATGTAGTGGTATTTTTGTGTCAAACGCCTCGTTTACTGCATATATTCTGTCGGAATGGAATAATTTATATATTTCACTATATACAATATCAAATTATCGTGTGCTACGTCATAGCATTAGATACTGATAACAGTATAAAAGAATTATTTCGTTTGTTGACAAAAATTAGACTATCGAAGACACATAAGGCCACCGTATACAATAATACGAAAACGTTGACTTGCATTTTAACAAGCTGTCATAATATGAAAGAACTTAAAACACGAAAGTGTGAGCAATAAACGCCAAACTGACACGAATAATATGCGTTACATTGTTTGGACAACTTGGAATGTGATCTGAAGAAATAAAGGAATTTCAATAGAAAAGGCATCCAATTATAAAGACATACAGTATTCCAGAGCGGTACAAATAGTGAGAGGATGGCTCATGATTAGATATTTGTTTTTATTTTACACGGTGGTTATGTAATGGTCGCTACGATAAGACTGTAGAGGAAATATGTTTTGTAATTTCAAGAAATGCCGCCGTCGAGTGAATCTTCATATGTTTCTTTTCAGTACGCGTGGGAAATATATTTTTTCCATGAAATATATTTTTTCTGTGAGAAGTCAGAAAATTCTCCGTACAAAGACAATTCGAGAGTTAAAAAATCGATGGACGGATTCTCGGATAAGTGATCACAAAAAAAAATCTGAATGTTTGGTTGGCACTAAAATACTGTAATACAAATATCTATTGATGTATAATCTTAGGTTTATAACAATTCGACTAATTTTTTTATAGTGAATCTTTAGCTGAAGCGTTCTCGGTTTAAGAGTACTACCGCTGATATAATGCTATAAAGCCGTTTCTTGTTATAAGGATTTTTACAGAGTGGGAGAGACGCTGCTAACAAAAAGGACATAATGTTTTCATCTAAATGTAAAGCCTCCGCTATCGCGATCTTTTTAAATCATACTTAAGACTTTTACATACAATAATGTTGAATTTAGTTAGTTAAAGATAAGCGCTTTGTCTGTTTTACATAGTAGTGACTATTTCTGAATATATTAGTGTTCTGTTCATCGGGAAGTTGATTCGTTTTATATAAGAGATTTTTATATTTATTGTCGCTATTTGTAAAATACTTGTGATTTGGCTTAATTAATATTGTTCAGACATTCTAAAAGGTAGTGAATAGCTTCTTAAAATGCGCAGCTACAACCAAAGAAGATATCTTTTAATATATTTACCAGTGGAATAGTATGATGTGTCGGTGATGACATTTAGATCTTCTTACTACGTTAAATTGATTTCACTTTCGAATAAGGCATTTTCTAAACGACATTTAGGTGTTTTATACTTATTTGTTTTTTTCTCATATTGTAATTAATATTGTTAGTATATTTAAGGAGGCATTTTATGAAAAAGGTTAAATTGTTCAATTTAATAGAAATTCGTCTTAAACTTCAGTTTGCCTATCATGTGTGATAAAAAATGTAGCATACCGTTCACGAATATTAGGGGCCAATTTATTACTTTTGATGCTTTAGTTTATCAAACTAATCAGCATCCCTATTACTGCACTAATCCTGTACATGCACTCGGTTGCATGTATTACTAATTTATATCAAGATCATGGAACGCACTGACCGTATTATGTCACAATAACACTTTAAATAACAAGGATAAAACTACATATTGCAGGTATCATGCACATCTTTATATGTCATTAGCGACCATTTTAAACAAGATTTGCTTTGAAATCTGTCGCGTAACCTTAATCTCACATTGTATCAAAGTTAGTACCTGACTAATAACAGCGGAATGTGATTTGCTTCATAAAATATCCAATCAGTACTAATTTGAATTTATTAATATTTAATGAAGATCAAAACGGAACATCATTTACAATAAGTGTTTCTTTTTGGTGAAAGTATGTACTTGTGTGCTGCAGTTGGATGCTTGATTATTTTTGAATTTACCCACTGCTTCATTACGCCACCAGAGTCGGAACCAGGTAAATTTATACAATTTATAATTCTAATGATTTAAAGACTGTTTATGCATCTAAACAGATATTTAAGCACACTAGATGAATTGATCATAGTTCGAACTAATATAAATACTATAATTTTTTTCTAACTAAAATTATCATAACTAGAAAGCCTTTTAAATTCGTATCAATTTAATGTGTAAATAAATCTCAAGGAATTTCTCCACAATAGCAAAAAGAGGTAGTTAAGAGTTATACGCGACGTCCTTTAAACTAACTTATATACGTGTGTAGAGTTTTCAATTTTGTCATCAGAATATTTAAAATTTGTAATGTACATGTACTATAAGAATATTAAAAATTTATAACGTACTATGCCGTCAAGTTTTAAAGTTCCAAGTCTCGGATTATTTGTATAGATAATATATCCTTTCTCCCTGTTGCTGATTTTGTTGTCATTAAAATCACTGGAGTTGCCGGTTTCTCGGACTTTGATTTGTTGTTTGTCTGTTTTGACAATTTCATCGGTGTTCGGGTATTTTTTTATTACATTCATTACATGGAAATCCTTCCAAGATCTGTATCAATCCGTTAAGACGTAGATGTCTGTATTGAAAATTGTTTTGTTTTCTTAATTTAAAAAGACATCTCTGTTGATGTATTTTAATTTTTTAAATAGTTATAAAGAGATAGAAAATAGTTGAATGACTGCAGGGTCAAAGGCAAGCATGATTTCGATCTTAATGGTTAAGGTATTGCATGAAAAAAAACGCATTTTATATTTATATATAAAATTGTTATACTCATTTTTACATTTTAATTTTGTATTTTATTTGAATAGGAAACAACCAAATTATATAATTATTTTCCATTTCATGAATGTACCTTTAGAAGTGAGCATGAAAATAGGGTAAAATTTTAACATCATCTGAATAACACGAATTTAAGTTTCGTTTTTGCAATCGTTTAGCAATCAAACTTTTCGTTCGACAATCAATAAAACAATAACTATAATCTTGTGCTCTCTTATATAGTAGTTATAAAGTAGTTTGTTTGTTTGTACATGAATGTGGCAGTTTTTATATTTGTATTTTTGGGGCATAAACAAGGAGAGGGTTATGAATTCCATTAACAAGTTCAACAGCGCCACATAATGTTTTATATGAATTTTTTGCTTTTCACCTTGTTTTTGTTTTCGGTCATATGTGCTCTATCATTAAGTGATTAATTGAATTGTATGGGTTATTTGATAATCTTCTGCTATAATCTATGCATACAAACTCATTGTTTCACTAATATCTGCATTTAGAAAAAAACCCACTTTGTAATGTAAATTTAATTAAGATATATTAAGTATTAATAATATCAAGCGCTTATAGCCTGTGGATTACCTTGTCAATCGCTAGAATAAGTTTTCAATATGCAGCACTAGCAATTTGCTAAAAATATCATATACGAGAAAAAAATTGTAAGGTGAACTGTACGAAGTTACGACGTATTTAGGAATTAAACTAATAATAATGTTCTCATATGTATGTATTCTCTTATTCAGTTTGTAAAAAGGGTTTAGCAAATAAGCTATGAAAGAGAGCAGCAATAATGTATGCTAACGCCACTGCTTATATCAGCGTGGTACATTGGTGTACTTTAAGAGCTCAGTCCAAAGGCATGTTAGGAGTTGAATTGTAGTAGTACGGTCTTCGGAAGAAAGGTTATGTGGACTATACTACGCAGATTTTGCTATATGCATGGTGCGTCTTTTTTTTCGCTAATGACGACATTTATATTGAAACCTAAGATGTGCTTTTAAAACGATTTTTGTAACCTAGAAAATCAGTGTTGCCCTAGAATAAAGAAATCCAACTAAATACGAGTACGAAACCATAGAAAAAAAAACAAGATCATCGTATTTTGTACATTGGAACATATTTCATTTCAGAATGTCCTGGTGTTCAATGTAAGAGATTTGATCCAAACACGTGCAAGTGTATATGCGATGAAGAATCAGCATGTTCAGGTATATTATTGGAAACTGCGTGCAGTTTTCTAATGTGAAATAAGAGGGGATGGATGGGTGAAGAGCGGTTGTGGAGAGAAAAAGCTCCCAGCCGTTTGAAATTAATTAGTAATTGAATGGTCTCACTTTTGCACTTTGTAATTTTATGACCAATCTTTATGCAATATGACCAACGAATGGCCTTAGTAATTGAATGTCAATATTAATAAATAACGTAAATCAGTCATAACATATTTATCTTAAAAATTCTCACTGCAACTGAACTCAAAACTTCCATACATAGCACCAACCATCCCCCACCCGGGGACGCGCTGTTACTTGGCTTTGCTTAAATATCATCGAAATTACCAAGGCGACAAATTCATTACGCCAGACGCGCGTTTCGTCTATTCAAGACTCATCAGTGACGTTTAACTCTAAATATTTAATATAATATTCATTGGGAAATGGAATAATAGTTTTTTTCATTGTGAGATGGAATAATATAAGTCCACTGGGATCGAGTAAATACACAATACATGCAGTTCAAAATATTAAATAAAGAGTCTAAAGAAAGCTGCCAAGCAGTACACTTATTTAGTGTCGGATCGACAAACGTGACTATACAGCATAAACAAAAATAATATACAAGTCTAGAAGATTATGCAACGATGCAAATAACGGTGTTTCTTGTAAAATCTATAGGCACAGACAGACCAACGAATAGCCTTAGTCATTGAATATCAATAATATGGAGTAGGCATTGCCGAAATGCGAGCACATACAATATAGTTTTTTATTATCAATATATAATGTGCATTTCATAATTGACGTTTCTTCCGAACACCCTAAATGTGCCTCTAAATTCCAGTGGTCACGTGACGTCTTTCTTGGTAATGGTGACGTCACATGAAATGTAATTTGATTGTCAGTTTTTAAAGATCGATTTAGAGATTGCAAAAAATAGTATGAAATTTTTGTTGTCATTTTTAAATATAATATTAACTTTTTGTCGTTGTCAAATTTATTTTTAAGTCTTTCTTTAAAATTAAATTTGGTGCTTCTTTATTCACTTTGTTCCAGTTTTTTGACGATATCAACTTCCGGACGAAAAAAAAATCAATATCAGCATTAAGCAGATTTTGATCACGTGATTCATTTTGATCACATGACACGTAATTGCCGTAGAGCTCACCGCTCTTCGCGTGCAGCTTCGCTGCCCGCTGCGAGCTGTGCTCGCTATAAATAAATAACGTAAAGAAGTCATAACATCTTAAACATTCTCACTGCAACTGAACTCAAAACTTCCATACATAGCACCAACCAACCCCCACCCGGGGACGCGCTGTTACTCTGAATGTTTATAATATTCTTCAATGGGAGATGGAATAATGTTAGTCCACTGGGATCGTGTAAATACACACTACAGGTAAAGAAAGTACCAACCAGTAAACTTATGGTATGGTGTCACTACCATATGACTTGTCATTGTGGACATAACCATAGACATGGATATTATTTGTGTTCGGTCATAACAAGTCAACCACCAAATTTGATCACGCAATGTTACAGAACAGAGTGAGAGCTAGTCAGCCTACATAAGTCTGAGTAGAATTAAAAGTCCCACTTCGGATGTTGCTGCTTTGTTCTAGCGATTTAAAAAATTAGCGGTTTGCATAACACTTGTCCGTAGGTCGGGTTTTATTTGAAAAGTGTTTAGAAACGTTCTATTTTCCTGCATGCTAATTCCAGCGATTTCATTTATTTGCCGATTTGCTAGAATGATGGGTTTGCGTATATTTTAACGTCTTCTTCGTGAATGCGCTTAGGTTTACTATTCTGTCAATTAAAAAGTTTCTGTATTATCTTTCACTACACACAATCGTATTCCTATAGAATAAGTTAAGACGAACTATGATCAGATTTGCCTTTGTAGGTGTTTTCTGCTTTTTTATTTAAATTTGCTTACAGTTTTTGTTTTATGCTACAAATGTTATACGGTTTTAAAAGCAAACTCCGCTCAAATAAAAATTAGTCTATAATTGTCCTAAATATAGTAACAAAAAATAAGTGGAATCCTCGAAAAATGACATAAAACTTCATACAAGTTGACTTAACACTTGGCATATTTAAGCTTGTTTATCTATTGTATTTTAATTGTCTTATTTAGAGAGCCCTTCCCATTGGTCGTTAGGAAGTTATGGTTTGCCTGCTAGTCTGTACGGATGTCCAGAGATTTCATGGCAGACGAAATACATAAACTTGACGGCACCATCAGATATCAAGGATATATATTGGGAGTCCGGTGGCTTTACGTTTGATTTCTATTATCCTATTGATAAATTGCCCTACAATAAAAGCCTTCTTATTCTTGGACCTTATTCTGAAAGAACAGTCAAACTCAATTTTTGCGTGCGGGAAGATGGAGACTTCGATGATCTGTCTATTCTGCATGGAAATTTTTGCATGTACAAAATCGGAACACAGTACCTTGATGGTAAGTATTATCTTCGTAATTTTGTAGAACTTAAACTTTTATTTCTGAAATGATAATATGTGCTTTGTTTGAAGACATAAAGACAAGGTAAAATACATAGTTAACTATTCATGACGGAATATGCAAAATTTACTATTACACAATTATATGAACGAAAATACCAATGTTAAACTAAGACGCGTGTTTCGTCCAAACAAGACTCATCAGTGGCGCTCTAACTAAAATATTCGAAGACGAAGATGCACCTATAGAACATGCATATCTATAAAATTTTGAATCTTACTAGTTAGAATTAACTAAAATGCAAAACTGTCAAGGATTGAAAAATCATGTTTGCATTTAAAAACTGATCAGAGATTTAAAGTAAAGTTTGTAAACCTCTATTTATGCATTGGTAGATATTCACTGAAACGTACTGGGTAGTAGATAAGTATATTACAGATTGTTGGTTTATTCATTTATTCATCTTTTTATTTTTGTTAATACCATTTAATTGATACGACGAAGGCAGTATTACAATCAAAGGTTACCGTACGGACATTCGTGAATTCCACGCCAATATAACGACAATAGATGGCGGAGTTTTGGTATCATTCTGTTGTAGGAGTGATGTTATTAGCACTATGTCAAACGTGTTGCCACATACGTATCCCTTTGTTTTGCCAAAGTTAAATTTTACACTTTCAAAATAGTTGAAAAACGAGCTTTAAGTTTAAGTGGTGAATACGGATATGACGTATAAAACTGATATTTTTATGAGCATACTTTACTGTATATTGTTGAGAATCCAGAAAGCAATCTCTCAAATACGATCAGACATTGTTGCTGAATCATAGGTAGTTTTTCCTATTCTTAGAATTGACTTTTTTATCAGACATGACAATGAGTAACTCGACGGGTGTCTAATTAGAGGCAGGCTTACTCGTGCGGAGCACATGAGTGCACCCATGGCTTTTATTGATTTTGGGTTACTAACTTTCTGTTTTTGTGTTTTTTGGTTTTTGTTTTAGTGTTGTATATGATTGTCTATATCCGAGTTGTAATTGTCTCTTGACTTTCGGCTATTGTCGTTCCAGCGGTTTCTTTTTCTTTTCTTTTCCTATTTTGCTTTTCATCCAAAATGCAGAAGATTTTTTTCTTAGTATTTAATATTTTTATCTGTAGTTTGTTTACATTTATTGTTAATTTTAAATTTTAACCTGACAACTGGACTGTTTCTTTTTTATGTTTTAAAAAATGCCAATTTGTATCATTTGTTGTAGTGTAGTTGTGGTGATGTTGTTCTGTTTAAATAGCTGCATACAAATAATTTTAATAGTAACGTCAATATTTTACTTTGCTAAAGCATGTTTCTTTTCAATCTCCGATATTTTATTAACGTGCTGAAAAGATGAACTTAATTTATTTTACGTTTTAAGGGTATTTGAAACGATTAGAAGGTAAGTGGTTTTAACAATACACTGGATTCTCAATAACTAAGCAAAAAGAAAATGAGTATCAGCAAAAATTATTTTCTTATTTATTGAAAACGCTCACATCTAAGTGACGACAAATAAAACCTTACCGATTATTATTTTTAAAATGGTTTGTTCAGATCTGTTTTGGTGCATGGAAAACAACTTAACGCATTTATTGATACAACTCAACACCAAGTTCTCCTTCCTTCAGATAAGCAAAATGTGTTGGCCATTAAGCATGTGTCGTTAATGATTTGTCAACAAACAACTCGCAAAATCGCTCTATTAGTTTTGATAGTAATAGTTTCGTATCAAGAAGTGACGGAGTATAACACTATGCTATGGAATGGCATCAGAAAAAGTTGTAGGTGACATGCGAGACATTATTATGAAATTTTTCAAGTAAACGATTATTATAATTGCATTTAATGTGTGCATGATAACGTTTAGTTAATCTTTCTGCAGAAAGCAGGGTGCAACAACTTATTAATAATATTTCATAATAAAACTTCAGTTGCATAACAACTTTGGATTTATTCATAGCAATTACCTTTAGCTATTTATTTTGTTGGCGTTTTATTATAAGTCTTTCGATATTTGAAAAAAAATATCTTAACTTAAATTTTAATGAGCTCTTATAAAAATGTTGCATTAAATCTATAATAATAATCTATAAAAATAGGGCTAATTGTTCAAGAACAATTAGAAAGGTCTTCCCCAGATACCTTTAAGAAATTTATTTTTCTTCATCTCTTTTTGTGAACTTGACTACATAGGTTACTGGACCATTTTTTAGACGGAATAGACTTGCGAGGTGTGGGACAACTGTGATCAGGCTAACGCTGAACGTTTAGAAAAACTTCATCTTCAAGCTGGGAGAATTGTCACTGGACTTACTATGTATGCCAGTTTAGACTCTATCTTTCAAGAGACTGGATGGGAGCCCCTTGCACGTAGACGGGAACGGAAAAAACTTGTCCTTTTCTATAATATTGTCCACGGTCAATGTCCGGAATATCTAGCTGATCTAATGCCGCAGTTTATAATTTACGTAGTAGTCAAAATTACTCTGTTCCATTAACACGTCTTACTTTATTCCAGCAATCCTTCTTCCCAGCTACACTAAAACTTTGGAATGATCTAGACATATCTATACGAAATTCGCCTTCAGTAGACATTTTTAAGTGTTCATAGAGAGCAAGATATTGCCGCTACAAAAAACCACCGGCCTATTACTTCATTGGCAATAGACATTTAAACATTCTTCATACCAGACTACGCCAAAAATGCAGTTCACTAAAACATGACCTATTTAGAGCCAAACTTATTGAAAATTCGATCTGTTCATGTGGTACTGCATCTGAAACAAGAGAACACTATTTTATGTCCTGCAAAAACTACTATATACCTAGACTTAAATTACAAACAAATTTACTATTGGTTAATTTTCGTTTCGATCTGAACACACTGTTATATGGAGTAGTTAATGACAGCTATGAAAACAACTGCTTACTATTTCAGCAAGTTCAGTTATATATCAAAGAAACCGGACGATTCACAAGTACTTAAGCTTTCATTGTAAAACGGAGTTGCATCAATTTTTCGCCCCCTTTTTTCCCTTCTGTTTCTGTTTCTTGTTTTGTTTCCTAACTACTTTGTACTATGTACTATGTGAAATGTAACACTCAAGTGAATGTTCATATAGATTTCTTAGGTCATGTTTATACCCATGTCTGTCATAGTTGTTTGTAAAATATACTTATACGGTATCAGTTAATGTCAATACATGTATAATGTGTAAATCACGGAGAAGGCGATTCTAAATTGTTATAATTTGTGCCTGATCCGATTGTCTTCTGTTTTTGACAATAAAATATATTTAAACTATAGACTTTCTGTGGTCCTGAGTAAAACAATACATGGTTGTCAATGACTTTTGTGGTTGTTGCTAAGGACAAAATGCCACTTCCGGTTGTAAAATGATATGTGTCAGTAAAGAACCTCATCCTGATTTCAAAAATATATGGTTGCTAAGGACTTTTTGTAATGGTTACCTTGTTGCTATGGTATGACCTTGACCCATGACCTTTGAAATTGGGCTCAAATTGAAGGCATTGACCTGGTGATCATATTAAACCTATATGTTTACTATATTATCTCTAACCGTTTTCAAGTTGTATGCAAAAAAATGATTAACCGAAATAAGTCAAGGGCTCGAACTCGAAAACATTTCATGGCACAGTTTCGGACCAAATTTATCAAATGAGGGTCTAGATGCGAGGATTATTTTTTCTATTTATTGTCTTCTATCTTTTATAGTTTTTAAGTTTTAATGATAACAAGATTAGAGGCCTAAGGTCGAGGTCACTTCTGAACTATGACTGTGAGATTTTCTTAAAGGACAATGTCACAGGACGACAAATATTGAAGACATTTCATGATTTCGACTTAAGGTTTAGAGTTTTTGTCGTAAGCGGAGTCCTTGAAACATTCACGGGATACCGCTAGCCTTCGCTAAAATATGTCATAAAGTTGTCACAAAAGTTCCTCAACAGTTTTCTTGTATCTATTATAGTTCCAGAGATTAAGCGATAACAGGGTTTTCTGTGTTTGGGCAGATAACTCCGTAAAGAAAAATGTTTCGATTTTACAGGGCGAATTCCGAATAGACTTTCAGTGCCCAAAACTTGTCGCGAAAGGCCAAAATGATATGTCGCGTACTCTTTAAACTGTTTGGTTTGAAAGTTGGCGGAAAAAAAAAGAAAAAAAAAGAAAAATAATATGAACAAAAACAATAAGGTCTTCCCACTGGAAGTTGGAAAGACCTTAATAATAAACAAAGTCATTATTTTCTGATTTTATTATACTTTTTATTGCTTAAATTATTGATGTTTTATAAGCTATACGAATACATAAAAAGCTTAGAAACCCATTGAACTTTTGATCTAAAAGAAATAATTTGTAAAGTATCGCTTATTATAAATTTATGAATCATAATTTTATCTTTTTGTCCAATTGTTTTATTTTTTATGTATATATATAATATTTATGAATACGGTTAGGCCTGAATAAACAGTTACAAAGACATCTGAAGAAATTCTTTTGTATGCACGAAACCAGAGGTACTGATTAGGTCTATTTGGGCAACAAGGGATTTCTTAATAAGTTGAACAATGACAAGTCATTAATTAAAAATAATTATATTTTAGGCGCTAAATAATTGCACAAGTATCATCACATATTGTTTTATACTTTGACAGAATTCGAGACATCGAGAATTTTTGCTGTTATTGGTACTATTAATATTGATTGTAAAAATGTAAAAAAATAACAGTTTGGTTAATAACAGAAAATAAATCCATAGAAAAACCCACTTTCAGCTATAGCTTTTTTGACGTTATTAATTGGAATTGAGTAATTAGTGGAATATTTTTACTTCGAAGTTGGGTTATGAAATCATTTCAAGTATAGGTGTGTCATAATTCTAATAGAAGACTTTAATATGAATTTAATACATCCACATAATCCTCCTACAAATGGTCAAATATTTTTGAAACATAATCTTAACCAGCTTATTAGGGAGACTACAACAGTAACTAAAGAGTCTTAAACATTTCCTGCATGAAAACAGTCATACTACTATTAAAAATAGAAAATTTTAAACACTTTATTGAAGATGAATATTTAAAAGATCTCTTTAATGCCCTTTTTATGAAATTGTATTTGAAACTGATCCATCAGTATGTAAACTTGTGCCAATTGTTACTAAAAGAGTAAAAAAAGAAACCTGATTAGTACAACAAAGAAACTTTATATTCAAGGAAAGAAAGAGATAATTATCAGAGTCTTGGTTACAAAGCAAATTAATATTCCAACTACATTCGACAATTTCTTTACCTCATGTGTTCAAAACATCAGAGATTACAGTAAATGATCACAAAGTCATTATTTCTGTAAATTAACACACTTTGTTCACAAAAGGTCACCTGCAAGTAAAAAATTCACACTACCACCTACAAAAATGGATGATCTTAAATTCATAAAGATATCGACAAGCTGGATATAAACAAGTCTTCTGGTACAGACAATATTGGACCAAATATCTTGAAAATTAGTGCCCTTGCAACTTACGTATATTTTAATATAATGATTAACACAGCAATATTTCAAAGTGTCTTAAACTGCTCGAGTGTCATCTATCTTTAAATCTGGCCAAAAAATGTAGTCACAAGTTACAGACCAATATCTGGTCTGCCTACTATCTCAAAATTAATAGAAAAACATGTCTCAACAGGTTTGTGGAAGTACTTATTGAAGTATAACATTTTTCATCCTGCACAGTCAGGATTTAGCCCAAAAACATTCGCCAAACATCTCTTGTAGGTGTCAAAAAAGGTTTTAACAAAAAAATGGACAATCGTAACATAAACATTGCAGTAGAAATTCATTTGATGTTGCTGACAATGACATTTTGTGCAAAAAACTTGCTTTCTATATATGTGATAACAATATCATTGCCTTCTTAATTCTTACTGAAATGAAAAAACACAACAAGTACAAGTTTGAAATCTCCACGCTTTTTGCACTATAAAGACTCCTTTTGAAGAGGTCGATAAGAGTATGCTCGTTGTAGCCGCTACCAAAGGCAAACTTTTCCGCACCTACCCATACCCCATACTTAGCGCTAGTGGCAGTGAACTTTTTGTGTCCTTTGGACAATCTTTTTCAAATTGATTTATTGTTTACTTGTTCCTGTCCAGAATATAGCTGAAATACTGTTCGCTGCACGTTAAGCAAACATCCAATCAATATAAAATAAAGTAAAAAGTCATTACTATTTTAGCAGAGTGATGAAAGTAGTTATATAATTACTGAATTACCACTACAAATGTTATTGCATACTATTTTATTTTTATAAAGGGTCCAACAGCTGGAAGGTGTGAGCCTGTAACAAACATGATTGTTACTGAAGATATTCTGTACTTGATGGTGTTCATTTTGAGTTCAAAGGGACATTACCAAACATGACAATCACAGACACACATGTAGGGATCAGTTTTTGTGTTTACCAACCTGACTATTATAAGTCTCCAGGTATAAAAATAATTATAGAATTTAACAACGTCTCTTGTACTTTCAAAGATTTCAAAATAATCGAAAGTGATTATTGATATCTTTGATTAAATTTTCAGGCACATAAAATAGAAGAATATCTTTGGTTTTATTTCGCTGAATTCTAATTATTTTCAAAACAAACATTTATCGGTCCATATTTTCCGTATTGATTTATTGTTTGTTAACTTGTTATCGCCCTGAATATAGTTGACATAATACCCAATGGACTTAAATCAAACATCAATTTATTATGTTTGCTCTTAAAAATAAAATGAGCATGTCCGTATTATGTCTTAGAAACAAATTATAATCGTTCCTTGTCGCCAATAAGATTAGCAACAATACTTGATTTCAAGGAAACTAAAACGAGTGTGCCATCAACAGAAACTGTATTCAAGCATGCTTTATTGATGTCGGTAGGCGTTTTCTTTCTTTCTAGTTTAAGTTGGTTTCTTTGTATGTTTTCCGTATTGTTATCACTTTTCTTATCCAACACATTTGATTCAAAGACCAATATTCATATCGCGTTTATTTCAGTTCTTATTTTTTAATAATGTTTGCCAAATTATTTTCAGTTATATTAATTTTTTCATACTGATATAGTGTTTTATTTATTTTCCAAAGGTTTGCGTTTAAAGGCAATAATTTTCGTTTATATTCAATTTGGTAAAATTATCCACTGACAAAAACAAATCAGAATACGATCATAAGTACAATTTAAGTATTTCTTTTACTAATCAACTTTTATCCACAACAAAGCTATATGTTTTATTTTTAAGCACTGTTGATCATGACCTGAACAACTCGATAAAACTTGGACAAAATAAATGTGTATAAAAATAAAAACGAAAAATGAATAGTGAAAACATACAACTTTTGTAAACTCGAACGTGTTTCGAAAAAAAAATCAAATTATTTATACCTGTTTTATCTTTTGACAAGATTATAATATTGTCACTATATATCAGGATCGAATGATATTTCGCGATCTTCATATATAATTTTACAGGAAAATAATTGAAATAGCACACACACAGACATGCAGTAAACAGCTTATAAAAATTGGATATAGGGTCAAAAATTCTAAATTCTGTTAATATAATCTTTATAAAAATGTTAATTATGCAAGGCTTTGCAAAAAAAACATTAGTCAAAGCAAAAGTGACATTTTAGAAAACTGCTCACTCCAATTATCGTCTACATGAGAGTGTAAAAATACACAAGAACATGCGTTAAAATATTAGCACAAGTATGGCACGCCGTTCTCGTCAAAAAGATGGTTCAAAATATCATACAATTTTGAGTGCGAATTAAAAATTTTGAGTGCATATTTTTAATTTTGAGTGTGTAATTTAAAATTTTGAGTATGTAATTTGTGATGATATTTTGAATCATACTTTTGACGAGAACGGCGTGCCATACATAAGACTTACTTCTTGTTCTTATTACTCGTCTGTAAGAATCTTATATGTGCATTATTCGAAATTAATGCGTTCTATGCTATTAAGGGTTCTTCAAATACCCCATCATTATTTTGTTTATTACGTTTTATTCACACAAATTTAATTTCGCTGTAATAATTGAAAATTGTACTTCCCAATGCGCATATTAACCCTCGGCTTTGAACAGAAAACCCCCAAAAAGTCTTCATTCTCAGAGTATATCACCGTGGTAAACTGACACAGTAACATCTGCACGCATTAGATTATCAATCTCGGACAAAGTTTACTTACGTCTGATCCCTTTCTAATAGATTCTTGCGTGTGTCTACTCCAGTCAATTCAGGTATTTTTTTTACCCATTTTGGAATAAACCGACTTTAATCAGTCATTACACGTAACAGCAATATAAGCAACTGTAGACTTAAGTTTTAAGACAATAAAAAGGTTATCGATATTTATGCTGACATTAGCAAAGAAAAAAAAGTTCTTGAATCCTTAAAGACGTGTGTTATTTTTAAAGCTGTTTTGCACCGTACCTAAACTAACTTTTAGATGTGTAAAATTGTCTTTTATAAGACAAGTTTGTTGAAGTCAATTCTAAAACTTATCTGTAATTATCTTATTATATGTGAAATTCATTCGATCCATTTTATAATCACACAGAATACACATATATGAAAAATATCTCTTTAAATAAACTTGTAAAGTTCAAAATCAAAATATACTTATTCGCTGTTTCTTTACTGGTCAGTGTTTTAAGTACATGCATAGTTAAATAATAAACAATCACATACAAACGTTTCATATGTTTCAATATTATGCCACCGCACTCAACCCAAATTATTTTGCAACCGGAATTTAGATTATTTAGTAAACAAACAAATCCAAACCCTTTTGTCAGGCCTATTGGAAAACCATTTAAATCTACACTGCACTAAAATAATTACATTTAAATATACTTGTAAATTAGTGTCAGACCTTTGTAAGATTTCATATATCTCGATGTATAACGCAAATTTCAATTATAAACAGTATTTGCGGATATTTATGAATCTTTGCAATTCCGGCATTCTATTTTTATCTCTGTCATTGAAGGCTTGTTCTATATATTATTTACTTGGCCTCAATTGATCTATATGGTCATTTCTTCAAAAGTTTGCTTCTAGAATGTGTTCGCGTTGAGATTTGTCATCTTCTAAAGATATAAAAGTGTAGCTCGTATTATCCTGTAGCTGCTTCTTAGGTAAATTTGGTTTGATCTGTAAGCTTTGCAAGGAGCGTTTTCTGCTGCTACCTGTTAATAAGCACATTAGATATACATTAATGCGATTTATGTTAACAAGGGAAGATGTTAGATAGTTGTAGATAAAAGGAATGAACATAAACAATTCTTATTTGTTTCAGTGGGACGTGATTATTATAATGGCAATAGTTTTACTGTAATTGACAAGTACAGACCATGGTTACAGATTGATCTCCAGCAGTTTGTTAGAATAGAATATGTACTCAAATTTACGAAAAAGGGTTTGGAAGTATGCGTAATAATATGACAATATATACATATTGAATGAAATATAATATAATGACAGTAACTATCCCGTTGTTTTTGTTTGTTTCCTAAAAACAGTTAAATAATAACAACATAAGTTTACATTTTTATAATAAAATATATAAAAAGTATGCAAGTTCAGTTTTTGTTGCATATCTCTTTTACAATATAGGATTAAACACAGGGTTTTAGGAAATTATCAATGTGTAAACTCCGGCGACTCACTCACAAACTAAATAAAGTTCAAAGACTTTATGTCAAGTTTGTAAGGGAGTCGCCGGAGTTTACACATTGATAATTTCCTAAAACACAGTGTTTAATCCTTATAATTCTGTGAAATAATCGTTGCGCTTTTTAAAACAGCAAAAACAGTTACAAAAACCTCAAAACGTACCTGGGCCGGAAAGCGTAGGGATATGCAATACGTAGTACCAAAGGAATCGCTGTTCTGTAGATATTGATTGGAAAAAAAACAAAACGAAACACTAAATTGTATTTATATTATATTTTATTTGAAATCTCAATCGATTTTATTGGAAATCATTGGGACAGAGAAAACGTTCTCCCCTCTCCCTTACGATACGCTAGGAGGACGCCATCTTGTTTACATTGGATACTGAAAGTAGTCCGCTCAGAGGAAATATCGATATATAAATTATCTGAGAAGACGCCATTTAATTGTTTTTATCCAATCAAAGCACTTAATATAAATAAATTACAGCATGAATAGAATTATTATGTATTAAAATTTGACACCTTGCAATCGTTGTTCAGTCTAAGGAATCAATGTTTTGTTAATTTTTCTACTTTCCATTTTACGTGTATTTCAACCATCGAATTATTTGAATTAGATACAGTCAGTAACAACGATCTGGCACTTTTCACCGAATTTTTGGGGTTTGTAGGTCAATTGTCGAACAAAGGACATTTTGTTTTTGATACAGACTTCATCACGGCTTAACGTATCATGTTCACCTTGAAGGCTTACTTAATACTTGTCGAAATAAAGTTTGCATAAAAACAAATGTCTAACATTCAATATAGATTGGCCAAATAAAACAATAAAGACAGGAAATTTCTGCAGTTGATAGGGGTAGAGCTAGTGCTTAAATTTTATTAAGTAAACGCCACTGTAACTTCGAACAATAAATATAGCGATAGTTCACTAAGTCATACCTGAGCGACAGTCATAGGTAACTTTTTCAGTTAAAACAGTTTAGTTAAGGACCACAATAACTGTTGTTTTGCAATTTAATAAGAAATTAAGATACGTTATACAAGGTTAGAAATACAACTTATTATTAGTTTTATATTTAGGTTTAAATAAAGGCAATACAATTACTTCAATATATATTTTTTAACAGACAATGCTCATTGAAATAAAAATTCTATAGAGCATGTTATATGGAGATAAATTATTAATTAGCAGCAAACTACATTGCAATTATAAATTTTTTTCATTTTGCAAAAAGTTCATTTATTATATATAACCGTTGCACATTTAAGATAGACAAAATAAAATATATAGTCTTTTATATATATAATTTCTAATTGCATGATTCCTATAACTGATGCTTCATGCGTTTTGGATACATACACAACAAGCTCAATTTGGTTTATTTCACATTTAAAAATCGAATATTGGAAATATTTCTTATATCTTGACATATAGTGTAGGCAAACGGGTGTCACAGTGTCACAAAGTGTGAGTTCGAATTCGCGGAAGGTAAAGACAAAATGTGACAGTATTGAAATCTTATTCTAATATGTTGGGTTTTATTTGTTCACAGATATAAACATTTGGTATAACCCTGTAGGTATGACAAAATACAAATACGTCAGACTAAAGCTTTTTTATGTAACTGTATCTTTGTCATCCTATATAATATATAATAAATGCTGAGCAGGATTACTGACAGATTAATACGTATTGGTTACTAAAACTCCATCCCCCTAAGCTTGTACTTGTGTACTATGTCTATATTTTTATAAAGCCGATTTTGGTCCAGTAGTATAGAGCACTGGACATAGTACAGATGAATAGTTGCCGATGTCATAACCGTGTAAGTTAAAATCCTGCTGAGGGTAACCAAAAAATATAACATTACCTTAATCTAATTCTCACAGTTGTGAACTTAATTTGTAGCTGTATATGATACAGGGAGTCTTGGAAATGAGTGCGATTACAAATTGTCCTATGGCGATTTGAATTCTACTGTCCCCAAAGGGAAATTTGATGCGGGATATATAGTCGTACTATGGTGATATTGTATCGCACTTAAAACTTTTTGCATAAAAACTCAAAGTTAAGTTAAACAACAAATTTTAAATGAAAGAAATAAAAAATTACATCTTTCAAATCTATATGAAATTAAATGTAACTGTTACGAATTTAATCAAAACCAAACAATTAACTTGTTATAGAGAATCTTTAATGTGTAGGATATTGATAATGATTTGCATGATTTTAAAACAGCTTTTCTACACTTTAAAAAAAGATAAATATCTATTTTAAATCCGGTAAACTATCCGTCATCTCTCATATTCAATCCTGTCAGAAAAGCAAAAAATGTTTGTGAAAAACCCACTTTTTAAAACTCTATCTTACATTGTGCTTCCAGATGTAAATTGTCCGATGCTGACTTTGCAATAAATATTCAACCAAGTGTGTTATCAACAAAAAAATGTAGTAATAAGTAAATGTTTTTGTTAAAAAATATTTTGTCATGGCATGGAAAGGTGCAATACATTTACCATAAAATATTTAGAACAATTCAAGATCGCTATAAAAATAATTTTCAGTGCCATTACAGATGACCCTAATTTTAGGACACTCGGAATCACCCTAGTATTATTAGGCATATACCGAATCGTCCCAGGAGAAAGTTGGATTCCGAACATATATTCCAATAATAGCGAAAATCTTTACTTGCATTATACATGTACATTTGTTGTCGAATTGATATTGCAGCGTGGTACTTTCACAAGGTAAATATCTTTGCAGTCTACGTAAGTAGGGATCAATGGGACTTTGTACATTGAGGAGCTGTGGCTTGCTTTTTAGGCATTGCAGATGATGATTATCAATGCAGACGACCCGTAATTGGACAATACGTCACACTGGTACTAGAATATCCGATACATAATGTAAACAGGATCGAATTTATAAAAGAATTGCAGGTTTATGGACAAGGTTGGTCATTTTATTTAATATTTATTGTAAAAATTTCTTAAACGTTAGTAAAAGACCTTGTTTGGGGAGAATTGAAGGTAGTTTGTCTATTATGGATCACGTGTCTGTCAACACTGCGATTGCGTGTTTACTGTAGAAAAGGGTGTTCTTGGCTATAATCTTAATTGACATTGATTGTCAGTTTTCCTATCGAAAGTCGAGGGTTTTTTCCAGGTTCTCCAGCATCCTCCCCAATAAAAAATGTGCGCTATGATATAGGCGAAAAATTGCTAAAAGTGGCGTTAAACACCATTAAAAAACAAAAACAAACTTTAACGTAATAAAAAATAACTGATGCCTTTTGATCTTCTGAACATAACGTTTTAACAACGTTAACTTTTATTAAGTTGAATTAAAAATCAATAACGAGTTACTGGAAATAATTATATTTACAAACTTCTAATACAGATTTCCGTTGATATTCAATTGTCTTTTTATCCTGTCATTGACCGAAGCTTTGTTGCACTATAAGTAAAATTTACGTGTAATAGTTTTCAAGAAATAATAAAACTATGATACGATGCTTTTACGCAGTAAGAAGCTTTTGCCAATTACACAGATCCTTTTTAAGTTTGAATATTAAGTGATATGACAGAACTTAAAAACGAGAGTATAGTAATTGTAAAACTGACCCGAATAGCACTAAGAAAGTACCTACCATTGTTTATATTCTTATTAAAGGGTGGTGTTAATGATAAATTAGCTTTTATGGTTTTAGTTAAGCTGGATTGTTTTAGCTACTGGGTGCGGTAGACAACTTGGAATGATATCTGGAGACATAAAGGAATTTCAAATAGAAACGTCATCAAATGATAAAGACATACAGTATTCCCGAGCATTACAGGGAACAAAAGGATGGTGTACATCTGAGAAGGACACAGAACGGCGGCTGATGGTGAGATACTCTTTTATTTTTAGACGCGTAATTATGTAATAGTTGTAACGATAAGACGTTATAGGTAATTAGTTTTGTAACATTTCAGGAATATTTAAAAATTACAAATCAGTTTTGACATCTTTGAACCTCCTGATTACAATATGCCGCACAACCAGCAACAGCGTTTCATAGCTGGATCTTTGAAGCGTTTCACCAAACCTCTATCAATTCTTGACCTAAATTTTAACCGCTGTTAAAACGGGTTTCCAAACATAAAGTGACACGTTCTATAAATAAAATGGCATTTATGAATTTTAAAAACGTGTTAGATGTCTTTAATTTAGATTTGTTTTACAAAATGTAATATCATTGAGGTTTTGACTGTTAAACACTCTACACTAAACTTTAAATTTAAAATCAGTTTCACTGAACAAGACAGTGACTATGGGCATTTAATTTACAATAGCATGCTTTAAATTATGTCACCACCGATACAACAAGTCTTACTTTTACTCGTTTGTCTTTTTCTACCATTAATAAACTAAGGAAATCTACAAAAAAAGCTAAACAACAATCGAGTAAAATTCATCTTCCCCGGACGGGATACTCAATTGATGTTTTACTAAGTGCACGCATTGTGTTCTCGTCTAGAGAAACTGAGTACAATCATCGCTTAATTAGAGCTACGTGTACTTGGTTTTTGTTTTTTAGTTTAATTTTGTGTTTCGTTGCTTGTCTAAACTGGATTAAGGGGATTATTGTTTTAACCCTACCTAACCATTTCATTTTCATCGGACAATACATTTCTCTCCTTCATTGACGCATAGAAGTCTAGATAAATAGATGCAGAAATCTTCCTTAAAAACATGCATGCATTGTGTTCTCGTCTAGTACTGAGTACAATCATCGCTTGTATTTAATTAGGGCTCTTCGGATTTTGTTTTTGAGTTTAATTTTGTGTTTCGTTGCTTGTCTAAACTGGATTAAAGGGATTGTTGTTTTAACCTAACCTAACCATTTCATTTTCATCGGACAATACATATCACTCCTTCACTGACGCATAGAAGTATAGATAAATCTAAGCAGAACCTCTCCTTTAAATAAACAAGCTTTTTACGGATATCTAAGATATGTTGTTCTAAAGCAAAACGTATTGCCTTGACTGAGTGTACAGAAACATTTCACGGTAATCATCGGATCTGAAACTACTGATCCAATAGGAGTCAGATTTGGAAACAGTCTAAGAATACTTTTGCACTGATTTCAGCGAGAACTATAATTTTAAATTTCTCAAAAGCTGACTTGCGGTCTTGTGAGACAGTAGTAGAACACATTTTTCTGGTATACATACATGTATAGTGTAAATTTATAGGTTATTCTAAGTATGTTTGTTTCCTAATAACATTCTAAATGTTTACATTTCATTGTTTACACGAAATTTATTTTGATGGGAGAAGTAATCAAACCCAGAGAGTCCTCCACCGTCCAACGCCCTTTCAAGTGTAAAGGTGTGAAAACACTAATCCAATTCTTTAAGATTTTCTACTAAATTTGTTATTTTTGGAATTAGCACAGCTCTTTTACCTTAAGCGTAGCTTGGCCGACACCATATATATCCAGAATCGTACGTGACAGGCCTATGTTCTCTCAAAATTTCATGACCACTTTAAAACCTTCCAAGAGAAAACGAACTTCCGTGGTAAACCCCACTCTAAAAATAGCACTTTCTTTTCAGAAAATCTTGGTTTATAGGTCACGTAGTACATGTGACATAAAATATACTAAACAACATTAGAACAGACCATGTTAGGACTCAAAATTTTTCCAATATATTTACCTTTCAGAAAAACTTTTATTTATTAAAATCCATACAGTAGTTTTAATATACACTAAGATAAACAGGACTATTTTGTTTGTAAGTACTATTTTCTTATATGTTCTAAATTTGATTGGTCCCCTTTAGTGTCTTGACACCTAACGAGCATGTATTTGTCCATCAAATTGTACAAAATTTTGCCTATTTGTAGCCTAAATATATCTGACCAACACCCTAAAATTTCTTTGCATTCTATTAAATAGTTTTGGAGAATAGCAGAAAAAAATTTAATGACTGCGCACATACTTAATCAGCACAAACTGTGTTTACAGATCAAGTAATGCATTATTTGCAATATATTCAATTTCCTTAGTTCAGATGTAAATTTCAATATATATCACACATTAACACTATAGTATAACATACCGAATACTAATAAAAACATACATTATATTTATATCTCACAAATAAAAAATATGAAGTTTCAGGTTGGGGGACCAGCCACCCCCCCTTTTTTAGAGGGTATATTAGATCTCTGATAAACTTTTAATATCTGTAAAATTCCTACTAAACCATTTCAAATTTCTTGTTGCTCATAAAGATAGAATTGCACCTCAACATACAATAAAATTCCAAAAAGAACAATTTTAGCATGCCGCTGTCCTATAGTATCAACTGACAAATTCCGCATCTAAAAAATAAAAAAAATAGGCACCCTATTGACTATTTGTGGCAACAAAGATGTCTTTGCGACCTAATATTTAGACTGTCTGCCTTAACTACTTCTGAGAAACACTAAAACAATATATTTTTTAACTCCAAGCACACTGTTCTATGCAGAGAATACAGTTTTTATTGAAAAACAATCTAAAATGTTACATAATATCATTTTTAGACTGAAATTTGACACTCGCATGCTTTGCCCCCAAATATGCATTTAAAATGAGTTAATGGGTTATAATCTTTCATTCTCAAACATTTTCAGGCAAAGGGAGGGAATATCAAAAAATTGTGGTTTTGTATTACAGGTGTGAAAACACTAATCCAATTCTTTAAGATTTTCTACTAAATTTGTTATTTTTGGAATTAGCACAGCTCTTTTACCTTAAGCGTAGCTTGGCCGACACCATATATATCCAGAATCGTACGTGACAGGCCTATGTTCTCTCAAAATTTCATGACCACTTTAAAGCCTTCCAAGAGAAAACGAACTTCCGGGGAAAACCCCACTCTAAAAATAGCACTTTCTTTTCAGAAAATCTTGGTTTATAGGTCATGTAGTACATGTGACATAAAATATACTAAACAACATTAGAACAGACCATGTTAGGACTCAAAATTTTTCCAATATATTTACCTTTCAGAAAAACTTTCATTTATTAAAATCCATACAGTAGTTTTTAATATACACTAAGATAAACAGGACTATTTTGTTTGTAAGTACTATTTTCTTATATGTTCTAAATTTGATTGGTCCCCTTTAGTGTCTTGACACCTATCGAGCATGTATTTGTCTTGACACCCAGTTTTAGACGAAAGAGGATTCTCGGATACGTGTTTATTTGTATTGAAATACTGTAATACAAATATTGTATCATCTTTGCATGTAATTTAATAAATGACACTCAAAAAGAAATTTGGGAAACTCGAAAGTGTGGTTTATTCCCTTTCTTTCACACGGAAAGCGTAAGAATTTATTTGGGTAAATAATATTTTTTAAATGATTCCTTTCCAGGTTGATTTAATTGATCCCACAACAGTTCAGGGTATCGCTCTCCATGGATGGTATCAGCTCCAACGCTTGTTCATTGACTCCTTTGTGTTAGAATATGGGGTTAGGAAAAACAATATGACTGTATATTCTGATTCAGGAAATAACACCAAAGTAATGCAAATCAAATTGAGATGTACAAAAATGAAAATATTTTAAAAATGTACTAAATGTTTGTTTTATTAATTTATTCTTAAAGAAATAACATTGAACAAATGTACCATAGATCTATCCCTAAGCAATTAATTTTTATTGTATAAATCGATATAAAATAGAGCTGTAACTAAAGCGAGCTAATATAAAGAGGAGTTATTAGAGACAACATAACGAAAATATTTTTTTGAAAAAGAATTTAATTCTTTAAAATCTTTTCTGAATTTTGCCAGTTTCTGACTAGTTATATGGCCATACAACCGACACAAATTGAATTTAATTTAAATTTCTTTAAATGAAATTATACAATATCTGTACCTCAATTGTTAAAAAATAGTGCTTTGTACACTCTGAACAATCCGTAAACAAATTTAGGTATTTAAGACTTACAGATTCGAGACTATTATTCTATTATTTAAATGTTGAAACCATACAAAATTTAACTAGAATTAAATCTATTTAATTGTAAGTGTCATGAATAATAAAAACATATTTTAGAGATTAACTACACTACAACAAGTTGATTCTACATTATTCTTTTTTTATTTCAGGTCTTCGAAATTGATACATCACAAGATGTGTATAGTCTACAAAAATTTGGGTTTTTATCAGATATTATAGCTCGCTATGTTAAAATACAAATAATAAAAAATCCCACGAAAAAAATAGCCTGTCTTAAGATAGAAGTAATAGGATGTCCAGTTTATGGTAAATACTTCAAAAGAAATCTCTTTTAAAGCATAACGACTTTCAATGAGCAACAAATGAATTAAAAACACGTATTTGTAACGCTGCAAACTCAAAATCAAGTACTTTTATCCGGACCGAACGAATTTACGTTCGTTCAAGAATTCCTAAAATGTTTCTTTTGTCTTCTTTAATTTAACTTATAATGCAGTTTTATTAGTATATTTTGGCGTAGATACGTCAAATAAAATATAGTTTTGAATGTGTCTGTTTATGATCCAGAAAATCAAACCAAAAAATTAAAGCTTTAATCAGTTCTTTACAAGTGTTTCGAGGGTCCGATAAGTTATTCCATTAACAACAATTTCTTTCAATAACTTAAAATTTGATTTTATAATGTTTCCTTATTTAACACACTAACATTTTTCCAAATTATGACAACATCATGATGTTTTACAAGTCAAAATACTGATACTGCTCCTTTGTATTGTAAACAGAATAAAGGAAAGACAAAAACAAAAACAACAAACATTCCAAAATTATAAAACAAACAATTACGCTAATCCCAATTAAATTGCTAATTGTGTTTATTATTCAAGGATTTAAAGTCTTTTTATATTCAACTTTACACAAAAGTTTGGATGGTGTTGTCAACATTTTACGATATTTATATCTTTTCATTCTGTTCAATATCAATAATAAATTGATCATAATAAATAAAGATTAAGAAAAAGATCTGTTATCATATTTTTGTCACATTAAGAATGTCTGCCAAAGAAACGACCCATTTAAAAATAAAATAGCTCCACACATGTAATCGATCAACGCGAATTTTTGTCCCATGTAGTCGTAATACTTTCTGCAATAAGATCACCGATTCATTGGGTTTTTCGTCAAATTAGAAAAGTTTGGACTTTGGCTTTGCCTCTATTCATGATATGAGTGTTGATTTTAATAAAAGTTTTGAACCCGACATACCCTGCAATGTATCCAAAAGTATGACTTTTGACGTTTTCCGACAGTTAACAGTTGATACAGTGGATACATTGGCAATGTTTACAACAAAGACACACAGGAGTGTTGTTTATACAATATAAGTAGCACAAACAGACATTTTAAGAATTCTTGGCAAAGAGAAGACAATCCTGGATATATTGTTTCGGAAAAACTTTGCTTCAACGGTAAGACATCGAAATAACTTTAGTCAGTGCTTGCAGACATTAAAATATTTGATAATCGCATCGTTGTTGCGTTGTTAAATTTTATATCTTTAAAATAAATTTGACGATCCCTGTCGATACTTCTATTATTGATCACATGAATGCTTTATCAAACGTGAATATCAAAGAATTACTTTGGTGAACCTGTATTAATCAAGGATGTAGTTAATTTCATATACACACATGTATACATATTGACGTTAATACTAAACAATCATTGACATTTATTTATCAGCATCGCGGTTTTTTAGAATTCAAAAGTATAAATGACAGCTTACAAGAAAGTAACACAATTAATCTGCTGCCGATTCAAGGAACCCTTCGCCATTTGTATTCGCCATTGTTTCCATCAAATTATCCAAAAGGAATTGAAACAGAAACTATACTGTATTCCCAAGCATATATACAACTGACGATTACATACCTGTAATTGGCAGAAACTGCGACACTCAATCAACTACTGGTGGTAGGAATAACATCTTAACACTTTAAAAATCTTTCCAGTTTATTTATTTTCGTTCTTAGTTGTTTCTCTTTAAAGCTCACATTAAAGTGTCAACACTAAAGTAGAGGTTATATAATGCTTTTACTATCAACAAAGCAACCAAAGCAGAGAACCAAAGAATATAATGTACGTCGTTCCAATCTCTAGTAGTGTACAAAACAAGTTTAGTTTTCTTGAAAAATAGTTGATCATCAGCCATAATAAATCTATTTTTATGAGTGAAGCAAATAAATGAACAATATTTCACCCGGAGACAAGGTAATTTGAGGATGCTGATACAATAGCATACAGTTTCTTGTATTGATAAAAAATGCCATCAAAGATACCAAGGTTAAAAGAATTTAGTACCAGGTGTAATACAACCGTGTTTTAATCTACTAATAAAATAATTGATAACATATGCAAAAGACAGCCACAATTGGCGAACACAAGATTTATTGAGGATATTACGTTTTATCGATATTCATGATATTTTGCCTTCACATTGTTTAGCTTATCATTTTACTATTTTTGGACATTTTCAATCAATCAATGGTAATTTTTCCTTACTTAACCGGTGTGTTACGGCTTCTGTAACTTATTTTTCTGATTATGACAAGTCAGTTTTAAAGTAGTTGTTTATAAATATTTTGCTGGGAACATTGACAGTACTTCCATTGACAGTACTTCAAAATTCATCGTTGTTCTTTTTTATATATAACTAGCAGAAATCGTCTGTTATTGTTTCGGTATTTCCGTGGTCTCGGTACTAGCAAACGTTTGCAATTGTACTAACAGGTTTCTGTACGTAAAGTTTTTAACATTCTTTGAATGGTTTTATGTAAAATCTGCATTGAAATTCTTCTTAGCTGCTGTAATCTATTTTATGCATCAACATTCGTTATCGTTAAAAGAACAGTTTTATCTTTTTTGACTTGTTTGTCTTTCAAAACAACATGGGTTTCATTATACCTAATAAAATATATTTGTGAGTTTAAGTTTGATGCCAAGACTGCTAATTAAAACAGTATTATAAGACTGATGTACTTTTGACATTCCATTCTCAATGTAGATGTAAGTCTTTATTTTATTCTAAAAATAATTTAAACGTGTTTTGTAAAATTACCGCAGGCGTTCAGTACTTCTTTAAAACTGTGAACTGTTATACCCTTGTATAGAACTTCAAATTACCAATAACAGGAAAAACGCCAGTACACATATTCTATGAATTATATAGTGGTAAAGTCTTAAAATTAAGACGTTTTAGAAATAAGCAGTCAATACCAGGCCTTCAATAACATATTATTCGAAAGGAACAGTCTGTGAATGTAATATGTAATTTAGTTCATAATAGTGTTAATAAATATCGTTTAACACTTTGCTTTCGACTGACAACATTGTATTTGTCATAATTTCATTGTAGCTACAAATTTATTGAAAAGAACCGCGAATACGCTTTTTAAAATAAAAAAAAAAGTTCTCGTCAGCTGAGTTTTATACATGTGATTGTTTAAAATTTTAACAACTAAGAAGATGTAACATGTAATTTTGTCACAATTTTAATAGTTGTTTACCTTTTAAACGTCTGCTTAAAACTATTGACAATTGGAAATTTGTAATAGCTGCTTTTGATAGAAAATATGTTGCTTCAAACTTTAAAACTCAAAACTCAATCGCACTTTCTGAGTGGATTCATGGCATGGAATAGTAACAAATATAACTATTTGTTCTGTAGTATACATAAAGTATTTTTACCTTTTGAAATACCACTTAACGTTTCTGATGAGATTTTATGTTTTTAAGTTTGGCCATCCAGAAATACATCTTGGTACCTGGAAGGATTCCATCATCATTGATGTTGGTACAGGCAACACAGTGAAAGTAACGAGTGACACCAAAGACAGATGCAGACACTCTACCTTTATGTCATTGGGTCATCGAATAATCATAAAATTTGTGTCGTATTTCCCGTATCTTACATCAGTTGAAGAGAATGTATATGAGTTACAGGCGGAAGTTTTTGGTACGATAGTCATGATGAAGTAATAATATCTAATGATGATACTTACTAATGATGATACTTACAGAATAAATCATTTTAGTTTAAAGACAGATCTGTTCTCTAATTTCAGATAGTTCATATAATTTTTTTAAAAGACGGTGTATATCTGAAAGCATGTATCTGGTATTATTGACTTTTATACGTAGATAACTATAAATTAGAAACAAATATACTTGACATTTTGTGTTCAGAATTAAAACCGCGGTAAAAAGCATTCCTAATGTAGAAACATGTCGATAACTGTTTTATTACCAATGCATGTTTCCATTTTTTTATCAAGATAATAATATGTGTCTAATACAAATGCGGCCTAATTCAACAGATTTGCTTTTATGTTGAACCAGATAAACCAGGATGTGGAGTTGATGGATCTCGAGAAGTTAAATGTTACGAAAAGACTGCATGGTTGGCGTCATTTTTATATCCAGCATTGTATACGTTGTCAGATACGAATTTATGGGAAAAAATGGATCATAGGGTCAATAAATTGAACTTAAGTTTGTAGATCTTGATGTGTATTCTCAGCCAAGTTCTACCAAATCGTTTGTCGAGGTGTTTGATATTGATCTAGAGGGTCAAAGATCATCATCAATGGAAAGATTTTCGAAAGCATCAATGCCGCATGTAAATTTGGTATCTAGCTGGCATATGATGGATATAGAATTTCGTGTCAGCAGCTATCGTACGGGAATAGGTTTTCTAGGATTGTATACAATCATAGATGGTTCAGTCGATAATATAGTTACAGAATCAAGTATGTTCTGCTGAGTAATATTAAATAAAGTAAATATATAAAATAGTAAATAGTATCAAACACCGGTGGTAGGGCAAGACGGGAAAATTTCAGACACCCGCGTGAAAGATTTCTATTGGTCTACAACTTAGCAGAGCCTCGTTGGAGACCCGAAATCTTTTCACTTGGGTGTCTGAGATTTCCCTTTCTTGTCCTTCCATCGGTGTTAGATCCTTATATCTCACAAAACCTCAATTGTGTTCTGTTTTAAAGTGTTGGTTAACGAGCAAAAAGCTCATAAACATAGGTTCTTCAATATCGATCTTTTCCTGCAAAAGTTTCATGGCACGTTCTTACAGTGTAGTTTAGAGATCTGCCCCAGCATAAAATGTATGGCATTATAAAGAAGATAATTTTATACTTTTTTTATTTTTTCACTTAAGAGACAACGCAGTGTGACAAATCTCAGTACAAGTGTGCAAGTGGTCAATGTATTCATCTGACGTTTTACTGTGATGGTATACCACATTGTAATGATGGCTGTGATGAATCGTACTGTGGTATGTGATAAAACTAGCTGTTATTATCTCTGTAAATTTTACCTAAAAGCATAACTAGTTAGATGTCATTAATTATATAAGCCTTAAAAGTGTTCATGCAAAAAGTGACGCCTTCCAGGTTAATATTGCTAATTTATACTTGTACTTTAATTATCGCGAAATCACAATTACCCACATTTGTCAGAGTTATGTAGATCTTCACGGAGAAGTAGTATTTACAAAAAGCAACAAAGGAAATATATTATTTTGTTGGCACATAGTCTAAGCACTCTATCAGCGACTTAGATTTAAACTTAGTTTTCATCGAAAAAGTATATGCTTTATATAGTATAAAGTATATAGTATATAAAATAATGTAAGCAAACCTGTAGGTACGATATTTTAAATAGTTGAAAATATTGCGGTCATTTAACCTGAAATAATACACAGAAGTTAATGTATATCCTTAAATATTTTGAATGAGACCCACAGTATACAGTAATTGTAAGATATGTTAAAATATTCACGATAACTGGGTAAAGCCAAACTAGAATATTTTTAAGAAAAAAAGAAACAGTATGTGCTTTGGTCAGTCAGTACTTTAATTCAGCCGAGGTATTTAAAACCATATCTGATTCAGTGTCACAGGCATTGATGCATACTACACTGGTACATTGTGTTGCATAATACACTAGGTACATTACGTGGCCTATATTTAATTGATTAAATCTAAATTATTAAATTGCCTTTTGTGTAATATGTGTGTACAATATATCGCAGAATGGCCAGGTTGTGAAACTAATGAATGGCATTGTGAGAAAAGGAAATGCATTCCTACAGAAAAAAGATGTGATGTAAAACTTGACTGTATTGATGGTTCAGACGTAAAAGATTGTGGTATTCAGCTTATGCTTTTTGATTGATTTTATTGATACCCATTGAACTTTAATGAAGAAAATTAGATGAATATTGTGAATACAAAATTAATTCTATTATGTCAGAAACAAACTCATCCCAACCTACTCCATCAAAATAATTGACATAAAATTCTGTCTGTGGTAGCATGCTTCAATGAAATTTGAAACCGATAACATTTTAACACTGTGTTGTCGGCAAATGACTTTTTCCAATAAATTTAATCTACGAGAAATAAAACCAATCAAAGATAGTAATTTTAGAACGCAAAAATCAATTTCAATATATAGAAATAATTTTACAGCCTGGGTATAATTGATTCTCTATTCATTTAGTTTTATACTTTCATTGGTTAATTCTCTCATTATTGTTGAGGAAATGGACTTTTTTTATCATGGTATCTGTAAGTATAATTTAGTATGTTCCATACAATGTTCGATATAAATCAGGGACATCATTTAATGCCATACGAGTATGTAAGGATTGATTGGAAGAAGTAAACAAGTTATGTCTCATATTATTTGTTAGCCATCAAAAGACGAACAAGATTTCGGTTTGGAATTTTAATACATGCACATTATATATTAACACAATATAATTATATGTTGTTATGATGTATTTCAAAGTCGATCGTAAATTAGTAAATTTGTCTTCAATATATTTTTATTGTTTGTGGTTTGCTTGAAAAAGAATAGACAGAATTTTGCCGTTAAAGTCAATAGATTTAAAACACAAAATTACATATAATTAAAAACAGATGTTTTGTCATCATTCAATTAGTTGTTATGGCGTTAATTCTGCAGTATGCAGGATATCTGGTTTCACTCGTGGATTTATTTATAAATTTTGTTTGTTGTTCGGAATGTGTGTCATTGTATAAAACTTGGCAAACATTTTTATTTGTCTTGTTTGTAATTGAAGTAATTTAAGAGAAATATTTACCTTAATCTTTTGCCATGCAGTTTCTTGCAGTTCTGCCAGCTTCCAGTGTTACGATAGGTCCTGTATAAGTCCCAATCGTATATGCGACGGAATATCTGACTGTCCTGGGAGATTAAATGAAGATGAAACGAACTGATAGGCACGGCAAATACAAGCTACGTGTGAAAAGTGGTGTATTTTATTAATCATGGGCTTGCAGGTATTTTGTCATTTATCATTTGATCTATTCTGTACTCATTTGCCATAAAATAGGCCTTATGTTATTAAGGCCACATGACTTGAAGATCAAACCGTTGCACCAATTATTGTCTGATCTGGAATAAATCCTTAATCTTACTAAGTTGCAACGTGAACGAACTTTGAAAGATTTTTAGGTCAATATAACTTAAACACGATTTTTTTTGTGATGTAAAAGCCAAAACATGTAGATGGTAAAAGCCAAAACATATAGATGGTACTAACACAAAAACATAACAAAAACATAAGAGAAGTCAATTTAAGCATTTCGACAATATTGAGTTGTACATGTGTATATCTATCTTTGAATCAGTATGATTTTTTTAATTCTGCTTGAATCCAAATGCAATAGAGGTATGTTGCTAAATTGCTTAAACACCACTGTCTATACTTTTTAAATCTTAACAATAAATGTATTTGAAAATAAAAGTTCTATGCTATCTGCTCTTTACATTATCTTACCTAGATTAAAACACGAAGAGGAGGCCTGTCAATTTAATTCGTTGCATGTGTTGTTAACGATGATTCATTTATACTGATTTTGCAAACTTCACCAATTTGATCGACTTATAAAACAAGGTTACAAGAAAAAAAGACTTGTCAATTTTGATCATCAAAGCTTCTAGTATTATATGTTTTTTGTAAAGTAAGTAACTGTAGATTATAAACTCTGTACAAGTTGTACATTTAGTAGATTTACACTTAGATATGGTTCAATGTTGTTCATCATCCTTATAGTTAAAAATGTCTTGTCACTAGATCATGACATTATATTAACATTGATCAGATTGAACGCATGTAAAGCCGATATAGTTTAGACACATGTCCTAAAAGCTTACACCGTGTCATCAGGTCCGGACCTTTTTATACTGGCGACGTCCAACCCAGTATGTCTAAACTTTTCCTGTTTATATTAAAAGGGCCCTTTTTGATGGCAGTAGATCCCCATTCAAACAACATGATGTACATCGAATTACCAAAATGCTCCCGAATTGACGACATGTGTCAAAATGTCTTTTAAAATTACAAATATGCCTCACACCTAATGAAAATATCCAAACGTTCAATTATTGTCATGAAAAACGGAATGAGACGATATAAATACAGAGTAATAAGCCATGGCTACACTTTATTTCGTCATCAATAACTCTAAATCAGATAGTAAATATTCAGAAAAAATTGTCAAGTGGCAGATTTTCTGACAAAAAATGTGTCATGTTTTGGATAACATATTCTTAACAGATTGTTGTTATTTCAATAGGTTCTAATTCGCAGCGACCTGTTTTGTACTCTAACGAGGCTGAGTTCCTTTGAGACCTTTAATTCACAATTCCCTATATTGATTATATTTCGCCCTTAACAATTCTAAATTCGGTGACTATGTACATTAAATCTTCCATAGAGAAATCGAAAATAAGGAAACAAAAATCGCATCGTCGGCCTCGTACGAAGACTTATTTTCTACAAATAAACTAGGGAAAAATACAAACTTTAGACTGTGCGACAAAGGTCATGACTTCATCGATAGCATCATTCCAGCAGTTCCGGTGAATGGCGTGTACAACTTAAACGTTATAGTAGATCCTGTGATTGGTATTCCATGTTTTTAGACCGGTTACTGCTGTTGACTACTAGGCTACACAAAGAAGGGTTTGTTGTAGCTGTATCTAGATTGATGTTATCTGTTCAGAAGTTCTAAAGCCATGATCATTACTTAATTCATCTTTATAGAAAACTCATCTATGAAATACTCTCGGACAGCTTTCCTTAATGAGTCAAAGGTAGTCTTTTCTATTCCATGATTTTACTTTCCTAGATATGACATTGTGTAACTTGACAAGTGTTTTAGAGGCATGCACTTATTTCTCGTCCAGATCACCCGAGTGAGTTTGGGTTACTCACTCTGCCTTTTAAATTTTTACTTTTGTACTTTATTTTATATGTTTGTCTAAATCCAGCTTGGTAATTGTCATTGACTTTTTGCTCTTAATGTTGCATTTGTAATGAACACAAAGACAACATTTGTTTCTACAAACTGTATAGATTAATATTGCTATTTGGTTGATATATCCAATATTGGAATGTTCGTCATTTGCAATGTCTATGAGTATATTGGATCATTAGTGTAATATTCTAGCCCAAAAAGTAATAAATACAACAAAAAAATATGAAAAAATGTTTTTTATTAAAAAAATTTCAGTTTTATTAACAGTTTCTTGGCTAATAGTCAGTGTGTAAGTAACGGTAATTTTTTTTTACAAACTGAATAGAAACAAAAAGAAAAAATGTTCAGTTTACATAAGTCTGATTTCGAACGCTTATATTTTTTAGTATGTCAATATCTATATTTAAGTTAACTATTCGTTTTTATTGATTTGTTAGTTTTTACAATTGAGAATCTGTAAAACTGAATGCTAAAATTCTTAGATAATTTTTCGTCACCATTGAAAGTTTCAGTCCGTAAAACAGAAAAAAAAATTTTAAACATCGTCACTTATTAAAGTAGTTTATTTTTTTTAATCAATTCTTATTAAGATATTTATTAAAATGAACTGAATTTTGTATGGGATCATCGGACCTTCAATGAATTATATGTGCATTTTAAATGGTACATGAGCACCCGATTCATTAACCAAAACAAAGTTCGACGCTTTTTATTATACTGTTAAAAAAGAAACGTATAGACCTTTTGAGTTGTTCAAAATTAAAATTATGTATTTAACCAGATGTAACGAAATCATATATTTAAACATTGTACAGGTAAATTTCTACTTTAAAGGTCTGTTCATTTAAATTTTGCTCTCTGCCAAATGAGTAAGGTGACTCTTTACAGTGCATATCAATAATATCTTCTTGAAATTTGGCTAGCGTTTTTCCCATAAACTTTGATTTTAATTCAACCGCTAGGGAAAAGTGTATCAAAGACATTGTACAGGTAAATTTCAACTTTAAGGTCTGTTCATATAAATTTGTCTATCTGCTAAATGAACAAGGTGACTCTTTAAAGTACATATCAATAATATCTTCCTGAAATTTGGCTATCGTTTTACCATAAGCTTTGTTTTTAATTCTACCGCTAGGGAAAAGTGTCTTGAATTTTTACTAACTTTAAAACTCTTCCATGCCAAGGTTTGACCCTGCTACTCAAAATAGCGCCATCGGCCGTTTCCATGCCGCGGTATCCCAACGTGAAATTCGGCGAACTCAAAAACAAACCAGAGCACAATTTGTCGATTGTGGAACAGATTCCAACATACTGGTTCTACGTATGTCAGACGATAAAGTTCATTATACGTATCTTTTTGCATAGTATATGTTTACTTGAAAAATTCAACAACTTTCAGTAAAACATCAGTCTACTGGGAAATATTTTTGTCATGAATGACCCCAATTTCAATTCTCGTTGATTTTAAATGTATTTACTTCAATTTATCTATGGTAAATTGATTTAATTGCTGGATGCTTACCTTCGAAATTGCAATTTATACAAGCTTGTTTGGTTTAGTATCAAGTTCGTTTTTTCCGGCTCCAAATAATTCACAAACCAGACAATTGTAAGTAAAGTTTAAATCCATTAAGTATTTGTTACGCTTAACAACAAAATCCTATGAAAACTTATTTCACGCGGGATAATGCACCATATTTCTGACCGAATAATACTCCTTACTTTTTTTTATATATGATGATAGGCATGCCATAAAAAAGCAGAACAAAATTAAAGTTGTTTAATTTTATATACCAATATCGAGCGGAGATGCCAGGTCAAAAATAGATCAGTTACATCCTTAAATACTACAATATTTAAAAGAAAATAATTTTTAAGAATTTTATTCCCTTACTTCACCCGTTGTACGTACAGTCTTTAAATGCAAACATGTAGGACCTTTTACTTCATAACTTCAAAATCATATCTTATAACTGATCTGCCACAATTTATATATAATGCTTTAGGTCACGTTATAACTGGAGATAAAAATTTAATTATTAATAAAGTTTCCGTAACATTTGCCGAAACATTTACATTCATAAACAGGATCTATAACTTCAAATTTTCAATGGATTTGGTAGAGAACTTTGACAGCAAATAGGATAAAACCTGAGGACGAATGGAACGATACCTTGTGAAATTCAAATGGGAATGTCGATTACGACGGATTTCAGGACCAAAGCATCATCAGACTTAAAAGATCCTTAGATGACTACAACTCAATCTGACATTCATGACGAATAGGCCCCTGCAGATGCAAAATGTTATTAGTTATGTCACAGGATAATTTGTCATGAGTGATACAAAATCTTAGAATAAATTGATGAAAGATGATATCTGTCAAATATTAGATGTTTTTGACAACGTACTCAAATGTCTATTGAAGAAAAAGAAAGAAAAAGAAAAAAACTGTGTCACAGATCTTTTATTTAACTTTCAGTCGTAGAGATGATGCCTTGTGATGTTACTAAACAACTCTTAATTTATGTGACTATTTACATTTAATATATCAAAGTCAGTTTGAGATAAAGGACATCGGCAATGCATTCAATTGAGCCTCTTATCTAGACCTTCTTTCCAAAATGCAGTCCAGAGGTCATGTTAAAGAATATATATATGTAATAAAAAACCATTTAAAAAAATTATTAACAGTATCAATAACATTTATATAATGTCATAAAAAATAAATAAATAACAATTAAAGGGCTATGCATTTTAATACTGTTAAAGATCTCAAATAATGATAATTAAGTGTAGGTTAAATTACATTTAACACCCATCTACATTATCGGATTTGAACGAGTTGTTGCTACATTTGTATAATAATTTTACAGGCTGGGTATAATTGATTCTCTATTCATTTAGTTTTATACTTTCATTGGTTAATTCTCTCATTATTGTTGAGGAAATGGACTTTTTTTTTATCATGGTATCTGTAAGTATAATTTAGTATGTTCCATACAATGTTCGATATAAATCAGGGACATAATTTAATGCCATACGAGTATGTATGGATTGATTGGAAGAAGTAAACAAGTTATGTCTCATATTATTTGTTAGCCATCAAAAGACGAACAAGATTTCGGTTTGGAATTTTAATACATGCACATTATATATTAACACAATATAATTATATGTTGTTATGATGTATTTCAAAGTCGATCGTAAATTAGTAAATTTGTCTTCAATATATTTTTATTGTTTGTGGTTTGCTTGAAAAAGAATAGACAGAATTTTGCCGTTAAAGTCAATAGATTTAAAACACAAAATTACATATAATTAAAAACAGATGTTTTGTCATCATTCAATTAGTTGTTATGGCGTTAATTCTGCAGTATGCAGGATATCTGGTTTCACTCGTGGATTTATTTATAAATTTTGTTTGTTGTTCGGAATGTGTGTCATTGTATAAAACTTGGCAAACATTTTTATTTGTCTTGTTTGTAATTGAAGTAATTTAAGAGAAATATTTACCTTAATCTTTTGCCATGCAGTTTCTTGCAGTTCTGCCAGCTTCCAGTGTTACGATAGGTCCTGTATAAGTCCCAATCGTATATGCGACGGAATATCTGACTGTCCTGGGAGATTAAATGAAGATGAAACGAACTGCCAGACACGTCAAATACAAGCTTCGTGTGAAAAGTGGTGTATTTTATTAATCATGGGCTTGCAGGTATTTTGTCATTTATCATTTGATCTATTCTGTACTCATCTGCCATAAAATAGGCCTTATGTTATTAAGGCCACATGACTTGAAGATCAAACCGTTGCACCAATTATTGTCTGATCTGGAATAAATCCTTAATCTTACTAAGTTGCAACGTGAACGAACTTTGAAAGATTTTTAGGTCAATATAACTTAAACACGATTTTTTTGTGATGTAAAAGCCAAAACATGTAGATGGTAAAAGCCAAAACATATAGATGGTACTAACACAAAAACATAACAAAAACATAAGAGAAGTCAATTTAAGCATTTCGACAATATTGAGTTGTACATGTGTATATCTATCTTTGAATCAGTATGATTTTTTTAATTCTGCTTGAATCCAAATGCAATAGAGGTATGTTGCTAAATTGCTTAAACACCACTGTCTATACTTTTTAAATCTTAACAATAAATGTATTTGAAAATAAAAGTTCTATGCTATCTGCTCTTTACATTATCTTACCTAGATTAAAACACGAAGAGGAGGCCTGTCAATTTAATTCGTTGCATGTGTTGTTAACGATGATTCATTTATACTGATTTTGCAAACTTCACCAATTTGATCGACTTATAAAACAAGGTTACAAGAAAAAAAGACTTGTCAATTTTGATCATCAAAGCTTCTAGTATTATATGTTTTTTGTAAAGTAAGTAACTGTAGATTATAAACTCTGTACAAGTTGTACATTTAGTAGATTTACACTTAGATATGGTTCAATGTTGTTCATCGTCCTTATAATTAAAAATGTCTTGTCACTAGATCATGACATTATATTAACATTGATCAGATTGAATGGATGTAAAGCCGATATAGTTTAGACACATGTCCTAAAAGCTTACACCGTGTCATCAGGTCCGGACCTTTTTATACTGGCGACATCCAACCCAGTATGTCTAAACGTTTCCTGTTTATATTAAAAGGGCCCTTTTTGATGGCAGTAGATCCCCATTCAAACAACATGATGTACATCGAATTACCAAAATGCTCCCGAATTGACGACATGTGTCAAAATGTCTTTTAAAATTACAAAAATGCCTCATACCTAATGAAAATATCCAAACGTTCAATTATTGTCATGAAAAACGGAATGAGACGATATAAATACAGAGTAATAAGCCATGGCTACACTTTATTTCGTCATCAATAACTCTAAATCAGATAGTAAATATTCAGAAAAAATTGTCAAGTGGCAGATTTTCTGACAAAAAATGTGTCATGTTTTGGATAACATATTTTTAACAGATTGTTGTTATTTCAATAGGTTCTAATTGTGCGCCTCTTCGCAGCGACCTGTTTTGTACTCTAACGAGGCTGAGTTCCTTTGAGACCTTTAATTCACAATTCCCTATATTGATTATATTTCGCCCTTAACAATTCTAAATTCGGTGACTATGTACATTAAATCTTCCATAGAGAAATCGAAAATAAGGAAACAAAAATCGCATCGTCGGCTAGAAGGGTTTGTTGTAGCTGTATCTAGATTGATGTTATCTGTTCAGAAGTTCTAAAGCCATGATCATTACTTAATTCATCTTTATAGAAAACTCATCTATGAAATACTCTCGGACAGCTTTCCTTAATGAGTCAAAGGTAGTCTTTTCTATTCCAGGATTTTACTTTCCTAGATATGACATTGTGTAACTTGACAAGTGTTTTAGAGGCATGCACTTATTTCTCGTCCAGAGCACCCGAGTGAGTTTGGGTTACTCACTCTGCCTTTTAAATTTTTACTTTTGTACTTTATTTTATATGTTTGTCTAAATCCAGCTTGGTAATTGTCATTGACTTTTTGCTCTTAATGTTGCATTTGTAATGAACACAAAGACAACATTTGTTTCTACAAACTGTATAGATTAATATTGCTATTTGGTTGATATATCCAATATTGGAATGTTCGTCATTTGCAATGTCTATGAGTATATTGGATCATTAGTGTGATATTCTAGCCCAAAAAGTAATAAATACAACAAAAAAATATGAAAAAATGTTTTTTATTAAAAAAATTTCAGTTTTATTAACAGTTTCTTGGCTAATAGTCAGTGTGTAAGTAACGGTATTTTTTTTTACAAACTGAATAGAAACAAAAAGAAAAAATGTTCAGTTTACATAAGTCTGATTTCGAACGCTTATATTTTTTAGTATGTCAATATCTATATTTAAGTTAACTATTCGTTTTTATTGATTTGTTAGTTTTTACAATTGAGAATCTGTAAAACTGAATGCTAAAATTCTTAGATAATTTTTCGTCACCATTGAAAGTTTCAGTCCGTAAAACAGAAAAAAATATTTTAAACATCGTCACTTATTAAAGTAGTTTATTTTTTTAATCAAATCTTATTAAGATATTTATTAAAATGAACTGAATTTTGTATGGGATCATCGGACCTTCAATGAATTATATGTGCATTTTAAATGGTACATGAGCACCCGATTCATTAACCAAAACAAAGTTCGACGCTTTTTATTATACTGTTAAAAAAGAAACGTATAGACCTTTTGAGTTGTTCAAAATTAAAATTATGTATTTAACCAGATGTAACGAAATCATATATTTAAACATTGTACAGGTAAATTTCTACTTTAAAGGTCTGTTCATTTAAATTTTGCTCTCTGCCAAATGAGTAAGGTGACTCTTTACAGTGCATATCAATAATATCTTCTTAAAATTTGGCTAGCGTTTTTCCCATAAACTTTGTTTTTAAGTCAACCGCTAGGGAAAAGTGTATCAAAGACATTGTACAGGTAAATTTCAACTTTAAGGTCTGTTCATATAAATTTGTCTATCTGCTAAATGAACAAGGTGACTCTTTAAAGTACATATCAATAATATCTTCCTGAAATTTGGCTATCGTTTTACCATAAGCTTTGTTTTTAATTCTACCGCTAGGGAAAAGTGTCTTGAATTTTTACTAACTTTAAAACTCTTCCATGCCAAGGTTTGACCCTGCTACTCAAAATAGCGCCATCGGCCGTTTCCATGCCGCGGTATCCCAACGTGAAATTCAGCGAACTCAAAAACAAACCAGAGCACAATTTGTCGATTGTGGAACAGATTCCAACATACTGGTTCTACGTATGTCAGACGATAAAGTTCATTATACGTATCTTTTTGCATAGTATATGTTTACTTGAAAAATTCAACAACTTTCAGTAAAACATCAGTCTACTGGGAAATATTTTTGTCATGAATGACCCCAATTTCAATTCTCGTTAATTTTAAATGTATTTACTTCAATTTATCTATGGTAAATTGATTTAATTGCTGGATGCTTACCTTCGAAATTGCAATTTATACAAGCTTGTTTGGTTTAGTATCAAGTTCGTTTTTTCCGGCTCCAAATAATTCACAAACCAGACAATTGTAAGTAAAGTTTAAATCCATTAAGTATTTGTTACGCTTAACAACAAAATCCTATGAAAACTTATTTCACGCGGGATAATGCACCATATTTCTGACCGAATAATACTCCTTACTTTTTTTTATATATGATGATAGGCATGCCATAAAAAAGCAGAACAAAATTAAAGTTGTTTAATTTTATATACCAATATCGAGCGGAGATGCCAGGTCAAAAATAGATCAGTTACATCCTTAAATACTACAATATTTAAAAGAAAATAATTTTTAAGAATTATATTCCCTTACTTCACCCGTTGTACGTACAGTCTTTAACTGCAAACATGTAGGACCTTTTACTTCATAACTTCAAAATCATATCTTATAACTGATCTGCCACAATTTATATATAATGCTTTAGGTCACGTTATAACTGGAGATAAAAATTTAATTATTAATAAAGTTTCCGTAACATTTGCCGAAACATTTACATTCATAAACAGGATCTATAACTTCAAATTTTCAATGGATTTGGTAGAGAACTTTGACAGCAAATAGGATAAAACCTGAGGACGAATGGAACGATACCTTGTGAAATTCAAATGGGAATGTCGATTACGACGGATTTCAGGACCAAAGCATCATCAGACTTAAAAGATCCTTAGATGACTACAACTCAATCTGACATTCATGACGAATAGGCCCCTGCAGATGCAAAATGTTATTAGTTATGTCACAGGATAATTTGTCATGAGTGATACAAAATCTTAGAATAAATTGATGAAAGATGATATCTGTCAAATATTAGATGTTTTTGACAACGTACTCAAATGTCTATTGAAGAAAAAGAAAGAAAAAGAAAAAAACTGTGTCACAGATCTTTTATTTAACTTTCAGTCGTAGAGATGATGCCTTGTGATGTTACTAAACAACTCTTAATTTATGTGACTATTTACATTTAATATATCAAAGTCAGTTTGAGATAAAGGACATCGGCAATGCATTCAATTGAGCCTCTTATCTAGACCTTCTTTCCAAAATGCAGTCCAGAGGTCATGTTAAAGAATATATATATGTAATAAAAAACCATTTAAAAAAATTATTAACAGTATCAATAACATTTATATAATGTCATAAAAAATAAATAAATAACAATTAAAGGGCTATGCATTTTAATACTGTTAAAGATCTCAAATAATGATAATTAAGTGTAGGTTAAATTACATTTAACACCCATCTACATTATCGGATTTGAACGAGTTGTTGCTACATTTGTATAATAATTTTACAGGCTGGGTATAATTGATTCTCTATTCATTTAGTTTTATACTTTCATTGGTTAATTCTCTCATTATTGTTGAGGAAATGGACTTTTTTTTATCATGGTATCTGTAAGTATAATTTAGTATGTTCCATACAATGTTCGATATAAATCAGGGACATAATTTAATGCCATACGAGTATGTATGGATTGATTGGAAGAAGTAAACAAGTTATGTCTCATATTATTTGTTAGCCATCAAAAGACTAACAAGATTTCGGTTTGGAATTTTAATACATGCACATTATATATTAACACAATATAATTATATGTTGTTATGATGTATTTCAAAGTCGATCGTAAATTAGTAAATTTGTCTTCAATATATTTTTATTGTTTGTGGTTTGCTTGAAAAAGAATAGACAGAATTTTGCCGTTAAAGTCAATAGATTTAAAACACAAAATTACACATAATTAAAAACAGATGTTTTGTCATCATTCAATTAGTTGTTATGGCGTTAATTCTGCAGTATGCAGGATATCTGGTTTCACTCGTGGATTTATTTATAAATTTTGTTTGTTGTTCGGAATGTGTGTCATTGTATAAAACTTGGCAAACATTTTTATTTGTCTTGTTTGTAATTGAAGTAATTTAAGAGAAATATTTACCTTAATCTTTTGCCATGCAGTTTCTTGCAGTTCTGCCAGCTTCCAGTGTTACGATAGGTCCTGTATAAGTCCCAATCGTATATGCGACGGAATATCTGACTGTCCTGGGAGATTAAATGAAGATGAAACGAACTGCCAGACACGTCAAATACAAGCTTCGTGTGAAAAGTGGTGTATTTTATTAATCATGGGCTTGCAGGTATTTTGTCATTTATCATTTGATCTATTCTGTACTCATCTGCCATAAAATAGGCCTTATGTTATTAAGGCCACATGACTTGAAGATCAAACCGTTGCACCAATTATTGTCTGATCTGGAATAAATCCTTAATCTTACTAAGTTGCAACGTGAACGAACTTTGAAAGATTTTTAGGTCAATATAACTTAAACACGATTTTTTTGTGATGTAAAAGCCAAAACATGTAGATGGTAAAAGCCAAAACATATAGATGGTACTAACACAAAAACATAACAAAAACATAAGAGAAGTCAATTTAAGCATTTCGACAATATTGAGTTGTACATGTGTATATCTATCTTTGAATCAGTATGATTTTTTTAATTCTGCTTGAATCCAAATGCAATAGAGGTATGTTGCTAAATTGCTTAAACACCACTGTCTATACTTTTTAAATCTTAACAATAAATGTATTTGAAAATAAAAGTTCTATGCTATCTGCTCTTTACATTATCTTACCTAGATTAAAACACGAAGAGGAGGCCTGTCAATTTAATTCGTTGCATGTGTTGTTAACGATGATTCATTTATACTGATTTTGCAAACTTCACCAATTTGATCGACTTATAAAACAAGGTTACAAGAAAAAAAGACTTGTCAATTTTGATCATCAAAGCTTCTAGTATTATATGTTTTTTGTAAAGTAAGTAACTGTAGATTATAAACTCTGTACAAGTTGTACATTTAGTAGATTTACACTTAGATATGGTTCAATGTTGTTCATCGTCCTTATAGTTAAAAATGTCTTGTCACTAGATCATGACATTATATTAACATTGATCAGATTGAACGCATGTAAAGCCGATATAGTTTAGACACATGTCCTAAAAGCTTACACCGTGTCATCAGGTCCGGACCTTTTTATACTGGCGACGTCCAACCCAGTATGTCTAAACTTTTCCTGTTTATATTAAAAGGGCCCTTTTTGATGGCAGTAGATCCCCATTCAAACAACATGATGTACATCGAATTACCAAAATGCTCCCGAATTGACGACATGTGTCAAAATGTCTTTTAAAATTACAAAAATGCCTCATACCTAATGAAAATATCCAAACGTTCAATTATTGTCATGAAAAACGGAATGAGACGATATAAATACAGAGTAATAAGCCATGGCTACACTTTATTTCGTCATCAATAACTCTAAATCAGATAGTAAATATTCAGAAAAAATTGTCAAGTGGCAGATTTTCTGACAAAAAATGTGTCATGTTTTGGATAACATATTTTTAACAGATTGTTGTTATTTCAATAGGTTCTAATTGTGCGCCTCTTCGCAGCGACCTGTTTTGTACTCTAACGAGGCTGAGTTCCTTTGAGACCTTTAATTCACAATTCCCTATATTGATTATATTTCGCCCTTAACAATTCTAAATTCGGTGACTATGTACATTAAATCTTCCATAGAGAAATCGAAAATAAGGAAACAAAAATCGCATCGTCGGCTAGAAGGGTTTGTTGTAGCTGTATCTAGATTGATGTTATCTGTTCAGAAGTTCTAAAGCCATGATCATTACTTAATTCATCTTTATAGAAAACTCATCTATGAAATACTCTCGGACAGCTTTCCTTAATGAGTCAAAGGTAGTCTTTTCTATTCCAGGATTTTACTTTCCTAGATATGACATTGTGTAACTTGACAAGTGTTTTAGAGGCATGCACTTATTTCTCGTCCAGAGCACCCGAGTGAGTTTGGGTTACTCACTCTGCCTTTTAAATTTTTACTTTTGTACTTTATTTTATATGTTTGTCTAAATCCAGCTTGGTAATTGTCATTGACTTTTTGCTCTTAATGTTGCATTTGTAATGAACACAAAGACAACATTTGTTTCTACAAACTGTATAGATTAATATTGCTATTTGGTTGATATATCCAATATTGGAATGTTCGTCATTTGCAATGTCTATGAGTATATTGGATCATTAGTGTGATATTCTAGCCCAAAAAGTAATAAATACAACAAAAAAATATGAAAAAATGTTTTTTATTAAAAAAATTTCAGTTTTATTAACAGTTTCTTGGCTAATAGTCAGTGTGTAAGTAACGGTATTTTTTTTTACAAACTGAATAGAAACAAAAAGAAAAAATGTTCAGTTTACATAAGTCTGATTTCGAACGCTTATATTTTTTAGTATGTCAATATCTATATTTAAGTTAACTATTCGTTTTTATTGATTTGTTAGTTTTTACAATTGAGAATCTGTAAAACTGAATGCTAAAATTCTTAGATAATTTTTCGTCACCATTGAAAGTTTCAGTCCGTAAAACAGAAAAAAATATTTTAAACATCGTCACTTATTAAAGTAGTTTATTTTTTTAATCAAATCTTATTAAGATATTTATTAAAATGAACTGAATTTTGTATGGGATCATCGGACCTTCAATGAATTATATGTGCATTTTAAATGGTACATGAGCACCCGATTCATTAACCAAAACAAAGTTCGACGCTTTTTATTATACTGTTAAAAAAGAAACGTATAGACCTTTTGAGTTGTTCAAAATTAAAATTATGTATTTAACCAGATGTAACGAAATCATATATTTAAACATTGTACAGGTAAATTTCTACTTTAAAGGTCTGTTCATTTAAATTTTGCTCTCTGCCAAATGAGTAAGGTGACTCTTTACAGTGCATATCAATAATATCTTCTTAAAATTTGGCTAGCGTTTTTCCCATAAACTTTGTTTTTAATTCAACCGCTAGGGAAAAGTGTATCAAAGACATTGTACAGGTAAATTTCAACTTTAAGGTCTGTTCATATAAATTTGTCTATCTGCTAAATGAACAAGGTGACTCTTTAAAGTACATATCAATAATATCTTCCTGAAATTTGGCTATCGTTTTACCATAAGCTTTGTTTTTAATTCTACCGCTAGGGAAAAGTGTCTTGAATTTTTACTAACTTTAAAACTCTTCCATGCCAAGGTTTGACCCTGCTACTCAAAATAGCGCCATCGGCCGTTTCCATGCCGCGGTATCCCAACGTGAAATTCAGCGAACTCAAAAACAAACCAGAGCACAATTTGTCGATTGTGGAACAGATTCCAACATACTGGTTCTACGTATGTCAGACGATAAAGTTCATTATACGTATCTTTTTGCATAGTATATGTTTACTTGAAAAATTCAACAACTTTCAGTAAAACATCAGTCTACTGGGAAATATTTTTGTCATGAATGACCCCAATTTCAATTCTCGTTGATTTTAAATTTATTTACTTCAATTTATCTATGGTAAATTGATTTAATTGCTGGATGCTTACCTTCGAAATTGCAATTTATACAAGCTTTGTTTGGTTTAGTATCAAGTTCGTTTTTTCCGGCTCCAAATAATTCACAAACCAGACAATTGTAAGTAAAGTTTAAATCCATTAAGTATTTGTTACGCTTAACAACAAAATCCTATGAAAACTTATTTCACGCGGGATAATGCACCATATTTCTGACCGAATAATACTCCTTACTTTTTTTTATATATGATGATAGGCATGCCATAAAAAAGCAGAACAAAATTAAAGTTGTTTAATTTTATATACCAATATCGAGCGGAGATGCCAGGTCAAAAATAGATCAGTTACATCCTTAAATACTACAATATTTAAAAGAAAATAATTTTTAAGAATTATATTCCCTTACTTCACCCGTTGTACGTACAGTCTTTAACTGCAAACATGTAGGACCTTTTACTTCATAACTTCAAAATCATATCTTATAACTGATCTGCCACAATTTATATATAATGCTTTAGGTCACGTTATAACTGGAGATAAAAATTTAATTATTAATAAAGTTTCCGTAACATTTGCCGAAACATTTACATTCATAAACAGGATCTATAACTTCAAATTTTCAATGGATTTGGTAGAGAACTTTGACAGCAAATAGGATAAAACCTGAGGACGAATGGAACGATACCTTGTGAAATTCAAATGGGAATGTCGATTACGACGGATTTCAGGACCAAAGCATCATCAGACTTAAAAGATCCTTAGATGACTACAACTCAATCTGACATTCATGACGAATAGGCCCCTGCAGATGCAAAATGTTATTAGTTATGTCACAGGATAATTTGTCATGAGTGATACAAAATCTTAGAATAAATTGATGAAAGATGATATCTGTCAAATATTAGATGTTTTTGACAACGTACTCAAATGTCTATTGAAGAAAAAGAAAGAAAAAGAAAAAAACTGTGTCACAGATCTTTTATTTAACTTTCAGTCGTAGAGATGATGCCTTGTGATGTTACTAAACAACTCTTAATTTATGTGACTATTTACATTTAATATATCAAAGTCAGTTTGAGATAAAGGACATCGGCAATGCATTCAATTGAGCCTCTTATCTAGACCTTCTTTCCAAAATGCAGTCCAGAGGTCATGTTAAAGAATATATATATGTAATAAAAAACCATTTAAAAAAATTATTAACAGTATCAATAACATTTATATAATGTCATAAAAAATAAATAAATAACAATTAAAGGGCTATGCATTTTAATACTGTTAAAGATCTCAAATAATGATAATTAAGTGTAGGTTAAATTACATTTAACACCCATCTACATTATCGGATTTGAACGAGTTGTTGCTACATTTGTATAATAATTTTACAGGCTGGGTATAATTGATTCTCTATTCATTTAGTTTTATACTTTCATTGGTTAATTCTCTCATTATTGTTGAGGAAATGGACTTTTTTTTTATCATGGTATCTGTAAGTATAATTTAGTATGTTCCATACAATGTTCGATATAAATCAGGGACATAATTTAATGCCATACGAGTATGTATGGATTGATTGGAAGAAGTAAACAAGTTATGTCTCATATTATTTGTTAGCCATCAAAAGACGAACAAGATTTCGGTTTGGAATTTTAATACATGCACATTATATATTAACACAATATAATTATATGTTGTTATGATGTATTTCAAAGTCGATCGTAAATTAGTAAATTTGTCTTCAATATATTTTTATTGTTTGTGGTTTGCTTGAAAAAGAATAGACAGAATTTTGCCGTTAAAGTCAATAGATTTAAAACACAAAATTACATATAATTAAAAACAGATGTTTTGTCATCATTCAATTAGTTGTTATGGCGTTAATTCTGCAGTATGCAGGATATCTGGTTTCACTCGTGGATTTATTTATAAATTTTGTTTGTTGTTCGGAATGTGTGTCATTGTATAAAACTTGGCAAACATTTTTATTTGTCTTGTTTGTAATTGAAGTAATTTAAGAGAAATATTTACCTTAATCTTTTGCCATGCAGTTTCTTGCAGTTCTGCCAGCTTCCAGTGTTACGATAGGTCCTGTATAAGTCCCAATCGTATATGCGACGGAATATCTGACTGTCCTGGGAGATTAAATGAAGATGAAACGAACTGCCAGACACGTCAAATACAAGCTTCGTGTGAAAAGTGGTGTATTTTATTAATCATGGGCTTGCAGGTATTTTGTCATTTATCATTTGATCTATTCTGTGCTCATCTGCCATAAAATAGGCCTTATGTTATTAAGGCCACATGACTTGAAGATCAAACCGTTGCACCAATTATTGTCTGATCTGGAATAAATCCTTAATCTTACTAAGTTGCAACGTGAACGAACTTTGAAAGATTTTTAGGTCAATATAACTTAAACACGATTTTTTTGTGATGTAAAAGCCAAAACATGTAGATGGTAAAAGCCAAAACATATAGATGGTACTAACACAAAAACATAACAAAAACATAAGAGAAGTCAATTTAAGCATTTCGACAATATTGAGTTGTACATGTGTATATCTATCTTTGAATCAGTATGATTTTTTTAATTCTGCTTGAATCCAAATGCAATAGAGGTATGTTGCTAAATTGCTTAAACACCACTGTCTATACTTTTTAAATCTTAACAATAAATGTATTTGAAAATAAAAGTTCTATGCTATCTGCTCTTTACATTATCTTACCTAGATTAAAACACGAAGAGGAGGCCTGTCAATTTAATTCGTTGCATGTGTTGTTAACGATGATTCATTTATACTGATTTTGCAAACTTCACCAATTTGATCGACTTATAAAACAAGGTTACAAGAAAAAAAGACTTGTCAATTTTGATCATCAAAGCTTCTAGTATTATATGTTTTTTGTAAAGTAAGTAACTGTAGATTATAAACTCTGTACAAGTTGTACATTTAGTAGATTTACACTTAGATATGGTTCAATGTTGTTCATCGTCCTTATAATTAAAAATGTCTTGTCACTAGATCATGACATTATATTAACATTGATCAGATTGAATGGATGTAAAGCCGATATAGTTTAGACACATGTCCTAAAAGCTTACACCGTGTCATCAGGTCCGGACCTTTTTATACTGGCGACATCCAACCCAGTATGTCTAAACTTTTCCTGTTTATATTAAAAGGGCCCTTTTTGATGGCAGTAGATCCCCATTCAAACAACATGATGTACATCGAATTACCAAAATGCTCCCGAATTGACGACATGTGTCAAAATGTCTTTTAAAATTACAAAAATGCCTCATACCTAATGAAAATATCCAAACGTTCAATTATTGTCATGAAAAACGGAATGAGACGATATAAATACAGAGTAATAAGCCATGGCTACACTTTATTTCGTCATCAATAACTCTAAATCAGATAGTAAATATTCAGAAAAAATTGTCAAGTGGCAGATTTTCTGACAAAAAATGTGTCATGTTTTGGATAACATATTTTTAACAGATTGTTGTTATTTCAATAGGTTCTAATTGTGCGCCTCTTCGCAGCGACCTGTTTTGTACTCTAACGAGGCTGAGTTCCTTTGAGACCTTTAATTCACAATTCCCTATATTGATTATATTTCGCCCTTAACAATTCTAAATTCGGTGACTATGTACATTAAATCTTCCATAGAGAAATCGAAAATAAGGAAACAAAAATCGCATCGTCGGCTAGAAGGGTTTGTTGTAGCTGTATCTAGATTGATGTTATCTGTTCAGAAGTTCTAAAGCCATGATCATTACTTAATTCATCTTTATAGAAAACTCATCTATGAAATACTCTCGGACAGCTTTCCTTAATGAGTCAAAGGTAGTCTTTTCTATTCCAGGATTTTACTTTCCTAGATATGACATTGTGTAACTTGACAAGTGTTTTAGAGGCATGCACTTATTTCTCGTCCAGAGCACCCGAGTGAGTTTGGGTTACTCACTCTGCCTTTTAAATTTTTACTTTTGTACTTTATTTTATATGTTTGTCTAAATCCAGCTTGGTAATTGTCATTGACTTTTTGCTCTTAATGTTGCATTTGTAATGAACACAAAGACAACATTTGTTTCTACAAACTGTATAGATTAATATTGCTATTTGGTTGATATATCCAATATTGGAATGTTCGTCATTTGCAATGTCTATGAGTATATTGGATCATTAGTGTGATATTCTAGCCCAAAAAGTAATAAATACAACAAAAAAATATGAAAAAATGTTTTTTATTAAAAAAATTTCAGTTTTATTAACAGTTTCTTGGCTAATAGTCAGTGTGTAAGTAACGGTATTTTTTTTTACAAACTGAATAGAAACAAAAAGAAAAAATGTTCAGTTTACATAAGTCTGATTTCGAACGCTTATATTTTTTAGTATGTCAATATCTATATTTAAGTTAACTATTCGTTTTTATTGATTTGTTAGTTTTTACAATTGAGAATCTGTAAAACTGAATGCTAAAATTCTTAGATAATTTTTCGTCACCATTGAAAGTTTCAGTCCGTAAAACAGAAAAAAATATTTTAAACATCGTCACTTATTAAAGTAGTTTATTTTTTTAATCAAATCTTATTAAGATATTTATTAAAATGAACTGAATTTTGTATGGGATCATCATATGTGCATTTTAAATGGTACATGAGCACCCGATTCATTAACCAAAACAAAGTTCGACGCTTTTTATTATACTGTTAAAAAAGAAACGTATAGACCTTTTGAGTTGTTCAAAATTAAAATTATGTATTTAACCAGATGTAACGAAATCATATATTTAAACATTGTACAGGTAAATTTCTACTTTAAAGGTCTGTTCATTTAAATTTTGCTCTCTGCCAAATGAGTAAGGTGACTCTTTACAGTGCATATCAATAATATCTTCTTAAAATTTGGCTAGCGTTTTTCCCATAAACTTTGTTTTTAATTCAACCGCTAGGGAAAAGTGTATCAAAGACATTGTACAGGTAAATTTCAACTTTAAGGTCTGTTCATATAAATTTGTCTATCTGCTAAATGAACAAGGTGACTCTTTAAAGTACATATCAATAATATCTTCCTGAAATTTGGCTATCGTTTTACCATAAGCTTTGTTTTTAATTCTACCGCTAGGGAAAAGTGTCTTGAATTTTTACTAACTTTAAAACTCTTCCATGCCAAGGTTTGACCCTGCTACTCAAAATAGCGCCATCGGCCGTTTCCATGCCGCGGTATCCCAACGTGAAATTCAGCGAACTCAAAAACAAACCAGAGCACAATTTGTCGATTGTGGAACAGATTCCAACATACTGGTTCTACGTATGTCAGACGATAAAGTTCATTATACGTATCTTTTTGCATAGTATATGTTTACTTGAAAAATTCAACAACTTTCAGTAAAACATCAGTCTACTGGGAAATATTTTTGTCATGAATGACCCCAATTTCAATTCTCGTTGATTTTAAATTTATTTACTTCAATTTATCTATGGTAAATTGATTTAATTGCTGGATGCTTACCTTCGAAATTGCAATTTATACAAGCTTTGTTTGGTTTAGTATCAAGTTCGTTTTTTCCGGCTCCAAATAATTCACAAACCAGACAATTGTAAGTAAAGTTTAAATCCATTAAGTATTTGTTACGCTTAACAACAAAATCCTATGAAAACTTATTTCACGCGGGATAATGCACCATATTTCTGACCGAATAATACTCCTTACTTTTTTTTATATATGATGATAGGCATGCCATAAAAAAGCAGAACAAAATTAAAGTTGTTTAATTTTATATACCAATATCGAGCGGAGATGCCAGGTCAAAAATAGATCAGTTACATCCTTAAATACTACAATATTTAAAAGAAAATAATTTTTAAGAATTTTATTCCCTTACTTCACCCGTTGTACGTACAGTCTTTAACTGCAAACATGTAGGACCTTTTACTTCATAACTTCAAAATCATATCTTATAACTGATCTGCCACAATTTATATATAATGCTTTAGGTCACGTTATAACTGGAGATAAAAATTTAATTATTAATAAAGTTTCCGTAACATTTGCCGAAACATTTACATTCATAAACAGGATCTATAACTTCAAATTTTCAATGGATTTGGTAGAGAACTTTGACAGCAAATAGGATAAAACCTGAGGACGAATGGAACGATACCTTGTGAAATTCAAATGGGAATGTCGATTACGACGGATTTCAGGACCAAAGCATCATCAGACTTAAAAGATCCTTAGATGACTACAACTCAATCTGACATTCATGACGAATAGGCCCCTGCAGATGCAAAATGTTATTAGTTATGTCACAGGATAATTTGTCATGAGTGATACAAAATCTTAGAATAAATTGATGAAAGATGATATCTGTCAAATATTAGATGTTTTTGACAACGTACTCAAATGTCTATTGAAGAAAAAGAAAGAAAAAGAAAAAAACTGTGTCACAGATCTTTTATTTAACTTTCAGTCGTAGAGATGATGCCTTGTGATGTTACTAAACAACTCTTAATTTATGTGACTATTTACATTTAATATATCAAAGTCAGTTTGAGATAAAGGACATCGGCAATGCATTCAATTGAGCCTCTTATCTAGACCTTCTTTCCAAAATGCAGTCCAGAGGTCATGTTAAAGAATATATATATGTAATAAAAAACCATTTAAAAAAATTATTAACAGTATCAATAACATTTATATAATGTCATAAAAAATAAATAAATAACAATTAAAGGGCTATGCATTTTAATACTGTTAAAGATCTCAAATAATGATAATTAAGTGTAGGTTAAATTACATTTAACACCCATCTACATTATCGGATTTGAACGAGTTGTTGCTACATTTGTATAATAATTTTACAGGCTGGGTATAATTGATTCTCTATTCATTTAGTTTTATACTTTCATTGGTTAATTCTCTCATTATTGTTGAGGAAATGGACTTTTTTTTTATCATGGTATCTGTAAGTATAATTTAGTATGTTCCATACAATGTTCGATATAAATCAGGGACATAATTTAATGCCATACGAGTATGTATGGATTGATTGGAAGAAGTAAACAAGTTATGTCTCATATTATTTGTTAGCCATCAAAAGACGAACAAGATTTCGGTTTGGAATTTTAATACATGCACATTATATATTAACACAATATAATTATATGTTGTTATGATGTATTTCAAAGTCGATCGTAAATTAGTAAATTTGTCTTCAATATATTTTTATTGTTTGTGGTTTGCTTGAAAAAGAATAGACAGAATTTTGCCGTTAAAGTCAATAGATTTAAAACACAAAATTACATATAATTAAAAACAGATGTTTTGTCATCATTCAATTAGTTGTTATGGCGTTAATTCTGCAGTATGCAGGATATCTGGTTTCACTCGTGGATTTATTTATAAATTTTGTTTGTTGTTCGGAATGTGTGTCATTGTATAAAACTTGGCAAACATTTTTATTTGTCTTGTTTGTAATTGAAGTAATTTAAGAGAAATATTTACCTTAATCTTTTGCCATGCAGTTTCTTGCAGTTCTGCCAGCTTCCAGTGTTACGATAGGTCCTGTATAAGTCCCAATCGTATATGCGACGGAATATCTGACTGTCCTGGGAGATTAAATGAAGATGAAACGAACTGCCAGACACGTCAAATACAAGCTTCGTGTGAAAAGTGGTGTATTTTATTAATCATGGGCTTGCAGGTATTTTGTCATTTATCATTTGATCTATTCTGTACTCATCTGCCATAAAATAGGCCTTATGTTATTAAGGCCACATGACTTGAAGATCAAACCGTTGCACCAATTATTGTCTGATCTGGAATAAATCCTTAATCTTACTAAGTTGCAACGTGAACGAACTTTGAAAGATTTTTAGGTCAATATAACTTAAACACGATTTTTTTGTGATGTAAAAGCCAAAACATGTAGATGGTAAAAGCCAAAACATATAGATGGTACTAACACAAAAACATAACAAAAACATAAGAGAAGTCAATTTAAGCATTTCGACAATATTGAGTTGTACATGTGTATATCTATCTTTGAATCAGTATGATTTTTTTAATTCTGCTTGAATCCAAATGCAATAGAGGTATGTTGCTAAATTGCTTAAACACCACTGTCTATACTTTTTAAATCTTAACAATAAATGTATTTGAAAATAAAAGTTCTATGCTATCTGCTCTTTACATTATCTTACCTAGATTAAAACACGAAGAGGAGGCCTGTCAATTTAATTCGTTGCATGTGTTGTTAACGATGATTCATTTATACTGATTTTGCAAACTTCACCAATTTGATCGACTTATAAAACAAGGTTACAAGAAAAAAAGACTTGTCAATTTTGATCATCAAAGCTTCTAGTATTATATGTTTTTTGTAAAGTAAGTAACTGTAGATTATAAACTCTGTACAAGTTGTACATTTAGTAGATTTACACTTAGATATGGTTCAATGTTGTTCATCGTCCTTATAATTAAAAATGTCTTGTCACTAGATCATGACATTATATTAACATTGATCAGATTGAATGGATGTAAAGCCGATATAGTTTAGACACATGTCCTAAAAGCTTACACCGTGTCATCAGGTCCGGACCTTTTTATACTGGCGACATCCAACCCAGTATGTCTAAACTTTTCCTGTTTATATTAAAAGGGCCCTTTTTGATGGCAGTAGATCCCCATTCAAACAACATGATGTACATCGAATTACCAAAATGCTCCCGAATTGACGACATGTGTCAAAATGTCTTTTAAAATTACAAAAATGCCTCATACCTAATGAAAATATCCAAACGTTCAATTATTGTCATGAAAAACGGAATGAGACGATATAAATACAGAGTAATAAGCCATGGCTACACTTTATTTCGTCATCAATAACTCTAAATCAGATAGTAAATATTCAGAAAAAATTGTCAAGTGGCAGATTTTCTGACAAAAAATGTGTCATGTTTTGGATAACATATTTTTAACAGATTGTTGTTATTTCAATAGGTTCTAATTGTGCGCCTCTTCGCAGCGACCTGTTTTGTACTCTAACGAGGCTGAGTTCCTTTGAGACCTTTAATTCACAATTCCCTATATTGATTATATTTCGCCCTTAACAATTCTAAATTCGGTGACTATGTACATTAAATCTTCCATAGAGAAATCGAAAATAAGGAAACAAAAATCGCATCGTCGGCTAGAAGGGTTTGTTGTAGCTGTATCTAGATTGATGTTATCTGTTCAGAAGTTCTAAAGCCATGATCATTACTTAATTCATCTTTATAGAAAACTCATCTATGAAATGCTCTCGGACAGCTTTCCTTAATGAGTCAAAGGTAGTCTTTTCTATTCCAGGATTTTACTTTCCTAGATATGACATTGTGTAACTTGACAAGTGTTTTAGAGGCATGCACTTATTTCTCGTCCAGAGCACCCGAGTGAGTTTGGGTTACTCACTCTGCCTTTTAAATTTTTACTTTTGTACTTTATTTTATATGTTTGTCTAAATCCAGCTTGGTAATTGTCATTGACTTTTTGCTCTTAATGTTGCATTTGTAATGAACACAAAGACAACATTTGTTTCTACAAACTGTATAGATTAATATTGCTATTTGGTTGATATATCCAATATTGGAATGTTCGTCATTTGCAATGTCTATGAGTATATTGGATCATTAGTGTGATATTCTAGCCCAAAAAGTAATAAATACAACAAAAAAATATGAAAAAATGTTTTTTATTAAAAAAATTTCAGTTTTATTAACAGTTTCTTGGCTAATAGTCAGTGTGTAAGTAACGGTATTTTTTTTTTACAAACTGAATAGAAACAAAAAGAAAAAATGTTCAGTTTACATAAGTCTGATTTCGAACGCTTATATTTTTTAGTATGTCAATATCTATATTTAAGTTAACTATTCGTTTTTATTGATTTGTTAGTTTTTACAATTGAGAATCTGTAAAACTGAATGCTAAAATTCTTAGATAATTTTTCGTCACCATTGAAAGTTTCAGTCCGTAAAACAGAAAAAAATATTTTAAACATCGTCACTTATTAAAGTAGTTTATTTTTTTAATCAAATCTTATTAAGATATTTATTAAAATGAACTGAATTTTGTATGGGATCATCATATGTGCATTTTAAATGGTACATGAGCACCCGATTCATTAACCAAAACAAAGTTCGACGCTTTTTATTATACTGTTAAAAAAGAAACGTATAGACCTTTTGAGTTGTTCAAAATTAAAATTATGTATTTAACCAGATGTAACGAAATCATATATTTAAACATTGTACAGGTAAATTTCTACTTTAAAGGTCTGTTCATTTAAATTTTGCTCTCTGCCAAATGAGTAAGGTGACTCTTTACAGTGCATATCAATAATATCTTCTTAAAATTTGGCTAGCGTTTTTCCCATAAACTTTGTTTTTAATTCAACCGCTAGGGAAAAGTGTATCAAAGACATTGTACAGGTAAATTTCAACTTTAAGGTCTGTTCATATAAATTTGTCTATCTGCTAAATGAACAAGGTGACTCTTTAAAGTACATATCAATAATATCTTCCTGAAATTTGGCTATCGTTTTACCATAAGCTTTGTTTTTAATTCTACCGCTAGGGAAAAGTGTCTTGAATTTTTACTAACTTTAAAACTCTTCCATGCCAAGGTTTGACCCTGCTACTCAAAATAGCGCCATCGGCCGTTTCCATGCCGCGGTATCCCAACGTGAAATTCAGCGAACTCAAAAACAAACCAGAGCACAATTTGTCGATTGTGGAACAGATTCCAACATACTGGTTCTACGTATGTCAGACGATAAAGTTCATTATACGTATCTTTTTGCATAGTATATGTTTACTTGAAAAATTCAACAACTTTCAGTAAAACATCAGTCTACTGGGAAATATTTTTGTCATGAATGACCCCAATTTCAATTCTCGTTGATTTTAAATGTATTTACTTCAATTTATCTATGGTAAATTGATTTAATTGCTGGATGCTTACCTTCGAAATTGCAATTTATACAAGCTTGTTTGGTTTAGTATCAAGTTCGTTTTTTCCGGCTCCAAATAATTCACAAACCAGACAATTGTAAGTAAAGTTTAAATCCATTAAGTATTTGTTACGCTTAACAACAAAATCCTATGAAAACTTATTTCACGCGGGATAATGCACCATATTTCTGACCGAATAATACTCCTTACTTTTTTTTATATATGATGATAGGCATGCCATAAAAAAGCAGAACAAAATTAAAGTTGTTTAATTTTATATACCAATATCGAGCGGAGATGCCAGGTCAAAAATAGGTCAGTAACATCCTTAAATACTACAATATTTAAAAGAAAATAATTTTTAAGAATTATATTCCCTTACTTCACCTGTTGTACGTACAGTCTTTAACTGCAAACATGTAGGACCTTTTACTTAATAACTTCAAAGCCATATCTTATAACTGCTCTGCCACAATTTATATATAATGCTTTAGGTCACGTTATAACTGGGATAAAAATTTAATTATTAATAAAGTTTCCGTAACATTTGCCGAAACATTTACATTCATAAACAGGATCTATAACTTCAAATTTTCAATGGATTTGGTAGAGGACTTTGACAGCAAATAGGATAAAACCTGAGGACGAATGGAACGATACCTTGTGAAATTCAAATGGGAATGTCGATTACGACGGATTTCAGGACCAAAGCATCATCAGACTTAAAAGATCCTTAGATGACTACAACTCAATCTGACATTCATGACGAATAGGTCCCTGCAGATGCAAAATGTTATTAGTTATGTCACAGGATAATTTGTCATGAGTGATACAAAATCTTAGAATAAATTGATGAAAGATGATATCTGTCAAATATTAGATGTTTTTGACAACGTACTCAAATGTCTATTGAAGAAAAAGAAAGAAAAAGAAAATAAACTGTGTCACAGATCTTTTATTTCACTTTCAGTCGTAGAGATGATGCCTTGTGATGTTACTAAACAACTCTTAATTTATGTGACTATTTACATTTAATATATCAAAGTCAGTTTGAGATAAAGGACATCGGCAATGCATTCAATTGAGCCTCTTATCTAGACCTTCTTTCCAAAATGCAGTCCAGAGGTCATGTTAAAGAATATATATATGTAATAAAAAACCATTTAAAAAAATTATTAACAGTATCAATAACATTTATATAATGTCATAAAAAATAAATAAATAACAATTAAAGGGCTATGCATTTTAAAACTGTTAAAGATCTCAAATAATGATAATTAAGTGTAGGTTAAATTACATTTAACACCCATCTACATTATCGGATTTGAACGGGTTGTTGCTACATTTGTAGTTATTCTTTGCGTTTTTGTTAATTAAATTCTACGGTACAATGTGTTAATATAACCTATCGCTTTGTATCCAACAACTACAAAATTAAGATTATATAAAAAATCTTTAAAAAACAGCAATTGAGGCGACACTCGATTGATTTTTCAATTTCGCCATCATTTAATACCTTCATTACTCTTTTCTAAAGCATTCTTCAAATTAAAAAATATTTTTACACACACCTCTCCAAATGCGAAAACATTAATGCATATATTTAACAATACTATTAGGCCCATTCTTTTATATGGGTCAGAAATATGGGGATATTTTCCCCCAAGTAAACTATTGAAACATGATATGTCAAAATATATAAATAAAGAAATAGACACCCTTATTCTGGAGAAACTTCATACAAAATTTCTCAAATATACACTAAATGTAAGGTGCAGGTCCTCAAATGATGCATGTAGAGGTGAACTTGGTAGTTATCCAATTTTATACTTTGTATTTTTAAATTTGATTAAATATTGGTGTCATATAGTAAAAGACATAGATCAAAATGGTTCCTCTTTATTACTTGAGGCTTTTAATTTATCAAAACAGTTGACAATATCAAAAAAGGACTCTTGGTATGGCTGTATTAGGGAAATCTTTAAATATCTTACACTAGAAACACTTTTTTACAACTATGAAAATTATAAATCTAGTTTAATAATAAAACAAGTTAAAGCTAAACTTTCAAATAAATTTATAGAAATATGGAAACTTAACTTATTTAATGACGAAAGGACAAAGAACGGTGGAAATAAGTTAAGAACATACAGAAAATTTAAAATAAAATTTGAATTTGAAAATTACTTAAACTACGGAAATAAGGACCTTAAAAAACAACTTACAAAATTTAGAATAAGTGACCATACATTAGAAATTGAAAGAGGTCGATATATTGGGACTGAAGCAAATAAACGTTATTGTAAATTCTGTAAAGATAATGTAGAAGATGAAATACACTTTATGCTTAAATGTCCAAGTTATGAATGTATTCGTAAATTGCATTTAGATAAAATCAAAAGTAAATATAAAAACTATGAATTATTAAATAATGAAAATAAATTTATATGGCTAATGCTATCTGAAGATAAATATGTCATTGAGATCAAAAGCTTGTTGCAAATTTATTTAATGAGAGAAAACAAATGTTAGAGTCTTTAGGTTGTCTGGATCCTGGTGTGTCTGTTGAAAGTCATTAATATCATATCATAAAATATTAAGTTAACATTTATTGTGTGTATTTTCTCTTCTTTTCCTTCTTTATTTGCTGTTCTCTTTTTATTATTCCCATTTTTCCCTTAATGTTTAATAAACCAATGACTACAATCAATATTATGCTTAGTTCAATTATATTTTGTTGATATTGTATCATTATTATTATTATTATTATTGTAATATGATTATTCTGCTCAGAAATGGGCGCATTAATTTGCAAATAAAATATCTTGTATCTTGTATCTTATCCATTTTTCTCACCTTAAAATGTCTTATTAGGATCCTTAACCTAACATTCAGCCTGTTATGGCTATTTAAAGACGACACTATTTCATCTCATTACTTCCCTTTCCCCCAAAACAAAAGAAAAGAACTACTTGTTTATAAAAAAGACAACATATTCTGCTAACAGTTATAATATTTCTAACAGGACAAAGAGCAAAAGAGCAAAATATCAATCGCAAGTCTCGGGTTGGTAAAGCGTATGCAAAAATGATAAACGTTTGCTAATGGTTTATCATGATTTATTCCTAAAACAAACGCATTTTGACAAATAACGATTTAACCAATTTGTTGTTGTCACCTCGTTTATTAAACCATGATTTTCTCTTAACTTTACTTAATGTTTTCTGTTTACTGATAGAATTGTTCAGATCTTTTGCGCTTTGTAATGATATTCAGTGAAATTTGTTATATATATTAGCCTTTTCTGTTGTAGGCTATGAACAAGTACTTTGTCAATTTTATGAGAATGCGGATACGATCGTTATATCCACATCATTCTTCTACAGAGGAATATATGACGGAGTGTTAGTCACTGATGGTATTAATGTAATCAGAGGGAAGGAATATTATTTTAACGACAACATGATAAAAAAAGGTATCAAAGATGAACGAATACACTTGTTTTCAAGACGTATTAACTGCTTGTTATTTCCACGAAGTTTTTGGAAGCAATATTGACGCTGTTGTTGAGGCATGTAACGGCAGGTAATAATCTACTTTCTGTCATATTTCGTAACATTTTCTACAAATTAGATTTGAGAATTGTAATGCCTGTGATCCTGTGAACCTCATTTTTTACCGCGATAACGCAATATTGTAGAATATTATTGTTAACGTGAAATAATTATAATAAAAAAAACAATCAGAAATGGCTTTTCAATAGTCTTATCTTTGACTTACTTATTTAAGGTTTACACTTAAAAGCTAAAAGGCTACAAGAAATAAAGTCTCGTCCGCGCCTTCAAATTTGTTTACTTTAGATACAATCTCTTTTAAAGATATGATTGCAGAAAATTGAATTCAGTACTTGTGATTGTGGTTGGAGGAAACATCCGATAAACGTATGCTAACTAGTGATTTATGATTCACAACCTTTTTAAATAACGCAACAACTAACGCACTACAATAATGGAATCTAGAAGTTTGACTGCCACAAAACCTGGTTTAACCCACTATTTCTTTTGAATTGCCTGTATCAATTCAGGACCATTGCTGTAGTGTCATTGTTTTGAGTGTTGGTCCCCTAGTTTGCCAATGTCTTAGACTTTTTTGTTGTCTTTTAAGACAGTTTTCTGAGTGTTTGGTATTTTGTTATTACCTTCATTTGTTAAATACTCGTCAAGAAAACCTACAACTTAGCTATACGACAAACTTTAATGACATAGACTTCCCAAATTTCAACTCCACGACAGCAGTATATTCTATCAGCTCCCATAGTATAGCGTTATCATTTCACAACTCATATCAGCTGTTTTATTTTGTTGTGCCTTTGTTTTCCTTTTTCTAAAAATAACTTTTTACTTAACACAACGATACAACCCGGTAGTTGTCTAATTATAAGAAGACATTGCTTACTTGTCCAGAGCACGTTAGTGCAGACATACTTTTATTTGGTCCGTGTTACTCATTTGTAATTTTTGTCCGTAGTTTTTTCTTTGTTTCGTTTGTCGTTGTAATGAACACGGACATGACTTTTGAAAATAGTAGACTTCCAACTTTCGTTTATTGTAACTCCTCGCGAAATGCAAGTTAAAAAGTTTTTATGGTCAATATAAATACCCCAATGCATACTTGATTATCTTTCAAAAGTTGAACTTCTAATTCGACGTATTAAGCACAGTATTCTTCATTATCCAAACATACTTGGCAGAATTTTGACACAACGGACCGCGGGTGAGGACACTGTGGACGCGGCTGTCTGCTCCTTAGAGAACTCAACGAACCGGGTGAAAATACTTATGTTTTTATGTAAACTGTTTCGTCCCCTTTCTGTTATTGTAATAAGCAACCGTATATTTTCTATTCAGGAATTTTTTATTGCTATGAAACAAATTTTAGCCACGCCCACTTTAGGAACTACATTTGTGTATTGTAATATACTTGTTTGACCTTTCTTGCCAAATGTAAACTAATCGGAATGTTGCAATCGCACATATATGTGTTTTTGTTTTAATCCATAAGGAATATATTTTTCATGTTTCCTCTTCTAAAACAAACACTTCAAACAGGCTTAATTCAAAGTTTTATGGCGCATCCTGCAAACCCAGACCATGAATGTCTATTTATTCTGCAACTACCTGTTCAACTATAGAAATGGATGTTTTAATCCGCCTAACCCGTTTTTTGTGTTCCACCATGTTCTATGTGTCCGAATACCCGGCGAGATTCAATCCATTTCATGTCAACATCATCAATGAACCTAAACCATGAGTGGATGGTGGAGAAGAGTTTAGAAGTTGTTTCTCGAGTTTTTCCCTAAAGATGTTAGCATAGAATGGTGCCATTTAGTTCCAATGGCTGTGCTGTTAATTTGTAAATAGTGTTCGCCATTTAAGTTGTTATGTTTCAATAAAAGTCCGAGTAGTTGAATTAGGCACTTAGTGGGAAGATCTTTGATGTCGCGCTGTTCCCAGACCTCCTTGCATGCTACTATGCCATCGTCGTGTGGTATATTGGTGAACAATGATGTTACATCCATGGAGACAAGGATTGTGTCGGCGGGAGTGGATTCATTGATTCCATTTTACGCACGTAGTCGGTTGTGTCTTTAATGTAAGATGGTAAAGTTTCTACGTGGGTTCTTAAATGGAAGTCTACAAACTCCTAAATGTTCTCTGTAGGATGTCCGTTGATCGAAACTATGGGTCTACAGGGTTTATTGTCCTTATGGATTTTAGGCAGGAGATAAAAACGACCAGCTCTGGGATTTTCCGGTTGTAGATATTCCAGAGTGTCTGTATCAATGTGACCCTTTTTGTGCATGGATGTTAGGATCTTACTAATTATATTTGCAAAATTATACGTTGGATCAGAGTCAAACTTTTTATAGAATCGTTCGTCAGTCAGTTGTCTTTTGGCTTCTCTCATATAATCAGATTTTTCCTTTACTACTACTGCACTCCCTTTGTCGGCTGGTTTGATGATAATGTCATCTCTTTCTTTCAGTTGGTTAAAAGAGTTCATTTCTTCTTTTGACAAGTTGTTAAATAACGTATTGTAGTGTTTGGCAATACTAGTGACGTCCGACTTTACTTGGTTGATGAAAGACTCAAGAGTTTTTGTTTGGTTTAGGAATCCAAATAGTACTCTTTTTCTTAAATCTAGGTACGGATGGTTCATGTTTATTGTTCTTGCATTCATCGATGGCATTGTTAGAGTCCTCGTATTCGTCTTTAGAATTGAAATGTTCTTTAATCCTGAGTGCCTTTGCAAACTTGTTGAGGTCGTTTTCAAGTTCAGCTTCATTTATTTTGCTGTTAGTAGGGCAGAAATTAAGACCTCTTGATAGGAGGCTAGTTTCGGCTTCAATCAATGGTGTGGACGATAGATTGACAACAATATTGGTTTTACTAATTTCTTTCACCGTGGTTGGAGGTGGTCAAGACCTAATAGCTTCAATCTTTTCCGTTTTCGGTTTAATACCATCCTTACTTATCTTAAAATCTAAGTAACTTTTTTCTCATTTTTTTCAATTTAAGTTTCAAGCCATTTTGTCAAAGCCTATCAAAAGCGTGTTGAATATGAGAAAGATGTTCTTCAAATGTTGAGGAAAATATCAAAATTTTGTATATATATATATAGGCGATTGCAAAGTTCGAATATTGTAACACAATTTCCATTAACCTAATAAAAACACCTAGGCCATTTTGTAAACATCAAGGCATTACGCTATATTTACAGATCACCGGGTGACAAGCAAATGCAGTTTTTTCTTTTTCTTCATCTGTATTCTTTATTTAAAAATACCCGCTTTTTAAGTCATAGGTGCTATAATATTTAGCTTTACCTAACAGTGCTAAGATGTCCCCAATAATCGGCAAAGCGATATGCCGTCGGTTTGGTTGTTTAATTGTCTAAAGTCCACAGAAAACCTTTACGACCCGTCTTTGTTATCTACCATAATTATGGGAACACTACTATAATTTGACCTTTTAATTTTTGCATTTCGTCAACTGCCTTATCGACAATTTCTCGCTATGGGGTCCTATAAGGTCTTCATTTTATAGGTGGGTGGTTACCTGTGTCAATCTCCATTTTAACTGTGTTGGTTTGTCCTAATTTAGTATCTTTTGATACAAAAAGGTCTTTGTTCGTTTCAATCAATTTTAGTATTATATTCCTATGAATTTCCGGTACATAAATTTCGTTTAAGTTAATTCTGGCGACTTTGAATTTTGATTTACAGACTGTAGAGTTATGATGTTTTGTTCTGGAACAGCTGGAAAAATTCTAACTATAGCTGTTCCTCATTTAAGCTTTAATGATTTGTTAGTATTATTTACAATTAATAGCAGCAATTTGTTTTGTTTATTACCCTTAACAATGGAACTACCTAGCATGAGTTCCGGTTCATCGCTAATGCAACCTTTAATCAAAGACAAAATTTCGTAACACATCGATTGAGACAGAGTTGAACTTTTATTCAATTTTACAAAACATGCATAATTATGCTGTTTGAGGTTTAAGAATTGTTTTGTTTGCCAACCTATTGCTGAAATGTTTATATCTTCTTCAAGTGTAACATAAGTGTTGTAAAGTCGTAAACAATCTAAATCATAATAATTCCTAACGCCATTTTGGAAAAGCCAGTCACGACCAAAATTATATTTCTGTTCATATCCTTAACTTCTTAAAACAAATGAGACATTTTAGCGCCTTTCATTTTAAAATTTACATTTACACAGCCGTTGCAAAATAGCTTTCTTTAAACCAAAACCCAAGGAAACAAACGTAGATACAAGTTTATTTCTCAATCTAATACCAGTCCAGAACTTCATGAAGTCCAGCCTTTATATACATAAAGATACATGATTAAATGAAACATTACTCAACAAACAATTTTACAACATTGTCACAAACACTAAAAAGTTATCATTCGAACACCTATCAATTTGTCTCTATTCCGCGAGTTAATTGTCCATAACTGTCTTTTATGCCTTGTAGGGGAAATAACTCAATTGCCAATTTGTAAATAATCACCAGGTATAAACATTACGTTATTGTCTACTTAATAACATGTAATTAGTCATCATCAGACCACTAATTAGCTTCTCTCTATTTCACATTCCTTTTTATATTACAGTTCACTTATTGAATAACAACATCGCCAGGTAAAGTCACTTTAGTACAGTCCGATTTAATTCTAGTCGACCATTCTATAATCTCTTTGATGCAATGATAATTTATTAATTAAGCATCGTAATCAAAATCAGAAGTCTGTAGTGTTACATTACTCCAATGCCAAAGGAAATAAAGGTATGTCTCCGGGAAATCGTTCACTCTACACATAGGTAAAAGTTAACAAGTTTCTGAGTCCTTCTCACACTATAACGGTTTGTTAAATTGTCTGTTGTGATGTTCTCAATTACGCATCCATAACTGCGTTGTTCCATATTTACAGCAGCGTCAGGCTTCTACCATTTTATACAGTGACGTTGTAACATTATTTAACATCTGCGTTAACATCAGTGTTGTACCATTAACAGTACCAATAACGTTCCTGTCGAGATCGTATACTAGTGTTTATTGTTGATTCTTGCTCTTCGCAAAGCCATTGTGAGATTTAGAACTGGGTATAAGGTATCGTTCGTCTTTGTAACTAGTGTTGCAGATGCTTTAGCATCTCGGGAGAGTGGATCATCACCCTCGACACCACTTGACCCACCTGTCATACTTAGATGTGAATACCTGAACCCTCCTTTTATCTCCCATGTTGGCTTAACATCTATGTATGTACCTTTTAAAATACTTGTAAACAAGAATTAGTAAAATGCCTAAACTTATAGCAATTGCAAAATAAATAACTGAATATAAGCAATAAGGCATTTGTTCATTGGTTGAAATTTGTTGTAAGTCCTTGAGTGTAGAGATCAAATTGTTAATTGAGATACGCTCAATATTTGTAAGTTCTTTAGGCAACTGGGTCATATTGTACTTTTCAAAGATTTGTGAAATGGTTCCCGAATAACTAACCGTGACATGTTGTACTCCTTAAAGGACAAAGGGTCAACATAATTATACCGACTTTGTTTATCATAATAAGGTAATAATGTCACGTGATCATTTTTCGCAATATATGATTTTTTTAAATTGATTATATGCTAAGGCGGATTAAATTTTCATAACATTTGTCGTTCTAATAGGACTTTGACAAAACACCACAAAATTTAATGGAACTTTTGTTGTAATTACACAAGAGCCAGACGTTATGTCTTGTGCCATTGGCAAAATAGAAACTGATTCTACTTTAGTTCGGCACTTCCTTTCAACATTTTCAGTATTCTCCATAAACAAGGTTATGACACATAATTCAAACAAATTAAATGACTAACATCACCTTGCATACGTGGTAAATTAAAAACTTTGTCAAATCCTATTTGTTTTTTATAGATAAGAAAAAGTGATTTAATATAAACTTGAGTCAGCCTTAAAGATAGAAATAAATAGAGAGGGTAAAAGAAAAAAATTAAGAGATAGTACTAATTTAATAATTAATTATTTAACACAACGCCTATACTAAGCCTGTTTCTTTACAAAGTCTATAGAAATACTACAATCACTCGAATCAGAGTCTGAACTCTGAACAGTTTTGAGTCGGATTCTTCTCGTTCTTTATCAGCCAATTTCTTTTTTAATTCAATATTATCTTCATCAGAGCAGGTTTCTTTTTCCTTCCGATGCCTTTGATAAAATTTTCATAAGGGTTCTTCATCTTCTTCACCCAGTAGATTGTTAAATACATCCATTGTTAACGTTTTGTCATAATAAAACACATTTTCAATGCAGAAACCCAATAACACCCAATCTGCTGGATGAATGGGGACAATTATGTACGCAAGTTCAATGTCCAATGTCCAATTTGTAAAAAAACATTCCTCCCAAATTTTGATATTAAAGCAACAGCATCATCGACAGATTGATATTGGACAGTACGAAAAGTTTCTGGAATACCATCATTGATGAAAGGCCCCTCTGGAAAAGATAGATGATAAGTAACTCTGTATTGGGGCCCTTGTCCTTTGTCCACCTTTTTAGGAACCAAACCTTATAGAGATGTCTAAATGTGAGAAAAAGGCTTTTCTTAATAATGCCCGCCTACTCTGTTACTATTTATTTTTTCTTTGATTTTACATTTTAAAATTTCAATATTTTCTTCTGCTGATTTTAAATTGTAACTGAACCTTAAGTTTCTTATTCCTTGAAAAGGAATTCTAAAACCATATGTAAAACGTTGTATCAAAAATGATCTTGCCTTCCTTTTATAACATTTGGACCAGTATGCTAACCGATCTTTTTTTTACAGGAGTTACAATATGTTTTTCAATTTCATTTGAAAGTTGAGAGGGTTTAGATGGTAGTTTCGAGATAACTGGTGTTTTAGAAATTGCTTTTGGTGGGAAATTAGGGACAGAATAGAACTTCTGTTCGGGAATTCCAATGCATTGTTTTTTGGTGTGCAACCCTCCACATTTTTGACAGGAATGGGAGTACGGGCAATTTGATCTTGTGCAAAAACCTTGGTTGTTGAACAAATGACATGGAAACTTTGGGAGTGCTGATTGACGAAAGGTCTGGCTGTTTGAGGGAGACTAAAAAAGAGGCGGCACTTCGAAAATTGGACAGAAAAGTTGATGGATGTGGGATACCTATTCTTCTTGTTAACTCAATAGCCAATGCCTCACTGAATATCTGAGTCTAAGTGATCCAAGGGGTACATTTTAAGATTTTGTCTCTCATTCAATGACGAAAAATCATCAGAACTGGTTCCAGCCTTAGGCTGAGAGGCAGACACATGTTGAGACACCACACTCTTACTGGTTTTTCTCATCTTTCTGGGTGGTTGATTAGCCATGCTAGAAAATTGTCACTATCTAAAATAATAACAAAGTCAGTCAACTGATACAAATATTTTATTGGTATCGCCAATTAACCATTCTATACATAGAACTATGTACAAATACGTGATCGCCTGATATATAAGTATCTCAAAATTAAATCAGTAAGCACTTCGTATTAATGAACATATATAACTATATGCTCTGAAGCGTAATCAGTTTATTTTGTGAATAATGTAATATATTTATATAACTTGTATGTAAAATGTTCTAGTTCATATAAATATGTACTATAATCTGCAAAGTACAACTTGGCTTGAGATAAAATTATCTTTTTACTGTATTTTGAATTATGTACTATTTATATATATGTACAATGGTGAATTAAACTGAGATAAAGTTATCTCAAAACACCGAACAGAATAGTTATAAAATTATTACATATACTAGTATCATACATGATTCGTACAAAATGCATATAAAATTATGTACAATTATTGAAGACTGAGATACAATTATCCCAAATAGAAGTGATCAAATATACCTGTAACATTATGTACTACATGTCGTAAAATTATATGCTAAGAATATTAAATTCTTTATAATAAAATTACATACCTTCATGAAGACCATACCTTATTATTTTATGCTTTTTTAAGAAGATGGAAGTAATTAGGAAAAATCTATAAGGTTATGAAATTATACTTTCGTTAAACAGTGTATAATTGCCCCATCGCATTGCTGTCAGTATTTAATCATCCCCTTGTCATTTACATCAACCCCATTTCTTAGGTTTTCCATAGATGAATTCTTTAGTCCTTTGAATTCCCAATAAACAATGTTATCGCGAAAAGACAATTCTTGTCTTAGGAAAATGTTAAATTCTTTAACTACTTTATTATAAAAAAACACATCTACTTAACTGGTTTCATTTCGTGGCAACAACTGACATACATATATTTTAAGTAAATTCTTCCTCCTAGCACAAATTAATTATCTTTAAAACGATGTCTTCTACCAGCTCTAAATTTGCAGCTACTGTATCCCAATCATTACCTGTGCAATATACAATACTTTGGACGTTTAGACTCCGAAATACTTTGAAAATCTTGAATAGTCTTGTTGAATGAAATCTTTGCACCACTTATTCCATATATTAAGAATGAAGATTTAAGGGTGAAGATTTGAAAAAAAATTAAATCGATGAGAATCTCGAACATAAAATAGTAAATGTCTAACATTGGAGCTTTCTAGCATTACCACCGACGTTCTTCAATACAAACTTTATTGTCGAACAATCTGTTGGGAAGAAAAACCTCCCACGCTGATAACAGTGGTAATGCCGAATTAAAATACAGTTTTCCTGAACTATTTGAACACGCTAATGCAATGGAACACATACAAATGTTTACTATGTAATCAACATAAGGAAAAACAACGCGTCGGTATCAGAAAAATTTATATAACTTACAAATAATGCAATGCAACGTATATCCACAATGAAAATACTGGTATGCAGTCAAATAACGTGGTATACATAACTTGTTTTGTAAAAATTTCCTTTCTATGACTTTCAATATGGCGAATTTTGTTTAGACTGTTCTTTTAATTTTATCAACTCATGACTACGCTAATTTCCTTTGCTAAGATTTGCCAAGGCTGTTCTTTCAATTAATCACACCCCGACTACAATTTATTTAGTCAACAACAGTTACCTCGCTTTAACTATGTGCATATAGAAAAATTGAAAAGTATTCAATGCAAACTGGCATAACATCATTTATAACTATAAATGGCATTTCTGAATGATACAACTAATCAGTTTAATTTCTTAAGAACTTTCTTCCAAATCCATTTAAAAATTGACCATATTGACCGCTGAAAACGGCGATTGATCTCCATCTAAACCACGATAAAAATCGCTATACCCATGCTACAAAAATCCATATTTCCAATACAAAACTTAATGATACTAAGCGTGAGCAACTTGTTAGTAATCATGAAACATTAAGCTTTTAATTTATATAATTTGTATCAGTTTAAATTTTGATATTCTTTCTTCCAATCTCATTTAATGAGGTTGAAATTTTAAGCAGAATTGTATTTTACTATACCACTGCACATGTCCCTATAGACAGGACGTCGTGTGGCATTGTTATGGCCCAATTATTTTAATAAAATTTATGTTACTATTTAATTAGAAGTAAATGTTTTAGACTTAAAAGTTTTGAAACTATTTGAATTATTTGACTTATCGAATAATGTCTTTAGTGCTTATAATTTGTCTTGTCATGAGTAAAACATGTGGTCCTGCATGTGGTAATGAACTTTAAATCTGTGATATTATTTTCTACAAAAGTAATTTCAAAAAACCCTTTAGAAGTCATAAAAGTTGTCAAAATGCAAGTTTTTAGAAATAAAATGTTCAAAAAACATCAAGGAAAAGTTTAAGACATAAGCCCTATCAAGACAACACAGCATGGGTAAAATTTCATGACTTTAAAGGTGTTCAAAATAATAACTCTGTCACAAATGTTGATTAGGTAATCATAACTTCTTGTTAATTACATGTGCCTTTTTACATATACTTTTGGAGAGAAAAATAATGACGACACAAAATATAGCAATATAAATACGAAACTCCATTTCTAATTAATTAAAAAATATACACAAAAATTAATGAACAAAAATATTTGTCCAATATTAAAAAACGTAAAATAACATAAAAGTGTTATTAACATAGCTTGATATATTCTAAAATTATGCTGTTAATCAATTCGTTAATTGAAAAACAGAGTTATCAAACCTAATCACAACCGAAATATAGTTGCATATGAATATCCCGTCTTTACAGGTTGGTCCGTATCTAATATCTCATCTTTATAGTTTGGTCCGTTTTTTTAAAGTTTGTCCGTTCATAACATCCCGTCCATACATGATGGTCCGTATATAATATCCCGTCCTTACAGGTTCGTCTGTATATAATATCCCGTTTTACATGTTCGTCCGCATGTAATATTCCGTCTTTACAGGTTCGTTTCTACAAGTATGTAATATCCATCCCGTCTTTACAGGTTTGTCCGTATATAGTATCCAGTCCTTACAGGTTCGTCTGTATATAATATCCCGCCTTTACAGGTTTGGCAGTGTATATTATACCGTCTTTACAGGTTTGTCCGTATATAATTTCCCGTCCTTACAGCGTCCGTATATAATATCCCGTCCTTACAGGTTCGTCTGTATATTCCGTCTTTACATGTTCGTCCGTATATAATATCCCGTCCTTATAGGTTCGTCCATTTATAATATCCCGTCTTGACAGGGCGTCTGTATACAATATCCTGTCCTTACAGGTTCGTCCGTATATAATATCCCGTTCTTACAGGTTCGTTTGTGACATTAATTAGTTCGAAAAACACAATCAGTTGTGTCAATATAGTTATGAATATAAAATACTGTTGATGCATTATTATTCATGAAAGAATAATTTGCGCGGGCGTAATCAAAACAAAAATATCAGGATTATACACAATACACATTTTCATTTGCTTAAAAAAGGAAGTAATGTATACTCAAAACAATTAAATTAAATGAATAATCAGTTTATATATTGCAGCAACACTGTAGTTCATATTCATATATTATGTCATAGAACATTATTTCAGTGTGAAAGGTTAGTTAAAATGCAGATTTCAGAGTGATTGGCATCAGTTAAAGACTAGAAAAAAGAAATTATAAGCTGTAATTAGTATTTCGCTACCGAAAATCAAAATCCAGTCAATTAAACAACATGTTCTCAATGTTTTTGATATTAATGCCAATATTTCCGAAAGCCTGTCCAATCGTTCGCAATGTTGGCTTAATGTGGTGGACTTCACAGTTGGTTATCCATGCCTCCATTATCTTACGGTTCAACTTGACTAGATCACGTTCTTGTTGACTGTACTGAATTTGTTCCCAATCATGGAATGTCAAGCCCAGCTCTACAAGCATGGCCAAAGAACTGTCTCCAACAACTGGTGCTAGTTTATCAATATCTTCATCAGTGGGAGTCAAGTCCCATTTCTCCGGTTCTCGGTCTTAAACATGAATAAATTAAATAAACATAATAATAAAACAGCAGAGGTCAAAAGGACATTCACATGTGTATACGAAGTACGAATTAAAACATGCTAAATTGCTTGAGAGACGTTTGAATGAATATAACTTATTTCTCATCTAGTCATCTACTATTGATCACGTGGTCTGTCAACACTATGGTTGCGGGTTTGATGTTCACTGTGGCATGTTGATCTCGACTCCAATCGTAATTGACATCATTTCTCATCGTTTTCAAATGTTATTGTTTACAAGTCTTTAAAGGTCAGTACATGAGCAAAAATCTTAAGGTCTCAATGACTATTTGAAACCCATATATTCTCATTGCCGTTTTGATTTGGAGATAAATACGTTCAATACTGGCTATAAATGTATTTGTTAAATGTGACCTACCAAAGTTGATGTGTTTGTCTCGGAGAACCTAAATCATAAAAATGGTATATTAATGGACATAGAATAATTCTACAACGTTGCATTGTTTTTATATCCATGAAATAAAAATCAGCCTTTAGGAACAACATCATAACAGTCTATCTCAGAAGACAATTTTGACCTTGACCTTGGAATTTTTAAATTGAACTCAAAATTTAACCCGAATTAAACTCATAAACTGCCACGTTCCTTGCACGATAAAGACCACTTTGTAGATTTCGAAAAAATAGGCTCATTGTAGCCGCTACAAAAGGCTACATTCCACCATTTTCGTGTTGAATAATTGTTTGGTAATTTGTTTTCGTCCTGAATACAGCTGAAATACTGCCTTCTGGGCGTAAATAAATCGGTCAATCAATATAGTGTTTACTAGTTGTGCACAGTTTTAACAAAATCTGTTTTTCAAGAAATTGTTTTAATTTTTGACATTTTTTAATTAGTTCTTGCCACAAACTACAATTGGGATTGCGCTGAAAATTGAACTTTATTTCTATTTTATAGTAATTAACAGCTGTGTAATGTTTTACCAAAATCTGTTGACGCGTTTCCAAGTTATCATCTGGAAACAAATATTTTTATCGGCCTAAGTCGAACACTACAAATTAGATTGTGCTGTAAAACACAGACTTTTTAAGGACTATCTAATGAACACTCGCTGAGAAAGCATTGCAATTTCTAAAGAGTAGGCATTTGAACTTTTACCCCTTTAGGTTTTATGCAAAGTGAATCTTGCAATTGCGGCTAGTTTGAATTACTGATTTCTAAATTTGCGCTCATGTAATCTTTTGTCATAAAATAAATCATAAATATACTTGAATTTAAACTAATATTCACGTGGTTCAATTAAATTATTGACAAAACATTTATTTATTGAATCTTACAAATGTCGGCGTACTCCGGGATTGTATACACAAAATAACCTTTTATTCTGGTTTCCGATTTAAAAAGCTACGCTCGTCGATAGAGCTATCACCGAAAGACACAGTACCAAGATAAAAATGGTCTCTCTCTATTATTAACTTCCGTAAATAGAATACCACCAACATTTATTATTACATGAAACTTTGATATCACCCATGTAGTCCAACCTCATATATCATTTTGATTTTTCACTAAAGTTAAATGATTGACATTCTTGTAGCAAAATTCTGTCCATTTACGGTAACTAAGTGTACTTCAAAATATTTTCTCCTTTATCCATCGTTCAAAGTGAATACAAATCGATAACAACAATTATTCATTCGCTTATTTATACAATTTAAGTAAAAGTCTTGTTTCACGCATAGAAAAAAAAACAACAACATGAACTAGTATTAGGTTTATACTCTCAAACACGAATGTTTTAAAGAAACTCTCAATTACTTAATTACTACATAACTGTTATGCATTTGCTTGAATGTATTCTAATTTTTTTTGTTTGCTCCAAGAACACTTCATACAACGTGCTTACTGCTGTGAAAGATAAATTATACTTGCTACTTGATTTTTCGTCTGCATTCATTGTATTCGTATATTTCTTACCTACAATAGTCTAATGAGCGAAATATGCCAAGGACGTGCTATCTGGTGGCTGCTGATATTTACTTCTTTGTTCAGAAATGTAACATATTTTCCCCAGACAATAATTTGGAGAATTGTTCTACGCTCACGGGGCAATTTAAATGACTGTTTCATTCAACGTTATAAAACATATTAAGTACTACCTTGCAAATAGTGTGTGGAGTTTGAATGTCTTCCTTTTCGACAGCAATTGTAAGGTCTTCAAATGTAAAGGACACCATTTTAAAGCATCTGTGAAGTGCTGTAAATCTGATTGTCTCGTTTGACATTGTACTAGTATAAAGCTCATCCCATATCTTGTATGGCAATCCCAGCACAGTAACTAATTCTCTAATTTCTGTCATGTCATATTCAAGAGAAAGTCTTCTTAAATGGAGGTCATTTGGTTTTTGTATTAGAAAATTCTTGTCTGTAACTGGAAAGTAACATAAAAATAAAATGAATCGAATGGCACTATTATTTTTTTTTATTGACACAAACGTTTATAAAAAATATTTTTTTATTTCTTTGCCAAGTTTCACACTAAGTGGCCATATATTTGCGTCGAGCTACTCATGCCTGTGGAAAAGTCAAATCCAGGAACATAAAAACCTACCTGCCTCAGAAAAAATTTTGATCGCATTCGGGAAGGTTAATTTTTAATAACGATCAATAAGATCGCAATGACGTCAATAGAAGATGTAATCAACTTATGTGCACCTAAACCCATTTAAATAGCTGATTAGTCAACAACATCGTCAGTTCTAGAGAATATGGTACGGATCGTAAGATCAGCATAACATATGAGTTTTGAAATGCAATTGCATTACTTGGGCGCTGATATGATATAGCTTACAAAGTAAACTATGTTTAATAATTTTTGACTATTTTAGTAAAGCTTTAAGTTGCATTCATAATTTAATGTAGTATTTGTTCGTTTTTAAGGTAACCCATATGCTCAATACCTTGCTGAGATTGAAAGAAAAAAAATCGCACAACAAGATATTGACAATGTAATTGTATAACCTGCACATTAAATATACAAATGTTGTAAAATCGTCGTAAATTCATACCTGGGCAGAAAGATTCACATATCGCTTCTCCCTAAAATAAATGTAATTAAGCAATTAAAAAATGTACACAATACAAATCTGTGTAAGGTATGGTGGAGTTATAAGAGATTGAGGGTGCGTTATAATACAGAACGGCGAACTTCAGACAATGGTAGCTGACTTGGTAAGGAGAGCCATAATCCTTGCAATTGAAGACACCCAACGGAGATGTTTAGACATTAAAATCTTATGTACCGAATAAGTAGCACGTTTGTTTAGTAAACGCCACAATATGCATATGTTAATCTGGTATGCTAAGTAGACATGAATCACTACAGAACAGTTAAGTATATTTATATCACTACCTCTTCTGTAAACAACTAGAAAACCAGATTACTTATGTGTTTGTGCTATTTATAGCCCATTACCTAATCCGTAAAACATAAAACATACACGTCTTCTCCGTGTTCTATTTGATACCATAGTAGTAAATTCTATAAACATTGGTATCTTTGATGACCTTTTATTAATTACCTTTTTGGTAAGCCATGACAATACCAAATCTTTTCCATGTTCTATTTGATGCCGGGAGCATATCCATACATCGCCTATGTCTTGAACTCTAATCAAGCATGGTTCATTTGAAGAGCTACAGCACACTCTGACATCAAATGATCTTATATTTTCTGTACGTTCACTACTGGTTTTGATATAAAGTTGGCTGATTTTATGCAGAGCAGCAAATAAACACTCCCGTATACTTGATGCCAGATCTTTCATGATCAAAGTCCGATTTCTTGTATGAACTAGACGGACAATCAAATTTGTGTCTTCACAATGAATGTGTAAATCAAGTGATGGATCAATTGTGAAAATGGCTGACCTGTGGAACAACATGTCTTCATTATCATCTCCGTATGTCTTTACGTCCCAGATGCTTAAGCAGTAACTGATGAATCTGAAGGACAATGCAGGGGGTATAATGGAACTAGACGTGTCAAAGCATATGGCAATATTTCTTTGACTAAATGTGGGAGACTGAAGATATCCTGTTGTGTCTTGTTTTTGTATCATGCTTGCCACATAGTAAAATGTGGTTAGTTTTCGTTTACGGTTTAAATCGTAACGTAGTGGCTCGACTAAGATATCTAAACGTGTCATAACACCAAGGAGATATCCCTTAGATTTCAAAAAGTGTGCATACTTTTTTTGTTTCCAAATTGTATGAACAGCCTGCTTTGATATAGTTCCTTTCTTACTCATCGAGTGCCATGCTGCTTCTTTCTTCTCGTCCCCTTTACAAAATTGATGGTCAGTAATTATTGATTTAAATGCATCAATTAGATACGTAGGTGAGGTTATTATATGTTGGTCTAAGAATGGCTCATCAAAATAGAGAATTTTGCCTACGGAGTGTTGGAATTTCAGAAACACTTTGAGCTCAGAATCGGAAAGTTGACGAATTGGGTGCTGAGAGTTTATTTTCTTCATATGGTCGATGTGTATTAAGCGCATACCGTTTTTGACAAGGTATTGCATTTCCAATTCCAGTGGTAAAAAGCATTTTGGTAACTTCTGACCCCATGTTGGCTGGATTCTAGCTTGATAAATCAGAGATTTTTTTATCTTTTTCATTTCAGGGTCCGCGTTGTTTCGTGCATTAACGAATATTCTATCTTTAATAGCCAAATGGTGTTCAATTGGACTCCCATCAAACATGCTTTCAATTGCACTAAATATTTCGGTTCTTCTTGCATCTATTTCAGTCTACAAGACAGTACTCATACAAAAGGATTAACATGTTACATTAAAAATGTTACATAAAAATAATGAACAAAACTTGTTTTTCTACAGAATAACACTTAAATATTCCTTATTACAGTATCATATACTGTTTCAGTCGTTTTACAGATACATGTACCATGTTTCTTATTAAATACCTATAATTCCCAAGACCTAATTTGTATATATTTAGAACAATAGACAAAAATATTCATTTTCAGGGATGCTTCTTATTAAATCCCACCAAATCATTTGAGACAACGTGAGCGGCAAATTTGAGTTTTCAATGAATGTTGTTTATAATATTTTTTTTGTAGTTTTGATTTCAGAGAGTTAAGATAACAGAACAATAACATTCACATTCAACTTTCAAAACTATGTTTTTTTTCACCGTACCACTGCCTTTACTTATGTCGGTACAGGTTCACTATACTATAGCTCTGTGAATTTTACCCACCAATGCCTACTCAAATCAAATTTGACAACATACAAATTGTGAACTCTCTACTTGTTTCATGGCGTATATGCAAAAATCGTATAAAGAAGCAAAAAAGAAGCATTACTATTTTAGACAAGCTAAATCAACCTCTGAGATTCAGCAAAAGATTTCTAAGTGTTGATAGAAGTTATTGGGTACATTTAAAAATGAGACTCATCAGTAAGTCCCTAATTAGTTTCAATTTTTGACAGTCAAAACGCAACATTAAACACTGACTTACCACATCAAGTTTATCCTTGTGTGTTAGAATTACCATTATTTTAGGAAATCCAGGAATGCTTCCTTTACAGTAGGTTATAATAGTATTTATCCAAAAATGAACATAGTCTGCAACAGAAATGATTATCAATGATCACTTTATAACGCTTGACACATTTTATCCATTTGATTTCACGATTTTGAAAATTATAAAATTATATTCATTAATATCGCTGTTTACATGTAACTAATAGTCAAATTTAATATACACAAGGTTGCTACTAAGTAATTAATGACTGTGTTATTGTGAAACTAATTTTCTTCATTATTATTTGGATTTTAAATATCGTTTGGGTTTGATCACTACTGATTTTTCTTGTTTAGAAGAAACGCACATCTAACGTTGTAAATTCTATTAATCTTGCTATCTTTGATGACATTTTATTTAATGGACTTATGGTGAACAAGAAAGCTAATTTAAAAATCAAGTCTACTCTGATTCCTATTGTTCTACCTACAAAGGAACTCACCGCGACCTATGGTGGCGCAAAGCAGACACAATATCGTTGGGTATTCTCAAATTATAATGCAGGAATCCTGACCGATTACTGTATTGGGACACGTGATTCGGGAATGACACGCTCCTTTTACGCTAAAAAACCGCTCTGTACATTTCGTAAAAAAGTATGCTCTATGTAGCCTATACAAAAAACGTAATTTTGTACACTACCCATAACTCTATTATTTCCAGTGGTGTTCTTAATTGTGTCCGATTTTCCTTGTGAGTTAGACATTAAGACCTTGTAACAATTAAGTATTTACACATTACTGTTTTTACCTTTTTGAGTTTTAACACCAGTTTTACCAGGGAGAAACTGTTCGTATTTACAGGGTTCATTTAACGTTCGACTGCCATCTAGAACGAGTATATAAACAGCACGGTATGTCAGAAAGGTTTGGTGAGTACTGTAGAATACATCCTGCCCTCCAAAATCCCAAATTGTAACAGGTACTAGCTTTTGTTTGTGAAATTTCTTCTTTGCAACATCTCTTGATTTTTTGAAAAATGTTGTCTTTGTTACAGAAACTTTAACTTCTTTAACTTTTTTCTTTACTCCGAAGAATGCCTTTAATTTTCCTATTATTCCGATGTTGCTAATTATTTGAACTCCTTTGTCATCTATCTTATTTGCATTTAATGCCAATTCTACTGATTTGTTTTCTAAACCGTGCTGTTTCATCGTGGCTTCCTGTTTAGGCTGGGGTATATCAATATTGGACCCAAACTCTTCAATTATAGCTTGGTGCATTAACGTAAGATCCTGTTTAGTCTGGGATATATCTATACAAGACCTAAACTCGTCATGTATAGAATGGTGCATTAACGCAACCTCCTGTTTAGGCTGGAATATATCTGTATTGGATCCAAAATCTTCATCTGAGCAATGGGCCATTAACGTAACCTCCTGTTTAGGCTGGTATATATCTGAATTAGACCCAAAGTCTTCATCTATGGAATGGAGCTTTAACGTAACATCTTGTTTGGACTGGGGTATATCTATATTAGACCCAAACTCTTCGTCTATATAATGGCACTTTAACGTTACCTCCTGTTTAGGCCGGGGTAAATCTATATTTAAACCTTGCTGTTGCAAAGTAGCTGTCGCAACGTTTTCCTCTGTATGTGATTGGTGTGCTAGTCCTTGTTTTATAAGTACATCTTTGTTTGTTTCATCTTTTGACAAAGGTACTGGGGCTTGCTCTTCAAATATGTCTTTAAAAATTTTATTAGGCAGCGTAGAGGCATTGTCTTTTGATACAGTCATATGTGTCTGTATTGGCTGTTTAATTGGAGGTCTTTGGTTCTGGAATGACTGGACAGATCGGCTTAATGTTATATCCTCCATTTTAAAGCCTGTGAAAGTGAAAATGAAGATCTTTGATGGATTACCAAATGTTAAATTTGAGCTGATTATATGTGTTCCTCTGACAAATAAATAGATTGTTTACTTTATGTAACAATTCATTTTAGGTGATTTATTGCCATTATTGGTGGGCACGATTATTGAAGTGAATAGTTGATAAATTTTAAATGATATCGGTGTGTACACCTTTAGAGGCGTTTAAAATTTCTTAATGTCAAAGGCACATGGGGCACATTTTATAATAACCTTGTTTGCCACTGATCCATTCTTCTGTGTCATCATTAAAGAATGATAGGCCGGTATAAAGATCGATGCCGTCTGTTGACCTGCGGAATTTAGTAGGTCCTTTTCCAACAAGAAACCTAGCTATTGTTGATTTTCCTGTGCCCTGTTCCCCCTGTAACATTGATCTTAACTCGTAAAGCTCATAGCTTTCTTCTTTCAGTAAATCTGTAAAGACACCGGCGGACAGTTTGCCAAGTTGAAAAAGTTCTGCTGGTAAGCCTGAAATTAAAAAAAACCAGCCATATATTTATAAATTGATAAAAACAGACAAAACACAACTTTTTTCCATTTCTTTTTTTTACATCCACAAGTCAGATTTAGCAATCTTGGGAATGCTTCTCAGCTTAGGACACGCCGAATTAATTACTTGTTCGTCGGACCGCCCCGCACGATAAATTATTTTAGAAAGAAAAAAAATGTCTTCCGCCCGCATTAACCGGAAACCCGTCCGCGTCCAGAACCGGACGTTGTCTTAAAAAAATCTTTTCCGCGTTCTGAACCTATTGATAGAAAGCCAAGGCAGCATCTTTTTAGAACAGAAAAAACAATTCAAGACAATTCTTTTCTGCTATATAATTTATTAATCAATTGGTTACGTCATAAAACACTGATAACAAACACTTGTAACATAAAATACATTTTTTTAATATTTCAGTTATTTTCTACAAAATTAAACAAATCGCTCGTGAGAAAACGATATCTTGATAAAGATCACGATATAACAATATCCTTTCCTAGAGATAACAATATCGTTTTCTCGAGATAACGATATCTTTATATCGACATCACGATATAACAATATCGTTTTCTCGAGATAAGGATACATGGTTTGATCGAGATATCGATATAACAATTTCGTTTTCTCGAGATAACGACATCTTTATTATTGAAATCACGATATAACAGTATCGTTTTCTCGAGATATCTTTAGACTGTTTTGTTTTATCGAGATAAGGAATTAAAAAAAAATTCATCTTATTTTTCAAGTCCCCGTACGGCCTCATGTCATGAACATGTCTATACTTATAAAATGTAGGATTCTCTCTTGATTATACGTAACAATAATATTTGATTAGATTACTGATAAATGTTATATTTTAAATAATTATTAAAATGTAAACTTTGCTACAATTTTTATACACTTCTCGATATGAACGGAAGTTTTTTTTATACCCCACTCGACAGAGTTTGGGATATATAGTGGTCCTCATGTCCGTCCGTCCGTCCGTCCTTCCGTTCGTCCGTCCACATTTGGTTTTTAGGATGATATTCAAAAAGTTTACATCCGACTTGAATGAAACTGTGGGATATTGTTAAATATTATGTTGGTAAGAAGCCTCTCCATTTTGGGTTAAATTCGTCAAATTTCAAGGTCATAGTCCCCGAAAAAGTTAGAAATTTTTACAAAACGGGGGTTTCAGTGATCGCTAGATCGACTTTGTCAAGTTTAGACAATAATATCATCAAATCAAAACTTTCGCCCATTTTTGGATGCAATGATAACGAGTTCAATATAGAGATGAATTCAGACGTAGAAATGTAATTAAAGCATCTGGATAATCGAGACTTGACTTCATCTCTGTTTTCTTGCCAAAAATCTGGGTGTATGTGGGGGTAGGGGCTATCACTAGTTCTCTGGCTTCTTCTTCCATTAAAAATTCGCAGACAAAATACTGCCACTGGCGTATAAATTCAAACAAGAAAACAAAATATTTGAAAAAATAAATATCTAAACTCATGGTAAATTTGAGTGTAATTAATCTGTTACGTTATTAACAACGCGTTAAACTGGTTAAATTTTTGTTGTTTGGAAATTTAATTTTTTATTGATTCGGAGAATTATTAAAATTTTTACATATCATTTTCGTCTCATTTGAATCCGTGTATATTATTTTTACGTTTCAATATTGGATGAGAAGCCGAGATGTTTATTTAGCTAAATTTTCTAATATTAATGCAGAGGCATTGTTTTGTGCATGACATTGCATTGTGCATGCAGAGAAATGGTACACTCTATTCAAATTCAAGTTTGTACGATACTTAACCAGGTCGGTAGTTTTCTCTGATGTTGTTTGTAAAGATTTGGAAGCGTGCAATTTTAAATAAAGTTAAACATACTTCGATAACAGATAATAATTAACTTTTAAAACGCTACATGCAATTGTTGGATATTACAAAAAAAACGGTGAGGATAGAACGTTCTAATGTTACTAGAAATTTTCATAAATGCAAATCAATATATAGCATTATATAAAATTAAAATTTGTGAATCTGAATCCTTGTTCTGGATGATTGCGCACAATTACCTGTTTCCTTACTGACAAATGTGTAATTGTTTACAATCGACAAATTCCTATAGCGATGCACATATTTATTTTCTTCCTTATTCATATGAAAAATAGATAACAAAGATAATTTTATTTAACAAAGAGTTTGAATTGACTTAAGTTTCGTAGTTTTAACCATTGTATTTTAAACTACCTAACCAAAAAGCCGGTTTATTCGGTATATTCCCGAGGTGATGCATACTTATTTACCATACTGATATATATAGACAATTACAGCAAAGATGATTTCATAAAAAAGACTATAAAGTGACTCTTCAATTTCACAGTTCAACCCTTTGTAGTGTAAATTACAAAAAATTGAAAAAAAAACAACAAAAACAAAAACAAAAGGAAGTCCCTCTTTTGTGATTTAATTTGTAAAGAAAAAAAAGACAAAAACAGTTAAACAGATACAATAAGGCATAACACTGCTGAAGATGAAACACATATATGTAAATGTAATATAGATATAAATAACATACTGTCACAGCCGGAATTTGATCATCTGTATTCACTGGTATTATCAACATGTGAAATATAATTGATCATTTAATTTTGTAAATAAAACCTCGATATTATAATGACCCACCACACACGTTAAAAATGTTATAAGAATTCTTATTACAAAACTTGTTTAGTTTGTCTTTAATATATTTGTAACTAAAACCTCCTTCATTTTTAAACAAATGTCTTACACAAATCTAGGAAATTTACCAAGTATATTGGAATAAATTTCTTCCGGTATCTAAAAAGCGCATGTCAAACAATAATGTTGGTCCCGTGGATATATACACATTACATGCATTATGTGTAGGTAAAACTACAGTACTTGAGATTGAAAACGCAACACTTTTATCAATCCGTCAGCGATCCGTCAGCGTTCCAAAATCCGTCAGCGATCAGTTATCAATCAGTCAGATCAGTCAAATGGTTCCCAATCCGTCAGATCGTTCCCAATCCGTCCATCCGTCAATTGACGGATTCGGAACGATTTGACTGATCTGACGGATCGATTTGGACTGATCGCTCCAATCCGTCCATTCAACTTCCGGTTAGTGAAATCAATATTTCGAAATAAGAAAATTCGTTTCACTCGCAAATATTAGAAGTATACAAATGGCAACTGTTATGTCCTCATTTATGGCTCGTTTAACCTAATAATAAGGCTAAACAGGTCGAAAGGTATACATAATACGAATGGAAATTCCCCCAATCTTTTACTAGTTATATAGGCATCTGTGACGAAATATAAACATCACATAGTGTCATTTTATTAACAAAATAATTCTAAAAAAACACACACACAATGACTTAAAACAAATTGACCTCGCGTGCCAAGGCGTACGTCTCGTATTTGTCTTCGAATTTTTTAAAGCGGAAAAAGTCGAGTCTAAAGTAATTAATCATAAATGGAAATTCCCCCAATATATAACTAATGCATCTGTGACGGAATATAAACATCACATAGTGCAATTTTATATAAAAAAAAAGAAATGGAAAAAAAACACACACACACAATGAATTAAAAAAATATTTGACCTCGCGTGACAAGGCGTACATCTCGTATTTCACTTCGAATTTTTTTTAAGCGGAAAAAGCGAGAAAGAAGAAGGCGGAATAGTAACATTTAGTTAGTTTAACACTATTTTCAAACAATATATTAGTCTTTTTAATATGGCGTCGAGTGTTTATAAGGAAGAGCTGCAGTACCCAACAAAAAGCAGACCTTCGACAGGAAAACTGGTTCTCTTTGCAAATTTAGGGATGAGTCGAGCACAACCTCTCGCTGTAAGGGTCGAACAGACAACTCGGTGATCAATACTAGATTACTGCTACAGTAACCACCGCGGTCGAGGTTTTTTATTATAAACGCGTAAAAAGATCATTTGTCGTGGTTTGATCAGTTTTCTTTCTGTGCCACAATTCCTAAGATTTCCGGTGTATAAGACTGAGAAAGATTTACGACAAAAGCGAATACATCTATTTATATATTTTATTCACTATCTAATTGTGTCACATGAATTTACACAGAATTAAATGTCAAATAAAAAATAAACGCGTTTGTATATAGAAGCTTACGAGTTAAAGACGCAAACATGTAAGCATAATTTTAAAATCAAATCTGCTTTCGCATTTTAGCCGTCACAATTTGTTTATTTTACGATGTCTGTTATAGTCATTCGATATTTAATGATATACACGAATAAATGGTTTCCTTTAAATTCGGAAGTGTTTAAAATTAGTTACTAGGTATCACGTTTTTTTTAGGAGGGGGGGGGGTGATTCAGGACATAATAGAATTGCTAAGGACCTCTTTTGTAGATTTCGAAAAGGAGAAGGCTTAAAATTTTCCGCCCATACCCATACCACTTATTTTTGCAGTTGAATTCTAAATGTTTGCCCTTTTTTTTATCTTTCTCTAATTGATTGAGGGGGCCTTGGTGGCCGAGTGGTTATGGTAGTCTACTATTGATCACGTTGTCTGTGAACACTGAGGTTGCGGGTTCGAGTCTCAAGGCGGACAGGGTGCACTCGACTTAATTGACAAGGATTGCCACTTTTCCTATCGAAGGACCGGGGTTTTCTCCGGGTACTCCGGCTTCCTTCTCCAATAAAAACTGGACGCCATGATATAGCTGCAAAAATTGCTGCAAGTTGCGTTAAACAATATTTAAAAAACAAACAAACAAACAAATCTAATTGATATTTAACTTATTCTCGTCATGAATAAAGCTGAACACCCTCGCTGAAAGAAAAGCAAGCATCCAATCAATCAATCAATGAAATAAGTTATTCAAATTGAATGACAATCTTTTAAAGGGTACGTTTTGAAAAGTTTCTGTTTTATCGATATGACTGTAATGACAATTCATAGACCTAGGGAATTAATGACGTTTTGTTAAAAAATTACTATTTCGTACTATAACATGTGTCTATCTGTAACACATTTTTACGCTTAACTGCAGTATTCACAGACAAGTCTCCCCGGCGTTATTAGGGCCTCAGTGGCTGATTGGTTAGTCATCTACTAGTTATTACATGCCTATAAACAGGTTGCGAATGTTCGAACGACTGCAATTAGGGTGTGCCCGACTCAACTGTATTGAATTGTCCATTTTAACCCGTATACTCCGGCTTCCCCCCCCCCCACCTCCAATAAAAAATGGACGCCATGAAATAAATGAAACAATTCAGCGTAATTGTAATTATAATTTTTACTTTCTTTTATTGCCTGTCAAATAAAACTCTGTAAAATCGCTGTATATTTTACAATACAACTTTTTGTTTAGTAAACAATTTGTTTTGATTGACAATGCTTGTTCAACAGTTCAACAATTGTTAATACACAACAGTTTTATAATTGTATTTAAAAATGTTGAGGACTAAATAAAAACACGTAAGCATACATTTAAGTAACTAGTAATGATGTCAAAAAGAGTCCACGTCCTTTCCTAAATAGGAGTCGGGTCGGCTTAATATACGACAAAAAATATACATGTATCAGGTCGCAGAAAATAAAATAGGCCGAAATCACGAGTCGCGGAAATAAAAAAAGAGAACCAATAAAGGATTACGAAAATAAAACATTTACCTCGTCGCTACTGATGTGCCTTAAATCGAAGTTTTTTAAGGTTTACAGGGCGCAACCCGCAAATATGTCCTGTTTTAAAGAATTTTGCTTTATTATATAATATAAAGCAAATAGTTTTTTCTTTAAATATGTTTACTTATGTTATTCTTAAGAAGGAGACATTGTATTAACTATTCTTTTGAATACTTGCGTTTTATTTATTATAAATGCTTATATAATATACAAATCACGCAGAATTCGTTTTATCTTTAAATTGTTAATGTATACGTATCCGTCAATAAACTGACCGATTTAAGCATATCATTAAATGACGGATTCTGGATCGCACTGATTGAACTGATCGCTGACGGTTACCAAGGTAATGACGAATTCATAATTTTGGACGAATGTATTCATCATCAATCAGTCAGCGATCCGTCAGCGTTCCGAAATTTGTCACCAATCAGTTATCAATCAGTCAAAGTGTTGCGTTTACTGGTGCAAGTACTGTACCTGTATCACGCCGGGACAGTTGTGTACATTCGTATCACTACGGGACGCGTAGTGTCGAGTTGTGATGCGGAATGTATGCAACATCCAATCGGAACATCACTCGGCTATTTCCGTCAAGGGTAGAGAAAGTACCATAGGCGGAAATAACCGAAGGGATCCGATTGTGCAACTGTCGAAACGTGATACAAGTAGTTGTACCAGCACTTAAATGTGTGTAAGAAGCATATCTAAAATTAAGAATAAAAAAAAATGCAGAACAAAACTGAATGTTTAAAATTTTACAACTTTCAACGAGGCATTTTTACATAAAATATAGTCCATAACGTCACACACATAAAGACGTCACATTTCATTCATAACATGAGCGTCATCATCGCTGCACATATATAGATAATACAAGGTCTTGTATCACACAGGTTGTATCAATCGCTAAATTTTCAGATTATGACAAAATTAAAAATTAATTTAAGATAAGAAGATTGATTGATCTGGTGATTGGATATTTGCATTAACATACAGCTATATTCAGAACAAGAATATGTTAAAAACAATTAAGAGGCCTCGGTGGCCGTGTGGTCAAGGTAGTTCGTCTACTATTGATCAGGTGGTCTGTCAACACTGAGATTGCGGGTGCGATTCTCACTGCAGGCAGGGTGTACTCGACTCCAATCTTAATTGACAAGGATTGCCAGTTTTTTACCGCATGTCGGGTGTTCTCTCCGGGTACTCAGGCTTCCTCCCCCAATAAAAACTGGACGCCATTAAAAAGCTGAAAAATCGCTGAAAGTGGCGTTAAAACACCATTCAAACAAACAAACAAAAATAAAAACAATTAATTCGGAAAAGATTGACCAAAGGTCACAAAATTTGAATGCCTCTGGAAAAGTATGAGGTTTAGGTAGGGCGGAAAATTTAACCGTTTGTAGCGGCGAGAACGAACCGACTCTTATTGACATCTACAAGTCTAGATCATGCAAGGAGCGTGACACTCGTAAAACACGTTATACACTTACTGTGGTCCGCGGTCGGGCTTTCCGTATTATGACCTGACCACCCTTAACGAGAAGGCGTACCCTATCCACCTTGTGGATGGGTTGGGCAGCTCTGTGGAATTATGGAACTATGTATAGGGGTAGCGTTCTGTGGCTGATAAACATGTCATGCTTACCTCCGGTAATTTATCGCACCCTGTGTGTTACAACCATTGGGCAAAGCATGTTCAATAAAGTTGTGTCACAATATGTAAATCCAAATGTATGTAAAATGACAAAAAAGGAGTATAAATATTAGCATGAAACAATGAGATTAATTAAACAAATTTTTTTGTCACTAGAAAAAATTGACTTGTGGGGTTAATCAATTAAACTCTCATTTAATAAAGTCTTTACTGTTGGTCTTTGTGTAAAAATAACTATATATATAGAATGGTACAGAAGAGAAAGTATGATATATGTCAAGGACTGCCACAGTGAACATCATTCATACTAAATCAAGGTAAAAACTGACGATGACTGACCAGGACTGCTGCAGCCAATATCAGTCTTTATAAGTACAGGTAAATATTGATAATGGCTGTCAAGGACCGCTACAGTGAATATCAGTCAATCCAGGTAAAAATGTAAAAGTACTCAATCCAGGTAAAAATGTAAAAGTACTCTCACGATCTGATGTAGTGATTATTACATGTAGCTTTTTGCAATCCTACAAAAGTACTGTACATAACTGACATCAACGGTTTCAGTTCATGACACAAGATACAAATTATAAATAGCTGACGTGAAAGGTATGCATTTTGTTCAGTGATTTACATATCATGAACAGTAAATTTACAGTAACTATCAGTTTCTGTAAAATTTGCACTGTGTAAGGTAATGTCAGTCCTAATTTTTGTTCATAGTGTATATTCTGATTATGTCCAGAAACGCCTAAAGCTAAGGAATATTCATGGATACTACGTACTTAAGCTCCATAATATAAATTACAGCTTTTTATTCACATTGTTAACGTTTGTAAAAACACATGGTCAGTGGCTTCAAATAATGTGTCATTCTACCCATTATCTTATATATATTTATCAAATGTATTAATTTCGTGTAACTGAAACATACCTGCATTAATCTGGTCTTGAACAGCCTGTACAAAAAGAAGGGAAACGTTTAAATGAAATATTGATACGAACCCAAACAATCACAGAAACACCTCCAAAACGGTCTTTGATTTGACCAGACTGGCACATGCCTACAGTTTGTGCATTTTTATCAGCAGTGAAATGAGGACTCATTATTTGACACGCTATGATATCAGGAAATATCGTTCATAAACAGTATTATTGTCAAAACTCTCAATCCAATGACTACGTTGTGTTTGACCCCCGCATCATCAATTCATTCATTCATGCCTTAATTACCCATCATTTTACGCCAGCACGGTTAAAATATATAAAAGTGTTAAAAAAAATGAAAAGATAAAAAACCACTCGCATGATTTTTTGGCAAAACTTCAAAAATATTATCCTAACTGTTTTCCAATATACTTAACTGTACCAAACTTTTGCTATTTTGAGACTTATTTGCGAATGATTTTTAAAGTTAATTATATAGTTTGAAGTAATTTGCCACTTAATGTGCATCTTTAATCCGGCATAGATATATCCACAAATCTTACATTATTTAAAACTTTATGACTAATCTAAGTAATTATTTATTAGTAACGTCACCGGACATGGTTTATAAATTAAAAGTTTTTTACTGTGTACAGACACCATCAATCATTGGTAATACTTATAGGGCTCACGCTGGAGGTCGAGTGGTCTTATCGTGGTCCCTATTCAATTGTTCATCTTCAAAAGCAGAGTTAAAGTCTCCCTGTAATTTTGACCAGTCGCCATACGTCGCCTTCTGATTGCAATATTTTTGAAACATCGTCATATTTATGACACCATTTTATTTGACAAAGGGGATATTCAAAACAGTAAAATCTGGTTTCTGCCTGACTAAAACGTACCGGGAAAATACTATTACAAACTATTAAAACGCAGAAAAAATTACAATATCAGGAGAAAACATGAATCCCGGGACGGAGAAAGCAAAAAACGATGTTGGTTATGTCGAAACTACTGCAGCACAAATGCTGATTTTGGTAATAACTTTAAAATATTTAAGTGAATCCAGAAATAAATTAAGCCATTCAAAGTCAGGACAGAAAATCTTTTGTATGTATATTAATGTTTCTTTTATCTTCCCTAGCTTTATATAAGATCAAAAGAAACAAAGAACACATATAGCAGAAGTACATTAATGCATGCAAATAAGATTAAGATCAAAAGACAAACTGTATAAAGGAAATACAGACAATAATCAGCAGAAATACCGACAGCCCGACCAACAGGTAGACAAGAACTCAGAAGAAGATACAAAATACATATGTCCGACGGATGGACAGACATAAAACAGTTAAGTGGACAGATAGTAGACAATCCAGCTAGTCACACAGAGACAATAGAGATTTAATAGACAGACAGACAGACAAAAAGAGCAGAAAAAACCAAAATCGAACGCAGATAAATCAACAGAAAAATAGACAGAAAGTTAAGATAGAATCAAAGGAAACATGAGAGAAAACTAATAGCAGGCAGCCAACACTTATCTATACAGATATGACAAGTACACAGACACATGTCCGAAAAACAGAAACACAAGACAGGTAGATACACATATCAGACATACAGACAAATTAAGACGAGTGACAAATAAGAAATGGTAGGCACGACACAGACAAGCAGGACAGACGCACAGAATTTCAGACAGTCGGGCATATACACGAATAATATTACTTATGCCCTAAAAAACATCACCAGAAGTCGACCAAAACTCTGATAAAATAGATCTTAATGAAAATGAAAACAGAGAGGAATTAAAAAAATAAAAAATAAAAAGATGGAAAGAAACAGATAGACTGACAAAAACAGCCAGGAAAAGACTAAAAAGAACAGATGATAAAAAAACAGGACAGCAAGGCAAGATGAGAATACAAAGAAAAATATACCAAGACGGCAGACACATACACCACAGAGAACACGTCAAGAAAATCAGACAAGAAGACAGGTAAAAAGAAAAAAAACCCACATAACATAACATGCTAAGAGACAAGACAGATAGGTACAGCAAGACAAATAGAACAGTGTTCTGAGGTATTATTTTACTTATTAGTTTGATATTAGATTTCTACTTTAAGAATGTTTACAAAGAATGGTTTTTATAGGATTGAACACTGTTTTCAACGGATTTATCAGTATATCAACAAGTCCAACTCACTAACAAATGTTTGCGAGTGACTTGGTCTTGTTGATATAGCGGTAAATCCAATGAAAACGGTGTTCAATCCTTATAATTCTTTAAATTGCATTATAAAATTAATTTTTCTATTAAGGTATTCTCATTTCCATGTTTCTTGTGTATTGTGGTAGCAAGGATCGTCTACCTAACGTATGAATATTTTGTAAATTTTATGTACCAAGTGTTATTCATACACCATCTTTTGATTTTAACAAATACAATTAAGTTTTAACTTAAATCTATAACTATTTTCTTTATGGAACACAAGAATAGTTTTAAATGTAACAAATAATTAACGTCAATGTAGCATACAAACAATGTGTAACCGCCGTATGGCATAGTTCGTAATCTACAAAATCCCAGAATATATCAGGTATAAATTCTAGAATATATGTTTAGGATAGAAATAACTTACATGCTTCGATGTTAAAGGGCTTTGTTCTGCATACATGAATATTGTACAACTTTGCTAAATTATTTACCGAATTTAATCTTTCGTATTATTCAGTGATTTATCTTATACCGCGGATTGAGACCATAATGTGATGGTTTCTAGCGCTCGACCCACAGAGCAACCAAGCGCGTCCCTGAATATCGGATCAGGGAGACCCTCTCGTTGAGGTTATGAGGTCATAATACGGAAATCCTGGCCGCGGACCTTGGTAGGTAACTTGTTTGGAGGGTAACATGATCCTTGCACGATAAAGACCACTTTTCTAGCAGCTACAAAGACTAAATTTTCAGTTCCTACCAATACTCCATGCTTTTTCAGTGGCAGTCAAAATTGTATTTCCCTGTGTCCCATCCCACCTCTTTCAATTGATTTATTTTTTTTAACTTGTTCGCGTCCTGAATACAGTAAAATACTGCTCACTAGACATAAAGCAAATGTCAAATAAATCAATCAATATACCGCCGATTTTGTTTATTACTTCTGGACAACGTTTATTAATTGCATACCTATGGAAAAACGCCAAACAGAAAGACCAGAAGATAATACAGACAGGTAATACACAAACAGACAAAACAGATAAGAAACACTAACATATATAAAATAAAAGATCATGCAATCGAATAGAAATGAAGACAACTGAGAGACAGATAATTAATGCAACAGACAGACAGTATAGAAAAACATACAGAAAACACGGAAAAACTGACGGACAAGGTAGATAAGCCAGCAAAAAAGACACAATGCTCATAATACAGACAGAGAAGAAATTCAATAAAGAAAAGGCATTCTACACAGACGAACAGACATAACTGACTGACAAGAAAACGATACAGACAAACATACACGACATACAAACAGATTGATATTAAAGCAAGACAGAAAAGAAAGTTAATAGAGACAAACAGAAAATACACAATGACAGTTAATAAGAACACGACAAACAATACAGACAGACAGGTCTTAAACAGACACAAAAGACAGACCGGAAAATCGGCGTATTGTGGAGTATACACATTTAAGAGATATATGATGGCCAACAGAGGTCAATCGATACAAAAAGCTCATTGACAATGTTCATAATCATAGACTTATTTCTATATAACACAATATTTAACCTTGCAAAATTGACAAATATTTCAAGCATCACACAATATAAGACGTTAATTAAAACACTTATACACAGACTATCGTACGGAAATAACTTATTACACTACAATTTTATACCTGCAAACTAACAATATTACAACTCAGTTAAGAAGTATAAGTGCAGATACCTTAAAAAATTCTTTGATTTCGTCTTCTCTAGCTAAATCATACGGTATCTGTCCCTGCAAATAAAACGTAGATATTTTCATATCCAGAACACTAAAACAATATACAACTATGGTCATTGTTCTAGGTAATATCCAGAATTATTAGATCAAGAAAGGGTATTTTCCGAGGTCCACAGTACCGACTGAGGAAAAATAACTCCTTCGAGATTTAATAACTTTGATATTATCTGAAGTACATTAAATGCCATAAATGTATTATTATATTGAACTAAACACAAAGAAGAACAAGGGGACTATGTAGTCATAACTGAGTAACCTTTTAAATTTGGAGCGATTTTGTTCATCGAACAAATAACTAGTTATTCTCCTTTCAAATTTGGCGCGCTGTGGCAATAACTGAAGTTATTTTATCAACGTGCAAAATCCCAGACAGTAATTTTACAAACGCGCAGTTTTGATAGTGAAAAAAATATTGCTCCTAATATTTATGTTTTTTTGCACTATGACGTGTTTCTTGCCTTATTTTATGGATTTAATTTCATGATTTTATGGTACAAACCTGTGACGGTTTGATTTCAAATGTTGTTACTGATCAGTATTAGGAGATTAAAAAACCCAAAGTGTGTAAACACGCCATTGCAGTTGAAATTTTCTGATCTAGTAGAAAATGGACATTAACATGGCCTTTTACCTAATACATACCCTGTAATCCTTAATGAAAAAATTAGCCCCATTGGTTATCAGCAGCTCTGCAATTTTTGTTTTCCCCAAGACTGCTGTCTCGTGAAGTGGTGTCCGACCCTAAAATAATAAATATAAAACAATACTATTCACAACAATTTATCTACAAATAAGACAAATATTTCATCATCAAATCTTCAAAATGTTAATTATTACATCTACATATTTCCTATTGTTGTTTTTGGAACGGATCTTATAACACGTTTCATTTACAGACGAGTAACCCTATTCTCTACACTTATGGTGAAATATTGGATTTATTAAAAATACTATTTTACTATAGATTGTTTATAACATAACTACGTTTTGTTTAAAAAAGCGTTGTTTAGATAGTTACTTTCTTGCTTTAAGCAAAGAGTTGAGTGCAACAATTATATGATATTTCCTGATTGTGTGACAAAGGACGTAAACACAAACGTCAACTGAGGAATACATACCTCATTACTCTGGAGGTTAACTTTGGCTCCATAGTTAATAAGCAGGCTAGTTATTTCTGTGTTACCAATGTATGCTGCCCTGTGAAGTGGTGTCTGTCCCTAGACCAATTTATATCAAGCAATGTTTGAATACCATAATTTCTTTATAAATGAAAGTCATTTTGCCATCAATCTTCTACATGTAAGTAATGCAGTTATGTAATCAGAAAGTAGATTGGAAACAAATTTAATTAAACCTGATATTTTCAAATTCAGATGGAAACGCGAGAAAAGGAAATGGTCACACGTATTGTGAAATATATGATTGATGTGAAATAATAAACGTATTCTTATGTTAAGTAGTTAAAGCATAATAAAAAACTGCTTGCAACCAACTTCTTTAAGATTGGTATTTTTTATACAAAAAAAGACTATCAAAACAAAGCTCCACACGTTTAGTCAAATATTAGATTTGTGTGAAATAATTTGTGTTTTGTCACGTCATCCATTACGTTCTCGAGATCTCTTCCTGGTTAAAGTAACAAAACCAACGTTTTATACCAAACATTGTTATATTAAACAAATTGATGAGTAAATATTACGAGCCTGATATTTTATTTGATGGATTTATTTGTATGATTGGTTTGCAAATCAGGGAGATTTTGATCAAAGAAATAGTTACTGGTAAATGTTTTGACACATAATAAAATCTTTGATAAAAGATATTGTTACTGGTCAATGTTCAAACAAAGAGTAAAATTTTGTAAACCACGTAATAAATGTTGAATCAGTAGAAAAAAGAAGTAAAGCATGAGGATCTTCCACCGAGAAATAAATACATCATTATCCTGGAGATCAACTTTTGCTCCATGTTTAATAAGCAATCGTGCTATATCTGTTTTGTCACAGTATACTGCCACGTGAAGTGGTGTCTGTCCCTAGAACAAAAAATATTATAGATGATGTTTAAACACCCTAATATCTTTGGTAACAGACATTTTGTTATCTATCTTCTGAATGTATATACAAAAACTATTTTCTGTCACTTCTTTAGCTGTATCATGATGTCCAGATTTTATTGGGGGAGGAGCTGAAGTACCCCAACCTTAGTAGGAAAACATTTCTGATTGTATTTACCATTTAAAACAAAGAAACAGAGAGCCACACCTATGCGCAAATATTCGATTTGTGTATAATACCGGATGTTTTATAGTGTTAAAAAATGCACTATACATGACTTCATGGTCAACGTATAAAAAAGTGAAGTTTTGTACCAACGATTGCTAATATTTGAAAAAATATTGATAACAACAAAAGTCAAGGTGAAGTATCTGATGTTTGTTTAGATTAAATTGAATGATAAATGAAAATGTTACTAATCTATGTAACGACACACCCTAAAATAAATGTTTTAAAACACGTAATTAATGTTGATGTTTCCTGATTCAGTAGAAAAAAGTTAGGAACGACCTTCCACTGCGTAATACATACATCATTATTCCGGAGATCAACTTTGGCTCCATTGTTAATAAGCAATCCTGCTATATCTGTTTTGTCATAGTATACAGCCCAGTGAAGTGGTGTCTGTCCCTAAAACAATAAATATAAAAGATAATGTTTAAACACCCTAATATCTTTGTTAACAGACATTTTGTTATCAATCTTCTGAATGTATTTAATACAGCTGTATATAAAAATATTTTCTGCCTCTTCTTCAGCTGTATCATGGTGTCCAGTTTTTATTGCGGGGGGGGGGGGAGGAGCTGAAGTAGCCCGACTTTAGTAGGAAAAGATTTCAGATTGATATTTCCCTTTTAAAACAAAGAAACATAGACCCACACCTATGCTCAAATATTCGATTTGTTTATAATACCAGATGTTTAGTAATGTCAGCCGTTACAAAATGCACTAGACATGACTTCATGGTCAACGTATAAAAACTAAAGTTTTGCGCCAACGATTGTTAATGTTTGGAAAAAATATTGATAACAACAAACGTCAAGGTGAAGTATCTTATATTTTTATCGATTAAATTAAATGATAAATGAAAATGTTACTTGTCTATGTAACGACATACCCTAAAATAAATGTTGTAAAACACGTAATTAATGTTGATGTGTTCTGATTCAGTAGAAAAAAGAAGTTAAGCACGACATTCCACTGCGTAATACATACATCATTATTCTGGAGGTCACTATTTGCTCCACCTTTAATTAGGAGGCGTGCTGTCATTGTTCTACCATGGTGTACTGCCGCGAATAATGGTGTCTGTCCCTAGAAACAAGAAACATAGTTCAGGCACAAAATTTTGTTCTGCTCATAGCACTTACTCACCAAATCTTCTCAATGTAATGATACAGAGACAGTAACATATATCAAATAATTGTTTTTATATTCAGAACAAAATGTCAAGTAACATAAGCACCACAACAATGGTGAAGAAGTAAGGTTGTATGTTATATCGGCTGCTTTATTGTGTTTCTCATAAATGATGTCATAAAACTGTCTGTGTGGTCATAATATCTGAACCCAAATTTTTGAAAATAAATGCAACTTTTGATATTTTCTGATTCAAACCAAAGTTATGAGTAAAACAAATTACAACATGACTTTTCTAATGTTTTATATCAGTGATCTAATTTGATGAGTTATAACAAATCAGCGAGATTTTAATCAACACTCAAGTTTCCGATCAATTTTACGACAAAAATAAAACCAAATTGTAAAACAGGCCAATCGCGTTGATGTGTTCTGATTCATTAGAAGAAAGGAAATAAAGCACCTTTTTCCGGTGCTTTTTCCACATAGAAATACTTACAGCTTTATCCTGGATGTCAACATGTGCCCTATGGTTAATCAGCAAGCCTGCTATCTCTGTTCTACCCCTTATTGCTGCCCAGTGGAGTGATGTCTTCCCCTATAACAATAAATATTAAACAACATTTAGTCACCCTAATATATTCAAAGTTAGTAATACAGCTACAATAGTTTAAGTAACAGATCAAATAAATACAAATATAACAAACAGTAACATCTACCGTTAAATATTTGGTTGTTTGAAAAATGAATGAATTCTTACAATTATATACTTTTTTTAAAATTAACAAGACGATTAGTATATATGCTTTAAATTAAAACACTTAAAAAAATTGCATGAAAGGTCTTGTGTATCTGTTAAACAGATAGCCATGAAATAACGAACTACAATAAGAAACAATAATGCAAAGAACATTTCCTCCTTAATTATGTCAAATTCATATAGCATTTCCTGCAAAACGATAGCACGAGCTTTGAATGTAAATTTTTTTGATTGGTCAAATAGTGATCACACCAAAAAAAAACACCGCCCATTTTTATCACTAATTGTTAATGAGAGGGATCTAGGGGCTTATTTATGTTTCAAGTAATTAAATGCACCGCCTTCTTCGCATTCGAATGCGTACATGTCTAACTAGGAAGATTGTGCTAAAATATAACTAAGTATCTATGATCAAAGTATCAATAAAATGTACACAACTTTTTGTACCAAACACTTTTAAGATTGGTAATTCTTTATTCAGAAGATATTTTTAAACCAAACCAAAGCATGACATTTTCGATGTTGTATTTGATGGATGTAATTTATAAAAATGTGCCTTTAACGTTAACTTTTCTAATTTGGTAGGAATAAATGACAAAAATGGACCTTTCAATGAGGAATACATACAGTTTTATCCTGGAGGTCAACATTTGCAAAATGGTTAATCAGCAGGCCTACTATCTCTGTTTTAGCCCTTTTTGCTGCGAAGTGAAGTGGTGTATTTTCCTACGAACAAAAAAATTAACTACAATAAAAACGCACATTTTTGTAATCAAATATTCTTAGTGTAAGTAGCAAAGATACATGCAACAAAATTAGCTTTAATACTGATATAATAAAGCTTGGCATCTGTTTGATCCACAAATAAGAAGCAAAATAAACAAATAGTCAAAGTAATGGTGAACTACTTGGTTTGTTTGAAATTATGGAAGTTTTTTCATGACAGTAAGTTTGTTTGTTTGTTTGATCGTGTTTAATGCCACTTTCAGCAATTTTTCAGCTGTATCATGGCGTCCAGTTTTTATTTGGGGAGGAAGCTGGAGTACCCGGAGAAAACCACGACCTGTGGTAGGAAAACTGGCAATCCTTGTCAATTAAGATTGGAGTCGAGAACACCCTGCCTGCAGTGAGAATCGACCCCACAATCTCAGTGTTGACAGACCACGTGATGAATAGTAGACGAACTACCTTAACCACTCTGCCACCGTGGCAGTAAGGGAAAATGTTCTAAAGCTTAATCACTGGTCAATGTATAATAAAACAACTGGTACAAACCTTGTTAATATTGAACACATAATGATGACTAAAACAAACTCCAAAGAATGATGTTTTATTTGATGGATCCTGTCCCATAATTTTGTTAAAAATCAATGACATCTTAAACAAAGATGTTGTAACTGATTCTGGGCAATAACAAAAAAAGAAATATCACTTGCACTGCGAAATACATACATCATTATTCTGGATGTCAACTTTAGCCCCATGGTTAATAAGCAAGCCTGCTATATCTGTCATACCGCAGAATGCTGCCATGTGAAGTGGCGTGTGTCCCTAAAACAACAATTAAAAAGCTATGTTTAAATACAATAATGTCCTTGTAAATAGCAGACATTTTGTCAGTTATCTTTTCAATGAAAATAGTAAACTTACTTATAACAAAATATTATTCATTAATATTAAAGATTTTTATAATAAATGTCCACACTTATAATAACAATATAAATTTGATTCGTGTGAAATAATTAAAGCAATTACAAAATGTACTGTACATCTCGCCCTGGTAAAAAATAATCAAAAGCAACTTTTGTGCATAAACGTTGTTAATTTTTAGAGCAAAATAGGGGTCAAAACGAACGCCAGGAAGACGCGTTAGATGTTTTATTTTATGGATTACATTTCATGATTGTGTTATAAATTGTTGATGCATGTTACTACACAAAATAAAATCAATTTCGTAAAACACGTTCTTATCGTTGATCCAGAAGAAAAGGGAAGTATAATTCGACCCACCACTGCAGAATACATACATATTTATTCTGGAGATCACTATTTGCTCCATTGATTATTAACAAGCCGGCTGTCTGTGTTCTGTCATTGCTTACTGCGTCATAAAGTGGAGTCTGTCCCTAGACCAAGAAATATTAAACTCTGTTTAAACAGAACTATTTTTCTGTACCTAAGATAGTCAATGTAGTTAATTCATATACAGTAGTTTTTGTAAGAGATCACATAATACCTCACACAAAAACAAATGAAACAAATGGCAACACATATGTAGAAATGTTTAGAGCGCTATACGAAACAAACAAAGTTAAAAATAAACTTATATAGGAAGAAAATCATGTTCGAACAGTGGTATAGCTTAATGGAACAAACAATTTAATATCGCATTCTCGAGCTATGTCAAAAAGTCATTAGTTTTTTTACTCAACTCAAAATTGTTAAACAAATTCAAAATGTTCAAATGGAAAATAATAAGTAATAAAATCAAGAATTATTGTGTAAATGAGGAATTACAGACACGCAGGCCGCTATGTATGACAATTATGAACATTTTTTCATTGAATGAAAATTGGTTTTGTTTGTTTGTTTGATGGTGTTTAACGCCACTTTCAGCAATTTTCCAGCTATATCATGGCGTCCAGTTTTTATTGGGGGAGGAAGCCGGAGTACCCTGAGAAAACCCCCGACCTGCGGTAGGAAAACTGGCAATCCTTGTCAATTAAGATTGGAGTCGAGTACATCCTGCCTGCAGTGAGAATCGAACCCGCAATCTCAGTGTTGACAGACCACGTGATCAATAGTAGACGAACTACCTTGACCACTCGGCCACCGAGGCCCCCGAATGAAAATTGGTTAAAATTATTTGAAATAAAATGCACAATAAGCTAAAACCTATAGGCTTTTCGAAAAAAGTAAGGCTTCAAAACGATATTTTATGTATAAAAGCCTGCAATCAGACTGCGCTGATCTAAATATTATTCCTGCATTGGCTGGCTTTGCCATTTACAAAGCCTTTTATATATTAAATGTTAAAGGAAAAAATCAGCTAACAGATTTCCATTTTCATTACACTATTACTAAATTTTAGCCGAAAATATTTAAATACCCTTCACTGAGAATTACATACAGATTCATCCTGAAAATTAACAGTTGCTCTATGTTTAATGAGCAAGCCTGCTACCTCTGTTCTGCCCCTTCGTGCTGCCCAGTGGAGTGGTGTCTTTCCCTAGAAAAAATAAATATAAATGCTTAAAATATTTCATTTTGTTAAAAAAATATTCTCAATAACGGTAATACAGCTACATACAAGTTGCTTTCATACAGGATCGAATAAAACAGAAATGAGGAAGAAATTAGCTACACGTAACGTGAAATACTAGATTTTTATGATATTATGGATATTTTATCATATCAGACACGAAAGACCTCTCGGTGGCAAAAGTATAAACCAACGTTTTGTACCAAACCCTAAAATATTTTAATTGATCTTTTTTGTTTCATAATTTTGTTAAAAATCAGTTTCATTTGGATCAAAGAAGTTGTAATTGATGTGAACACACAAAATAACATCAACCTCTTTAAAAAGTAATCACAGTAATATTTTCTGATTCAAGGAGGACCTTCCACTTGGAAATACATACATCATTATTTTGAACATCAATTTTGACCCCATGATTAATAAGCAGGCATGCTATATCTGTGGTGCCACAGTATGCTGCAGTGTGAAGTGGTGTCAGTCCCTAGAACAATAAATATTTTTAAAAATGTTTAAACACCTTAATATCTTTGTAAACAACAGAATTTTGTCATCAGTCTCCTGAATGTATTTAATACAGCTGTATATACAAAAACTATTTTATGTAATAGAATTTGGTATTTTCTAAATCAGAAGGAAAAGATGGTTAAATTAAATTTGAACACTTATTGTAAACTGTTTGTATAACAATGTTAAAAAACCCAATAATTTCTTTGTAAATAATAAACTATTTTACATCAATCCTCTAATGTATTTTGTGCAATCGTACTTCTGGGATCCTATTGTAAAGATTAAAAGTGCCCAACCCACCACGTTCAGAGGTGGCAGATAGGGGTACCCTCGTGTTGGGGGTTGTCATGTATTACCGCAGATCACAGTGGATAACGTGTCTGGAGAGTGCCACTCTCCTTGCATGTGAACGACCACTTTTGTAGATAAGAGTAGGTTTGTTGTAGCTGCTATAAAACGCAAAATATTTTGCTGCTACCCATACCACATATTTTTTGCCCTTTTTTACATTGATTTATTGTTTGTTATCTTGTTTGCGTCCTGAATATTTCTGAAATACTGCTCGCTGTATGTAAGTCAATCAATCAATCATTGCAATCGTTATTGGAAAGCAATACAAGCTTTCATACGGAAGGTTTTGGGTTTAATAAATAGCTGAATACAATTTCAAAAGTGACCCTTATCTTCATTCAAAGAAAGAACAACAATCTCAATGTATGAGTGAAACAAAAATTTAAAAACAACATTTATAACAATTGGCTGGTAATATTTAGAGATAAACCAAACAGATAGAACCAGTCTGATGTTTATTTATTGGATTTAATTTCATGGCAGTATTACACAAAATAAAAAAAATTATTTTGTAAAACACGTAATTAATGATTTTTTCTGATTCAATAGACGAGAGGGAAATAAAGCACGACCTTTCACACAGGAATAAATACATACATCATGATTCTGGCGTTCACAATTTGCCCCATGGTTTATTAGCAGGCCTGCTGTCTGAATTCTGCCATTGTTGACTGCATCGTGAAGTGGTGTTCGTCCCTAGAACACAAAATGTAAAAGGCAACAATTTTGTTTGTACATTAGATATTGTACCAAATCAAATAAAACCAAAACTTATTTATTCTGAACAAAAAGACTAAAGATTTAAGTTGAAATAATGGGTATACTATATGGTGTCAACCATTACGATATATTATAGCTGTGTGTTTAAAATATCAAAACATAAAGATGTGTAATGAAAGTCCTTAAGAATAATATTTGCTTGTTTAGATAGTTAGTTTAAACACATTTAATTGTCAAAAACAAGATAATTGGGTCAGGCACAAATAATAGGAATTAAGACATACCTTAGGAAACGACTTTTCAAGGACTAACAAAATCATGGGTAAACAAAAGAGGGCACTACAACCAAACACACAGACGCATCACAAAGGTCAAAATTTGAATAACATGAACCCCCTCCCAAAAAACAATGTGGGGGTTAATCCATTTGCCCTAGAAGGGTACGCAAGTCCTGCTTTACGCCTGACGCCGTGTTATCAAAATCTTGTACAAAAGATATAAAGTGGTTACGACAAGGCTATTTGTGGCACGAATATTCCGTAGCTGTCAGCGAATTCACGATGGCCCGTATATTTTTCAATCTTGCCATTGTGAAACCTTGGTTAAAAAGATTGTTTTGTCGGTATACACCGTCTAGGATGTACAAGCTATTGAACAATTGGGATATTTATATGCAATATGCAGGTTCTCCAGAAATTTTGCCAGACACAAACATGGAATAAGACAAATGACTGCATTTAATGTAAAATATTTACTTTATGTGAAATAGTAGATGCTTTATCATATCAGGGATTAGAGTTTTACTATATGTCGTCAGAGTATAAAAGGAACTCTTTGTACCAAGCGTTGCCAAAAAATCAATGTAAAGCAAGCCCCAACATTAAGGTCTTATGTTTTATTCATGGATTAAACTTCATGATTGTTTTACAAATCAGTTATGTTTGAATAATAATGTCTAGCTAATAAGACAAATTATAAAATCATACATCACCAGCCTTGTTATTCAACAATACAACAGAAAAGCGAAGTCAAACCGAATTTCCACTGATCAATAGATACCTTGTTGTCCTCGAGGTCAACAATGGCCCAATGGTTAATAAGCAGACTTGCTGTCTCTGTTTTGCCCATATGTGCTGCCATGTGAAGTGGTGTCTTTCCCTAGAACAATATTCCGCCTTTTTTAGCTATATACATTGTAATGGTGTACAGTTTTTCTTTATAAGGAAGCCGGAGTACGCGGAGAAACCCCAACCGTCGGAATAAAAACTAGCAATCCTGTAAATTAAGATTGGAGTCGAGCTAACTCTGGTTGCTGGTCAATAGCAATTACCTTAACCACTTAGCCACATAAACCCCAACAATAATGTATCAAGTTAAACACACCATTTTCTCTGTTAATAACATAAAATGGGTCATTAATGTCATCAATGTAGCTGTAAACTACAAAAGTAGTTATTGTATCAGGACTTTTTGACGCGGGTGATTTTACCGTGGCTCAACTTTAATTAAATTCAGTGGAGACAGTTTTCCGAAATTTCGAATTCAGTATCCTTTTGGTATTTTTTATTACCTTCACCAAAGATATACTATAGAAAAAAGCCTTTTGTACCAAAAGTTTTTCTTATTCATAACAAAGAGATGAGTAAAACGTTCTTTAGAAAATCAATTTGTAACAGCTGTCATTACTGTTCATATTTTTTGTTTCATTATGAAAACGAAGTAAAAGACGAACTTCCACTGTGGTGAAATACACACATCATTATCCTGGAGGTCAACTTGGGCCCCATGGTTAATAAGCAATTCAGCTATCGTTGTTCTGCCCTTCTCTACTGCCAGGTGAAGTGGTGTCTGTCTCTAGAACAATAAATACCATTAGCAATTTAACTGTAAATAACGACAAATTTTCATCAAATATTCTAAACGTTAGTAAAACAGTTGTTTATTAGTTAACTACCTCAATATTCTCCTAGATAATAGTAAGATTGCCGATACTATATATTTTGCTGTACCAGTCCAATACGGAATTAACTAGTCCAATATCAGTATTGGTCTAATTCGACCTGTATTGGCCTGATTCCAACCTGGATTAGCCTGATTGTTTTGGTCTAGTTAACTAATTAGAATAGCATTACATGGTTATATATATTGGCCTAGTTATTGCTCATTGGCTAGCTATATTGTCCTTCGCCTAAGCCTCAGGCCAATACAGCAATGATTGGATCAATAGCTTATATCATAATACATATGTATAGTTAAAGTGTTTTAGTAAATGACCACACTTAATGTCAGATATTTAGTTTGTGTTACATAATTAATGTCCGTCATTAAGTTGTAACATAGTTCTTGTTGTGGTCATAGTATTAAAAAAAACAATTGTTTCAACAAATACAGTTTAGATTTATATATTCATATTCAGAACAGAACTCGTTAGTATTTTCTGTTTAAATACAAAATAAAATCAACTTTGTAAAGCATGCCTTTAACTTTTGGAGTAAATGATTTAGAAAAAAAGAAAGTAAAACGCTACCTTTTTCTGCAGAATACATCATTTTTACTTGTTTTGCGGTAATCATTATGACAATTTGTTGTACACTACCACCTGACTAGGGATTTTAGGAATTCTAAATAAGTCTGTACAACAATCAGACTAATTTGGTCATACATTTGAGGAAATGCATATATAGCTTATATTTAAAAAATTAAAGAAAAGGCAGATAATAAGATATGAGTATCATTTGTTTCCGACCAATACTGCTCTAGTTTTTACTAAATTTATTTTTAAACCAGACACGTTATGTAAAAGCTTAAAACATTGCATCGACACCTTAAGAGAAATTTAACTTCCAATTAACATGGTAAATGTGTCACCTGCATATGGGTTGTCTTATCTTTCATTATCTTCAGACAATAGGAGTGAACCCTTTAATTTTTTATACAATTTATAAATAACAAATAAAGAAGGAAAATGTGGATCCGATTATCTATAACCATGCTTGAAGAAGTACTTTATTGTTTTTTACAGCTTGCTTCGTTATTATAAATAATTTCAAACCATTTACAAATAGATGAACAAAAATTAAAACCTTCAATACTTTGACCAAGAACCCCCTTCAATAGAATCAAAATATGTTTATTAGAGTTTATAAATAGAAAACACCAGTTTTGTTATGTTGTTTTAAATAAAATGTCATCAAAGATACCAGGGTTCATAGAATTACCTAGGCCAGACGCGCGTTTCGTCTAATCAAAACTCATCAACTCAAACCCAAACAGTATATAAAATTTAAATGATTAAGATGTTGCAGAGATATTATCACCAGAATTCCAAAACGTTATACAAAATCCGGCTAGGGCTATCTACACCTTGAAAATAGAGAAACCTTAAAATTAAAATAATTTTCGAAATTTCAGGGCAGTAAATTAATACAAGGACTATATCTATGAAAAAATCAATGATATTCCTGTCAGCACCGAAGTGTGACTACTTGGCTAGTGATACCCTCGGGGACTAACAGTCCACCAGCAGAGGCATCGACCCAGTGGTTGCAAATAAAATGTCATGAAAGATACCAAGGTAAATAGAAGTTACTACGCCAGACGCGCATTTCGTCTATTCAAGACTCATCAGTGGCGCTCAAACCCAAACAGTATTTAAAATCCAAATGATAAAGATGTTGCAGAGATATTATTTCCAAAATTCCAAAACGTTATACCAAATCAGGCTAAATCTATCTACACCTTGAAAATAGAAAACCCATAGAATTAAAATAATTTTCGAAATTTTAGGGCAGTAAATTTAGACAATGACTATATCACAGAAAGTATCAACGAAATTCCTGTCAGCACCGAAGTGTGCCTACTGGGATGGTGATACCCTCAGGGACTAACAGTCTACCAGCAGAGGCGTCGACCCAGTGGTTGCAAATAAAATGTCATGAAAGAAACCAAGGTCAATAGAATTTATTATGTCAGCCGCGCGTTTTGTCTATTCAAGATTCATCAGTGGCGCTCAAACCCAAACAGTATATAAAATTCAAATGATTAAGATCTTGCAGAGATATTATCACCAGAATTCCAAAACGTTATACCAAATCCGGCTAAGGCTATCTACACCTTGAAAATAGAAAACCCTTAGAATTAAAATAATTTTCGAAATTTCAGGGCAGTAAATTTAGACAATGACTACATGTACATCACAGAAAGAATCAATGAAATTCCTGTCAGCACCGAAGTGTGCCTACTGGGCTGGTGATACCCTCAGGGACTAACAGTCCACCAGCACAGGCATCGACCCAGTGGTTGCAAATAAAATGTCATGAAAGAAACCAAGGTTAATAGAATTTACTATGCCACACGCGCGTTTTGTCTCATCAAGAATCATCAGTGGCGCTTAAACCCAAAAGTATTTAAAATCCAAATGATTAAGATGTTGCAGAGATATTATCACCAGAATTCCAAAACGCTATACCAAATCCCACTTAGGCTATCTACACCTTAAAAATAGAAAAACCAAAGAAATTAAAATAATTTTCGAAATTTCAGGCAGTAAAATTTGACAATGACTATACCACAGAAAGAATCCATGATATTTCTGTCAGCACCGAAGAGTGACTACTTGGCTAGTGCTACCCTCGAGGACTAACAGTCCACCAGCAGAGGCGTCGACCCAGTGGTTGCAAATAAAATGTCATGAAAGAAACCAAGGTTAATAGAATTTACTATGCCACACGCGCGTTTTGTCTAATCAAGACTCATCAGTGGCGCTCAAACCCAAAAGTATTTAAAATCCAAATGATAAAGATGTTGCAGAGATATTATCACCAGAATTCCAAAACGTTATACCAAATCCAGCTTAGGCTATCTACACCTTAAAAATAGAAAAACCTTAGAATTAAAATAATTTTCGAAATTTCAGGCAGTAAAATTAGACAATAACTATACCACAGAAAGAATCAATGATATTTCTGTCAGCACCGAAGAGTGACTACTAGGCTGGTGCTACCCTCGGGGACTAACAGTCCACCAGCAGAGGCATCGACCCAGTGGTTGCAAATAAAATGTCATGAAAGATACCAAGGTTACTGGAACTTACTACGCCAGACGTGCGTTTCGTCTAATCAAGACTCATCAGTGGCGCTCAAACCCAAACAGTATTTAAAATCCAAATGATTAGGTTGCAGCAGAGATATTATCACCAAAATTCCAAAACGTTATACCAAATCTAGCTAAGGCTATCTACACCTTGAAAATTAAAAAAAACCTTAGAATTAAAATAATTTTCGAAATTTCAGGGCAGTAAATGATTATTTCACAGAAAGAATCAATAATATTCATGTCAACACCGAAGTGTGACTACTGGGCTGTTGATGCATTAAGTCATATAATAAGCAATTGTTCTTACCAATAATGTTTTTTTTAAAGAAAAACGTTTCCTGTATTCCTGGTAATTGACAGCGATAATTTCATTCGGTTTGCAAATTACTGCTCAAGCAATTTTAATATCTGTATTTATTTAACTTATTTGACACAAAATGCTCATACTTCTCTTCTGATGAATACATACCTTTTTATCTTGGAGGTTAACGTTAGACCCATGACTAATCAGCATACATGTTGTCTCTTTGAAGCCACTGTATGCTGCCCTGTGAAGTGGTGTCCAACCCTAGACCAAACAAAAGCAATATTTATAAACAACATTTCGCCATATAATCAACACATCTCCAAGTAGGTAATACACCAGTATATAATACAGTCCTGTAACGTACAAGTTAACGAAACGGACTGTGCATATATGATGTAGAAACGATGAACATACAATAAACGAATAACTCTATGCCCACTATGCGCGAATCAATAAACAAAGGAAACGTTGATCAGGCGTTATCATTTTGATGCATTGCTTCTTATAATGTATGTTTTAACGTGCACCGTGTCGTTAATCGCAATGTTTACTTATAGTGCGTCGTTTTCTACACTGTCAGTGATGGGTGAAATAGTTCAAATTTCTAAGTATACATGTTTTGTTAGCTGATAATTGAAATCATTTTCTAGTATTCATAGATCCATAAAAATGTATACGCTTAGACTCAACTGATAAAGAATTTTTAGCATGCCTACATAATCTTTGTCCCTAAAAAATTTATATTGAATGACATACAAAACAATGATTGTTGCAGTTTTATATTTTAGTATTATGAACTGATTTTGTTTCAGACGTTTCTTTGATACAGGTTAAATGCTTCAACAAACATATTTACAATCAATAAATGCGTATTTTGAATGTTTGTAAATTCCAATATACACATATTTATCTATGTTGACCACTAGCAAAACTGACAACTTGGTTTTCATGCGAAAAAAATTCGTCGAAAGCCTTCGTTAAAAATACTAAGTTGCAAACGGTTGCATTGTTTGAATATATGACTTTATTTCAAGTTATAGCACATATTTGAATGGCGATGTACTTCTGTTAAAGGCAAGTCGAAAACTACAATACTAAGTATTAAACTAGTAAATTGTTTTTACTTTTGTTTTTAACAAATTCTTTTTTGTTAAAATAAAAAAGGGACATATGTATCGCAATGCACTATAAAGTTCGTTGAAAATGCAAAAAGTATAACGTATAAGTTTTGTTTTCTATTTTAAGTACCTGACATCGGTATCAAAATGCGTCTTTGTGTGTAGCTATTTAGGATACTTAAGTATACTAGAACAAAAAACGCTGATTGTAAATTTGTAACTTGGAATAACCACATGTAATATGTTTACATTTCTCATATCTTTCAATGATATCGTATATTTCTATCAACAAAAATATATCGTGCACGATTTAAATCTAAACCCAGACTTTAAAAAAAAAATAAAATGTAAACACTGAAAGCGTTTACCAAAGCACATTTTTATTATTGAAAACGTGCTTCGGTCAACACTTTCATAGATAAATAAACTGCAAAATAATATTTTCTATTCTTAAATAATTATACATTTCTTTGTGATTATATTACAGGCTAATGTGATAGAAAATTGATATTTTTTTATATTTACTCTTAATTCTAAGCAACAAGTTGTATAGGCAGCATCCTTTGTAGTTGATAAAAAATGAGAGATACAGTACTTGAGAATTTAGCAAATTGTCACCTTTGCGTCAGCGTTATGCAATCTGTCAGCATGAATGACTTATCTGACGGATTGATTTTTACTGACCGATCCAATCCGTCTGTTCAACTTCCGGTCAGTAAATAATATATTTAAAGGTGGGAATTCGTTTCACTTGCAAATACAAGTATAAAAATGTGAATTGTTTATTTCCTCATTTCTGTTTCGTTTTACGAAAAATGGTGCTTTAACTAGTTTAAAGTAATAAATGACATAATGGATTTTCCCCAAATTTTTTATTTAAATAAATAAATAATAAATAAATAAATTAAACAATTAATAATGAATAAATAAATAATGACTCGCATGCGAAGGTGTAACTCTCGTTTTTGTCTTTGGTATTGTAAAAGCGGAAAAAAACCCTAAAGACGAAAATTTCGAAAGCGAAATAATATATTTGTCACTTTGCGCTTTTACGTTCTTATGATTTGGATGTTTGTTGGAAGTTTGTTTCACAGCGATTTAAAAAATTATATAAGGTTATACAAAGTAGCATTGAGTGTTTAAATCGAAGAGGTTACGTAGCAAGAGAAACCGCTAACCTCCAAAAGAATAAACTGGTACTTTATTCAAAATTAATGGTGATCTCACCCTCTCGGTCTACGGGTCGCACAGATAACTTCGGTGATCAATAGTAGATTACTGCTACCTTAATCATCGAGGTCTAGTTTTTTTATTATAAACGCTTAAAAGATCAGTTGTCGCAGTTTGTTCAAAGTTTTCTTTCTGTGCAACAATTCCTACGAATTCAAGGGTATAATACAAATTAATATTAGCGACAAAAGGGAAAACTTATATTATATATTCTGTTCACTATTTCATTGTGTCACATGAATTTACATGCATTAATTTCAAACTATAGAATGAATACTTCGAATCTGTAATAAATTATTTCACTGCGGCGTCGTCTTGAAAATAGAAAAAAATTAACATGTATATAAATACTTCTGAGTTAAAGATGCGAACGTAAGATGAAAATCAAGTCTGCTTTTTGCATTTTTGCGGTCACAATTTCGCTTTTTCATTTTACAAAATATCAAAGGCGAAGTACTTGTAATATTGTTAAAGCGCTTTCGTTATCCTTTCAGTAATACTCGAACAAGATTTATAAGTAAATATTTCACAAACAGAGTTTGAAAATATCTGACGAATTTTTTTAAAGATTCATTTTAAAACTTTCCTGTTCATTTACTAAAACGAAATCTTATATAGGCGAATACGGATGCCCTCTCGTTTAAGGTTTACAGTTTTCGGGTTATAATGCGGAAAGTCTGGTGGCCGACCATAATGGGTGACGTGATTAGAGAGTTGCACGCTAAACATACTCTTTGTAGATTGCGAAAGGGTAGGCTCAAAAAGAAAATATTTCCTCCCCTACTCCTACCGCATATTTTTCCATTTGTACATCTTTCCCGAATTGATTGTTTTTAAACTTGTTCTCGTTCGTTCTGAATAAAAATTCTTGCTAGAAGTAAAGCAAACATTCAATTAATCAATAAATAAAAATATGTTATTATTGAAATTGAATCACGCACTTTTTAACGGCAAGATTTGCAAAGGTTCTGTATGACCCTTATTACTAAAATGACAATTTTCAAACCGATCTTTATAGACCTAAAGAATAAATGACGTTTCGTTAAAAAATGACTATTTCGTACAATAAAACGTGTGTATCTGGAACACATTTTTACGCTATACTGCACTATTCGCAGACTTTTCTCGCCAGCGTAATTAGGGCCTCGCTGGTTGATTGGTTAGTCACCCACAACTGATGTGCTGTCAACAGGTTGCGAATTTTCCAAATTAATGCATGTACCCTATTTCAACTTAATTGACAAGGACTCTCGGTTTTAACCTCTATTCCAGCTCTCTCCCACACCACGCCCTAATAAAAACTGGACGACATGAAATAACTGAAATGTTTCTGAAAACTCCAAAAAATCAAACAATGCAGCGTAATTGCTAGTATACTTTTTAACTTCTTTTATTGCATGTCAGTGCAATACAATATTTTCAACTTTACATTTTATAGTAAAAAAGTGTTTTGATTGACTATGCTTGCTCAACAATTAAACACTTGTTTATACATAACAGTTTTTAATATGAATTTTAAAAAGTTGTAAACTAAATTAAAACATGCTGGTAACTTGTGGCTTTTCTGACTGCATCTAATAAATTATGTCAGTCATGTTCTTTGCTAAATTTTAAACAAATCTATTACTGTTGTGGACGGGTCGGCTTAATATTCACGATAAAAATATTTACATGTAACAGGTCAGAGAAAATAGAATAAGCCGAAATCACGAGAAGCGTAAATAAAAAAGATCAATAATTGATTACGGAAATAAAACATTTACATCGTCTTATTTTTGTGCCTTAAATCGAACGGAGTTGCCTGTGGCTTACAGGGCACGACCCAAAGATGACCTGTCTTAAAGATTTTTGCTTTATTATATAATACAAAGAATATAGTTTTAAATGATTTGCTTTCGAAAGAGACATTTGCAGTAACTTTTCTTCTCAATACTTACGTTACTTTTATAATAAAAGCATATTTAAAACAAATGACGCAGAATTCGGTTCATCGTAAAATTATTTAGTTTATACCTATTCGTCAAAAAACTAACCGAAGTTTACATATAATTAAATGACGGATAATGGGTTGTTCTTAATAAACTAATCGCTACCAAGTTAATGACGAATTCATAATTTTGGAATGATGTATTTGTCATCAATCATTCAGCGATCCGTCAGAAATCAGTTATCAACCAGTCAAAGGATTGCGTTTACGGGTGGAAGTACTGTACATGTATTTCTAAGAATATATCGTTAAATTGTATATGTAAAGGAAGAAAGTATAATGTTCATAAAAAAACGTAATTCTTGCTTGTTTTTATATTTCTTTATTTTGATCAAATAGCATTAGAAATACGGGTATGTATTCTTGATAAATGTGATAATTTTAAATAAATTTTGATGTCAACAATCGTATTTAAGGTCGAAAACACTACATCATGTTGTAGTTCTTATTACAAATTACAACAGATTTATTATGATGAAAATGTCTTCGATTTTTCAAGAAGTTAATATTTTGGTCTCTATTGCTATCTGTTTCTGAGCTTCTACACGTGTATGTACACGTACCTATACAAACAGGCAACTCAAGGGGAATATAAGTGGCTCGTACATGCCAATGTACAAAAATATTTCAGTTAATGATTCATATCGGCATAACTGTAAATATTTATTTGATCAGTTATTAAAACTTTTATTTATATTAAATAACTAAATTGTATTAATCTACTAAGTGTACTGTCTATTATCAATTATATTTGAGTGCAAATATAAACAACATATATATGACACTAAACAGAAAAAATTTCGGTTATAAACTGATAAGGGAGTTCACCTTTTTGCCTAAAACGACACCAACATTGAATAAAACTGTTTTCGTTTGATTTTTCAGTTGATAAACTTTTACATTTTATTTAATGTCGAAACAAGGTCTAACAAACAAAACATAATACCTCTACGATATAATAAACGATTAAGCATACCTGCATGATAAAGAACACGATACACGATATACTATAAGTTATGTGGAAAAACGATACCATATAGATACAAACAATAGATGCACAATGTACGGACTTTGTAAGAACAATAAACGTACGTTTAATCGTTAAGTAATACGTTCCAGCGACTGTACAATCAGATTGTGTGACAAATGAAGTACAACTTTGCCATTGTTTTACTCAGAACAAAGAATGGGATAAAAAAAATAGCCACACTTGAAATGTGAAATATTTGGTTTGTGTGCAATAATGAATAATTTATCATATCAGTCAATTAAGGTAAATTATACGTCTCTTTTTAAAATATAAAACCTATTTTTGTTCCAAATGACCCTAACATTTTTCAGAACAAAAAGTTGCTTTAAACATGTTTCAATAGAAAAAGGAAGTTAACACGGTCTTTGCATGATCAATAGATACATAATTATCCTGTGAATCAACATCGGCTCCTTTAGTAATAAGCAGGCCTGCTGTATGTGTGTGGTCACTGGCAGCTGCTTTGTGAAGTGATGTCCATCCCTAAAAAAATACATATAAAACAATCTTAAAACACAATAATTTTCTTTTAACAACAAACATTTTGTCTCCTCAAAAAAATAATACAGCTACAAATTATAAAAGTAGTTTTTAACAGATCATGTAAAACGTAATATTTACGGATTAAGAACAAGAAAACTATTAAAAAAATGGACAGAATTGTATTGAAATGTTTGAATGATTGATGTTTAATCAAGTAAGACGTTTAAGGTATACCATAGATCTTTCTGTTGTCAAATAATAAAAACGTACTTTTTGAAACAAATGGTGTTATGATTGATATCTTCTTAATCAGTGGGAAGAAATACGTAAAACAAATGGCCCCACTGTTGGCGAAATATTTCTTTTCTTGAAATGATATTCATAATATGATTTTTTTAAATAATATGGAATGTACATTTGTAAATCGCTAGAAACAAGATATGCCCTGCATTACAAGTCACATGAAAATTTGCAGGTGAACATTAAAATTATTTTTAAGCAAATGAATATTTGTCTTATTAACAAAACTAGGTACATCATTATTTAACGGTGTGACGTACATATTTGCATCTACAATTTATATCTACACCGTGGTCAAGACAATCTGCAACCACCTTCATATCACCATCCTCAGCAGCAGCCAAAAGCCTCTAAAATTATACAGGTATAATCAACTATGTTGTTCAATAACTGTTAAGTGTATAAATGTACGGGTCTTATGTCTGTATACATTAAACACCAATAAAGATAATACACATTTTAATGAGCACAGCTAGCAGAGGGCAGCAAAGCAGCCTGTGAAGAGCGGTGAGTTATACAGCAATTATATGTCACATGACACAAGCAAACTCACATGATCAAAATCTGTCTTAAACTGATATTGATATTGTTATGAGGTACTTGTTAATTTGTTCTTATATGTGTATTTAATATTTGATTAGGCTTTTATTTATTTTCTCATTGAAGCTTTAAAAGTAGCATTTAAATACTTGGCAAATAACACTAAATTATCTTTTCAAATAATAGTAAAATGACACTTTTTTATCCAGGACGAGCTCCCAATTTCTGTTACAGGTAGAAATAACATTTAAATTAGCCAACAAAAGACAAATACAAATTACAATTTAATTCTTTATTAATTATAGTTATTTACACTTAATTAATTAATTAATTAATTAATTAATTAATTAATTAATTACAAAATAATGTTCTATGTTAACTTAGCTGTCTTCCAAAAGTTTCAATTGTTGTTCAAAATAAAATGTCCAAGCAATAAACGAACTTCCAAATGTTGTATCCAAAATAAGTTGAATTTCAGTCCGGAAAATGTAAGTCCATTAGTACGAAATATTACGTCCAATATTAATGAAGTATTCTCTAAATGAATGAAATCCAAAATAAGATCTTCATCCACTAACACGAATGAAAGTCAGGCCAAAATCTGTACTCAAAACCTGCATCTAAGTCCTTTATATACATCTTCTAAATAATTTTCCAGAATTCCGAAGGTCACGGAATGTTGTTGTTTTCGTATCGGACTCGTTTATTATTATTGCATAATTAACAGCTTTGAAATAGTTTATCTTAAGTAAACAAATAACAATAACAATCAATGTAAAAGATTACAGTGTAATTATTGTGTAGAGTTTTGTTGAAATATTGAAAACACATATAAGGCCAAAAACAAACAAGTACTTACAACAACACCGTTAAAAGACTGTCACAAAGTGAATGGAGATATTAAAAGCACTAAATATTTTTTAAAGGTGGACGTAAAAAATTGACATCAATAAAAAATAAATGTTCTATTTAAAAATAACATGTTTTTTTGCAATCTCTAAATTGCTTATTAAAAAACTTACAACCGTTATGACATATATGACATAGTTATTATCAAGAAAGACGTCACGTGACTACTGGAATTTAAAAGCACTGTTAAGTGTTCGGAAGTAACGGCAATTATAAAATGCACATTATGAATACATAATTTTAAAGTTCAATGTCAATGAAAATGATACTGCGTTGACTTTAAATTACTTGCAAGATGTTCGCCTTCTTGATTTATTTTAAAAATAAGCGTGACTACGACTCCCTTAAAAAATCAAGTCCAAATGTAAAACGAGAAAAATGTTCACACATTTTAATGCAGGACGATGTTTGTACTGTAAAAATTTGTATACAACGATACATTTATTTCTTTCTGCTAATTTAAGTACAATTTTAGTAGGATAATAATTTTTTAAATTTTATAAATGAATATCAAATAAACCTCTTTTGTCTATAAAACAAGCGAAAAACATTTCCGATTTTATTTTCTTTAATATTTATCTCGCGATTGCCTGTTTAACAACCGGGATCGGTGCTAAAATAATCGAAAAAAAATAACTAACTGCGAATCCGTAGCTCTTTGGGTCCGAAATTACTTTTAGGTTGCTCGGAAGTAACGTCAATTCTGACAACTTCATTTAGCAATGCGATTTTTAAAATCAATACAGTTTGTCTAATTACACTTATGTACACAGTTATGATCATCACAAGTAACAGTGAAAGGCGACAGGCTCTGTGTTCAATTTCTAAATTTAAATAAAAAAGCACACATGGAACTGTAACGCTTACAAATATACTCAAATTTCCATATAATGCATCCTACCAAACTGTTTGTTCATAAATTAATAAATTGTTGAGATCGATTTTACTAAGTTACTTCTTGTTGACGCTACTAACTATATGAATCTATACCTGATAAAACAAAATAGTGTATTAAGGTACTCGTAAAATCAATGAACAAAGTAAAACAAGAAATTGTTTGAAAATCCACATTGATAAAGGATTATATTGTCTGTGGTCGCATTTTGGTATATATTCCATAAAATATCACTGAATACATATTTAAAGTAGTTACATTAAATTTTAATGTCTATGCAATCTTGTCATGCCTATAGCCTATATGTGTGAATGTCAAAGGTTTTCTTGTAGCCTATTTTGACATCCATACTTGGATTTGCTACTTTCCCCATTTACAACAAATTTTCCTCAACTTCCCCATAGCTTTTATATACATATTCACAGAATGTTGTACTTACCATCTGCCAGGACGGCATAATCTTTAACATCTGTAATATAATAATATTCAGTATACATGCAATACAAAGCATGTGGTGAAGAACACATCTTACCACTGATGACACCTGTAAATTGTATCTATAGCAGGGGCAGGGGCATGGTTCGGGCCAATGGTCGGAAATATCCGCCAGTAAATTCAATTTTGGACTATCAACTCACCAATTGATACCATCAAATCTTCAAATACAATACAGTTATCTTCTTATAATTATATACATTTTTTCTATGTCATATAAAGTTTACCATACAAACTGACAAAGATGGCAAACAACACATACTATGATAACGACAGATATTGGACGGCAAAAGATGATAAAAGCTCAGTGTAAAACAACTTTTGCACAGACTAACAACATACATTAACTTACGGAAATAGCTAATCACAATACAATTTTAATCTTTTAAACTAAAACATTACAAAATCATAATATCTACATGCTGTAATAAGAAAGAAATGGGTCTCAGTAGTTAAGGAAGTTCGTCTACTATTGATCAACACTGAGAAGTCGGGTTCGATTCTCACTGCAGGCAGTGTTTACTCGACTCTAATCTTAATTGACAAAAATTGCCATTTTTCCTACAGCAGTTCGGAGTTTTCTCAGGTTACTCCGGATTTCTCTCCCAAAAGAAACTCGACGCCATGATGAAGCTGAAAAATTACTGAAAGTGACGTTAAACACCATTCAAACAAACAAACAAACAAACAATAAAAAAGAAAGTCACAACCCTCTTGATTTTTTTTCAAAATGGGAAGTATATATTGTGCGAGGTGTAATGTAATGGTCAATTTAAAATCCCCCTTTTTAAAGGTGATCTGAAGTTTTCAACTTTAAAGAAAGTTCATTTAATTTGGTGCTCGTTCAATGAAAACGTTGACTCTCTAAAAGTGCACATTAATTTTATCGCCTTGAAATTTGGCTACATTTAACTTAATTAGTGGTAATTGGTAAATTCAATGACGACGTTAAAGTGTATTAAAGGGCTTAATTTGAAGTTTAAAGTCATAAAAACGGTAAAATACTGTCATGCAATGGTTGGATCCTACTACTCAAAATATCGTCATACACTTTACACGAACTGAAGACGTAAACATGAGCTACTTTCTCGGCAGTGAAATAGATTCATGCAGACTCGCTCTACCAGTGACCTCGCATAACAACGCCTGATCAAGATCGCTTAATACCGGTCTGCAATCTGCGGAATGAAACCGTTGCAGCTGGAATACCTGGATTGAAAAGCATCAGCTGGCAAACAGTCCACAACCGACTTCGACAATACTACACAAGAGGCCATATTTCGGAAAAGTTTAGACAGAACCTTGCTGACAGTTTGAATGTCAGTATGTATTATTCTAAACTCTTTTTGCAAAATATATATTCAAATAAATATTTTCGAAAAGTGCTTACAAATAGAAATGCATGTACCTTAAATAATTCTTTTATTTTGCCTTTTCTAGCTAAATCATACGGTGTCCGTCTCTGCAAAAAAGTAGTGGCTATAGTTAAAATTGTCGTAGTTAGAAACCAAAGAAGAATAAAACAACCACAATATGATATGTTTGTTGCTTTATTTTATTATTTAATTTGATGGTTTTGTTAAAGGATGTTGGTAATAATTAATGTTAGGACACCATAATAACAAGCACACGCCATTACATTTGATACTTTTTTTAATTCATTAAAAATAGAAATAAAAAGAGACCATTAACTTAGGAATAAATACCCATTCATCCATGAGGACAAAGTTAGCCCTATTTGTAATTAGTAGCTCTGCTATTTCTGTTCTGGCCATGGCCGCTGCCTCGTGAAGTGGTGTCCGTCCCTAAAACAATAAATATGAAACAATGTTAATCATCAAACATTTTCTCAATTTAAAGTATGTTAAGCTTTAAATTTCCAAAGTAGTTTTTGTAACAGATAAAATATCACGTTATATTTTCTGATGCAAAGTAATAATCAATCATAAGACGTATAAAAATGTGTAAAACATGTTTTAAACGTTGATACGTTCTTATTCAGTGGAAAAATAAATAACATTCCAATATGTAATACATACAGCGTTATCTTGGAGGTCAACATCTGCCCCATGGTTAACCAGCAGGCCTGCTATCTCTATTCTACCTCTCTTTGCTGCCCAGTAAAGTGGTGTCTTTCCCTACAACAACAACTATAAATAATATTTAAAAAAAAAATAACAACATACATTTTGTCATCAAATGCTGTCCATATATGTAATACAACTACATACAATAAAAATTGTTTTATATAGATAAAAAACAAGTGGCCTCAGTAATTGTGAAATACTTGGTCTGTATGAACTTATATACATGTTTCCATGCCAGGAATGAAATTTTTTAAAGATTTTTCCACTGAGGAATACATACATCATTATTCTGGAGGTCAACTTTGGCTCCATGCTCAAGAAGCACGACTGCTATATCTGTGGTGCCACAGTATGCTGCAATATGAAGAGATGTCTGTCCCTAGAACAATAAATATGAAAAGATGTTTAAAAAACAATAATTTCTTTGTAAATAATAGACATTTACGTCATCCGGTGAACGTAAGTAGTTTGTACTCCACTGCAATCTTAAATGACTAGAACTACCGAAGGGTGGTGTTTTCTTCGGATAGTCAGGCTTTTTTTCCCAATAAAATCTTGTAGCCTCAATATAGATGAACATTTGCCATTCAATACCATTCAAACAAACAACAGCAATTTCAATGTAAGTAAAACAGCTACATATAAAAAGTAGTTTTTGGAACAAATCTCTGAGAACTTTATAATTTGCAATCCAGAACCAGATAATTAGTAAAATTAATAACAACACAACTTGTAAAATATTTCATATGTGTGAAAAAATTTAAAAAATAATTTTCTTAACAAATTGTTGCTAATATTTAGATAAACGAGATGGTTAAACAAAGTTCCCAGATGACTTGTCTGATGTTGTATTTCTTATGAATTCATTGATTTCAGTGTTACAAATCTGTAAAATTTTTATCAAAAATTAAAATTGTTGTAGCTGTTACAACACAAAATAAAATCAAATTTGTATACAGTCAAACATGTCTTAATCGACCTTTGAAGGGAAATTGTAAAAAAAGGTCACATAAGACCGGGGGTCTTTATACACAGGTCATGATGTTTGCAGACCAATCAACAAAGTCATGTTGTCAGCTTGTGAAAGAGTGAATTGAAGACCTGTATTGTTTGTTTTATTAAGTAAACAATAAAATATGACATTTATTTTATGTAAATAACGCAAAGTGGAAAATATTCAACAATAATGAGCGTTTTGATTTCTGATTGTATTAAGGCAGGTCAACTTTATTCTCTGTATTTAGTTGTTGTATTTTTCTTTGTACCGGTTTTACTGGTTTCCTTGTGTTTGAACAATACGCTCTATGTAGAAAGTGCAAATCGGAGTGCAAGTCGGTTAAGAACTAGTGTACACCGGTTTCGTATTGATTATTTCCCTTTGTAAAACAAAATGGCGTGATTACACAATAAACACGCCGTTATGAGAAACATCATCATTTCCAACCCGAATGGCAACAAAATCGAATAACGACATTGACGACTATTCACATTTTACAAGGCAATCTGAATTTCGCTTCTAAGATAATAAAACCGTTTTTGATCGCTTCATAGTTTAGTTTTCCGTTTCGAAGAACCTTGCTAATTGACAACGATGCCAATGGTCTACGAATCTTCTTTTTGTCAGACAGGGTTTATTTATTGTTTAATGATTTTATCAGTCCCGATAGTCGTTTTAGACATGTTTTCTTGGTCAAAACGAACGGAAAACGTTAGTGGCGTAAGACAGGGAGTCGTTATATAAAGGTAAAATGAATGGGAAAATACTCGGGAGGAATAAATGCGGTCGCATAACACAGGAAGTCGTTATATGGAGGGGGTCGCTAAGCCAGGTTTGACTGTAGTACGTAAATAATGCTGATTTATTTTTGGTTCAGTAGAAAATCATAGTAACAAAGGCATTCAATCCCGTTAATACATACATCAATATTCTGGAGGTCAGTTTTGGCGCCACGTTTAACTAACAGTCTTGCTGTTTCTGTTCTGCCATTGTTTACTGCCTCGTGAAGTGGTGTCAGTCCCTAGAACACGAAACATCATCAAACAATATTTAAACACATTACACATTATTTCTGTACATAACAGACATTTAGGCTCTATGTACAGCTACATTAGTAGCAGATCAAATATACCTGACATGTATTCCGAAGAAAAAGGCATGATCAACAAGCGGCCACACCTACAGTTGTATCGTGAAATATATAGATTGTGTGGCATAACATTGATGTGTGATGATGTCAACCATAAAGAATGCACTAAAATTGTTTGTGTGTTTAAAAAATGAAAACATGCTTTTAGCAATCGCCGTATAGATTGATATTTTTTGATTCAAAACAGAGAAGAGTCAGACTAAAAGAAACCAAGATATGGAGGAATATTCAGGAAACGACAAATCAAGGACGGATAAAACAATGGTAAACAAAATAGGGTACAACAAAACAAATGGACACAGAACACAACCCCCCTCCGCAAAAAATGAGTAACACGAACTCCCACCGGGATAAGTCTATGTGCTCACTTAGAGTGAAATATTTGTGTAAAATATTAATGTTTCATCATGTCAAGCTTAACGACTGTACTATTTATCTCTATAAAGTGTATTTATCGCATGGTTTACCATACAGTGCATTATTTTCAACACTGTTATTGCTTGGTGAATTAGTTCTAATTTCTAAATGTTAAATGTCTGTATTTTTTGCAAATAATTGGATTATTGTACTGGTATTCATAAATAAATAATAAGGTATGTATAGCTGCAACAGATAATGAGTACTTATTCCTTCATTCTTTGCGCAAATGTTAGAAGGTGTCGAGATTATTTTTTACAAATCAATGAGAGGTTTTTAAATGATTTGCAATTGTTAAGAAAAGATAAAAAATTTTAAGACATTATCAGCCTTGACCTTTTCTGATACAGTAAAAAAAGAAGTACAACACCAGTTGGCACTGAGGAATAGATACCCTGTTATCCTGAAGGTTAACAATGGCCCCATGGGTAATAAGCAGGTCGGCTAATTCTGTTATTCCCGTCTGCGCAGCAATGTGAAGTGGTGCCTTTCCCTAGAACAATGAAAATAAAACATAGTTTATTTCAAAACGTTCTCGGTAAAAAAACATACATTTTTGTCATCAAACATTCTCAAAACAGTGTTATACAGCTGCGTTTTACAAATGTAGTTTACAGAACAAAAAGTACAAATTTTAAAAATGACCTAACATTTTATGAAAAATTTGATTTGTGTAAGATAAAAGATGTTTTATTAGGTCAACCATTAGAGATCTTCAGATTTCTGGTGTTCAAAAATAGTAGAAAAACGGCTTTTTGTACCGAACGTTGTTAAGATTGATAGATTGATAATTTCAAGAGATAAGAAAAATCCGCTTAAAAAATCAATGTGTAATACATATCATCACCGTTGATATTTTCTGTTTCAGTATGAAAAGGAAGTAAAACACGAATAAACTTTCACTGCGAAATACACACATCTTTATCCTGTAGGTTAGCTTTGGTCCCAGTGTTAATAAGCAGTTCTGTTATCTTTGCTCTGCCTTTCTCTACTGCTAGATGAAGAGGAAACTTTCCCTGGAGCAATAAATATAAAACTCTTTAAAAACGCCAATTTTACTTTAAATCACAGGCATATTTTCTTCATCTATCCTAAATGTAAGTAATACAGTTGTATATATTTAAAGTATTCGTTGTAAACGCAATAATTTGAAATATTTAGTTTATGCGAAATAATGAGTGCTTACCTTATTAGTCGTTAAATAGATCTTTCTTGCTAAACATATTAAACATGTGTACCGCATGTCGTTGATTAATATTTTATATTCAAATCAAAGGGATGACAAGCAAACCCAAAGATGGGATAACTGATGGTTTGTTTGATAGATTTATTAACATGATTCTGTTACCTATCAGTGACATTTTGATCCAAGAAGTTGATACTCATCTAAACAAAAGATCAAGTTTGTGAAGCTATTTATTAACTTTTGTAGTTTCTGATTAAGTCTAAAGAGGAAGACAAACACGGTCATCTTCTAAAGAATACATACTTTGTTATCCAGGAGGTCAACGTTAGACCCATTGTTAATCAGCAGACCAGCTGTCTTTGTAAAGCCCATGTATGACGCCATGTGGAGTGGTGTCCATCCCTAGGACGATGAATATAAACGATTTTTATAAACAACAATATCGCTATATATAACATATTATCATCAAATCTTTTCGAAGTAGTATAGCGATATATAATACAATCCTTGAAACGTATAAGTTAACAAATCGGACGATGAAGAATGATGAGTTCACGATATACGAATATTGAACGCACTATACACCAATACAGTGCGAATGATGCATGAAACTATACATGTTTGACACTTTATTAAGCGGTAATCATTTTCATGTATTATTTGGTTTAGCGTACATATGTATGGTACAACGCGCAAAGTTTTGTTTATCGCATGGTTTACTGTACAATGCATCGTTTTCTACACTGCTTGGCGAAATAGTTCTGGTTTCATAATTTTACAATTATTGTACTGGTATTTCTAAATTTATAAAAAGATATATGTATAGCCTCAACAGATAATGAGTATTTAATCTTTTCACATGCTTTGCACAAGTTTTAGTTTTCATAAAGAACGCCATGCCTCTCTTATTGCAATTACTATATCAATAATAATATTTGAAAGCAATTTTAAGCCTATTGTTCGCTTCTTTAAAAAATTGCTTTATCAGTAATATGGTTGAAAAAGCTGAAAGTTGAAGAATCACAAGTCTACATTCATATGCTCCAATTAATTAATACATGTACAATCTAGATCGTAAACAAGAACTTTTCTTGAACAGAAATTGCCTTCATACAATGTATCTAGTTTGACCTTGCTTAACATGTATTTATATAAAAGACAGAAAATACCGTTGCGGTTTTCTAAAAATTAATAAATATCATTAAACGATTTCTATCGCCGTGTGTGTGTCCGAACATTGCATAAGCCTATTTTGTGCTGAAGATAAATTATAAAACATAAATCTTACCTTCCAGTTACCTAATGTGTTTTTTTAATGTTTGTAAATTCAAACATTCATATATTCAACTATACTAGTATATTTTTCATTCAACGTAATTTATCAATAACATTAGAAATTAAAAAGCTCTTTAACTATAATTAAAGTTTCGTTTATATTTTATAGTGAAAAAGTTTCGTTTTAAATTTCCGTTAATTATAGCACATTTGCAACAGTTGCAAAATACGACTTTATATTCGATTTATAGCACAATTTCAATGACAATTTATTTATGTTAAAGGCAAAGTCGACAAGTAAAATATTAAGTATTAAACTAGTAACTTGTAGTCACTATTATTTTAAATAACATTTTTTCTTTTCTTCTTCAATGAAAGTTAATAAAATCTGGTTCGAATGGCGAATCAATGTGCATAGCCACGGTGAAGTATATTTTATTGGTTGTGACATTTTGGTATTTTCGTAACATGTAATTTTGCTTGATTATCCAGAACAAGGTTTCAATATATACTTCATGTTGAACATATATTTACAGTTATAAATTTAAAGGTAGCGTCTTGTAACATGAAATCATTTCCTTCTGTTGTAAATTTTGGAAAACGTTATGTATCGATATTAAGGTTATATTTTTTTTCTATATTTGACCTATGCCAAACTAGGTAAAACTCGAGAGCTTTAAAAATCTTTTGTAGATTACCGATGACCCTAAACAAATATATGGCAAACGTAAACATGAATCGAGTGCAACATATGTTTTACCGTACAATGTCACGCACAAAACAACACATCAGCATTGATAGCATAGAAAATTAAAGTTAACAGTTCTTTTAACGGTTTAAGTTAATACCCGCAAAACTTATTTTCACACAATTGTATTCCGTGAGTTAAGGTTTTGAATATATTTGGGAAATTATTTTATTGAAATTCTAACGTTTTTATAATTTTAGTATTTATTTAATATTAAAAAAAAACAAGAGACCTATTCATCAAAATGCACTATAAAATTGGTTAAACATCCGAAAAAGCTATTTTATTTTATTATACCGCACACGATTTTTTTCTTTATTTTAAGTATCCGGTAGACATTTGAAGAAAAAGCTAAAAAAAGATAATTTTATATTGAAATAACAACAGGCAAAATATGATAACGTGTTCATTTGAATATGTGTACACGTATTCATCCAAACAAATAGCTCAAAATCATATATTATAGGTATAAAATGTATCACAGGGAAATATCATTGTCTCCTATCTAGTGTACTATCTTCTTATTAATTTTAAATGCCGTTATTAATTACACATATATGAACCTGACTTATCTTGTTTGCATATAACCGCACCGACTTTGACTAACTCTTTGTGTATGTTCCCTATGTACTCGAAGCATTAATATCTGATTGCAATTATAGCTAATTAAGTAGTGTCATTACGATTTTGAAGAAAGATATTCCATGTTATAGTATGTAAACAAATGCCTAATCATGTTTTAATGTAATTATATATTAACGCTAGGAACTTTATTACCACAATTTATTTGTTATTTAAAACATAAAGCCAACAATTTGAATTTGTTTTTTGTTTGTTTGTTTGAATGATGTTTAATGCCACTTTCAGCACTTTTCAGCTATATCATGGGGTTCAGTTTTTATTGTGGAGGATGCCGGAGTACTCGGAGAGAACCCCCGACCTTCGGTCGGAAAACTGGCCATCCTTGTCATTTAAGATTTGAGTCGAGTACACCATGCCCGCAGTAAGACTCGAACCCGCAACCTCAGTGTTGACAGACCACGTGGCAAATAGTAGCGAACTACCTTAACCACTCGGCAACCTAAGCCCCATTAGAATTTGTATTACAAAGTTTACTTGCAAAACATACTAAGTCTGCATAAGGGCTACACGATGGCTACAGCGATGTCGTGTTAAGGGAACGATGAAAACAAACTCATGAAGGCGTACAGTGATTTGCCAATAGTATAACAAATTCTATCAATCGCGGGAAATTTAATTTTGAGCCGATTACACCAACAGAGGCAGAATATACGGTACATAACAAAAAAGTATGACATTTTGCTTTAACTGAATGAAGAATACAAAATGAACTTGATACACGAATTCGACACGAAAATCTTCGCAAGCTCTTTATGCATTCCAAAGTCTTTCTCACTGCTAACAAAGTTGCTGGCAAAGTCTGAAAAAACTCGCAAACGATCATACAATGCCCTTAGAATTTGGCAAAGGCTTTCACGATCAGATTTCTAACAATACTTATCGTCTTATCGTCTGCCCATCTTCTGTAGAGTTCGGGGCTGTCTGACGACTACATTAAGCGTTGTACGACAGGTTGAACGGTAAAATAACCTATGCACAATAAAACACAAACGCAAAACCAAACGATGGGCTATACAATTAACGATAAAACATGTGATGTACTACAGAGAAAACTATATCCGATATACGTTAGCAAAACGAGACCATATACCAATGATATACGCACGATGAACATTTTCCATCGGTGTACGGAAGTTGGCCGAACTATACACACACGATGGACGATCTATACAATAGTTAAAATACGTTTTAGGGACAATAAATGTAATTTTGTAACAGATCAAGTACAACTTGCTTTTTGCGGACAAAGAACACAAGTGGAGTAAAATTAAGCCGCAGTCATTAAAGATGCACTTGGATCTCTCTGTTATCAGAATATAAGAAAACAAACTTTTTGTTCTTAATATCTTTAAGACTATTTGCAAACAGATGGAAACTCGCTCTGATTCAGTAGTAATAGGAAGTAAAACACAGAAGAATACATACATTGTTCTCCTGTAGATCAACTTTTGCTCCATTGTTTATAAGTAGGCTTGCTGTCTCTATGTTTCCACTAGCTGATGCTTCGTGCAGTGGAGTCCATCCCTAGAACAATAAATATACACAAATGTTTAAACATAACAATTTGTCCGTGAATAAACATTTTTACTTTTAAATTTAAATCAACTACATATTTTACATATATTATAATTTAGGTCACGACGACGCAAAAAGAAAAACTATTGTTCGAAAGAAGTACTACAGATCTCTTTGTTGGCAAGGCATATCAAATATTTCATTAACAAATGTTATTATCATTGTTGCTGTCTGAATAAGAGCGATACGATGCGTAAAACAATTGCCACACATATGGTGAAATTGTTTTTTTGAAATATCACTTCGTGTGATGCATTGTCAATAATTTGGAATGTTTAATTTTTTTAAAACAGATATCCCCTTGATTAAAATCACTTGAAATTGCATGTGAACATAGAAAATTATTTTAGGCTACGAAATATGTGTCTCATTTATAAAAACCGGCACATCATAAATTCAAATGTGTAACTTACATTTTTGCTTGTACAGTTAATATCTGCACCTTGGTCAAGACATTCTGTCACTAACTTTATATCACCAGCCTCGGCAGCAGTCAAAATCTTCTGTAATAAGCATGTGTATTATCAATAAAGGTAATAAATAACTTCATGAAAGCGGCAAACTTGGCAACCAAGAACCAAAAATATCGCAGCTTATCAATGATTTGACTTGGTACAGGCTCGTTAAAAGACCTGGTTTGTCAAACCAGGTTTTATGGCAAGAGACACCTCCCGCTTCCATTACCGTATATAGTTAGTGTGTTGATGAACATGATGGGGTATCATACACTACTAGTCAGTTATAGGTGTATCTAATAATCATCGCATCGAAGTGACAATGTACTGAAATTGGGAAAACTAGTAATATTTATCTATCGTAAAACTTACTAAAGGCGCGAACCTTGAAATCATCTTTTATAAGTTCATATCGATAAAATCGGCGGCGTTTGCAAAAATCAGTATACTTACTTCAAGGCCTTGCATACCTGATCAACTGAGAAAAACCTATGCAATATTGCGGCATAAGTGAGGAAAAGTTATAATTGTTCTGAAATTTCTGAAATTAAAATCGTCTGTTTTGTGGTAAATGCATGTGCTAAGATAACCATTGGTGTCATATTCACGCTGTAGATGAACCTGTTTCTGTTGCTTCCTTAATCTCCAGTTCCGAAGGATAAAGAAAGCATCTCAGCCAATTGAAGGTTGTAACTTAAAAGGACATCATCAATATATTTATAAGTGAAATTAAGGACATAGCTTCTGTTATCTTCTTGTCTTTATTCATACTTTGAGGAAATTCCGTTTTATACGAAGACAGGAACAAATTGGCAAGACGTGGGGAATAGTTTGTACCAATCGGAATTCCTATTGCCTGCTGAAAAGCACATGCTCCAAAATTTACAAATATAATGTCGAGAAGAAAATCTAGTATGCGATAAACCTGTTCATGCTGTAGCATAATTCGTCTGTTTGTTCTTTAGTTAAAAATACGTATTGTTGTTACGTTATACTACATTTGTGTAGGTATATGGAGATAATGCTATGCAAACGATTTCGTTAAGACATGATTTAGTTTATCATGAGTCTAGTATAAGTAGCTAAAAATCAAAAGTTTGAACAGATGAAATTGTTGAGAAAACATATATGATTGATATAACGTCCTGAATGAACAGTTTCAGGGTAAGTTTAAGGTCCTTCTTTTGCTACACACAATATCTTAGTCAACAGTTTTGACAACTTTGGTAGAGCACTTAGATGAGAGTGCAATGTACCTTTACTTGAGACGATTTTTATGTTATTTTTGGAATCCAAAGGTAAGTAGCAATTCTTTTCTTTAGACTCTTTGTCGTCATAATTTATATCCAAAGAAGTAATGAAAGTCTTATGATTAGCCAGGTTTTCATCTTTATCTAATGTGGCACATTCAGCACGAAAACCACGACAATTGATCTCCAGCGAATAAAAATGAAACAACAGTACAAAGAAAGTTACTTACAATATTCCAGGACTCCATAATCGTTAAAATCTGGAACAAAATTGTATTGAGGATTAAATAAGCATGTGTTGGAAAACAGTTTTTACCAATGCTGACACCTGGAGTGAATTTTTATTAATTATAGTTGTAAGCCATATTTTGGGCCCTTGTTATATAATATTTATTGAAAATGTATTGATTTCAACTCGATTTCTACTATGCTAATATTAGAGAAGAGCTTCCATGAACCTGCTACATAGATGTTATAGCTACTTAACTAATTGAGGGGACAAACATTGCACAGCCATGTGGTTATCAGAAAGCAAAAGGTCCAATGGTTGCATAAGAAGAATAAGCGTGACGTTACAAAGTGGTCGTCGAAATTAAACTAAAACTCCAGGACACCTAACAGGTGGGTTCAATAAATGTCTTCATATAGTTAAACCACACATATTAATGACCGGTGACACATGTTCATTAAATTATTTCATTAAATATATATAAATATTGTACAGCATATACAGCTGTTGATTGTGTACTAATAGACATTTATAAACTAGACATGATTAATTAAAATTAAGGTCAAAGACTGGTGACACCTGAACGTATATGTGGTCAAGCTTTAAATCAATACAGAGGGATTGAAAAACTATGAAAATAACGTAAATAACACATGTAACATGTGACACTTTACTGATTAGCATGTATTGAATGGGCCTCAGAGTGGTTAGGTAAATCTCTACTATTGATTACGTCAACAATGAGATTGCGGGTTCGAGACTCACTTCGGGCAGGTTGTGCTCGACACCATCTTAATTAACATTGATTGACAGATTTCCTACTGAAGGTAGAGGACTTTTCCGGCTACTTCGGCTTCCTCTGAAAATAAACACTGGACGCAAACATCTACACTGTTCTATTTTTACATCTACTGTTAAATGCAGTCATAACATAACATGTAAGCTAGAGATTTTGACTGTTTTAAGATAATTGGTTTTTTAGCGTAGATTTTTTTACAAGTTTACTTAATATGTTTATTCGGTTGAACAATTCGTCTCGTGACAAGTTTGCCGACTTGACATATTTATTGGTTTTGACAATTGCAAATGTATGTGCACAGAACAATTTTTTCTTTCGTCAATTGTGTCATATGATAAATTTGTCTACTGGATTTTATTTTATTTGGACAACTTTTGTTTGCTTGACATTCTTTTTTCTATTGACGAATCGTCTTCTAACCTTTTCTTCTTTTTACAACTTTAATCCAGTTAACATTTAAGATTTGTTTGACAATTTATTTAGAAAAGTTAATATCGGCCTCACTCTCAGAATGACACGTATACGAACGATTAATTAATTCAAATGAAAATCAAATCGTTTGTGTTTCATGCTAGTGCTAATGTTTAATAACGAGCACAGCTCACAGCGGAAGCAAAGTTGCCATCGAAGAGCTTGAGCTCTACAGCATGTGATCAAAATCTTCCTAATGCTTATATTAATTTTTTGCGTTCGGAAGGTCGAAATTGTCACAAAGTCTTTCCACATTAATTTAAATTTTGGTATTAAGTAATCAAATTAAAAAAAAATGGAAACTTGTTGCGACATGGCTAAATATAAAACTGAAATACGTATAAACCATCTGCAAAAGAAAAGTCATTTTAATACCTTAATAATTGATCAATGCAAGTGTCGTAAAGGGAGATAATTCGTATAAAATGAAGTCAAATTACTTTATTCAGTATGTGACAAAGTTGCGCTTTACTCAGGCAAACGTTTTTACCTTAATAAAAATTTAAAGTTTATTTATCTTTACTATTTGAAAGGAGTAGCGGACAGAAGCAAATCTCAAAATTTAGAACGTGACCTAGAACTTTGACCTTGTGTCTATTTTCAAGGTCAAAGGTCAAGAGGGTCTATGGTGAAGACCAATGTCTTTAATATCAATAACTGATAAGTTATATTTGAAAAACTAATAATCAAGTGTCTTAAAGGGATATAACTCGTAAAGGATGAAGTCAAATTACTAAATCCAAATGTGACAAAGTTGCGCCTTAATAAGGCGAACATTTCCACCTCAATAAGTGTTTATCTATCTTTAACCGTTTCAAAGGAGAAGCGGACACAAGTAATTGACAAAATTTAAAACGTGACCTTGACCTTTGACCTTGTGTCCATTTTCAAGGGCAAAGGCCACGATGGTCTATGGCGAAGACCCATGCCTCTATCTTATTTACTTCTTGAGATTTGTTTGAATATCACTTAATACTTTTCTGTTAAGGGTTTAAGGGAGATAACTCCTATAAAATGCCGTCAGATCCTTTCAATCAATCCGTCCCAAAGTTGTGCAAGAATATAGGAAACCTTTTGGTAAAGGTTTGGTGTTATCTTTTTTGGTTCAGGAGGAGTAGCAGGAACAAGCTTTTCAGTAAAAGGGGAGATAACTCCTTAAAGGAAAAAGGGGTCGTCAGTCAGATTGAACTGCGAAAGCGCAATGGGAAACCTATATCAGATATAAAATATCAAAGCAACATGTCGCGAAGTAAAAACAAAATTCATCGAAGAAAGTTGTTGGAAGAAAAGAGAAAATAATAATACTAATAATAAAAGATCAACTGTTCGGTTGAACATATGAGGGTCTCTCCACATCAATTTTAATTTTGTATAACGTGATATTTTAAAAAAAATCTACTTTTTGCGAAATGTTATAATTTTGCTATAAGTATTTAAAAAAGAAATTATTTTGTATTATTTGCTACAGATTGGCGTTCTAAAAGAGATAACTCTTATAAAATTTTGATACAACTTTTCACGGTATGTCTTAATTTACTCGTAATTTTTATAGAACATTTTAGGAAGAAAATAATTTCAATATCTTTGAAAATAACAAAGGTCAAAAACTTGAACGTGACCTTGACACATGCAAGTTTTCAAGGTCAAAGAGCATGAAGGTCTATGGTGAAGACCCCATGCCTCTATCATTAATAGTTAATGAGTTACATGTGAAAAACCAATAAGTTACATATATAATGGGAGATAACTCCTATAAGATGACTTCAAATCCTTTTTCTGTAAATGTGACTAAGTTGCTCCTGTAAGAGATCAACATTTTGCACTCTTTGGTTTCCCTCGATCATTAATAGTTAATGAGTCACATGTGAAACCAAATAAGTTACATACATAATGGGAGATAACTCCTATAAGATGACTTCAAATCCTTTTTCTGTAATGTGACAATGTTGCTCCTTAACGAGATCAACATTTTGCACTCTTTGGTTTCGGGGGCCTCGTAGGCCAAGTGGTTAAGGTAGTTCGTCTACTATTGATCACGTGGTCTGTCAACACTGAGATTGCGGGTTCAATTCTCACTGCAGGCAGGGTATACTCGACTCCAATCTTAATTGACAAGTATTGCCAGTTTTCCGACCGAACGTCGGGGGTTCTCTCTGGGTACTCCGGTTTCCTCCCCCAATATAAACTGGACGCCATGAAATAGCTGAAAAATTGCTGAAAGTTGCGTTAAACATTATTCAAACAAACAACAAACAAAGACTCGTTGGTTTCCATCTATCATTAATAAGTAAAGAGTTACATGTGAAAACCCAATAATTTACATATAAAATGGGAGATAACTCCTATAAGATGACTACAAATCCTTTTTCTGTAAAGGTGACAAAGTTGCTCCTTTAAATGATCAACATTTTGTACTCTTTAGTTTCCCTTTATCAATAATGGTTAATGAGTTACATTGGAAAAACCAATAAGTTACATATATAATGGGAGATAACTCCTATAATATGAAGTCAAAGCCTTTTTATGCAAATGTGACAAAGTTCGTCCTTTGAAAGATCAACATTTTGCACTCTTTAGTTCCCATTTCTCATTAAAAGTTAATGAGTTACATGTGAAAAACCAATAAAATAAACTTATATAATGGGGGATAACTCCTATAAGATGACTTCAAATCCTTTTCCTGTAAATGTAACAAAGTTGGTCCTTCAAAAGATCAACAGTTTGCACTCTTTAGTTTACCTTCATCATTAAAAGTTAATGAGTAACATGTGAAAAACCAATCAGTTACATATATAAAGGGAGATAACTCATATATAAATGCAGTCAAATTACTTCGCCCCAAATGTGACAAAGTTGCGTCTTAAAAAAAGAAACATTTTACTCTCATTAAGTGTTTATCTATCTTTTATCGTTTCAAAGGAGTAGCGCACACAAGCAAATGTCAAAATGTAGAACGTGACCTTGACCTTTGACCTTGTGTCCATTTTCAAGGCAAAGTTCAAGATGATCTTTGGCAAAGACCACAGGCCTCTATTTCTTTTAGACGTTGAGATTTGTTTGAATATCACTTAATACTTTTATTTAAAGGGAGATAACTCCTATAAGATGTAGTCAGAACCCTTCAATCAATCTGTCCCAAAGTTGCGCAAGTATATATACGACACATTTTGGTAAAGGTTTGGTATTGCTATCTTTTTTGGTTCAGGAGCAGTAGCAGGAACAAGCTTTTTAGTAAAAGGGGAGATAACTCCTTAAATAAAAAGGGTGCGGTCAGTCAGGGTGAACTGCGAAAGCGCAATGGGTAAGCGATGTCAAATATCAAAACGACATGTCGCGAAGTGAAAAAACCAGACAAAAAAAGTTGGCGAAAGAAAAGAAAAAATAAAAATAATTAAAGATCAACTGTTCGGTTGAACATTTGAGGGTCTTTCCATATTAATTTTCATTTTGTATTACGTGATGACATTCAGAATAATCTACTTTTTGCGAAATGTTATAATTTTGCTATAAATATTTAAAAAGAAATTATTTTGTATTATTTGCTACAGATTGGCATCCTAAGAGAGATAACTCTTATAAAATTTTGAAACAACTTTTCACGGCATGTCGTATTTATTAATAGAACATTTTTAGGAAGAAAATCAATATCTTTGAAAATAGCAAAGGTCGAAACTAGTACGTGACCTTGACCCATGCAAGTTTTCAAGGTCAAAGGGCATGAGAGTCTATGGTGAAGACCCTTTGTCTCTATCGTTAATAGTTAATGAGATACATTTGAAACACCAATAAGTTACATATATAATGGGAGATTACTCCTATAAGATGACTTCAAATACTTATCGAGTAAATGTGACAAAGTTGCTCATTTAAGAGATCAACATTTTGCACTCTTTGGTTTCCCTCTATCATTAGTAGTTAATGAGTTACATGTGAAAAACCAATAAGTTACATATATAATGGGAGATAACTCCTATAAGATGACTTCAAAAACCTTATACTATTATGTGACAAAGATGCTCCTTTAAGAGATCAACATTTTGCACTCTTTGGTTTCTATAGGATAACTTCAAATCCTTTTCCTGCAAATGTAACAAAGTTGCTCCTTTAAACGATCAACATTTTGCACTCTTTAGTTTCCCTTTATCATTAAAAGTTAATGAGTTACATGTGAAAAACCAATCACTAGTTACATATATAATGGGAGATAACTCCTATCAAATGAAGTCAAATCCTTTTTATGTAAATGTGACAAATTTGCTCCTTTAAAAGATCAACATTTTGCACACTTTAGTTTCCCTTTATCATTAATAGTTAATGAGTTACATGTGAAAAACTAATCAGTTCATATATAATGGGAGATAACTCCTTTAAAATGAAGTCAAATCCTTTTGCTGTAAAAGTGACTCCATAAAGAAAATGTGTTCAGTGTGCCAGGGTTAACTGCGAAAGTGTAATGTCTCATACATCCATAGTACAAAATGTCTTTACAACATGTTGCGAAACAAAATTAAAATGAGATAACAAAACCTGGTGGAAAAAAATAAGAATAATGAAGTCATTTGTTCAGAGAACAAATGTGAGGTCTTCCCCTGCATTTTGTTAGTGTTATGTCTAGGTATATAGTTGCTAATGACTTTACAGTCAGTAACTATGGTTTTGATGTACAAAGCAAGTGGTCCAAGGTCAGAAAATGTATGGTTGCTAAGGCATTTAGTTGGTTGCTATGGACAAAATGCCACTTCCGGCGTGAAATGATCTCTTACAGTAAAGAACATCATTCTGATTTTAAAAAAATATATGGTTGCTAAGGACTTTTTATAACGGTTACCTTGTTGCTAGGGTATGACCTCGACCTATGACCTTTGACCTTTGGCTCAAAATGAAGCTCTTTTGATACTGTTCACTTTAAACCTATATGTTTACTATATTATCTCTAACCGTTTTAAAGTTTTAACCAAAAAACAGATTAGCCGAAACTCGTCAAGGGCAGTAACTCGAAAATGGTTCATCATACAGTTTCGGGTCAAATGTACTAAATGAAAGTCCTACTAAGAGGAATATTTGTCTAATTCATTGTCTGCTTCTATCTTTTATGGTTTATGAGATAAAGCGATAACAAGACCTATTGTGACCTTTGACCTTGACTTTTATCCTTTGACCTTGAGATTTTTACATGTAATATATTTCACTAAGGATCAATGGTGGTGCTCCCAAGTCTCTAGGAATTCATTGTCTGCTTCTATCTTTTATGGTTTATGAGATAAAGCGATAACAAGACCTATGGTGACCTTTGACCTTGACTTTTGACCTTTGACCTTTACATTTTTAAATGTAATATATGTCACTAAGGATCAATGGTGGTCCTCCCAAGTCTCTAGGACTTACGGTTTCTGTGAAAAAAATTTTGACGCATTGCGACAGTTTTCAGGTCAAAAACGCGTAAACAGGAAGTCGTTTAGAAAAAAAAATTGCATGACAGATCATGGCCATGAGTCAGACAACATTTTCCCCACTTTAGATTTTTGATATCTGTCATGGTTTCTGAGTTTATCTATACACAAGGGTTTTCGGTTTGGGCAGATAACTCCGTTACTAAAAATAGATCGCAGGGTGAGTCGGGTCGAGCCCAGGTAGTGTCGGTTAAGTGTGCCAAGTTTCAAAGCGATACGTCAAGACACTTTTTTTACATCTGCGTCGGAAAATAATAATAATAATAATGAAAAGTCATCTTTCCCTGCATTTTGTAGTGTTATGAGTAGGTATATAGTTGCTAATGACTTTACGGTCAGTTACAATGGTTTTAGTGTACAAAGCAAGTGGTCCTAAGTCAGAAAATGTATGGACATTTAGTTGGTTGCTATGGACAAAATGTCACTTCCGGTCATACAATATGATATTTAAATTTAGTTAGTGATACCAATTCACTTTCCCATGTATTGTCCGCTTCAATTTTGTACAGTTAAAGTATTATTTCATAAAAACTGTTTTCGGTGTCAGCCATTTTGAAAATAGCTGCCCATAACCATTCGACTACAGTCTTAAATCGAATGGCTTGTTATGGTCGTTACAAAAAACCATATGTTTACTATATTATCCCTGACGGTTTTAAAGTTATAAGCCAAAAACTGATTAGCCGAAACGTGTCAAGGGCCATAACATCGAAAACGGTTTGTCGCACAGTTTTCGACAATTATATCAAATGTAGATCTCAATGAGAGGAACATTTTTCTGATATATTGTCTGCTTCAATTTTTGTGGTATTTGAGTTATATTGAAAACAATATTTAGATGAAACCTGTAAAGAGCCATAACCTCGAAAACGGTTCGTCGCACAGTTTTTGACACTACATATCAAATGTAGATCTCAATGAGAGGAACATTTTTCTGATATATTGTCTGCCTCAATTTTTTATGGTTTTTGAGTTATTTCGAAAATAAAATTTAGCCGAAACCTGTCAAGGGCCATAACCTTGAAAACGGTTTGTCGCACAGTTTTTAACCCTGTGTATCAAATGTCGATCTAAATGAGAGGAACATTTTTCTGATATATTGTTTGCTTCAATATTTTATGGTTTTTGAGTTATATTGAAAACAAAATTTCAATGGCGGCCATTTTGAAAATGGTGAACCGAAAACAAATTTTGATCTGACATATGTAATTAGGACCCTCATATCGACTTGGAAACCAATGTTTGTGTAAATCGAACAACTTTGACGTTTTCGACAAACTTCGCGCCGAATTCACGTAAACAGGATGTGGATCGAAGAAATTTTTTTTGCATGACAAATCATGGCCATGAGTCGGACAACATTTTCCCCACTTTAGATTTTTGATATTTGTCATGGTTTCTGAATTTATCTGAACACAAGGGTTTTTGGTTTGGGGCAGATAACTCTGTTACTAAAAATAGATCGGTTTCGTAAGGTGACTCGGGTCGAGCCCAGGTAATGTTGGTTAAGTGTGCCAAGTTTCAAAGCGATACATCAGGACACTTTTTCGACATTGACCGTCTTTCCCGTGTTGTCCCTATTTCCATAGAAAAAACTGACGTTAAACGTCAAACAATAAACCCCAGAGGGTAAAAATCTATTATTTTATATTGTAAAATATCCGTAGGCCTCTTCCTCCCCGGTTTCTTTTCTATTGTTTCTATAACATTCTAATTATTTAAAAAAGGGCCCGGCCCCCAACCAGGGCAGCATGTAAACTTATTTTGTTATTCATCTTGGTATTTTTAATTGATTGTCTCACATTGATTCAAATAGCTTTGTACTAATTTTGAGAAAAAACGGGAAAATGGGACTCTGCAGATTTAAATATTGTGACAAAAATTTGTTTAAGTAGTTTTAAACATTCATATACATTATTTTGGTGTAAAATAAATACTTCTTTGTCATATCTCTCTATTTATAGTATACATTAAATGAACACTTTACATTTCACTGAGGTATCTTCGTCGAAGCTCGCGTTCATAGCATTTTGTAAGCGTCTTCTGTCTCTCGATTTCTGTGGACGAATACTACATGAAGCACGATCTTAAGTTTAATCTCAGTGATTATTTATACATTTCAGGACGACACGGGTTATTACAAACGGAGCTACCGACGATCATTTAAAGACGTTTTCATTCATAGGAATTTTACGCTGGAATGTGGAAAATAAGGACACGAGTCACGTAGCAGACGACCGAATACACAAAAATTCACGTCGGAAATTGTTTCAATTTGATTAAAATGTGAGGTAAAATGCAGTTCGGATAGTTAGAACAACTTGTTGAGAAACGATTTACACTATGATTCACTGACGATAACTGAAATGGACATCACAGCAGACGAAATTTACAAATAAGGGGGAGGTGTGGTCACGTGCTTCAGTCTGGGATTTTAAGGATTTATTGACTCGTATACTTTGAGGAAATACGTTTTTAGACTGAAATCCACATTCTAAACGGAAAGTATCTTCTATTTAGCTAGCAAAGTAAGTTGATTAAACTTAGTGTTTTGGTCATGTATATTGAAAAAATGTACACTATGAAAGTAGACCAAACTTCATAACATTTTATGCAAACTTATTTTGTCATACATCTTGGTATTTTTAATTGATTGTCTCCATACAATATTATTATTATGATTGAGAAATAGCTCTGTACTAATTTTAAATGGAGAAACACACTAAAATAAGACACAACAGCTTTAAATATTTTAAATTTAATAATTAAAGGAAACTTGTAGAAATCAGAAGGTTTTCTTTTAATATTGGTTTAAAATGTGTCGATTTAGGCTATTGTCACAGTGTTGAATATTTTTTCATGAAAATTTAGGAATATAGTGTACCATTTTTAAAGTAATTGCACTTAAATTGCTACTTTCTGTATAAATGTGCAAGTTAACATTTCAATCATTTTAATAATTATCACATTTGGTTTAATACAGCAAATTTTGTAACAAAGTCCATGTTTTCTTCACTCGACACATAATTACACACTGTCGGAACTCACTCACTGTTCATTATTTTATCAATTTTTGCCAAAAGTTAGTTTTTTATGTTACAAAAAGTACATTTAATATGTACTAAAAATTTGAAATTAGTGTTTAAGCCATTTTGAATTGTCCATCATTGAAAAATTTTAAGTCTCATATGATTACCCCTTTCTAAGCCAAAAAGTACTAATATCTTGATACATATTAATTCTTAGTTGTTTTTTTTTCGCTCGACAAGGCTTATATGGTACATATCAGATGAGCTCGAAGATATAAGATACTCTCTAGATACTGGTTATGTGTTACGTTTTATATATTGTAACACTTCTTAGTGTCTGGACAGGTCTGATTAATTGCAGCAAAGATGTGTAATTTTTTTTATCGTGATGTATGTTTTCCTTAATATTCATGAGCTTTGGTCAGTGATGTACGATTGGTCAAAAAGCTAGGAAGATTCTTCGCGCACGACACATGACCATGTTAACTATATTATCTCGAACCGTTTTCAAGTTATAAGTCAAAAACCGAATAACAGAAATGCGTCAAGGCCGATAACTCGAATACGGTTCATATAACAGTTTCGGATACAATATACTAAATGAAGGTCTTGATGAGAGGATCACTTTAAATATTACATGTTTACTATATTATCTCTAACCGTTTTCAAGTTATAAGTCAAAAACTTATTAGTCCAAACGTGTCAAGGGCCATAACCTCGAAAACAGTTTGTCTCACAGTTTTCGACAATTTATATAAAATATAGATCTCAATGAGAGGAACATTTTTCTGATATATTGTCTGCTTCAATATTTTATGATTTTTGAGTTATATTGAAAACAAAATTTAACCGAAACCTGTCAAGGGCCATAACCTCGAAAACGGTTTGTCGTACAGTTTTCAACAATTTATATCAAATGTAGATCTCAATGAGAGGAACATTTTGCTAGTGTATTGTTTGGTTCAATTTTTTATGGTTTTTGAGTTATATTGAAAACAAAATTTAGCCGAAACCTGTCAAGGGCCATAACCTCGAAAACGGTTTGTCGCACAGTTTTCAACCAATTATATCAAATGTAGGTCTCAATGAGAGAAACATTGTTTTGATATATTGTCTGCTTCAATTTTTTATGGTTTTTCAGTTATATTGAAAACAAAATTTAGCCGAAACCTGTCAAGGGCCATAACCTCGAAAACAGTTTGTCGCACAGATTTTAACTATTTATATCAAATGTAGATCTCAATAAGAGAAACATTTTTCTGATATATTGTCTGCTTCAATTTTTTACGGTTTTTGAGTTATATTAAAAACAAAATTTCAATGGCGGCCATTTTGAAAATGGTGGACCAAAAAAATTTTTGATCCGATATATGTAATTAGGACCCTCATATCTACTTGGAAACCAAGTTTAATGTAAATCCGACAACTTTGACGTTTTCGACAAATTTCGCGTCAAAATCGCGTAACCAGGAAGTTGATGGAAACAAAATTTTTTGCATAACGAATCATGACCAGTAGTCTAGCAACATTTTGCCCACTTCAGATTTTTGATAACGGTTACAGTTTCTGAGTTTATCTGAACACAAGGTTTTTGGGTTTGGGGCAGATAACTCTGTTACTAAAAATAGATTTGTTTCGCAGGGTGACTCAGGTCGAGCCCAGGTAGTGTCGGTTAAGTGTGCCAAGTTCCAAAGCGATATGTCAAGACACTTTTTTGACAACTGCGGCGGAAAAGAAGAAGAATAATAAAAATGAAAAGTCATTTGTTCAAAGAACAAATGTGAGGTCTTTCCCGGCATTTTCTATGTGTTATGTCTAGGTATATGGTTGCTAATTTTGAAAATTGCTGCCCATAACCATTGGACTTTGGTCCTAAAACGAAGGGCTTGTTGAGACGGTCACAAAAAACCTATGTTCACTATATTATCTCTGACGGTTTAAAAGTTATAAGCCATAAACTGATGAGCCGAAACCGCAAAGGCCATAACTTGAAAACGATTTGTCGCACAGTTTTCAATAATTTAAATCAAATGTAGATCTCAATGAGAGGAACATTTTTCTGATATAATGTCTGCTTAATATCTTTATGGTTTTTGAGTTATTTCGAAAACAAAATTTAGCCGAAACCTGTCAAGGGCCATAACCTCTAAAACGGTTTGTCGCACAGTTTTTGAACCTGTGTATCTAATGTAGATCTCAATGAGAGGAACATTTTTCTGATATATTGTCTGCTTCAATTTTTTATGGTTTTTGAGTTATTTCGAAACCAAAATTTTACCGAAACCTGTCAAGGGCCATAACCTCTAAAACGGTTTGTCGCACAGTTTTTGAACGGTTATATCAAATGTAGATCTCAATGAGAGGAACATTTTTCTGATATATTGTCTGCTTCAATTTTTTACGGTTTTTGAGTTATTTCGTAAAAAAATTTAGCCAAAACCTGTCAAGGGCCATAACCTCTAAAACGGTTTGTCGCACAGTTTTTGAACGGTTATATCAAATGTATATCTCAATGAGAGGAACATTTTTCTGATATATTGTCTGCTTCAATTTTTGTGGTATTTGAGTTATATTGAAAACAATATTTAGATGAAACCTGTAAAGAGCCATAACCTCGAAAACGGTTCGTCGCACAGTTTTTGACACTACATATCAAATGTAGATCTCAATGAGAGGAACATTTTTCTGATATATTGTCTGCCTCAATTTTTTATGGTTTTTGAGTTATTTCGAAAATAAAATTTAGCCGAAACCTGTCAAGGGCCATAACCTTGAAAACGGTTTGTCGCACAGTTTTTAACCCTGTGTATCAAATGTCGATCTAAATGAGAGGAACATTTTTCTGATATATTGTTTGCTTCAATATTTTATGGTTTTTGAGTTATATTGAAAACAAAATTTCAATGGCGGCCATTTTGAAAATGGTGAACCGAAAACAAATTTTGATCTGACATATGTAATTAGGACCCTCATATCGACTTGGAAACCAATGTTTGTGTAAATCGAACAACTTTGACGTTTTCGACAAACTTCGCGCCGAATTCACGTAAACAAGATGTGGATCGAAGAAATTTTTTTTGCATGACAAATCATGGCCATGAGTCGGACAACATTTTCCCCACTTTAGATTTTTGATATTTGTCATGGTTTCTGAATTTATCTGAACACAAGGGTTTTTGGTTTGGGGCAGATAACTCTGTTACTAAAAATAGATCGGTTTCGTAAGGTGACTCGGGTCGAGCCCAGGTAATGTTGGTTAAGTGTGCCAAGTTTCAAAGCGATACATCAGGACACTTTTTCGACATTGACCGTCTTTCCCGTGTTGTCCCTATTTCCATAGAAAAAACTGACGTTAAACGTCAAACAATAAACCCCAGAGGGTAAAAATCTATTATTTTATATTGTAAAATATCCGTAGGCCTCTTCCTCCCCGGTTTCTTTTCTATTGTTTCTATAACATTCTAATTATTTAAAAAAGGGCCCGGCCCCCAACCAGGGCAGCATGTAAACTTATTTTGTTATTCATCTTGGTATTTTTAATTGATTGTCTCACATTGATTCAAATAGCTTTGTACTAATTTTGAGAAAAAACGGGAAAATGGGACTCTGCAGATTTAAATATTGTGACAAAAATTTGTTTAAGTAGTTTTAAACATTCATATACATTATTTTGGTGTAAAATAAATACTTCTTTGTCATATCTCTCTATTTATAGTATACATTAAATGAACACTTTACATTTCACTGAGGTATCTTCGTCGAAGCTCGCGTTCATAGCATTTTGTAAGCGTCTTCTGTCTCTCGTTCTCTGTGGACGAATACTACATGAAGCACGATCTTAAGTTTAATCTCAGTGATTATTTATACATTTCAGGACGACACGGGTTATTACAAACGGAGCTACCGACGATCATTTAAAGACGTTTTCATTCATAGGAATTTTACGCTGGAATGTGGAAAATAAGGACACGAGTCACGTAGCAGACGACCGAATACACAAAAATTCACGTCGGAAATTGTTTCAATTTGATTAAAATGTGAGGTAAAATGCAGTTCGGATAGTTAGAACAACTTGTTGAGAAACGATTTACACTATGATTCACTGACGATAACTGAAATGGACATCACAGCAGACGAAATTTACAAATAAGGGGGAGGTGTGGTCACGTGCTTCAGTCTGGGATTTTAAGGATTTATTGACTCGTATACTTTGAGGAAATACGTTTTTAGACTGAAATCCACATTCTAAACGGAAAGTATCTTCTATTTAGCTAGCAAAGTAAGTTGATTAAACTTAGTGTTTTGGTCATGTATATTGAAAAAATGTACACTATGAAAGTAGACCAAACTTCATAACATTTTATGCAAACTTATTTTGTCATACATCTTGGTATTTTTAATTGATTGTCTCCATACAATATTATTATTATGATTGAGAAATAGCTCTGTACTAATTTTAAATGGAGAAACACACTAAAATAAGACACAACAGCTTTAAATATTTTAAATTTAATAATTAAAGGAAACTTGTAGAAATCAGAAGGTTTTCTTTTAATATTGGTTTAAAATGTGTCGATTTAGGCTATTGTCACAGTGTTGAATATTTTTTCATGAAAATTTAGGAATATAGTGTACCATTTTTAAAGTAATTGCACTTAAATTGCTACTTTCTGTATAAATGTGCAAGTTAACATTTCAATCATTTTAATAATTATCACATTTGGTTTAATACAGCAAATTTTGTAACAAAGTCCATGTTTTCTTCACTCGACACATAATTACACACTGTCGGAACTCACTCACTGTTCATTATTTTATCAATTTTTGCCAAAAGTTAGTTTTTTATGTTACAAAAAGTACATTTAATATGTACTAAAAATTTGAAATTAGTGTTTAAGCCATTTTGAATTGTCCATCATTGAAAAATTTTAAGTCTCATATGATTACCCCTTTCTAAGCCAAAAAGTACTAATATCTTGATACATATTAATTCTTAGTTGTTTTTTTTTCGCTCGACAAGGCTTATATGGTACATATCAGATGAGCTCGAAGATATAAGATACTCTCTAGATACTGGTTATGTGTTACGTTTTATATATTGTAACACTTCTTAGTGTCTGGACAGGTCTGATTAATTGCAGCAAAGATGTGTAATTTTTTTTATCGTGATGTATGTTTTCCTTAATATTCATGAGCTTTGGTCAGTGATGTACGATTGGTCAAAAAGCTAGGAAGATTCTTCGCGCACGACACATGACCATGTTAACTATATTATCTCGAACCGTTTTCAAGTTATAAGTCAAAAACCGAATAACAGAAATGCGTCAAGGCCGATAACTCGAATACGGTTCATATAACAGTTTCGGATACAATATACTAAATGAAGGTCTTGATGAGAGGATCACTTTAAATATTACATGTTTACTATATTATCTCTAACCGTTTTCAAGTTATAAGTCAAAAACTTATTAGTCCAAACGTGTCAAGGGCCATAACCTCGAAAACAGTTTGTCTCACAGTTTTCGACAATTTATATAAAATATAGATCTCAATGAGAGGAACATTTTTCTGATATATTGTCTGCTTCAATATTTTATGATTTTTGAGTTATATTGAAAACAAAATTTAACCGAAACCTGTCAAGGGCCATAACCTCGAAAACGGTTTGTCGTACAGTTTTCAACAATTTATATCAAATGTAGATCTCAATGAGAGGAACATTTTGCTAGTGTATTGTTTGGTTCAATTTTTTATGGTTTTTGAGTTATATTGAAAACAAAATTTAGCCGAAACCTGTCAAGGGCCATAACCTCGAAAACGGTTTGTCGCACAGTTTTCAACCAATTATATCAAATGTAGGTCTCAATGAGAGAAACATTGTTTTGATATATTGTCTGCTTCAATTTTTTATGGTTTTTCAGTTATATTGAAAACAAAATTTAGCCGAAACCTGTCAAGGGCCATAACCTCGAAAACAGTTTGTCGCACAGATTTTAACTATTTATATCAAATGTAGATCTCAATAAGAGAAACATTTTTCTGATATATTGTCTGCTTCAATTTTTTACGGTTTTTGAGTTATATTAAAAACAAAATTTCAATGGCGGCCATTTTGAAAATGGTGGACCAAAAAAATTTTTGATCCGATATATGTAATTAGGACCCTCATATCTACTTGGAAACCAAGTTTAATGTAAATCCGACAACTTTGACGTTTTGGACAAATTTCGCGTCAAAATCGCGTAACCAGGAAGTTGATGGAAACAAAATTTTTTGCATAACGAATCATGACCAGTAGTCTAGCAACATTTTGCCCACTTCAGATTTTTGATAACGGTTACAGTTTCTGAGTTTATCTGAACACAAGGTTTTTGGGTTTGGGGCAGATAACTCTGTTACTAAAAATAGATTTGTTTCGCAGGGTGACTCAGGTCGAGCCCAGGTAGTGTCGGTTAAGTGTGCCAAGTTCCAAAGCGATATGTCAAGACACTTTTTTGACAACTGCGGCGGAAAAGAAGAAGAATAATAAAAATGAAAAGTCATTTGTTCAAAGAACAAATGTGAGGTCTTTCCCGGCATTTTCTATGTGTTATGTCTAGGTATATGGTTGCTAATTTTGAAAATTGCTGCCCATAACCATTGGACTTTGGTCCTAAAACGAAGGGCTTGTTGAGACGGTCACAAAAAACCTATGTTCACTATATTATCTCTGACGGTTTAAAAGTTATAAGCCATAAACTGATGAGCCGAAACCGCAAAGGCCATAACTTGAAAACGATTTGTCGCACAGTTTTCAATAATTTAAATCAAATGTAGATCTCAATGAGAGGAACATTTTTCTGATATAATGTCTGCTTAATATCTTTATGGTTTTTGAGTTATTTCGAAAACAAAATTTAGCCGAAACCTGTCAAGGGCCATAACCTCTAAAACGGTTTGTCGCACAGTTTTTGAACCTGTGTATCTAATGTAGATCTCAATGAGAGGAACATTTTTCTGATATATTGTCTGCTTCAATTTTTTATGGTTTTTGAGTTATTTCGAAACCAAAATTTTACCGAAACCTGTCAAGGGCCATAACCTCTAAAACGGTTTGTCGCACAGTTTTTGAACGGTTATATCAAATGTAGATCTCAATGAGAGGAACATTTTTCTGATATATTGTCTGCTTCAATTTTTTACGGTTTTTGAGTTATTTCGTAAAAAAATTTAGCCAAAACCTGTCAAGGGCCATAACCTCTAAAACGGTTTGTCGCACAGTTTTTGAACGGTTATATCAAATGTATATCTCAATGAGAGGAACATTTTTCTGATATATTGTCTGCTTCAATTTTTGTGGTATTTGAGTTATATTGAAAACAATATTTAGATGAAACCTGTAAAGAGCCATAACCTCGAAAACGGTTCGTCGCACAGTTTTTGACACTACATATCAAATGTAGATCTCAATGAGAGGAACATTTTTCTGATATATTGTCTGCCTCAATTTTTTATGGTTTTTGAGTTATTTCGAAAATAAAATTTAGCCGAAACCTGTCAAGGGCCATAACCTTGAAAACGGTTTGTCGCACAGTTTTTAACCCTGTGTATCAAATGTCGATCTAAATGAGAGGAACATTTTTCTGATATATTGTTTGCTTCAATATTTTATGGTTTTTGAGTTATATTGAAAACAAAATTTCAATGGCGGCCATTTTGAAAATGGTGAACCGAAAACAAATTTTGATCTGACATATGTAATTAGGACCCTCATATCGACTTGGAAACCAATGTTTGTGTAAATCGAACAACTTTGACGTTTTCGACAAACTTCGCGCCGAATTCACGTAAACAGGATGTGGATCGAAGAAATTTTTTTTGCATGACAAATCATGGCCATGAGTCGGACAACATTTTCCCCACTTTAGATTTTTGATATTTGTCATGGTTTCTGAATTTATCTGAACACAAGGGTTTTTGGTTTGGGGCAGATAACTCTGTTACTAAAAATAGATCGGTTTCGTAAGGTGACTCGGGTCGAGCCCAGGTAATGTTGGTTAAGTGTGCCAAGTTTCAAAGCGATACATCAGGACACTTTTTCGACATTGACCGTCTTTCCCGTGTTGTCCCTATTTCCATAGAAAAAACTGACGTTAAACGTCAAACAATAAACCCCAGAGGGTAAAAATCTATTATTTTATATTGTAAAATATCCGTAGGCCTCTTCCTCCCCGGTTTCTTTTCTATTGTTTCTATAACATTCTAATTATTTAAAAAAGGGCCCGGCCCCCAACCAGGGCAGCATGTAAACTTATTTTGTTATTCATCTTGGTATTTTTAATTGATTGTCTCACATTGATTCAAATAGCTTTGTACTAATTTTGAGAAAAAACGGGAAAATGGGACTCTGCAGATTTAAATATTGTGACAAAAATTTGTTTAAGTAGTTTTAAACATTCATATACATTATTTTGGTGTAAAATAAATACTTCTTTGTCATATCTCTCTATTTATAGTATACATTAAATGAACACTTTACATTTCACTGAGGTATCTTCGTCGAAGCTCGCGTTCATAGCATTTTGTAAGCGTCTTCTGTCTCTCGTTCTCTGTGGACGAATACTACATGAAGCACGATCTTAAGTTTAATCTCAGTGATTATTTATACATTTCAGGACGACACGGGTTATTACAAACGGAGCTACCGACGATCATTTAAAGACGTTTTCATTCATAGGAATTTTACGCTGGAATGTGGAAAATAAGGACACGAGTCACGTAGCAGACGACCGAATACACAAAAATTCACGTCGGAAATTGTTTCAATTTGATTAAAATGTGAGGTAAAATGCAGTTCGGATAGTTAGAACAACTTGTTGAGAAACGATTTACACTATGATTCACTGACGATAACTGAAATGGACATCACAGCAGACGAAATTTACAAATAAGGGGGAGGTGTGGTCACGTGCTTCAGTCTGGGATTTTAAGGATTTATTGACTCGTATACTTTGAGGAAATACGTTTTTAGACTGAAATCCACATTCTAAACGGAAAGTATCTTCTATTTAGCTAGCAAAGTAAGTTGATTAAACTTAGTGTTTTGGTCATGTATATTGAAAAAATGTACACTATGAAAGTAGACCAAACTTCATAACATTTTATGCAAACTTATTTTGTCATACATCTTGGTATTTTTAATTGATTGTCTCCATACAATATTATTATTATGATTGAGAAATAGCTCTGTACTAATTTTAAATGGAGAAACACACTAAAATAAGACACAACAGCTTTAAATATTTTAAATTTAATAATTAAAGGAAACTTGTAGAAATCAGAAGGTTTTCTTTTAATATTGGTTTAAAATGTGTCGATTTAGGCTATTGTCACAGTGTTGAATATTTTTTCATGAAAATTTAGGAATATAGTGTACCATTTTTAAAGTAATTGCACTTAAATTGCTACTTTCTGTATAAATGTGCAAGTTAACATTTCAATCATTTTAATAATTATCACATTTGGTTTAATACAGCAAATTTTGTAACAAAGTCCATGTTTTCTTCACTCGACACATAATTACACACTGTCGGAACTCACTCACTGTTCATTATTTTATCAATTTTTGCCAAAAGTTAGTTTTTTATGTTACAAAAAGTACATTTAATATGTACTAAAAATTTGAAATTAGTGTTTAAGCCATTTTGAATTGTCCATCATTGAAAAATTTTAAGTCTCATATGATTACCCCTTTCTAAGCCAAAAAGTACTAATATCTTGATACATATTAATTCTTAGTTGTTTTTTTTTCGCTCGACAAGGCTTATATGGTACATATCAGATGAGCTCGAAGATATAAGATACTCTCTAGATACTGGTTATGTGTTACGTTTTATATATTGTAACACTTCTTAGTGTCTGGACAGGTCTGATTAATTGCAGCAAAGATGTGTAATTTTTTTTATCGTGATGTATGTTTTCCTTAATATTCATGAGCTTTGGTCAGTGATGTACGATTGGTCAAAAAGCTAGGAAGATTCTTCGCGCACGACACATGACCATGTTAACTATATTATCTCGAACCGTTTTCAAGTTATAAGTCAAAAACCGAATAACAGAAATGCGTCAAGGCCGATAACTCGAATACGGTTCATATAACAGTTTCGGATACAATATACTAAATGAAGGTCTTGATGAGAGGATCACTTTAAATATTACATGTTTACTATATTATCTCTAACCGTTTTCAAGTTATAAGTCAAAAACTTATTAGTCCAAACGTGTCAAGGGCCATAACCTCGAAAACAGTTTGTCTCACAGTTTTCGACAATTTATATAAAATATAGATCTCAATGAGAGGAACATTTTTCTGATATATTGTCTGCTTCAATATTTTATGATTTTTGAGTTATATTGAAAACAAAATTTAACCGAAACCTGTCAAGGGCCATAACCTCGAAAACGGTTTGTCGTACAGTTTTCAACAATTTATATCAAATGTAGATCTCAATGAGAGGAACATTTTGCTAGTGTATTGTTTGGTTCAATTTTTTATGGTTTTTGAGTTATATTGAAAACAAAATTTAGCCGAAACCTGTCAAGGGCCATAACCTCGAAAACGGTTTGTCGCACAGTTTTCAACCAATTATATCAAATGTAGGTCTCAATGAGAGAAACATTGTTTTGATATATTGTCTGCTTCAATTTTTTATGGTTTTTCAGTTATATTGAAAACAAAATTTAGCCGAAACCTGTCAAGGGCCATAACCTCGAAAACAGTTTGTCGCACAGATTTTAACTATTTATATCAAATGTAGATCTCAATAAGAGAAACATTTTTCTGATATATTGTCTGCTTCAATTTTTTACGGTTTTTGAGTTATATTAAAAACAAAATTTCAATGGCGGCCATTTTGAAAATGGTGGACCAAAAAAATTTTTGATCCGATATATGTAATTAGGACCCTCATATCTACTTGGAAACCAAGTTTAATGTAAATCCGACAACTTTGACGTTTTCGACAAATTTCGCGTCAAAATCGCGTAACCAGGAAGTTGATGGAAACAAAATTTTTTGCATAACGAATCATGACCAGTAGTCTAGCAACATTTTGCCCACTTCAGATTTTTGATAACGGTTACAGTTTCTGAGTTTATCTGAACACAAGGTTTTTGGGTTTGGGGCAGATAACTCTGTTACTAAAAATAGATTTGTTTCGCAGGGTGACTCAGGTCGAGCCCAGGTAGTGTCGGTTAAGTGTGCCAAGTTCCAAAGCGATATGTCAAGACACTTTTTTGACAACTGCGGCGGAAAAGAAGAAGAATAATAAAAATGAAAAGTCATTTGTTCAAAGAACAAATGTGAGGTCTTTCCCGGCATTTTCTATGTGTTATGTCTAGGTATATGGTTGCTAATTTTGAAAATTGCTGCCCATAACCATTGGACTTTGGTCCTAAAACGAAGGGCTTGTTGAGACGGTCACAAAAAACCTATGTTCACTATATTATCTCTGACGGTTTAAAAGTTATAAGCCATAAACTGATGAGCCGAAACCGCAAAGGCCATAACTTGAAAACGATTTGTCGCACAGTTTTCAATAATTTAAATCAAATGTAGATCTCAATGAGAGGAACATTTTTCTGATATAATGTCTGCTTAATATCTTTATGGTTTTTGAGTTATTTCGAAAACAAAATTTAGCCGAAACCTGTCAAGGGCCATAACCTCTAAAACGGTTTGTCGCACAGTTTTTGAACCTGTGTATCTAATGTAGATCTCAATGAGAGGAACATTTTTCTGATATATTGTCTGCTTCAATTTTTTATGGTTTTTGAGTTATTTCGAAACCAAAATTTTACCGAAACCTGTCAAGGGCCATAACCTCTAAAACGGTTTGTCGCACAGTTTTTGAACGGTTATATCAAATGTAGATCTCAATGAGAGGAACATTTTTCTGATATATTGTCTGCTTCAATTTTTTACGGTTTTTGAGTTATTTCGTAAAAAAATTTAGCCAAAACCTGTCAAGGGCCATAACCTCTAAAACGGTTTGTCGCACAGTTTTTGAACGGTTATATCAAATGTATATCTCAATGAGAGGAACATTTTTCTGATATATTGTCTGCTTCAATTTTTGTGGTATTTGAGTTATATTGAAAACAATATTTAGATGAAACCTGTAAAGAGCCATAACCTCGAAAACGGTTCGTCGCACAGTTTTTGACACTACATATCAAATGTAGATCTCAATGAGAGGAACATTTTTCTGATATATTGTCTGCCTCAATTTTTTATGGTTTTTGAGTTATTTCGAAAATAAAATTTAGCCGAAACCTGTCAAGGGCCATAACCTTGAAAACGGTTTGTCGCACAGTTTTTAACCCTGTGTATCAAATGTCGATCTAAATGAGAGGAACATTTTTCTGATATATTGTTTGCTTCAATATTTTATGGTTTTTGAGTTATATTGAAAACAAAATTTCAATGGCGGCCATTTTGAAAATGGTGAACCGAAAACAAATTTTGATCTGACATATGTAATTAGGACCCTCATATCGACTTGGAAACCAATGTTTGTGTAAATCGAACAACTTTGACGTTTTCGACAAACTTCGCGCCGAATTCACGTAAACAAGATGTGGATCGAAGAAATTTTTTTTGCATGACAAATCATGGCCATGAGTCGGACAACATTTTCCCCACTTTAGATTTTTGATATTTGTCATGGTTTCTGAATTTATCTGAACACAAGGGTTTTTGGTTTGGGGCAGATAACTCTGTTACTAAAAATAGATCGGTTTCGTAAGGTGACTCGGGTCGAGCCCAGGTAATGTTGGTTAAGTGTGCCAAGTTTCAAAGCGATACATCAGGACACTTTTTCGACATTGACCGTCTTTCCCGTGTTGTCCCTATTTCCATAGAAAAAACTGACGTTAAACGTCAAACAATAAACCCCAGAGGGTAAAAATCTATTATTTTATATTGTAAAATATCCGTAGGCCTCTTCCTCCCCGGTTTCTTTTCTATTGTTTCTATAACATTCTAATTATTTAAAAAAGGGCCCGGCCCCCAACCAGGGCAGCATGTAAACTTATTTTGTTATTCATCTTGGTATTTTTAATTGATTGTCTCACATTGATTCAAATAGCTTTGTACTAATTTTGAGAAAAAACGGGAAAATGGGACTCTGCAGATTTAAATATTGTGACAAAAATTTGTTTAAGTAGTTTTAAACATTCATATACATTATTTTGGTGTAAAATAAATACTTCTTTGTCATATCTCTCTATTTATAGTATACATTAAATGAACACTTTACATTTCACTGAGGTATCTTCGTCGAAGCTCGCGTTCATAGCATTTTGTAAGCGTCTTCTGTCTCTCGTTCTCTGTGGACGAATACTACATGAAGCACGATCTTAAGTTTAATCTCAGTGATTATTTATACATTTCAGGACGACACGGGTTATTACAAACGGAGCTACCGACGATCATTTAAAGACGTTTTCATTCATAGGAATTTTACGCTGGAATGTGGAAAATAAGGACACGAGTCACGTAGCAGACGACCGAATACACAAAAATTCACGTCGGAAATTGTTTCAATTTGATTAAAATGTGAGGTAAAATGCAGTTCGGATAGTTAGAACAACTTGTTGAGAAACGATTTACACTATGATTCACTGACGATAACTGAAATGGACATCACAGCAGACGAAATTTACAAATAAGGGGGAGGTGTGGTCACGTGCTTCAGTCTGGGATTTTAAGGATTTATTGACTCGTATACTTTGAGGAAATACGTTTTTAGACTGAAATCCACATTCTAAACGGAAAGTATCTTCTATTTAGCTAGCAAAGTAAGTTGATTAAACTTAGTGTTTTGGTCATGTATATTGAAAAAATGTACACTATGAAAGTAGACCAAACTTCATAACATTTTATGCAAACTTATTTTGTCATACATCTTGGTATTTTTAATTGATTGTCTCCATACAATATTATTATTATGATTGAGAAATAGCTCTGTACTAATTTTAAATGGAGAAACACACTAAAATAAGACACAACAGCTTTAAATATTTTAAATTTAATAATTAAAGGAAACTTGTAGAAATCAGAAGGTTTTCTTTTAATATTGGTTTAAAATGTGTCGATTTAGGCTATTGTCACAGTGTTGAATATTTTTTCATGAAAATTTAGGAATATAGTGTACCATTTTTAAAGTAATTGCACTTAAATTGCTACTTTCTGTATAAATGTGCAAGTTAACATTTCAATCATTTTAATAATTATCACATTTGGTTTAATACAGCAAATTTTGTAACAAAGTCCATGTTTTCTTCACTCGACACATAATTACACACTGTCGGAACTCACTCACTGTTCATTATTTTATCAATTTTTGCCAAAAGTTAGTTTTTTATGTTACAAAAAGTACATTTAATATGTACTAAAAATTTGAAATTAGTGTTTAAGCCATTTTGAATTGTCCATCATTGAAAAATTTTAAGTCTCATATGATTACCCCTTTCTAAGCCAAAAAGTACTAATATCTTGATACATATTAATTCTTAGTTGTTTTTTTTTCGCTCGACAAGGCTTATATGGTACATATCAGATGAGCTCGAAGATATAAGATACTCTCTAGATACTGGTTATGTGTTACGTTTTATATATTGTAACACTTCTTAGTGTCTGGACAGGTCTGATTAATTGCAGCAAAGATGTGTAATTTTTTTTATCGTGATGTATGTTTTCCTTAATATTCATGAGCTTTGGTCAGTGATGTACGATTGGTCAAAAAGCTAGGAAGATTCTTCGCGCACGACACATGACCATGTTAACTATATTACCTCGAACCGTTTTCAAGTTATAAGTCAAAAACCGAATAACAGAAATGCGTCAAGGCCGATAACTCGAATACGGTTCATATAACAGTTTCGGATACAATATACTAAATGAAGGTCTTGATGAGAGGATCACTTTAAATATTACATGTTTACTATATTATCTCTAACCGTTTTCAAGTTATAAGTCAAAAACTTATTAGTCCAAACGTGTCAAGGGCCATAACCTCGAAAACAGTTTGTCTCACAGTTTTCGACAATTTATATAAAATATAGATCTCAATGAGAGGAACATTTTTCTGATATATTGTCTGCTTCAATATTTTATGATTTTTGAGTTATATTGAAAACAAAATTTAACCGAAACCTGTCAAGGGCCATAACCTCGAAAACGGTTTGTCGTACAGTTTTCAACAATTTATATCAAATGTAGATCTCAATGAGAGGAACATTTTGCTAGTGTATTGTTTGGTTCAATTTTTTATGGTTTTT